>OX596380.1:158796792-159996792 GCA_951394425.1 Tipula unca | reverse complement strand
TTGGCCTGTGGACACAATTAAAATACCAGATCTTAAACACTCTTCACAAATTTGGCTTTAAAGAAAATCACTCCACTATAGAGTAAGTGCACAGAATCCCAAATATAATTAAAGATGCACTTGGAAACAAAACGATATTTGACTAGGTATGGGATCAAAGACTAGAATAAAAACTACGCCGAGGCAGTTTTTCACGATCTTAAAAACTTACATTGCTGATCGATACTAGTTATGCCTAAACTCAAGTGGAAAGAACATGTGAAAAAGAAAAAAAAAATATTAAATATAGAAAGGTGTACTGGCTAATAGGAAGGCACTCTGAGTTAACCATACATAATAAATTGCTCTTTTATTGGCAAATGCTAAAACCTATATGGACCTATGGCATTCAGCTTTGGGTTATACTAAGAAAACAAACGTAAAAGCATTGTAAAGGCTCCATGGCATATACGAAATGACAACATTAATTGGGATCTAAAGGTGGATACGTCAGTGAAGAAATAAAGAATCATTCGAAGAAATATGTGCATCGTCTAAGTCAGTACCTATAAAAGCTGATATATGTCATATGTTGGACAGACCAATTTGTCTTGCATAGTGTGCAGAAGCTCCATCTGGAGGATACAATAAAGTATTTCGCACCATGAGTGGAACTGCATCTAGCCAAGTGGGAGTTATCTAATTCAAAAATTGAAAATAGTTTTGTGACAAAATTATTTCCAATTATACTGCACCATATACATTAGCACAAAACAGTCTATGAAATGATGATCCTGATTAACGTGTGGATTTTCTAATTGCCATTCAAGATGAATGTGGCAAATTGTTACTCCATCTGTCGTAACTGTCTGTCCATATCTGTCGTGTAATCTCAAAAAGTATGGGTGATTAGATAAACAACGGTGAAACTTAGTAAGTTCAGTTAAACTTAAATTTGAAATAAAAAACCAATATTCATTTTTTGTCATTTGTCATTCAAAACCAACTAACATACATTCCTAGTTCCAGAGAAGAAAGATGAGTACGCATACGTGTACACGCCCTTTTGTCTCGTCCCAATGAGACACCCTGTATACGGCCCAGACTAATATTACAATTAGTGTTGTTGGTGTATAAATGAATTAAAATATTTCAATTGGAAAAATTGTGTGTAGAATGTTCAGTCATTAGTTAAAATTGTAATCGATGCAAGATTCTAAATATTCCCAATCTGAATTAGTTAATTTTATCAAAAGAATTGAAAAAATTGACGTGAAGTGATGCAACCTTCAATGACCTCTTGCAATCAGTTGTAAGACTGGATTTTCATGCGACCCGTCTCAAACCTTCCTACACACAACTAACTACCACCCAATAGAATAAACTTCTGCAGAAACCTGTTGGCAGAGAATAAAAATGCATATTACTTATAATGAAAATTGTTCAGTGTTCAACAACGGTGCGGAGTGTAAGTGTTTGGACTGGAATATTTGAAATCGGACCATTTTTCTCTGATGAAACATTTTCGTTCGTAAAAATTTAGAGAATTTGTAATGGAAGATTTTCCCAATGTATTGGAAGGCACGCCGTTGGTAGTGATGGTACACCTCGTCATTTTGGAAGCACTTCTCCTACAAGAGCCGGGCTTACTGCTTTTCCTGCAAGATCACCAGATTTAACTTGTACGAATTTTTATTTATGGTAAAAAGTGACTTGAGGGAATTTCACATTAGGTTTGAAAGACGAGCAGAAAAATGTTTAGAATATAGATAGTTTACTTTACGAACATTTTTGCAAGTATTTATTTTTAACTGCTTTAACTAAACTCTCGTCAATTTCACCCAAACAAATGAATTTCAAGGTTTTTCAAAATCACTACTAACAGCTATTTTCTCATTGGTTTGGTACCTTGTTGGCCACCACTGAATCAGCGTTGATAATTTTTTGACCGATGGAACTACCGCGACGCTAACTGTGGCGCCGACGCTAACTTTTCTAAGAACATTTTGAAGAAAAATTGAACCATCCCAGATCGAATATTTTATATTGATTGTTCAGTTTTCTCAGTAGTTTCTCGCCATGATCCAGCAATTATGACCTGTATTATGGCCTTCAACATCTATGGATGCTGGTGGTAAATATACAGTACAAGAAACAGCTAGGCAATGTCAATAAATTTACTCTCCCTAGTAATAGTGAAATTGGTCTTTGAAATACCCTAAATCGTGATACAAAGGTACCCCAAAGGCATTTTCGACGATTCTACGAGGACTGGATAGGCAATGGATCCACAGCAATTAGGAAAATTACATTTTTTTTCGAATATTTTTTGGGTGTAGTTCCACATCATATCTACAGTACTCGGTACCTGAAGGAAATATATGTTTGTTTATTTGTGCAGGATAATGGCTCAGCATTAGAAGAAATTCAAATTGAATTACACATTTCAGACGAGCCTCAAGAGGTGATAATACTACTCGTACCTTGTAAATGAAACGGAATGTTGACACCAACATAATTGAATAACAACGAAAAAGTATGTCATTACTATAGATCGTGTTGAGTTCACGTCGGTGGTAGAGGATGTATTAGACCATTTGGGAACCATATGTTGCAGCCTCATTGAGGAATCTATAGAAATACTATTCAATGTTAGCAGAAATTTCAAAATATAATAGAAGAACTGTTTTATCGAAAACACTATTCTATCGGACATGACCACCACTTCTAATTAAATTATCGAATAACTCATTTTCATTCAATAATACGAAATACATATCCAGAAATATTTTCCACGACAGCTTAATTCGTCTTGTAAAGAGTGATCCAATAGGAGGTAGTTTTTATAATTGGGATTCTCATTGGGATTCATGCGCGGCAACTGTCATGTTCATATGACATTTGTGTTCAGTATTCATTGACTATTCACCATGATAAAAATTCAATGATCATTGCTCTGTAGTTTACGTCATTGACAATTTTTCACTGAACACTGATTTTTGAAATAAATTTCCACAATTTGTAAACGTTGTTCTCGCGTAAGTCTATTTATTCATGGTGAATAGTCAATGAATACTGAACACAAATGTCATATGAACATGACAGTTGCCGCGCATGAATCCCAATGAGAATCCCAATTAGAAAAACTACCTCCTATTGGATCACTCCCAAAAATACAAGATATTGGTGTAGCCGACTTGTGGTTTCAACAGAATGGTGCAACCTGCTACACCGCAGACCAAACTATCGGTTTATTGAAAGAAAATTTTAATAAGAACATCAGTACAAGAAAGAGACCCGTGAATTGGCCTCCAAGATCTTGTGATCTGACATCGTTATATTACTTTTAATGGGGGTATCTGAAATCACGTATATCGATAAACCACAATCGATTCCTGCATTAGAAGCGAACATAACACGCGTATTTTACGGAATGAACGGAGTGCTCGAATATTGGACCGATTGAATGGAGCATCTAAGAGCCAATCGCGGATTTAAAAGAAATTATTTTCAAACATTAAATGCCATAAACCGAACCTACGTCACAAATACAATTTTTAATTATTAAATTGATTTCAACGCGTTTTATTTCAAAAAAAACTTCCTGAAGCCTTATTGGATCACCCGTTAATAATGTGTACTTGTGTTTGTTGTTGTTTTTTAAAAGCTTTATAGTAAGTACCTACCTTCAAAAATGGTTATACAATACCATACAAATAATTAAAAGAACTTCCGTTAGAAACGGAGATATTTTATTTTTTGGAACCAAATGTTGTAAATTTTGTATGCTCCTCTATCCTAGATTGCATCTGCTAATCCACTTCCTTACCCATATGGACCATTTACGTTCAGGTTTACTTAACATATCGTTCACAATTTTTATTAATTCATTGGTAACTTCATCCGTTCTTATTACTGAAATTCGGCACGCACCATTCGACAACATTTTAAACCACTATACCTGATTAAACTAATTTAAACATATGAACGGAAACTTCAATTTAGGAGTTTTGTCCTCGTGAGGACGATTAGGGTGTCTGATATACATGGTTTGTTAACAAATTGGTAAGCCAATTTAATTTGGTTCTATCTGGCCTAATTTAGCCCCATATAATTTAATATGAAAATAATTCTAACTCCTTTTCTTACCCCCAAGAACACCAGCGTTACGGTGCAATTTGCATATTCGGCGTACCTTCCTATAGCTTTCAAATGAATGTAATAATATCACTTTTTCTGTTTTATCAGTTTCTTCAAAATAGGGTGCTTTGTCGGAAGGCTCCTGTTTATTATAACTTGAAAGGCTGGCTTGTCAATGCGAAGTGGTGCATCAAAAGTCACCTTCGTTCTGATCAAGGGATCCAGCAGTACCATCCGTGACAGCGAATATTTTGACACCCTGTATCATGATTTCAATAAAACATTAGAGCACATCCGACTCTATCTAAATTCAGATTGGTTCAAATCGTATAACCAACCGTTTGCTTTGGACAAGATCATCACATAACTTAATAAGTAAGGTAGAGCTGAAAGGAAATTTGGGAGAAAGCACGTCATGTATTCAGTGTGAAGTTTATGACAAATTATCAAATTATACACTGCCTTGCAAAAGTATCAAAATTCTCACTAAATATTTTCTAATTAAAATTAAAATTAACCCGTTAAATCTTTAGACCATGCTCAGGGCACAGAGTTAACATTAGTTGGTACAATATTGAAATATATTGGGCTTCAATTTTTAATTACTTTACATTTCATATTTGTATGTACATAGATGGTTCTGACTGTGTTTAATATTTGAACTTTTTATTTTAATTAGTCTGGTACCTGTATCTCCGGTTTATTTGCTCTGTTTGAATATAGAACTATAACAAACCGAAAACATGTTTTTAAAATTGGTTGCATTTTGAATAATTTGTATGTATGTACATATACGTATGTATGTATGTATGTATATACATTTTTTGTACAAAATGTAATAATCATTGGACGAATGATGATGGACAAAATTAAATTATTATTTTTTTGATAATCAAATAAATAAAATATTTTAATTTTAATTTAAAATATCAATTTTTATTCAAAAATTGAAAAAATCAAAAAAAAATCACCAACAAAAATTTGTTTAAATGAAAAAATTTAAAATTCATAGAAAAATGATTCCGAAATACGGTTTTTGTTGTTGTTTTAATTTTTGGTCTGCTCAGTCCCAGTTTTCCGTTTGAAGGACTATCCGATGGACATACACAGATATCCTGAATTTATTATTTATTTAATTCAATTATAAATTTGAATATATGAACAATATTTGTTTTTAGTGCGAGTATGTAACTCAAAAATATTAATAATAAATTTAATATCCTGATGATTACGATCACCGCAAAATATGCAAAAAACAACTTTTCGTGCATACATTGAAACAACTCCTCCGCAGAACCAGATGTAAATTTAAAACGACTTTAACCGGTTTTTTATATGCGAATAATCTATTTTAGTTTCAAACTAGCATTTTATTGTTTCCAACTATGTTTTTTATGTAGAGTTTTGTGACTTCTAAAGTGTTTTATTGCTTGAATAGATTATCGAACATAACATTAAAATCCAGCAAAAAAAAACAAAAACAATTCAAGAAGTCGAAAGAAATGAAATATAAAAATTTAATTTGCAACGGATGAATAAATTAAGCGATTTAAGTTTTCGGAAAAGTTTTTTTTAATGCAAAAAACGGTTGGCGTACAACAAATAAAAAAACATTATTTGAAAACCACCAACAATAAAACGAAATTAATTTATGGTTAAATTTATACTTAAACTTCCTTTAAGTGAATCGTATCTATACATGTATACACAACGACCGTCTATATCAAATGAATTTAACATTAGTCATTGATGTGACGTTTTGCATTTTTATTTATTATTTTATTGTGATTTCTAGGATATTAATTTTTAATAGCTCACGTAACAAGTTTTCTGCTGGTTGCATTGTTAACTATTGTATTTTGGTTACACCGCATTAAATATTGTTACATGCAGGAAGAGAAATCGTTTTTATTAAAAGATTTTTTTAAATTTTATTCGTACTTTCCAATGAAATTAAATTAGATAAGACAAACTATAGATGGGCCAAAAAGTATTGAGCTCAGTATATGGTAACTTCCCAGCTCTAAAATGTTTAAATGAGAGAGAGAGAGAGAGAGAGAGAGAGAGAGAGAAGTTTTTACTAAAATCATATACAAACCTTTTGAAAAACGTATTTGAGATGGTTTGTTAATTTTATAGTTGGCATTTAGGCGGTTTAAAATAAATTAAATGTTTAAATCTATAGTTATGGATGTTCAAATGAAATTTCTAGTACGAAATATATCTATTATACCATAAACCATTACATAAAAATTTAAATAATTAAATTGTGATACACTATTTTTTGAACAGTAGTCGGTAGCCGATTGGACGTAATATATTTTAGTAAATCTGGCTCATTTACTCCAAATACCATGTTACACTAATTGCCCGTTTACCAACCAATGAATTTTGATAAGAGAAATGACCAACAAGAACTTCTAGAAGCAGCTACTATGGATACAGGCATTTAAAAGAAGTGCATTTTGGAACAATAATCTATTTTGCTTGAATTGAGATATTTAACAGAATACTAAGCTATGTTACACTCTTTGCTGTTTTACCTGCCAATGAATTTTGAAAAGATGGATAACCAACAAGACCGACTACGAGGTATGACCAATTAATGTTGATAATAGAGATGACCAACAAGATCTTGTGAGAGGTATGGGGCACCATGTATACAATCTATTAAATAAGGGGTAGTTAGGTACAATAATAACAATAATCAACAAGAACTTCTGGGAGGTATGGGGCATTTATTGAGACATTTAACTGGATACTAAACTATGCTGTTGGTAAACGACCAATAAATTATGATAAGAGAGATAACCAACAAGATATTGTGGGAGGTATGCGGAATCTGCCTTGTATACAACCAATTAAATGAGGAGTAGTTTGGAATAATAATCTATTTTGCTTGAATTGAACATAGCTTAGTATTCGGTTAAATGTCTCAATTCATGTAAAATAGATTATTGATACAAACTGCACTCCTTTTAAATGGCTGTATCCAAGGTAAATGCTCCATACCTCCAGAAGTTTAGTGTGGTCATCCCTTTTATCTATAATCTTATTAGTTGGTAAACGGGCAAAGAGTGTAATAAATCCTAAAGTTGGAGCTAACATGCTCAAAATGGGGTGATTGGTTACCATCTACATTTTTTCTAAGTACAAATAAATAAATTGAACTAAATAGAATAATGTTATATTATTTATGGATATATGGATCGACTTTAATTCGCCTAAATGTTTACCTTATTATGTATTAATATTAGACAGGCAGTCACATGTCTCGTACACCTAAATTGCACGAATATATTTTCCAAGAATACCACCACAGTGTCCTTTGCTTTTGGAGGCAACTAAAGGTGACTAAATGGTTGGATCGCTGGCCTGACGACCAGTATCCGTAAAAAAGTAACATGTTTATAAGGTCACTAAAAAGAACAGTGGATATCGCCAAAATAGTACCGGACCCGCCGCTCAAGAACTCGGACACTCAGGAAACTGAGCAAGCTTCGGTTGAAGATACGTCTCAGACTCTAGCTGAATCACCTCAAATACAGACTGTGGAAATTTGCATTGAGAATCCATTCCATGAGGGCCATGCAGAGAATAAAACAAAACCGCTCACCTGGGGTGGACTGCATTAATTCGGAGCTCTTGATATTCGGAGGAGATACTTTGTGGAACTGTTTTTTCGACCTTATTCGATTAGTATGGGGAACCGAATTTATGCCTGATGAATGGAAAGTGTCCGCGAGGTGCCCTATCTTCAAGAAGGGATACCGCGTGAAATGTGAGAATTATAGCTCTCCTTTGCACAGCATACAAGTAACTGTCCTACATTATTTTGAATAGGATCACCTCTCTAAATAATATGAGACGAACATCAGATTTTCCCGGATTTCCGGTCTGCTCGAGAATATCTAGGAATTCCAATAAAATTGGTACGAATGTATGGAATGACAGTGACACAGTCTCAATGCAGTGTTAAAGTACAAAAAAGGCTACCAAGAATTTTTGCAGTTAATTCGGGTGTGCGGCAGGAGGATGCTCTATCCCCGATACACTTTAATCTCATGTTGGAGTACATCTTTCGTAAAACTGAAACATATTAACAACATCTATGCTTGATTGGACTGAATAGCAACGGAGTGAAGGAATTGCGTGATCCGCTTGTAGAGTTTTCAACTTCTGTTGGACGTCAAATCAATGGTCCAAAAGAAAATACATGATCTCTGGATATAAGGACAGTGGCACACCAGATTTTTGTAGTGGTCAATACACGGTTGAGTGAGTGAGAAGTTTAAAATATATGGGATCTCTTATCACTCACGATAACAGTGTGAGTGAGGATATTAAAGTGCACCTGGAAGCTGGAAGTCGTGCTTTGTATCCTCTAAGGCCACTGCTAAAATCTAAACACCTGTCAAGTGCCGTGAAGTTAAAGGTTTACTAGGCGTTGAACAGACCCTTTGTTATGATTGGATGTGAAAGTTGAGCGCTGATGGATAAATACAAGAGATGGCTCCTTATATTTGAGAGAAGAATCATGCGTGCGATTTATGGCCCAAAAAGCAAAGTAGAAATAGAACGAATTGTGCAACGAACTATAAAATGAGAGCGGGTAGGCGCAGAGGTCCTTGTAGGGGACGCTGGCGCCATGGTGTAGAGAACAACTTGGCTTCTTCAGGTTGTCTAAAACAGTAAGAAGTTCAAGTGCAGGATCGCAACCGTTGGAGCCGGATTGTTGACTCAGTAAGGGGCCAGTAATGGTAACGTCCAACGCGTTAAATGTGTTGGTTACATTTTTGTTTTAAACAGTTTTGAACATAAACTACTTTAAGTTTAATGTCGTCCAACTTATTTCGTCATTCTTTAATTATAGAAGTGCTCAAACCTTAAAACTACTACACAAAAATAAAAATTGTAATTAGGATAAACACAGTGGAACACAAAAGATTATATATAACGAAAAAAAAAATGTAATTGAATTTTATTCAACCTGAAATAATATTTAATTACATTTTTAAGAAAATTACCAAAGAAACTGTTTGGGTGAGCTAAATGCACTCTAATATACTATACACACACACACACACTGTATAAAAAAAACTAATTTTTCATTTCCCAATTGCAATTTCTGAAATTACAAATGAAAAGTAAAATAAGAACAAAAAACGAAACAAATTCGTGTAAAAAGGACTCAAGATTATTTGATACAGTGCACGAAAAATGTATAGTGAAATCGTGTATATGATTAAACAGCTATTAGATGATGTGCGCTTTGTTCACAACAACAAAAAATGTAACAACGATTTTAATTCCATTCAGGAAGGTAAAAAAAAATATTAATCTGACTATTTTACCTCTTCCGTTTACCTACATACATATACATAATATGTATGTGTGTGTATGTATATAAATAAAAACAGAAAAAAATTGGTTAGAGACTAAAATAGAATAAGAATCCTTAAAGGAATATAAAAACAAATGAAAAGGTTGGATAAAATAACGACAAGGTGAAATAAATAGATTTGATGAAAAATGTTTATAACATTCCAAGCAAGTCCAAGTTGATGCTTGTATTATTTATGTTCTTTCGTCACTAAATACACAACCGTCCTGTGAAAAGATAAATTATTTTTCCAAACAAAACAAAAAGGAAAAACTTGAATTAAGACATATCCATATACACTACACACATGATATCCATATATGAAGCCTGGAGAATTGAATAACGACGATGAAGAAAAATGTTTTTATTTTGTTGTTGGTGTCGTTGACAGATTAAGGAAATTTAAATGCTGACGTGTGTATATAGTGGAAATGCAGACAAATGGCGTAAATAAAAATTATTTTTTGAATTAAGTTCGACTTTTTTTTACTATTTATGTATTTAGTGATAAATTATAGCGCTCGTATATTAAAGTGAAATAAAGTGAAATTTATCAACTTTCTACCCAAATTTAAAATTATAATTAACCAGATTATTGAACAGTGAACTTCCAACAACATCAAGATTAGGAGAATCTAGAACCACTTTCATCAGATTTTAATTTAAAATTATTTAAAATTTCCAATGTATCCTAGAATTAATTTTAATGAATTAAAAATGTTTGGCTTGCAGCTTTGAACATTCAAAAATTAATAATAGACATTAAAATTTTTGTTGAAAATTTGTAAATACATATTCTCCCGTTTTTGATAATTAGTCGATTGTAGTTTAAGGACCTTTATGCTCATTGCTTTCGTTGGGGTGTTGTGCTGCCATCTGGTAACTTACGTCTCCATCATAAAGTTTGATATTTTAGACGGTATATTTACTCAGTAGACTTTTCTATACCGCCGGAATTATTGTGATGCCAAATTTCATACCAGTGCAAAAATGGAACTAAATCGTGAATATTTTCGAACGGTTATTTTCTACAACTTTAACTCAACAAGACTGCAGAATGGTTTACAGAATTTAATCGTGGCTTCAGTTTGCTCAATGACGAATGTCGTGAAGGTTCTTCAAAATCAGTTATTGTTTTGGAAAACATTGGTACTGTGCATGAACTGATACTGCAGGATCGATATTCGAATTATCGAGAGATTGAGGTATTCTTATGAAAGATTAGTGGGACCAGCCATTCAATATTGCATTAACATTTAAATGTCAAAAAGATTTGTTCGCGTTGGATTCCAAGTATTTGATAATCGCTTAAAAAAAGACTCGTGTCAATTGGTCGAAAGAAATGCCCAAAAAATATGATCCGGGTTCTTCAAAACATGTCTATAACATCGTGACAGGTAACGAATCTTGGATCTAAGCGTATGAGCCCGAAAACAAAAGCAGTCGACGGTATAGGTGCTCCAATCCAGCAGAAGTTCATTTTAAAAAACAGTAAAGACATTTCAGATAGATTAATATTGGTTTTTGTTCTCTAATCCCGAAGTAGTTTAAATACGATTAATATGAAATATTAACTTTTCATTTTCGTTACGGTCTGAACAAGCAGTCAGCGAACTTATATTCCCTTTCTTCTAAATACAATGAAAAGGTCCGTAAAATAGGTTATAGTTAAAGATAAAATTCTGAAGATTTAAATTTTTATTAGTTCATAAGTTTCTCTTTAAATTAATTTTCTAGAATTCAGTGGTCAGAAAATATGAAAACTCTATTAATTTAGTTATCACAAATTCTCACTTAATATAAAATGAAAGAAAGATGAGTGCGTTTATCGCAATCGTCACCAATTTGTTAACCAAGGGGGGAACGGAAGGAGGAGAATGAGCTCAGCCACTCTATTTGACGCTACATGGAAACATCAACACGTAAAAATAAATTAACGATAACCTGGCAAAGGAATCGGGACTACTATCATATAGGTCGATCTAAAAAATGACACACAACTTTATTCTAGATGCAAGTATTGTTTGTGTAGCAAGCGCAAGGACATACGAAATGGGGCTAACCTAAACGCAATATTTTTAAATTTTCGAAACTTCCAGACACAGTGGCATAGCAATGTTTTCCGGACCCTTAAACAAGAAATAATTTTGGGCCTCCATTGAGACATCCAATAATTCAAAGTCAAAATATAAAAATTGAATCATGTTGAAAAAATTTAGGGCGTTTACCAAATACATTTTGTATTTATTTAATTTATTCGTTATGACAACATATTTGTTTTGAAAATGTCATAATAACACTTGTATTAACATGGGGATGGGTCTACTAAAATAAAATTTAAGACACAGTATTTATTTTTGGGTATTTTGACGTAATTTTTTATTCTGAAATATCAACGCCCTAATTTTTTTCTTTACTCATTTCGATTGACATTTCGATTAACATCCAACATTTTCTTTACTCATTTCGATTAACATCCAACAATAACCAAGTTGCTTTCACTACATATGTTAAATTATAAAACAACCATATGTTTAAGCTGCGATAACTTGTAAGAATAAAGCAATGGAAATGTTTAATCTTTGTGCTTTAAAGAAAGCTTAAAATCACACAGCATAAGATGAAGTTGGATAACGACTTAATACAACTATTGTATATGAGATGTTGTACATTGTACAATTTAGGAAGAATTGCATCATTCACACAATCGTCGTTTTGTTAAAGGTATCACCTGGACGCTCATAATTTTGTTTGTTATCTATGCAGTTGTCTTCGAAGTATTGTTTCCATATAGAGTTGGAACACAGTGTGTCGCTGTGTATATTCTCTGCTCTGAGATTTAGAAAGGAGGTTAGCAAATTCGTATTAATTAGTACATGCTCAACTTGGTTTTTTGTCCAGCCATTTGGTGATGTCAAGTGTATTTGTTTTGGAACTTGCTGCCTCCCAAATAAATAATTGATTTGTGCCGCAACTGTCGAAGAGTGCGTAACTCCATTATTATTACGTGTAGTTACTAATGCATATTTACTCATGATTGCCGAAAAGCCTACCAGAGGACATCAGATAATTCTACCCATACTTGTTTTTCTTGTTAGAGACCTACATAGTATCGAGATGTTGTATCGCTGTAGCTCCTTCTCTACTTTTGCCACCGTTGATACCTCTATTAGAGTTCTGTTGTTTTGTTTCGAATTCATGTCCTTATACGACCACCTATTTTGCCGATTTATATTCGTTTCTGTAATCGTTATAGCATCACATTAATGGATAGTGGTTTGCTCTTGGTTGTTCTCATATTTTAATATTTGTACATTTTCTGCTATCTTAGATCTATGATATTCCCGCAAGCGTTCAGCCATTTTTGGTACCATGCAAACTGTCGTTGTTGGTGTAGTAGTTGTTGCCTTAACTTCTTGTGCCCACTCGCCCCCTTATACAGCTCTTTCCACCAAATTTCTGAAAAATACGTACAGCATATAATAAGGAACATCACTTCAGCAAGATCGCTGAACAATTGGTTCCAGATAAGCACGCAGATCGTGACCGATCATACTTCATGTACAATATCGGAGTTCTTCATCAGATCTCTGATCTCGACATTGTACAGAGCACGGTATGTATCATTAACTTCACATATTGGGCCGTAAATCACCCGCATATGATTCTTTTCTCAAATGTAAGGAGCCATCCAATCATAACAACGGGCCTGATAACCGGTTTGTAAAGCCTCAGATTCATGGCACTTGATAGTTATTTAAATTTTATCAGTGGCGTAAAAGGATACAAAGCACGACTGCCGGCTGCCAGGTTCACTTTAATATCCTCACCCACACTGTTATCATGAGTGTTAATTGAGCCCAAATATTTGAGCCTCCTCACTTCCTCAAACGTGTAGTGGTCACTTTTAAAATCTGGTGTACCATTGTCCCTATATTAAAATATCAATCAGGCCCCTGTTTGGACTGGTCATAAAAGATGTTGCGCTAAGGTAGTTCAGTTTTATGAAAGATGTACTCCAACATGAGATTAAAGAGTATCGGGGACCGAGTATCTCCATTCTTAACACTCGTGTTGACTCCAAAAATTCTCGATAGCCTGTTTTCAACTTTAACACAGGATTGAGGCTCCGTCATTGTCTACACAATCGTACTAAATTTTTTGGCATACCTAGATATTCCAGGGCAGACCACAAACTCTCACGATTGATGGAGTCATGACTGTTCAGTAACTGATCGATTCGGGGGAAATCCTCCATGGTAGTCACCAGTTTCGCCCTCTGCTAAAGGAGTGATCCTATTCAATATAATGTAAGACAGTAACTTGTACGCTGTGCAAGAGAGAGAGCTGTACCGTGATAATTCCCACACTTCAAGCGTCTGCCTTCTTGAAGATATAGTGCATATCGCGGCCACTTTTCGGAAGATCGAAAAGGCAATTCCACAAAGTATCCCTTTCGAATGTCATGAGCTCCAAATTAATGCAGTCGGTGAGTGGTTTCGTTTTAATCTTTGCATGGCCCTAGTGAATTCCTCATCAGATGGATTCTCAATGCAAATCATCAACTCAGCTACAGTCTGTGACACATGATAAAGCCCGAGCAGTTCAGTGAAGTGTCCATTCCATGCGCCGAGTACTGCGACGATGTTGATACAGAGATTTCCATTCCGGTCGCGAATTGTAGATGACGCAGGCCTGAACGTATCGCTTAATCCAGAAATTCCTGTAAAGAAATTACGTGAACTGCGCTCAATGCTGATTTGTTGTACTTTCAGAACAAATTCCCTTCCCAACCGGACAAATATAAATGGGAATAACTGGAATTCAAAATAAATGATTGAATGGGACGCTATGTGTAAGAAATGTTTCTATGCAATATACTAAACACGAATATTTTACTTCTCAAACCTTGTACATTTGATTTCAAATATATTGTGGATGCGTACAATTTTTTCCAAAACTGAACCTACATAGAAAACTTGCTTATTATTTGTTAAAGCCCCAAAATGAAATTTCTGATTTTCTGAGAAATCCTTCTTAGCTTTTATTTGAGAAATCAACAATATTATTTGAACCCTCTTACTTTTGACTTTATTAGTGTTGCTTCATCAATATACACAGCTCGATTACTCGTGGAAAAAAATCCAAATTTGGTATTGATTTTCTTGGAAGCAGTGCTGATTAGAAATATAAATTGTTATTTAGTTTTTGTCAAATTACGCATTATTCGGTCCAGATTTCTTGGAAATATTTCTAATTTTGATAACGTTTCAAATTTCTTCTTTATTTTTTTATCAATTTCCATCATTATAATGGGTTTTCTTCGAAACACAGACACTATATACAATAAATAGAATCTACAGGAAGATGTAAATAAGACATTTCACAACTGAGTATACCTGAGTAAAATTTAAATGGTTATTGGTAGGGAAGCTGAAGCTGCCTGCACGAAACTTTTCTGCGGTACATTTGACCCGCGAGCCAACTTAACAAAACTAAATTTTTTTTAAATTTTGAAAGTGATACCAACAAAACAAAAATTTTTTATTTTATTTTTTAGCTCGTTTTGTGGCTCAATTGATGTTTTAGATCTTTATGGAAACATAAAGTAGCTATAAATATTTTTGTTTGTGCTGTCATCATAATATATATTATCTATTATCTGTGTATATTGTGAATGTTTATGTAAGTTAAAAATATATATTTTATTTTTAATTATATTTATTAACTTCAAAAAATAAGCCACAAATAGAGCAAAAAAATAGATATCATATTTTTTTGTTTCGTTGGTATGACACTGTAGTACAATTTCGAAAGTTGAAAAAAATTTAACATTGTTATGCGGGCCAAATGTCCCGAACAATTTCGTGAAGGCACCTTGAAAGCAAATTGCGAATAAAGTTACGGGATCATCGATTCCAAAACTTGTGGTGAAAAACAAATAGTGTGGCAATTGATGAAAACGATGTAACTGTTTTTCCAGCTTTAAAAATGTGTGGTAGTTTAGTTATTTTCCCATTGAGTTCAAAACTAACCAGTTTTAAGTGATTGATGGCAGTTAAAGAGCATACAAAGTGGTTCGACTAGATCAGGATTAATTTTTTTCAGAACCGTTGGTGGTATCTTATGGTGGACCACAATTTACTATCATCATTTGGCACACTGTTTGAAAAAATTCGGCAACCACATACTAACGATACGCTGTTGGTGTCTTGAGAGCTTTTATGGAGGCGCATGAACCCTCTTGAAGTTAGCCCATGATTTTTAAAAAATGGCTCGGCTCATCATAGATTTTTGTCATATACAAAGAACACAGTTGGTATAAAAAAAACACGTCCTAAAGTTTTGGCCGGCTTGTAAATTTCTCATCGAAACATTATTTGGGACTATATGGAAGTTACCTCTGAGCAAATTATGAAATGTTCTGCCACGTTACATTACAACTATGTTTAACGTACGTGGGATATAAATCTAAGATGAAACATTGTGAAAATTTGACGGGTCAGAGTTGTTTCATATTTATCCCAAAGGTAGCCTATAGGATCTCAAATAATAATAATATCCCGATGGGAAATTTCCAGGTTGACCAAAAATGTTGGCCAGAATAATGTTTTTTTATGTAAAAGTATTTAAATTTTACTTAATAAAAAAGTATGGAATTGGATGAGATGAGCCGACTGTATAAAATTCTGGGGTGAACCAACTGTATAAATTAACTATTTCAAAACTACTGGATGAATTTTTTCGCTTGTGTTGTCGGATGTATTTTAAAAAAATCCTGGACTACCTTAATGATGGTGGTGCAGAGTAGCCTTTGGTCTCTCGTTCTGTATTTAAAAGTTCCATAAGTACAACTAAGGATCATATTTGGCTTTATTTTGAAATGTCAGGGTATAAGTTAATCTCTTAAATAATATTCTGTTATCTTTTTTCTTTTTATGTTTCAAGTTGATAAGAGTATAGTGACATCATGGAGGGTGATTCTATAATTGAAAGACCAGGAAACCCCAGTGGAAAGCAGCAACAGTTTGGTTCGGAATATATGATTTGAGTGGAGTATGAACTCGTTCTCCTGAAGTTTTGGGGCTTATCAATAATCTCCATATGTGTCGATAATGCCGGTGTTAATAAAAATCTTCAGATGTGTTGCCATATGACTACTGGAATTTACTTAGATGTGACGTTTTCGTTGTTTCCAGCTACTTGTTTGACTTCGGTGTAGGCATCGGGCTTTCTGAGGACACCACCGATATTGGTCCTGCTAATAATTTAGTTCAAAGGTAACCTAGGACTGGGACCTTCGTTCCTCTAGTGGCAAAGTATAATAATATCAATCGTTCAGATGGCACGCATTACAGTGACTTTGGCCTATAAAGTGTTGGATTATTTTTGTTATTCAGAGCACAGTCCATTTTAGAATGCGCTATCTTTACTCCAGTCCTAAACATTCCGGACAAAACCAACGTATATTTCATGCAGTTAAAAGACATTATGGGGTTTACCTTCGACGATACGCCATTTCGACTCGGTGGTTTACCTTAAATAACCTTTGTTGGTCTATATATATAAATAGCGCTTTGAAGTATTTTCAAAAATTCATTTTGTTCTTGTATGTACAGAGTTTCCAAAATTGTCATGAATAAATTTTGAAATTTTCTAGGCATTTGAATAAAGTCTTTGAGTGGAAGGAGCATGCTCCTCAATGTCATGTCACAATGAACTAAATTGCAAGTATAAAATGTATAAAAAATACTTTACTGCGTGTCAAATGAATTGTTAATGAATGAGTCCAAATTCTGTCCTTAAAAAAAATTTTTTAAGACAAAATTCACAATTCTATATAGACGGGTGAAATTTATCCTATGTCCAAATAATGTTTATATGTGTAAGTGAGAATATCGTATTTAATTCGGATAAACTATAATGACATGTATTCCAAGATGTTATTGGGTCTAAGCTATCTGAAAAGTATTTCAATTTTGGAAAAAGTAGGGGATTAGGGAGTTTAGAACAACCATGTTTGGTATCATCTCATGCATATCAATTATAAGATTTATCTGAATTTTCTTGGGAATATCCTTGGGACATATATTCCAAGATGTCATTAGATCTCAGCTACCTGATAAATAATTTTTATCGACAGACGTACATGAGGTTATACCACACATGGTTGCCTAAACCCCCTAATTCCCTACATTTTACAAAATTGAAATTACTTTCGAATGGCTTAGTTCCAAAGACATTTTGGAATATATGTGATTATGGTGTTAGCTTCCTAGGAATTTCCCAAGAAAAGTAGGGGATTAGGTAGTTTAGGACACCCATGTTTGGTATGACCTCATATGTATGTCGATTATAAGATTTTTACGGAATTTTCTTGGGAATATCTTAGGAAGCTAGCACCATAATGACATATATTCCAAGATGTCATTAGGTCTAAGCTATCTGATAAATATTCTAAGTGACATACATGATCAGCTATCTAATAAATCATATAATCGATATACATGAGGACATACCAAACACGGTTGCCTAAACCCCTATTTATCAGATAGCTTAGACCTAATGACATCTTGGAGTATATGTCATTATGGTGATAGCTTTCTAGGATTTTCCCAAAAAAATTCGGAGAATAATGTATTCGTCGCACTAAATTGTATATTCTTAGCGATTAAATTCGTTATATCGAGATATTCTGCTTTTCACACTAACACATATTAGCAGAAATTGTTCTTGCTGTTTTTTAGGACAGATTTAGGACAATTTCACATATGTACGTTGATCGTGATTATGTAGATAGCAAAATCATGTGATTATGTAGATATAGATAAAAGGTATTGGACCTAGGGAAATAGTAGGCATTAATATTAATATTTTCAGCCTAGCTTCGTTTTCTAATTGCTTTCCTTAAGCTTTTTATAGAAGAAGACGACATAATATTCCAAAAACCGTAGAAATGGTTTAAACTTTATCAATAATAGCGGATGCAGACAAGGCCTCAGTAGTACTTGAACAGGAAGCTTGAGGGGAAATAAAGTCCATACGGGTGATCCGCACCCGTGAGGAGAGAGAATTTAGATTTGGTGCAGAAACCAATCGGCTGTTACTATTGTTTTATAACTAAATCTAAGCACAACTTAATACGCCACATCGTTATGTATTCAGTTGACTGTTTTCCCTTATAAAATACTAAAAAATCCTGTTTTAATTTTTCCAGTTGATTAGCACTCTGTATGTTTGTTTCATAAAATCAAAAAGATATCAGAACACTAATTTTATCCACTATGTCGGACACGGATCAATGATAACATAAAAAAAAGGTTCCCAACGTATATATTAGAGCACATATTAAATCTTCTTCATCATGTATGATCCTTTTTTGTTTTTATATTTTCTGGTGATATGGAATAATGAAAGTTGAAAGGGAAATTATTTTTCCATTTTAACTCCTTTTTTGCCAGCCATTATGTACATTATATACTGTATAAAACATATACTATGTAGCTACAGAGTATCACTATCGTTTCATTTCACTAATTCAATTTTTATGATTTAATTTTACGTTTTGCCTTTTCGGATTTTTATATACGATACATTAATCATAATTATGTGTCTGTATATAGATGTATATATTTATATTATATATATGTATGTGTCTGTGCCCACATCTAGCACACACAAACAGAGTTGAAAGCTTCCTGAAGCTGTAACTTTTTTGTTCTATTTCACCAAAAAATTATATATTTCCATTTAACTTTTCGCGATATTCAATTAAAATATTCAACTCACATAAATATTTAATTAATTTATATTCATCATCAGAACGAACGCACAGTACCAACAACAACAGCGACAGCATAACGATATTTTGTATAATTTAATTAATCTTACTTCTTAGAAATGAACAAAAAAAAAAAAAATAGAAAAATATATTCACAAATCATATACAAGAGGTAATTTATTATCATTAGCATTATGATAAGGGAGAACTGGGTGATATAATAAAAATAAACATTTTTTCTGTTGTTGTGAAATATTTTTATTTCGACTAGGATTCGTGCATGTCATTGCTGACATGGTTGTGAAACGGAATTTTAATTAAAATTATGTTTGTTATGGAACATGATAAAGTTGTCGGGGACGTTCAATTTAGACTATATACATATATAAGCTGAGATATTATTTTTTTATTTTTTATACCACGACCAAAGATTACTAGTCCGTTCGACTCGATTTCCGAGATATAGTTTCGGTTTATTAGTCTAAAATTCCGAGGCATAAATTAAATATGTCGGATTTGCTCACACACAATTCGAGTTCAACGCGAATCATTCCAGTTGATCTTGAAAGAATTTGGCTTAACACCCAATCCGATATCGCTGCCAGGGATGGGCGAAGTAGATTACGCCATGTAATTTACGCGATTGTCGATACGTAAAATTTAGCGTAGATTACTTCGCAGTGTTTTGTGTCAACGTCGACAGCTAAAACAATGTCAACAAGACAGCTAAAATAATGTCAACTAGAGGTGATTTTTTGAGTTGTATCTTTTTGTCAAATGACGCATGAGTCTGGTGTCAAACTGCCGTGGTATTTTTATTCAGTATTGTTTAACATTTCATCACGGAAAGACTTTATTACAAAAATCAGCGTTCTATGAAAAATGTATTTCGTGCGCTTAGACCAAGTTATTATTGACATAGGCCTGTCTATTTGGAGTACTATCGAGAAATTTGAATCCCAATGTACATAATTGAATGATACGCGACCAAATAGACGGTTTGGTATGGTTTGTGGGCCTGTGAAATCATCGCCCAATATTCCTTCAAAAATGAAGATGACCGCTACATAACTATGAATGGCGCTGTTTTATTTGGTCCCAAGAAGACGGCGCTACTTGCCATACAGCGTGCGAAACAATGCACTTATTGAGAAATTTTGTTGAATATTTAGATCGTGAGATGACACACCTCTGGAATTTTTTCTTTGGGACTACGTAAAGTCCTAAGTTTATGTGGATAAACTAACTACACTTGGAATCCAATATTACGCGAGTCATTAACCAAATAATAAAGTTTCCATACGATTAAATTGAATTTTTTGAGTTTTTTTAATTTTAGCAAAAATTATTGTACCTCTAGATGAACACTTACGCCATCCTTCTTCAGCACTCTTTTCACTATAGCCCAACATTTTTTTATTATATCGATAGATCAAAAACCTGTGGACTCAGATTTTTGAGATAACATCGATTTGATTAATCTCGTATAATTTTATTGCTTCTTTAGAGTCGTGTGAACAAGCTAAACTGGCCAAAACTTTATGCTGAATCGTATTGACGAATTAGCGGGAAAATTCGTTATTATGAAAATTATAACAAAAACCTGACTCCACTAATGAAAATTACTGGCCAAAACATATATTTTTCCAAATGTATTGTATCTAACTTGAAGTGCTTCTACTTAACAGGAGCATTGCCTCAGTTTTTGGTAGGATACAATTTTTCACCTAATTAATTGATTCAAAACTAATTCCGTTATCCTACAAAACACATCCACTAAATTTTATGAAAATTTGGTCATCAGCTTGGCACATTGTTTAGCGAATAAATGTTGGTTATTTGAATGATTTGGCTTATTAATAACCCGGTAACTCTTGCAATCTTTATTTACTCGAATTCGTTTTACCAAGGAGCGGGGTGTGTTAAATTTTATGGCTGGGTCATAATCAAAGTTCCCTAGATAATTTTAAATGAAAGTTACAACCTTTTTGTAAAGATCAGTTATGCCATATTACTGATTTTTGTGAGTCTTTTACAGATGCATGGTATTTGAGCCAATTAGTTTTCAATTCTTCTCTTTTTGTAACGAGATTAAAATGAATTGACAGAAATTCTATAAAACTATCACCAGTCACGCACTGTTCCTAAATAAATTTGGTCAGTCTATAGTTTAGAACTAATTGACAAAGAAAAACCACTCAGGAATTGTCTACATTATCAACGTTGTCTATACGTTGTTGGCGTTGTCTACGGGTTGTCAACACGTCAATGTGGAAAATAGTAGATGACGTGTAAACCCCCATCCCTGGTCGCTGCATCTATCATTTTCAAATTATGTATCAAATTATTTTCGTAAATAGTATTGAGTATAGCAAACTGATAGGTCTGTAAATTTCCACTGTGGTGGAATCTTTTCCTGGTTTAAGAACTGGAATTAATTTTGCTGCTTTCCAGTAACTATATAGGAAAAAAAAATTCTCGTTTTGGATGGCATGTGTGACGTTTTTGCGAATGTTTTACGAAATTTTTGTTCTGTGTATGGTTTTTAATTATTAGAATTAGTAATATTACCTATACATATGTATATTAGACGGAACTTGATTTAACTAATGCATTTTCTTGATTGCCAATTGGTATAGAAAATATTTATTATGGTTTGATTAGTTTACAAAAATTAAAGCAATTTAGTTAATTAATAGTTATAGTAATGGACCCTTCATCATGAAAAAATATTGTTGCCTAAAGATTGGAAGAATCCAATTGGCCATATAGATACAGTAATTAGCGGGTATTTTGTATTGTTAGAATAAGATCATTCTTCTATCACATATCAGCTGTATGGGAAATTGGCAAAATTCAAAAAACAAGCTCCACCGAATTTTATGTTTGTTTAAATAAAATGAATCAAGCCCCTGACAATTCGCAAAATTCTTGGTATTATTTTTTCTTGGTAAGATGGGTCCATGCTATCACATCATATATATGGTGAATTGGTATAATCCCCAGGATCAGTTGCACAGAATTTTATTTATAACCAAATTAATTGATGAGAAGAATACAATAAATGAACCAAGTTGTAAGACCCTGACGATCCTCAAATAAAGCAGGAATAATTTTAAATTGGGGTATAGGTCCATTTTCACATATCGTTTGCTATAGGTTAGATTATAGGTTAGGTAAGGATGGTCGCCCTAAGGGCTTAGTCACAATTTGATCCGTAGCTATACCACTTTTGAGTTCCCTTCTTCTTACTCATCGAACCATCCTGAGCTTACCAAGAAACGTTGAAGAGCGCTGACGTTGATCTTACTAAGATCCATTTGGTTATCAAAATGGGAAGCTCCCATAAATTTCATTCTGCTGTGTGCCGGATGAGGACAGGTACATTTGCAGGAGCGACCAGTCTACCCGGCCCGTTATAGTTCCAAAAAACATACCAATATGGCCTTATTACGATCGAGTTGGCATTAGACCATCTGTCGTTTGTTTCTTTAATAGCTTCCTCCTGAAGAAACAGTTTACATGAATCAAGCGGTATCTTAACAAAATGCCTGCTTTGTGAGATGAGGCATGTTGTGCCCCGACGGGCAAGCTTATTTGCCCTTTTGTTCCCTGCAATATTGAATTTTCCTGACACCCACGTCGCGTAATTGTACCGTTTAGCATCCTGATTGTCCGTAAGGATACGTCCAGTGCCTTGCCGAATACTCCACACAGACAACTCCATCCCTTTTTGAGCCATCCGTAAAGGAGGTTAGCACCTCATTGTCCATAACCGTCTCACTCACGCAGTCCTCTCTGGTGGAAACTAAGTTAGGGACGTCCCCTAGAAAGATGACAACGGGATAGCGTATAGTCAGCGGTATATCAGAAATACCCGTGTTGCACAAGATAGACGAGTGCCCTATATTGTTATAAGTCCACCTAGATATGGATTTGAGCCATATAGCTATAGCTATAGCATATAGCTGGCCACCAGATGTCGTCCCCATACAGTGATATGAATTTTACCACTGAGTCCGTGTACTATGTAGGGCTCCAAGCCCCGTGTCTACCTAATAGCATTTTTACAAGAGGAGAGCGCTTAAGTGGCTTTCCTTACTCTTTCTAAAATGTTAATTTTCTAGGTCTGCTTGCTGTTCAAAATGAGCACGAGGTATTACGCTTTTTCTGCAAAGATCAAGCGAGTTCCATTTAGTGTTGGCGGATTACATCGAGAAGGAATGCGCTTCCTAGGAAAAAGGACCAACTCCGGTTTCTGTTGATTCTTCGGCACTCCATAGGTGTTGGCCAACTCCGAGAGAAATTCAAGTGCGCACTGCATCCGTTCACTCAGTGTACAAGTACCCATCTACCCTAGACGATGATATATGTAAACTTCCCATTCCGCGATAACCTTTATAACTTAATAGGATAATATTACCCCAACAAAGTTGCCTGTTGTTCCATTTGGTAAGAAAGCTAAAGTGCTAGAACAGGGAACAACATTACCAGTGCTGTCATCAAGATATTAAAAGCAATTTTAAATGACAATCTGGAGATTACTGAGCCATTATTGTGGTCAGATTCATTCGTGTTCCATAAAACCGCAACCGAATCACCAGTTTTGTATTACTCACATCTTATCGAGACTAGTAATATCGTACAGAGGGTTTCAGTTCTTGGCCATTCCAGGGTTCAGAAACTTAATGTAGCACAAAGCGTTAGAGAAAGGTGTTTGAACAATGTGAGCACGAAAACGAAAAAATAGATACCACCAAAAAACACCGGACCGCCCCTCAAGTACCCGGATTTAGGATCGGCACATGGAACGTGCAGTCACTAAAGAAACCAAGAACAATAGAGAGCCTAATAATATGCATGAAGAAGTATCGGTTGGAACTCGTTGCTCTCTAACATACTCGCGGCTGGCCTAAAGGAAAGCTTGGGTCCCAGTGCTATACGTTGTTATACAGTGGAGATAACCTCAGAAATCTTGCACCTGGATTTGTTCTTGGGCCGCAAGTAATAAAAGCTGTTTTGGATTTCCAAGCAGTGAATAACCGATTGTGTAATCTACGCTTGCGCACGAAGTTAGCCAACCTGTCGATAATTTGTGTACATATGCGTCCATAGAAGTCGGCCAGCCGTGAAGTGCAACAACGTAGCACAAACGCGAGGAAAAACAAGGCTACTCTTACTAAGTACATCAAATCCGGGTAATTTATTTAAAGGAATTACTGGATTGCACTATACTTTCAGGTCTATGTCAACCGCAATTCGAAACCTGGATAGAAATCTCGTGTCAACATCGACGCAGTACTGGACGCATGGAGTGGACACTTTACCGACCTGCTTGGTGTTCCTCATACGTCACAGACTGTAGTGGAGTCACCTCAAATACAGACTGCGGAGATTTGCTTGAGAATCTATCCTATGAGAAATTCCCTAGGGCCATGTAGAGATTGAAACGAAACCGCTCACCTGGAGTGGACTGCATTAATTCGGTAATTCGTAGCTCTTTATTTTCGGATGCGATACTTTGTTTTGTGGGCCTTACTCGATTAGTATAGCAAATCAAAGTTATGCCTGACGAATAGAAACTGGCCGCGTTGTGCCCTATCTTCAAGGAGGGAAACCGCTTGAAGTGTTCGAATTATCGCGGTACAAGTCTTCTGTGCACAGCATACAAGTTACTGTCCTACATTATATTGGATAGAATTACCCCTCTAGCAGAGATCAATGTTGGTGACTATCAATAAGGATTTCGTCCGAATCGATAAGTCACTGATCAGTTTTTTTTCTGCGAATGATTCTGTTTAAATATCATGAGAAAGTTTGTGGTCTGCTTTGAAATACTTATAGGTACATATGACAAAAAAAATGGATTCGATTGTGTAGAATGACAGTCTCAAGGCTGTGTTAAAGTTGAGAACAGGCTATCAAGAATTTTTGCAGTTAACGTCTCGGGTGTTCGGAGGGAGATGATTTGTCCCGGATACTCTTTTAATCTCACGTTGGAGTACATCTTTCGTAAAACTGAAACACCGCAGCGCAATATCTTATATCGCCGGTCCAATCAGGTGCTTGCATATGCAGATGACATATGCGATATTGGACTGAATAGCAATGGAGTGAATGAAAATCAATGAGTCCTAAACGAAATACATGATGTCTGGTTATAGGGTGGCATATCATAGATATGATATGCCACCCTATATGTGCCACTATGATATGATAGTGGCATATCATGTCTTAGTAGTGGCCACAATGTGGGTGAGGACATTAAAGTGCGGCTGGCAGCAGGCAGTCGTGTTTTGTATCGACTAAGGTCACTTCTAAAATCTAAACATTGATCAAGTGCCGCATAGCTGAAGCTTTACAAAGCGTTGATCAGGCCGGTTGTTATGTTTGGCTGTGAAAGTTGGGCGCTGACGGATGAAAACGAGAAATGTCTCCTTATATTTGAGACAAGAATCGCATGCGTGTGGTTTGCGGCTAGATGGCACATGCCGAGCTCTGAACAATATCTAGATCGGAGATCTGATGAAGGTCCCCGATATTGTACGTGAAATAAAATTTCAGCGAGTACACTGGTTGGGTCACGTTCTGCTTGCTGATCCAGAGAGAATTGTGCGGCAATCTCTGACAGGACAGCCACCATATGGTAGGCGCAGAGGTTGTTGCAGGCGACGATGGTTCCATGGTGTAGAGAACGACTTGGCTCTTCTTCAGGTTGTCTAAGACAGTATATGAAGAACAAGCCCAGGATCGAAACCGTTGGAGCCAGATTGTTGACACAGTAAGGGGCCAGTAATGGCCATTAAACACTCCTTATTATTATTAATTGTTTTTTTACTCAATTAAATTTAAACTGTGGGGTTTTTGGGTACTGAACAATATTGCATCAATATTTTCGCAAACCGTTTTCGTTTGATACAAATTTGTGAAGAGGAATTACAATTATGACACGCAAACACCACAGTTCACTCAATGAAAACCCCGGTTCAATTTCGCTATACTTTATTAAACACAATAATTTTGTTCGATGTTATCTTTTTTATTGTTCAGTACTATTTTAATGTTTGCGATACCGCTTTTAAATTGCAATTGAATTATTTATTATCATGTTAATAATTGCACACAAATATGAAAGGGTGCTACCAATATAATAAAATAAATAGTAAGAAAATATTGTGAATCTATACATGCTAAGTTCTCGGTAATTTTGAGAATTTTTGATCGTTCTAATCTAGTGATACATAGATGTCACGACATGCACTTAAGGTAATAATTTTAAATAATCAAACATTGGATAGGTGCAAATCTTAGCTAAACATTAATTATACATATAAAATTAACTTGGCTTAATTCAAGTTTCTTCAGGTACATTTTCAATATTAGTTTGTTTTCTTCTTTCTTTATTTCTTCTTCTTATGTACTATATCCAAATAGTATCATTATCAATATACGAGAGAAAAAATAATCAGTTTTACATAACTATGGCAATTGTCCTATTTCTATTTGTGTCATTTTTTCTCCAAAAAATTATCTTAGCTCCAGTTTTAGGGGCAAGTTGCAGTTAAAATATTTTTCAAGATATGTGTTAAGGCAGTTTATAATTTACTTCAGAAGGTTAAGGTATTTTCGATTAAAATTTGAAATTCGATTCCTGTAAATTTTTTGAAATGGCGTACGGGACAAAATAGAACTCAGGGGACGATTTATTAGTCAGTCAATTAACAAACAATCAAACTATCCAAATATATATTTTTAATGCACCTCAAAAACGAGCAACCATATTTTATTTAATGATGGCGCATTAAACATTTTTACAGACTATTAAATAACAACCACCTTGTATGTTACTATAACAATATATATGTATGTACTGCACAATCATATAAAAGCAGTCTCGTTCAAATTTTTCTTAATTTTTCCAATTCCCTTATATTTTTATTTTATGGAAGAAACATTGAAACATGATTTTCAAATAATCATAATAATAATAAAAGTAATAATATTAAACGACGACACAACATTTATGTGAAATTTTATTTAAAAAAAAAAGAAGAAAATCGGAAAATGGAAAATATCGTAAGTAAATTTTTCAACTTATTCTCATATATACAGTTGGAAAAATTATTATTATTTTATGTATGTACATGTATGTATGTATTGACGTATAATAGAGAGTCGAGCGTCTATAGAAAAAATATAATGAAGTGTGAAGACACAATGGTATTTGATTTCTAATAACATTTTTTATAAAATATGTTGTTGTCAATGTTTGCTTTTTTTTTTTTAACAATGATAAAGACATTATTATCACGTTTCGTTCTAAATGTGCGTGGATACATCAACATGCACAATACACATACTGAACACCGAAAAATGGAAAATTATTCTATTTTATATGTCTCTCGGAACAAAACGAAATCAATTTGAAAATTCATTTAATGTGTGTGAACCCTATATGAATAAAAAATGTTATTATAAATTTTTTTTTTTTACCAAAAAGAAGATGAATTGAGCTTGCTTGATTTATTTTCTTGTAATTTTTCATTGATTTGAATTATACTGTGTTTTTCTCGTAAGATTAATGCTCTCTTAGCTAGCGAACATATAATAATATATTTTATATTATTAAGTCTAGATGTATAGATGAACGGTTATTGTCGTATATGAAAAATGAAAATATTTTTGCCAGTTTTAATGATGTTCTATTATGTGTGGAATTAAGATTTTTGTTGATTTTTTTTTCCAAAATACCAGTAATGTTGATTAAGACTTTAAATAGAAGGTGTAATTGGTTGTGTTGAATGTGATAAGCGAAGAAAATGTTAACCATTCAAAGCAAATTATATAGAAAAAAAATCTATAATTCATGATTCGGTCTCTTATGGGACCACCGGCTGGACCAATTATGTTTCTTCTTAGCAGTCGAGTACTAAAAACAAATGAATTATAAATCGGTAATTCATTATTTTATTATCACATATTATTTCCGTCGCCACCCGATCCGCTGTAGTTGCAGGAGGTGACTTGAGCTGCGTTCTTTTTACGATCACCTTGTAGTTCAATCCAAGCAAGTAATTTCACGCAACTACTCCAATTGGCAATACAGATCCGAAGAGAAGTGGTACAGTACGCATCCAAGTTAAGCGGTTGCTGCGCTGTAGAGTGAAGTATTAGGGAGGATCCTAATGAGCCAATTCGCCATCGTACACAGCAACTGAATCTGTGTCCATCCACTTTACAAGATCCAGCTCGTGCAAGAATTGAAGACGCCACACCATCGTATGCTCTTGAATGGCTACGTCAACGTGCAGAATTGCTCTATTGGGAATGAAGAAAATCAATAAGCAATTATTTGAGTTGTCTTTTTATCCGCAAAAAATCACTGTTTGGTGTGTTTTATAAGCTGGTGGAATGATTGGTCCATAATTCTTCAAAAATGATACCGGGCAGAACGTTATTGTTAATGGAGATCGCTATACAGCCATGATTACTGACTTTTTTGTTCCCCAATTGAATGGAATTAGGACCTTATTCCCTTTTTTTTAATTTTTTTTATTAAAACGGTTGGAACTTACAGAGGCTCCGCACTCAATGCCACAATGGGCCCATGGTGCAAACCTTGAGGATCTATCCTAGCTCGCATAAGCGCACTGCAGCCTTAGCAAACTGTAAAAGTTTGAACCAAGGGATGGATAACAACTGATCTACGTTGAAAGATCCGTACGAGAACACTTGGGATCTAGCTTCGACAAAGGCCGGACAGCTGCAAAGGTAGTGTAGGCAGTCGTCCACTTCCTCCAGACAATCGTCGCAAAGATCATCCTGAGCTAGTTCCATGCGTTGGAGATGAGCCTTGAAACGTCCATGGCCCGTAATAAGAGCCACCAGAATTCTGAGTTGGTTCTTTTTTAAGGATAACACATATTTAGTGACCCTCACGTTGGGTTCGATGATGAACCGTTTTGCCTTTCGACAACTAGGCGTAGAACGCCACTTCTCCGTCAGTTCAAGTAAAGCGAACTTCTTAATAGCATCCTTACCACCGTTGAAGGAAAGAGGAATTGCTGGCTCCCACAATGCCACAATGAGCAGGCACCCACATGACCCTTACTCTCGAATTAGAGCAAAGGAGATTAATGAAGTGTTTGCACTCTTTAACCAGTTTGGATGTAGTCAAAGGGTTATCAAGGGTATTGAGCACGGCTTTACTATCCGTGCAGATAATAATATCCTTGCCTGATTTACTAAATGTATACGCCTCAATTGCACTATGGGTAGGCGCAATTAATTCAGCTTGAAAACCCGTGCAGTGTTTGCCCAGACTACCCGAGAATCTAAGTCCATACTTTGGACAAAAGAACCAAACCCTGTACTGACTTCTGAACGAGAGCCATCCGCAAAAAAAACTATCGACTCAGACACCTGTCTATAGAAATCCTAAGAGATCCACAGTTCTCTCGAGGGGAAAATGACGGAGGAAGAATTGGTGAAGTTAAATTCGGGCAATAGCCTGTCATTCACCATTTCAACCTCAAGAAAACGACTCTACTCCTGCTCCAGGATCGTGGTACAGTCCTAAAAGCAATGCACGCCTGGGACAGATTGAGCAGGTGAGTACGGATAGGAAGAAAACCATGCTGCAATTCAGCAGGGAAAATGCCGTCTGGACCACTCGATTGGAACGGTGCAAATGAGAAAATACTCCAGTGTAGAACATCAGTATAGTGATCAGTCTACGAGCTAAGTTCCAATCCGGCGTACCGACAAAAATGTCAGGAGGCGCGGAGGCAACCACACTCGAATCAACAGTGTCACATCCAGGAAAATGGACAGACAACAGTAGCTCGCCAGCTTCTCGCCTGCAGGAGGTGAGTTTTCCGGAAGGTAGGCGATGGCTATCAAGTTTGCAATTACCATTCTTAGCCAGAGTTTTGTTAAGTCTGGCGATAGCAGATAAGCTATCAATTTCCTCACAGGCTTTTTTTATATGCTCTTTGAGCTACCAAGAATCGATTCCAATCAGAAATGAGATTCGTTTCTTTGGCTTTATTTTTAATTTTACGCACACTTTTCCTTAACTTTTTAAATTCAGAACACCAGAAGGGTTTGTTAAGCTTCTTCTGCGGTTGTAAATAAGAGGGCACGATTTTTCAAAAGCAGTCGAGATTGCTTTCGTTAGTACAGTTGCCTGCAAATGAAGATCTGAGATAGATCTGATCTGATTAGGCAAATCTAGTAGTGAAACGAGCTCATAGGAGAAAGTATCCCAATTTGTTAGTTTCCTATTACGATATGGTTTAATCGGTGGTCTTTTAAAGTTAATATTAAAAGAGATGCACCTATGATCAGAGGTGAGAATATCATCCGTCACCCTCAAATTTACAATCAGGTCAACGATGGTCATAGAGCACAAACTAATATCAATCACTTCTTTACGAACCGAGTTGATAAAAGTTGGCTCACAACCAACATTGAGAATCTCTAAATCAGAGGGGTAAATATAATTGAACAGTGAGGATCCTCTACTGTTGGTATTCGAGCTACCCCAAACGGTATGATGAGCATTAGCGTCACAACCAATCACGAGGGGTAGATTATTGATCCTACACCACACTACAAGATTCATCAGTTCCTCTGAAGGAGGGGGCGAGGTGGAATCATAGGGTAAATAGTGCTGCACTCATTAATAAGAGCGGCATCAATATCATTAGAAATATAAATGCACGCTCTGGTTTTAAGGACGGTGGACTTTAGGAAAATCCTGCCGAACTTCGAATCTTAACCAAAAACCGCGCCATTAATGAGGTACGGTTCTTGGATTAAACAAGAATTTGTATGCGATACAGCAAGCAGTTTCTTCAACTCATAAGAGGCTGACTTGCTATGTTGCAGATTGATCTGTTTGTAGTCGAGCATGAACGTCATCATGAAGACCAGCCGTGAACTAATAATATAATAATAAAAACCTACGACCCTGAGATAACCCTGAAACGGATCCTCTTAAGGACGTATTGTAGCGACAATCCGGACCCAGTAATGTGTTCGAAGGACTTCTGCTCAACCTTGAACACAATCGATTGGCGATTAGCCTCTCGCTTGTATCGGATAACCTTCCATCCAGTAGTCGATACCTTTGGATTCATTATGCCGATGTTCATGATAACTACACTCGGATTCTCAGGTGGCCCAGGAATCCATGAGTGCAATATCAAAAGTTTTGGGGGCTCACCAACCGAAAGTTGACAACCCTCCCAGACGTCCTTGATTCTGTCGATTTCCCCACAGAACCAAACGTACGTCTCATCATTGCTCTATTTGCAAATGATGACACCATCGGCCAGGTAGCAACCTAGCAATTGCGGTACAAATCCGGAAGATTTAGCCGTCTCGAGAATTCGACGACCAAGCTCTTTGCAGAAAAGACGCAGATTTTCCTCATTAAGAGTAATGGCTGCGTTCATTTCCCGTACGCAGAATTTTTTGGCTTTATCATCGGCTACTGTTTCCGCGTACGTTCGCGGTTGTTTTGCGCCCATTTCAGGCGTAGTGCCCGATGTTGAGCTGGGTCTTTTGGGTGTACCCGAAGAGCCAGGCTCTTCGGAGATTGCACCCAATGCCAGTCCGGACAGCTTCTTTTGCAAACGTTGGCGGCGACGCTTGCCAAGCCGCTTAACTTTACCGCGATGGTTTGGCTCCGTAATAGAGCCCTCACCACCCGAAAGTAGTAGGGCAGTCTCCGAACCCGAAATGATGTCTGAGTTGAAACCGTCAGCACTTAATGTGCTGAGGTCATCGAACTCTAAATGGGACTCATTGACACTCCCCATGGTAAATTTCCAGGTTTACGATGACGTTGGTCCTGAAAACAGAGAGAAGGCTAGAGCAAATCCAGAACCGAAAAACACGAGCCCAACCAAGCCAGACATAAATGTTTTGTGTTCTAACATCCCTGGTTAATGAAAGAAGGTGACATACTTTGATATATTTGAAAACCAGTCTGAGACTGAGAGTCGCTTCCACCGATGCATGGCGTATACCATGCCATATCTTGTAATCATATTATGATAAATACTGTAACATCTGTTTGTGAAGTCTGATAGTGATATATGGTAATAACTAGTAAATGTAATAATCGGTTCCAGTATGACAAAGACCACCATTATCACGAATTCTACCACGACTTTATTGCCTCTTCTGCGTTAGCCACCAAGAAACCATTATTCAGGAAAGGTTACCGCAAGCCTGCTAGATGCAGATCACTATGAATTTTATTGTGTATTCAGTAGTTCCATATCATAGATTTCCGATTGTGAAACAATTTCATTGTGCTGGTTCTCAGAAATTGGACGAAATAACAAATGCTGAAATCCGTGTCTTCAGTAATTCACACGATCCATGTTATTTTGCGATCCTTTTTCTCCACTATATTTGATAACTGGTAAAAACAACTGATTCTTTCCCTCTTCTTCGGTCTCGTCAAAATTATATACAAAAGTACGATTATGAATTCATCATCTCTTCGAGAAGATTTAGTATACGACATGACTAAACAATGGTATTCGGCCGATATTGTCAATTCTCGTAAACATTTGGTTGTAACTAATAAATGCAAGAAACAGCCATGCAAGGCAGAAAATTCAGAACTGGGATGCCTTTATTAATAATATTTGACCTTAACACATTGTGATGTATTTGTTTGAAAGGAAGAATTTTTGAGAACGTTTACTTTAGTCTCTAGTATTTAATCCTCTCCTCTCATCTTCAAAATTTATTATTTCTCAGGTCTCATGGCCCCAATGTCTTCTTCTTAATTTCGTAGTGTCTCAATTTTTATTTTGGGTGTGTTTAATTTTGAATACAAAGTGATGCTCTAGGCATCCTCTTCTGAAGAAGGATAGACGATCTTGGCTTGATCTTTAAAAGTTGCTTTTACCGATCTCTTCAAGTCCTTTTGTAGCACCACCATTTGCTTTATTTTTTTTTTGATTACAATACTATAGGTCACATCACTTTTGACAGAATGAGCTTCTGTCTGCCTTCCTATTCTGTTGTGCTCACTATCCATGTCCTTTAAAGCTAGTGTTTTGAAGAAATATTGGACAATCAAAATGCGTTGTTGTGTTGTTACCGACTACATGATGGTAAATGGCATATTTTTCAAAATAACAGAAATTACATTTCATTACTAAATAATAAAAGTTTGCTGTTAAAATTATCAAGTTAACTCATCAGTCAGACATAAAAATATACTCTCACTGTAGTATCACCAGAGCAGAAGAAGTACAGTATAGGCAACACCATATACAAAAATACAAACCACACAACAATTATCGAAAAAATACATTAATTTTTTTCGATACCAAATGTTAGTCAACATTTCCAAACACTCACATATGAGCGCACGAAAAAATTGTTTTGCAACAGTGCTGGACACTTGTTCGTGTATTTTACTATGTGAGTCCTTGGCTAATATGACGAGCCGCATCTCAATTTAGAATGTTAATTAAATAATGGGCTTTTATTATTATTATTATTAAAATTGGCTGGAATCCAAGCAGGTTCCGCACTCAATGCCACTGGGGGCCCATAGTAATACCACAATTCGCAAATGCGCTCGGCATTTCCAGTAGAGTTTACTGTTCAGAATAACACCAAGATGCTTTACTGTGTCGGATCTAGCGATCGTTTCTCCAAAAAAAGAAGGAGACTAGTTTTCGATGAATTAACGTATAACCCCTTGTATAGACACAACATTTCTACAACTTAAAAAGAGCGTTACGTTAACTCTGATAGTACATTAAGGTATTTACCCTGAACCAGGACGACTAAATTATCAGCATTAGTCAGAGCAGTGAAACTAGATTGCTGTAGTCTTACAAATAATTCGTCAATAACTAAGAGGCAAAAGAGAGGGGGGGCAACCTTTGGTAATTTTAATCGAAATAGAAAGGGAGTCCAGCTCAGCCACAGCAATTCGTGACCTCAGCAAAGATTCAATCAAAGTAACAATGGTTTGGTCAATTTCAAAGTTTGAGCAGACTTCAGTGATGGAAGCAAAAAAAGTACTTTCAAAGGCACACACAATATTGAGGAAAGTGTCCACAAGAAACTAAGCGACCTTTCAATCTTTATTAGGGGAATTAGGGGAACCCTTGCTGTAATTCAGCAGGAAAAACTCCATTTGAACAACATGATTTATAAGGTGAGAAGGAGAAAACGAACAGAAATGAACAGAATGTAGTAGTTTGACAATTTCATTCATGGAAGAGGTTAATCTGTCATCAGGAAGTCGCAGCACATCATGTCGGCAGGAATCATTTCTATCCAAGGACCTATTAAGTCTGGTGATCCTAGAGGGACTATTAATTTCTTCGCAGAAGCTAATCCAATAAGTCCTAGCAGCAGATCTCAGCATTTTGTTATATTCTTTTTGAGCTGCCAAAAAGTTATCCCAATCAACCTGAATGATAGATCTTTTTGCTTTGTGTTTGAGTCTCCTAGCAGTTTTCCACAGTTTTTTAAAATCAAAGCACCAAAAAGTCTCATTCTGAGATTTTTGCTTGGAAATAAGAGGACAACATGAAGTTAGCAACAAGCTAGATAGACAAGATGAAGCTAGCAATTCAATCTCCTCAGTCGAACATATCTCATCCAACGAAACCAGTCGAGGTTCCAACTCAAAAGAAAATAACTTCCAGTTGGTAAGGTTCTTGTTACGATAAGGTTTAAGAGTAGGCCTTCTTTGATTTATATTAAACGAAATGTACCTATGGTCGAAGGTGAGAATGTCATTCATCACCCTCCAATTGAAAATCAAATCGATACGCTCACATTCTTTGTTAAGGATTTCAAGCCCAGATTAAGTAGAAATAAGCCCCAATCATTAATGATTGTAGTACCCCATAACGTATGATGAGCATTAGCATCGCATCCTACCACTAAAGGTAAATGATTTGCCCTGCTCCACGAAACAAGGTTGGTAAACTCCTACAAGGCAAGAAGTGAGACAGAATCGTAAGGCAGATACACTGATGCTACCACCAGTTATCGGAATATGTTCGGCCATTCGAATGAGACGAGCTCAGCTGCAACGTCCGCTGAGCAACATTCATTAATTAGGGTTGCACTAAGATTGTTTGAAATAAACACGCAGGGTCTTATAATTGGACCATCTGTAGAGGATTCTGCCATCCTACAGGATCCAAACCAGAAACCACACTGTCAAGCAGATAAGGTTCCTGAATTAGGCAAATGTCTACCTGCGATTTAGCGAGCAGCAACTTAAGCTCAAACGATGTAGCCTTGTTATGGTGTAAGTTGATCTGTTTCAACGTAAGCATAGAAGTCATAATAATAATTACATGCTAAGGCAACAATCGAGGGTCGGCACCAAACTACGTTCCTGATACAACCCAAACGAAGGTCTCAACTGAAGCTAGTTTACTGTTCAATATCGGAATCACACCAGCTAGACCTGAAACAAGAACCGAGGTGGACCCAACGACATTGTTCATAACGAAGGTCACTAAGTCGCGGTCGATTACTAGAAAGATTCAGAAACTGCACCATAAAGAAGGTAAAGTTTCTGAATCACACAAAAACTTGTTTGCAATACTGCACGCAATTTTTTTAGATTAAAAGTAACCACTTGCTGTATAAACATAAGCTGGACATCATACTATCCAGTACGTACTGCAAAGAATATCTGGAACCAGTGATGACCCAAAAAATTTTTGGTCAACCCGAAAAACAATTGCTTGACGCTTAGCCTCGCTCTTGTAACGGACAACCAAATGGGGCTATTATAATAGGAAAACATTTCGTACGACAGATGTATATAGAATTAAACTTTCTATATACCAAGATAATTTTAAGTACAACCACCATATAGTTTAACTGGCTATTTAATATTGCGGGGTTTGCGATTATCGATCCTCTTGGACTGTTTATTCAGCACGTCCTATTTGTAAAAGTAAGTGTCCGTTAAATAAGTTATTATAAATGTTCGTTCGAAAGTTCAGGCTTCACAAGGTTTTAAATTTAATTTCTTTTGTAACAACAAACATATCCAATTATAATTTATACATCCTTCGAATTGGTTGACCCTAAGGAATATATCCTAAATAAAATATGTGAGAATGTTGATTTTTGATCGTCGTGCAGTTTGAACGTAAAATCAATGTGCGCGGAATATGATTAAAGTAAAATAAAATTAAAATAAAAAGTGCAGTGTTAGTTCTTTTTAATTATTTTTAATATTTAATTTAATTACTGTGCATATAACGAATAATAATTAGTGCTAAAATTATAAGGATTGCCCCGCTTAAAAGGGGCAATATCAAAGAAACGAAAATCCAACCTTTGGAAATTGATGATTTCAGAGCGCTTGTAAACCATTTCGATCAAACCGGGAAGCGATATTACACTTAACAGCTGAAAAGTCAAAAAGTGTTGACTGTTGTTTTAAAAGGAATGGAGAGCAGCGTAGAAGTGACCGACATTCATGCGGCTCTCGCTGAGCAAGGTTTCCATGCCAAATCTATTGCAAACATTTCAAATCGGGAGAAGGTTCCTCAACCGATGTTTCGCATACAATTAGAGCCAGATGAGAAAAACAAAGGAAACCACAGTATATATAACTTGTAATATTTACTGCATCGCAAAATCACTGTAGAGGAACCCAAAAAGCGAACCGGACCAGTACAATGCATCAAGTGCCAAGAATACGGCCTCACAAAAGCTTATTGCACGTTGAGTGAAGTCTGCGTTATCTGTGGCAAACTTGACAGAGATGATGATGGAAAGACAAATGAGAATGATGATGCAAAATATGAACACACTAATGCAAATTATTGTCAAAAGCCAAAAATGACGCGCCTAAAGACAGCTGTATGGAATGCGAAGGGTCTTTCACAGCACAAAGCTGAGGTTCAGACTTTTCTTGTCGATCAAAATATAGACATCATGCTAATATCAGAAACACACTTTACAAAAAATACCTTTTATAAAATCAGCGGATATTCAGTTTATAACACCAAGCATCCAGATGGAAGAGCACAAGGCGGCACTGCGGTCTTGATCAAACGAAGAATAAAGCATTATGAACTCAACAGATATGATAAAGATACCATCCAAGCAACTAATATCTGCTTAGAGGAATGGTCTGGAAACTGTGTAATATCGGCTGTTTACTGTCCACCGAAACACGCAATCAAAAACCAGCAATTTATTGACTATTTCAATCAGCTGGGCATTAAATTGCACGCACCAATGCTCAGGTAGAAGATTCTAATCATCCGATCACCCACCAATACTAATAACTCTGAGTACCAGAGCTTTAAAAGTAGAACCACCTCAACGTTTAACAAATAAATTAACTAAATGGGCTCTATACCGAAATATAGTCGAACAAAATTGCCAATTGGGTATCCAACTTTGCACCAGGGAAATTGAATAGGGATATTAAAGCCCTTAAACGAGCATTGAGAGAAGAAGATGACTCAGGAATCTAGAGTTACCTTACTGAACTCTCGGCGACCGAGAAGACAGATTATTCACTATGGAAGGCAACAAAAAAACTAAAGAGGTCAACATTATCGAATCCACCAATTAGGCAACCAGATTGACATTGGGCCAGAAGCGACGTAGAAAAGGCTACTGCTTTCTCTAACCACTTGAAAAAAGTATTCACATCAAACGAAAAAACTGGCAACAGTGAATTACCAAAGTTTACGGAGGATCCTTTGAAACCAATCCTTTAAAATTTAAGTGGAAAAAAATTAAAAATACCATTAAAAATTGTATAAACCCAAAGAAAGCTCCAAGACACGATTTTATTACCGGAAAAATGATCAGAAAATTACCTGAAAAAATGCATGAAACTCATAACTTATATCTTTAATGCGATCATGAGATGTGGGTATTTCCCTAAAAAATGGAAAATGTCGCGAATTACAATGATTCCAAAGCCTGGAAAAGACAAAACACAAGTCGCATCGTACCGGCCAATAAGTATACTTCCGACGATTTCTAAACTTATTGAAAAAATGCTATTACAAAAATTAAAACCAATATTATCTGAAGGACAGATTATACCAGACCATCAATTTTGGTTTCGAGACCAGCATGACACTGTAGAGCAGGTGCACATAGTTGTTAACACAATTAAATTTGCATTAGAGGAAAAGAAATATTGTTCGGCAGTTTTCCTAGACATTGCGCAAGCTTTCGACAAAGTATGGCATGAGGGCCTTATATATAAAATTAAAACTCGTCTGCCAAAAAAATGTCATGCAGTCCTTGAAAGCTATACTTGTTTCAAAGAAAATACCAGGTTAAACACAATTCAGCCATTAGTGAACTAAATGATATAAACGCAGGAGTTCCACAAGGCAGCGTACTGGGGCCAGTATTGTATTTGCTGTATACTGCCGCTATCATGTTTTCACACTAAAATCCTCAAACTGCATCAAGAGAACTGCAAGATCACTTATACAAAATTGAGAATTGGCAAAGAACGTGGCGGATAAAAGCGAATGAAAACAAATCAACACACATAACATTTACGTTGAATAAGCGTACATGTCCAGCGGTGAAATTAAACAATCTCAACATCCCTCAACAAACAAAATATGTCAAATACTTGGGTCTTCATCTTGATGGTTGATTGACATGGAGAAAACACATCGAATCAAAGCGCAACCAAATAAAAATAAAATTCTCAAAAATGTACTGGCTGATTGGAAGAAATTCAAAACTTTCCCTAGAATGCAAGATTCTATACTATACAAAATGATCCTAATTCCTATATGGACATATGGAATTCAACCATGGGGCTGTACATGCGCATCAAATAATATAGGTTTTTTACAACGAACGCAATCCAAAATACTTCGCTGTATTACAAATGCTCCGTGGTATATCCAAAATTGCAACATCCATCGAGACCTTGGTATTAAAACGGTCAAAGATATGATCCAAGCACACAGTTTGAAGTACCTTTCGAAACTATGGAAACTCACCCCAATGAATTAGCTAGACAACTATTAAGGCAATCGAAATATATAGACGGCTTCGCAGAGTAGATCCACTAGATCTAATGTATTGATAAATTTAATTTAACTACATATTTAAGCTGACACACATTTAAATTAATTAATTATTATTGATGCATACTAACAATAAGTATTTAACATAGGTTAATATATTTTGTAGATTGTAAGCTTTGCACACTTCTTGTTAGTTTCGTATAAAGATTCAAGAATAAAGCCATTGGCAGTAAAAAAAAAAAATATGTGAGAATTAGTTCGGAACCATGTTAGGATTAAATAAGCTTTTGGAAAAAGAAAAACAAATGACGATGGTCAAAATACTAGCAGATTATGCAAAACACTAATTTATAGTAGCTAAAATATTATAATTTGTATTCAATAATTGAGAAATTTGAACAAAACTTAATAAAATCGTGTTAAAGCGTCTAAAATCCATTCCATCGATAAACCGTATACGTGACTAAAGTAAATATTCACAGCTTAGAACTTCGAATTAAACATATATATTCTAAATAACCAACACAACCAGACATAGTTTAAACAATATTTCAAAAATAAATTAGTTTTATTCCATTTTTTTTGTTATGTTGCAAAACAATCTATCTAATTACTATTATATATAATTAATTTTTTAGTTTTTGTTTTTTTATTTTCATTCTAAACTCTTACATTTATTTCAAAATTAAAATTTTCACAATAACTATGCAATCAAGATAATTAAAACAAACATAGTACTGTGTGTTATATACATTATACTATAGCATACAATACATAGCATAGTTATATCCGTATGTACGATAAACATAATATACAATGTTGTGATACTGTGTATGTGTGTGTATGTGTGCGCGTTGAGAGGTGGGGTGGTGGGGCAAGGAAGTACAAGAAATAAAAAATTAAATAGAATTTGTATGGTAAAAATGGTAGTGCGGCGGTTCATGCAACGCTCAAACCAAATGCCAAAAGCAAAACTATAGTATAGCAGTAGTATATAAAGACATTAAATTACTTCCTTCAATGAACTTTTTTTTTTACTGTTATTTTAATTTTATTTCTCTTCCAACTACCACTATCTTGATAGTTTTTGTAAAAGATAAGGATGATAAGAGCAGCAACAACATTCAATTGTGGAAAAAACTGTTTTTGTTTTTGATTGTTATGCTTAGCATAGCATAAAAACTATTTAAATTATATTATTTAAAATTAAATAGCAAAAAAAAAAAACAAATATTGTCTGTATAAATAACAGAAATAATAAAAGGATACTACTACATAAAATACTACTCCTGTCTCTCAGTTCAGTACATAAAATAGTTTCAATTAATAATTGAAGCAGGTACTCGTACTCGCATCTAAAGAAAACTCAATTTGTGCTATTTTTATTTTGCGCTGTACTAATAATTTCACATACATTTTCATTTACCAAAACTTTTGTTTCTACTTCATTTGTTATAATGTTGACAAAAAGTGTTATCATATCAATTAAGGAAAATTTTTAATTTCAGAACTCAAAAAAGAATGGCGAAAAATTAATTTGTCAGTAATGGCTTTTAAATGAATAACTAACGAAATTATAATTACGCCATCGAAATAAAACACAAAGTTTGGAATTAGTTTATGGGTCAATCAATAACAGCATTTGTATTTCGTATTATTTAGTGGGGCAGTCTAGGTGTAGAAATGTAGAGCTTAGTAAATTAAATGAACAATTTACATTTCTTAATTTCCAAATATTATTTTATACATTTAAATGGTATTCCTAAAATCGAAATATTTAATTATTAGAAACAAATCCATAATGATGTGGCTACGTTGGAAGAGAAAATTAATGAGGATATGTGCTTGCTGAAAAAATGGTGTTATGTGCATGAGATGATTCTCAGCGCTAAGTCCAAATTGATGTCTTTCAGTGTTGGAGGTACTATCCGAGATTCTCAACCATTGGTTTATCATTCTCTGGTTTGTAATCGGTCTGGGTGTAATGATCTTTGCGTGCGTATTGAAACTGTGGAGTCCTTTAAATACTTAGGAGTGATGCTTGATGCACAACTAAATTTTAAAGAACATGTGAGCATTTTAAAAAAGAAACTGTGCCATGTATTAAGATCCTTTTATTTTTTGCGTAAAATATGTAGCCGGGATCTTTTGAAATGTCTTTATTTTGCAATATTTAATTCCCACCTCCAATATGGTTTAATATGTTGGGGTGGAATTTTTTTGACCAATATCAAACCTTTGATGATCATCCAAAAAGCTGTTTTGAGGTCCATAAATTATTTACCCAGGACTTCACCATCGTTTCCCATTTTTGTAAATAATAAGATTTTGCCTCTGCGTCATCTGTATGTTTACAAAGTACTTAAAATGCATTATATTAGGAGCGGAAATCGTTTTCGTGGTGTGGATATTAGTGGACCATATATGTTACGGAACAAATCTAGGATCTGGGTGCCTCGTCCCAACAAAGAACATTTCAAAAGAAATTTTTTGTACATCACACCGAAGCTAGTTAATCAATTACCAATGGGCATTTTAAACGCAGTTACGCTGACTGAATTTTGTAGGCTGTTAAAAGAATGGCTCTTTACAGTCATTGATGTTGAGAGTCTGTTTAAAACGATTATGTAGTTTGTCAAAATTTTTTTTTAGTATTTTTAGTATTTTCTTTTTTTATTTTTATTTTAGTAATTATATGCTTAATTGAGCTTTTTACTCAATTTCTATCATGTTGTGGTATGTTGTGTGTAATTCATATTTACTTTTATATGATTTTTATTTTTATAGTTATTTTTTATTTTATTTTATTTTTTATTTTATTTAATGTGGTTATATTTTGATTTTTGATTTTATTTTTATTTTGTCTAATTCTATTTTTATTTTTATTTTTAGTCTTATTTCTATTTTTGTAACTTTATATGTATGAATCGTGGCTCCGTGACATTTTTTTTAAAAATTAGGAGTTCACTAATAAAAAAATAAAAAAAAAAAAAAAAAAAAATCCACAAATCATATAAACATTTAGACAATCCAAATTCTCAAACGCAGGCTTAGTACAAGAAAAACGAAAATATGCCAGAAAAGAGACGTTTTTCCATATAATTACGGGAAATTCTTGATAAAAACAAGGTAATATGCCAGAAAAGAGACATTTTTCCATATAATTACGGGAAAATCTTATTAAAAACGAGGTAAAGTGCCAGAAATGAGACAGTTTTTCATATAATTTTGGGAAAATTTTATTAAAAACGAGGTAAAATGCCAGAAAATAATCATTTTTCCATATATGTACGGGAGAATCTTGTAAAAATCGAGGTAATTTGCCAGAAAAGAGACATTTTCCCATATAATTACGGGAAAATATTGATAAAAACGAGGTAAAATGCCAGAAAATACTCATTTTTCCATATGTTTACGGGAAAGTCATGCAAAAAACGAGGTAATATGCCAGAAAAGAGACAATTTCCAAATAATTACTGGAAAATCTTATTAAAAACGAGGTAAAGTGCCAGAAAAGAGACAGTTTTTCATATAATTTTGGGAAAATCTTGTTAAAAACGAGGTAAAGTGCCAGAAAATAATCATTTTTCCATATATTTACGGGAAAATCTTGTAAAAAACGAGGTAAAATGCCAGAAAAGAGACATTTTTCCATATAATTACGGGAAAATCTTATTAAAAACGAGGTGAAGTGCCAGAAATGAAACAGTTTTTCATATAATTTTGGGAAAATCTTGTTAAAAACGAGGTAAAATGCAAGAAAATACTCATTTTTCCATATATTTATGGGAAAATAATGTAAAAAACGAGGTAATATGCCAGAAAAGAGACATTTTTCCATATAATTTTGGGAAAATCTTGTTAAAAACGAGGTAAAATGCCAGAAAATAATCATATTTCCATATATTTACGGGAAAATCATGTAAAAAACGAGGTAATATGCCAGAAAAGAGACATTTTTCCATATAATTACGGGAAAATCTTATTAAAAACGAGGTAAGGTGCCAGAGAAGAGACAGTTTTTCATATAACTTTGGGAAAATCTTGTTAAAAACGAGGTAAAATGCCAGAAAAGAGACATTTTCCCATATAATTACGGAAAAATCTTGTTAAAAACGAGGTAAAATGCCAGAAAAGAGACATTTGTCCATATAATTACGGGAAAATCTTATTAAAAACGAGGTAAAGTGCCCCAAAACAAACATTTTTCAAATAATTACGCGAAAATCTTGTTAAAAACTAGGTAAAATGCCAGAGAAGAGACATTTTTCCATATAATTACGTGAAAATCTTATTAAAAACGAGGTAAAGTGCCAGAAATGAGACAGTTTTTCATATAACTTTGGGAAAATCTTATTAAAAACGCGGTAAAATGCCAGAAAAGAGACATTTTTCCATAAAATTACGGGAAAATCTTGTAAAAAACGAGGTATTATGCCAGAAAAGAGACATTTTCCCATATAATTACGGGAAAATCTTGTTAAAAACGAGGTAGAATGCCAGAAAATACTCATTTTTCCATATGTTTAGGGGAAAGTCATGTAAAAAACGAGGTAATATGCCAGAAATGAGACATTTTTCCATATAATTACGGGAAAATCTTAATAAAAACGAGATAAAGTGCCAGAAAAGAGACAGTTTTTCATATAATTTTGGGAAAATCTTGTTAAAAACGAGGTAAAATGCCAGAAAATAGTCATTTTTCAATATATTTACGGGTAAATCATGTAAAAAACGAGGTAATATGCCAGAAAACAGACATTTTTCCATATAATTACGGGAAAATCTTGTTAAAAACTAGGTAAAATGCCAGAATAGAGACATTTTTCCATATAAATACGAGAAAATCTTATTAAAAACGAGGTAAAGTGCCAGAAAAGAGACAGTTTTTCATATAATTTTGGGAAACTCTTGTAAAAAACGAGGTAAAATGCCAGAAAATAGTCATTTTTCCATATGTTTACGGGAAAGTCATGCAAAAAACGAGGTAATATGCCAGAAAAGAGACAATTTCCAAATAATTACTGGAAAATCTTATTAAAAACGAGGTAAAGTGCCAGAAAAGAGACAGTTTTTCATATAATTTTGGGAAAATCTTGTTAAAAACGAGGTAATATGCCAGAAAAGAGACATTTTTCAATATAATTACGGGAAAATCTTATTAAAAACGAGGTAAGGTGCCAGAGAAGAGACAGTTTTTCATATCACTTTGGGAAAATCTTGTTAAAAACGAGGTAAAATGCCAGAAAAGAGACATTTTCCAATATAATTACGGAAAAATCTTGTTAAAAACGAGGTAAAATGCCAGAAAAGAGACATTTTTCCATATAATTACGGGAAAATCTTATTAAAAACGAGGTAAAGTGCCCCAAAACAAACATTTTTCAAATAATTACGCGAAAATCTTGTTAAAAACTAGGTAAAATGCCAGAGAAGAGACATTTTTCCATATAATTACGTGAAAATCTTATTAAAAACGAGGTAAAGTGCCAGAAATGAGACAGTTTTTCATATAACTTTGGGAAAATCTTATTAAAAACGCGGTAAAATGCCAGAAAAGAGACATTTTTCCATAAAATTACGGGAAAATCTTGTAAAAAACGAGGTATTATGCCAGAAAAGAGACATTTTCCCATATAATTACGGGAAAATCTTGTTAAAAACGAGGTAGAATGCCAGAAAATACTCATTTTTCCATATGTTTAGGGGAAAGTCATGTAAAAAACGAGGTAATATGCCAGAAATGAGACATTTTTCCATATAATTACGGGAAAATCTTATTAAAAACGAGATAAAGTGCCAGAAAAGAGACAGTTTTTCATATAATTTTGGGAAAATCTTTTTAAAAACGAGGTAAAATGCCAGAAAATAATCATTTTTCCATATATTTACGGGAAAATCTTGTAAAAAACGAGGTAATATGCCAGAAAAGAGACATTTTTCCATATAATTACGGGAAAATCTTATTAAAAACGAGGTAAAGTGCCAGAAAAGAGACAGTTTTTCAAATAACTTTGGGAAAATCTTGTTAAAAACGATGTAAAAAGTAAGGTAAAATCTTGTAAAAAACGAGGTAATATGCCAGAAAAGAGACATTTTCCCATATAATTACGGGAAAATCTTGATAAAAACGAGGTAAAATGCCAGAAAATACTCATAATTCCATATGTTTACGGGAAATTCATGTAAAAAACGAGGTAATATGCCAGAAAAGAGACATTTTTCCATATAATTACGGGAAAATCTTATTAAAAACTAAGTAAAGTGCCAGAAAAGACAGTTTTTCATATAAATTTGGGAAACTCTTGTTAAAAACGAGGTAAAATGCCAGAAAATAGTCATTTTTCAATATATTTACAGGTAAATCATGTAAAAAACGAGGTAATATGCCAGAAAACAGACATTTTTCCATATAATTACGGGAAAATCTTGTTAAAAACTAGGTAAAATGCCAGAAAAGAGACATTTTTCCATATAAATACGAGAAAATCTTATTAAAAACGAGGTAAAGTGCCAGAAAAGAGACAGTTTTTCATATAATTTTGGGAAACTCTTGTAAAAAACGAGGTAAAATGCCAGAAAATAGTCATTTTTCCATATGTTTACGGGAAAGTCATGCAAAAAACGAGGTAATATGCCAGAAAAGAGACAATTTCCAAATAATTACTGGAAAATCTTATTAAAAACGAGGTAAAGTGCCAGAAAAGAGACAGTTTTTCATATAATTTTGGGAAAATCTTGTTAAAAACGAGGTAAAATGCCAGAAAATACTCATTTTTCCATATATTTACGGGAAAATCATGTAAAAAACAAGATAATATGCCAGAAAAGAGACATTTTTCCATATAATTACGGGAAAATTTTGTTAAAACCTAGGTAAAATGCCAGAAAAGAGACATTTTTCCATATAATTACGAGAAAATCTTATTAAAAACGAGGTAAAATGCCAGAAAATAATCATATTTCCATATAATTACGGGTAAATCTTATTAAAAACGAGGTAAAATGCCAGAAAATACTCATTTTTCCATATATTTACGGGAAAATCATGTAAAAAACGAGATAATATGCCAGAAAACAGACATTTTTCCATATAATTACGGGAAAATCTTGTTAAAAACTAGGTAAAATGCCAGAAAAGAGACATTTTTCCATATAAATACGAGAAAATCTTATTAAAAACGATGTAAAGTGCCAGAAAAGAGACAGTTTTTCATATAATTTTGGGAAACTCTTGTTAAAAACGAGGTAAAATGCCAGAAAATACTCATTTTTCCATATATTTACGGGAAAATCATGTAAAAAACGAGATAATATGCCAGAAAAGAGACATTTTTCCATATAATTACGGGAAAAATTTGTTAAAACCTAGGTAAAATGCCAGAAAAGAGACATTTTTCCATATAATTACGAGAAAATCTTATTAAAAACGAGGTAAAGTACCAGAAAAGAGACAGTTTTTCATATAATTTTGGGAAAATCTTGTTAAAAACGAGGTAAAATGCCAGAAAATAATCATTTTTCCATATATTTACGGGAAAATCATGTAAAAAACGAGGTAATATGCCAGAAAAGAGACATTTTTCCATATAATTACGGAAAAGTCTTATTAAAAACGAGGTAAAGTGCCAGAAAAGAGACAGTTTTTCAAATAACTTTGGGAAAATTTTGTTAAAAACGAGGTAAAAAGTAAGGTAAAATCTTGTAAAAAACGAGGTAATATGCCAGAAAAGAGACATTTTCCCATATAATTACGGGAAAATCTTGATAAAAACGAGGTAAAATGCCAGAAAATACTCATTTTTCCATATGTTTACGGGAAAGTCATGTAAAAAACGAGGTAATATGCCAGAAAAGAGACATTTTTCCATATAATTACGGGAAAATCTTATTAAAAACTAAGTAAAGTGCCAGAAAAGGGACAGTTTTTCATATAAATTTGGGAAACTCTTGTTAAAAACAAGGTAAAATGCCAGAAAATAGTTATTTTTCAATATATTTACGGGTAAATCATGTAAAAAACGAGGTAATATGCCAGAAAAGAGACATTTTTCCATATAATTACGGGAAAATTTTATTAAAAACGAGGTTAAGTGCCCGAAAACAAACATTTTTCCATATAATTACGGGAAAATCTTGTTAAAAACTAGGTAGAATGCCAGAAAAAAAACATTTTTCCATATATTTACGGGAAAATCATGTAAAAAACGAGATAATATGCCAGAAAACAGACATTTTTCCATATAATTACGGGAAAATCTTGTTAAAAACTAGGTAAAATGCCAGAAAAGAGACATTTTTCCATATAAATACGAGAAAATCATATTAAAAACGAGGTAAAGTGCCAGAAAAGGGACAGTTTTTCATATAATTTTGGGAAACTCTTGTTAAAAACGAGTTAAAATGCCAGAAAATAGTCATTTTTCAATATATTTACGGGAAAATCATGTAAAAAACGAGGTAATATGCCAGAAAAGAGACATTTTTCCATATAATTACGGGAAAATCTTATTAAAAACGAGGTAAAGTGCCCGAAAACAAATATTTTTCCATATAATTACGGGAAATTCTTGTTAAAAACGAGGTAATATGCCAGAAAAGAGACATTTTTCCATATAATTACGGGAAAATCTTATTAAAAACGAGGTAAAGTGCCAGAAATGAGACAGTTTTTCATATAATTTTGGGAAAATTTTGTTAAAAACGAGGTAAAATGCCAGAAAATAATCATTTTTCCATATATTTACGAAAAAATCATGTAAAAAACGAGGTAATATGCCAGAAAACAGTTATTTTTCCATATAATTACGGGAAAAGCTTGTTAAAAACTAGATAAAATGCCAGAAAAGAAACATTTTTCCATATAATTACGGGAAAATCTTGTTAAAAACTAGGTAGAATGCCAGAAAAAAAACATTTTTCCATATATTTACGGGAAAATCATGTAAAAAACGAGATAATATGCCAGAAAACAGACATTTTTCCATATAATTACGGGAAAATCTTGTTAAAAACTAGGTAAAATGCCAGAAAAGAGACATTTTTCCATATAAATACGAGAAAATCATATTAAAAACGAGGTAAAGTGCCAGAAAAGGGACAGTTTTTCATATAATTTTGGGAAACTCTTGTTAAAAACGAGTTAAAATGCCAGAAAATAGTCATTTTTCAATATATTTACGGGAAAATCATGTAAAAAACGACGTAATATGCCAGAAAAGAGACATTTTTCCATATAATTACGGGAAAATCTTATTAAAAACGAGGTAAAGTGCCCGAAAACAAATATTTTTCCATATAATTACGGGAAATTCTTGTTAAAAACGAGGTAATATGCCAGAAAAGAGACATTTTTCCATATAATTACGGGAAAATCTTATTAAAAACGAGGTAAAGTGCCAGAAATGAGACAGTTTTTCATATAATTTTGGGAAAATTTTGTTAAAAACGAGGTAAAATGCCAGAAAATAATCATTTTTCCATATATTTACGAAAAAATCATGTAAAAAACGAGGTAATATGCCAGAAAACAGTTATTTTTCCATATAATTACGGGAAAAGCTTGTTAAAAACTAGATAAAATGCCAGAAAAGAAACATTTTTCCATATAATTACGGGAAAATCTTATCAAAAACGAGGTAAAGTGTCAGAAAAGAGACAGTTTTTCATATAATTTTGGGAAAATCTGGTTAAAAACGAGGTAAAATGCCAGAAAAGAGACATTTTTTCATATAATTTTGGGAAAATCTTTTAAAAAACGAGGTATTATGCCAGAAAAGAGACATTTTCCCATATAATTACGGGAAAATCTTGTTAAAAACGAGGTAAAATGCCAGAAAAGAGACATGTTTCCATATAATTACGGGAAAATCTTGTTAAAAACGAGGTAAAGTGCCAAAAATGAGACAGTTTTTCATATAATTTTGGGAAAATCTTGTTAAAAACGAGGTAAAATGCCAGAAATGAGACATTTTTCCATATAATTACGGGAGAATCTTATTAAAAACGAGGTAAAGTGCCAGAAAAGAGACAGTTTTTCATATAATTTTGGGAAAATCTTGTTAAAAACGAGGTAAAATGCCAGAAAAGAGACATTTTTCCATATGTTTACGAAATTTTTTTTTAAAAAACGAAGTATTATGCCAGAAAAAACACATTTTTCCATATAATTACGGGAATATCTTGTTAAAACCGAGGTAAAATGCCAGAAAAGAGACATTTTTCATATAATTACGGGAAAATCTTGTTAAAAACGAGGTAAAATGCCAGAAAAGGGACATTTTTCCATATAATTACTGGAAATTCTTATTAAAAACGAGGTAAAGTACCAGAAATGAGACAGTTTTTCATATAATTTTGGGAAAATCTTGTTAAAAACGAGGTAAAATGCCAGAAAAGAGACATTTTTCCATATAATTACGGGGAATTTGTTGAAATTGAATACGTAAATCAAATACGAGTTATTAACAATTCTCAGAAATCCAAGCTATCATGAACTTTGTGACACATCATGAATGAGTATAAAATCACTGCCTTGAACAATAAAGTAAATGGAAGATCAATAAATCAAACGTGACTGCGTATATATAGAAATTTACCTTTAATTTTTTTGGTGTAGATTATTAAAAAAGAAAAAGTTAATGGAGAGAACTACCAAGATACCTACACAAAGAGTGAACTTCCGCTCTTTATGCTGACTTTTGATTACTCCGAAAATATTAAAAAGATATACAATATAACTGGCATACTCAACATGAGAGTAATTGAAGCAATTGAAACAGTTACGAAGAAAAGCATACAGTGCAAAAAATGCCAAGGTTATATTCTTATGTAGAAATACAGCGCACGCGAGACAAGGTGCGTTAAATGTGCTGGGAAGCACTCAATAAAATCCTGTACACTACCAAAAGATGGACCACCAAAATGCGTAAATAGCAATGACCAGCACCCAGCCAATTACCGAAGTAGCCAAACAGCTACAAATATAAGGAATCAAGCAAGCAAAAGTCGGATGCAACAAATGAAGTCATTCAATCAATGCGAAAGAAAAGAAGAACATTTGCACAAACAGTGGCAAGTGAAAACTTAAGGTATGATACTAGTCACAAAACAACTCAATTATTATAGGATAACCTACGAGTAAAACCAAAGTGATCAAAAATAGATAATGTCATTAACACTAAGAAAAAATCACCTAGCAAAAGCAAATATTTTCCAAAAATCAGATAAAATAACCAATAACAAACTTCATTAAGTTCTTGTTAAAAACGAGTACAGACGAGGCTTCGGTCGTTTATTATAAAAGATTTATTGAAAATATGGACTGAAGACTGGCATATGTTTGAAATTTTTCGTTGTCTGATTTACCTAGTTTTCAAGAGTGCGGTCTATCGGATTCGTAGTTCCTAACTAAAAATTGGCAATTTTGTCACTTTAAACTTCTTTAATTTTCCCATCCTTTCGAGAGCATAGATTCGGCACATAAACGTGGTGAAATTTTTTTCCCATCGTGTAATTAATCAAAATAGAATAAAACATCAAAAATGTAAAAATTTCGCTTGGCTGGAAATTAGATCGCAAAGAAAACAGGTCCATTGTCATCTAATCAATCACAATTTCTAATTTTATTTTTTTTAAATCATTTTGTGAACTCATTAATATTAATTTTTAATACCAAGCAAAATTAATAAATAAAAAATTAACTTTTATACATAAACAAAAAAAAATGTTGACAAACGAAAGATAATTGAGATGAAAGTTGAATTTGTATTTTAAAACATTTTGAAAATTGTTTTAAGGGTGATGGAGTTTTTATTATTACTTGGAATTTATGATAGATTTTCAATGGTAACTTTTAATTTATAAACTTAAAAATATTGCGATTGGCGCTATAGATCCATGCTGTTTAATAATAATCAATTTTTTAAAGGCCATCACTGGCCCTTACTGAGTCTACTATTTGGCTCCAATGGTTTCGATCCTGAGTATGGTCTTCATACTGTCTAAGACAATCTGAAGAGGCCAAGCCGTTCTATCTACATCGTGGAGCCATCGTCGCCTGCAACGACCTCTGTGCCTACCATATGGTGGCTCTCCTTTCAGAGATCGCTGCACAATTTGTTCCGGATCAGTTTATAATTAATACAGATATTTAATATTGAAACTTATAGATCATGAGTGCCAAACATCTAGACATAGTTCTCAATTTTTAGATTGAATAAAAATAAAATTTCGTGATGGATTGTAAATTGTCATTAGTCAATAGTCATAAGTCATAAGACAGTTGTAATATGTAATTATTAATTTGTATTTACTGCTAGAAAGACGATCTTAAAATGTCAGGTTTACATTTATTTATTGTCAGTTTAATTCAGAATTCCTTAACGAGAATTTCGAAACCGCAGTTATCAACTAACAAGTGCCGCCCTCATTAGCAGAGTAAGTAGCTTTCTTGCTTTGTTATTCGAGGATCTCGGGTTCGATTCCCGGTGGTGAGCAAAAATCACGGTTGGAAATCTGACTGCTGGAATGGGTACTTTGACCCGTTATTTTTGTGTGCTAGATGCCATCAAATTTATTTCTGAGTGTTTACTGTTTGATGCGTAGTATCTTTATGTTAAGAATAAACACAACATAACGGATGTCACTTGCTTGTGCATTTTTCTAAGATAAGCATCGGAACAGAATCATGCTTATTCATATTTAAAAATGAACTACTGAAAACAAAATAAGAGACACTTATTGTTAGGCTTATAACTTTTTTGTAGATTTCTTTTATCAAATCTATAATGATGAAATATTTGACTCTAATGTTAAACATGCTTGTCTCTAAAACCTGGTTTCCATCACAGATAAATAGCAAAAATGAAGTTGCTACAGGTACACTCCTGAACAGCATTAATCAGTGCAGGTATGGAGGATTTACCACCGCCGATTCCGCCATTTCAGAATATTCAACACTTGCTCGATGGGATTTTGGTCTGGACTATTCGCTGGCCAGTTCATTGCCACATTTTTTTCATTTCTAATGAAATTTTTAGAGACGTTGGCATTTTGAGAACCAGCATTAATCTGCATTAAGAGAAACTGGGAACGTTACCTATCCGCAAAGACTTTGATGTGGGGTCTGAGAATAAGCTCTGAAGAGTGAAGAGTTCGGCCCGTCAATGTCGCAATTGCCAACTCCTATGATTTTATCCAAATTTCAGTCTTGCTGTACGATGTCTGTCATTTTGCTAATGGGGTAAATAGGTGCTTTTTTTATAAGCGTAGCTTTTTTGAGGTGATTACAAATAGACTGATCCGATATCGACCGGTTTAGTAGAGTGCGGAATTCATTTTGAATCGATTCGGCTGTGCTTTTGCTGCCTCTGCCAATACTATATACGTCGATTTTTATTTGAAGTTGTGATGCTTATACTATTCGACCGAGATTTTCTTTCGTATGATTCCGTCTCGCGAGAACTTTGCAAAACGAGAACTATTGTGTTTTAACCCGTAGTCGTTAAACGAATTCTAATTCGGCTCAAAACTGAATTGAGTAAATAATCAACGAGACCCGTTTTCTTCGGCGCTTTCCTATTGGATATTTTAGTGGTCATTGTTATCTCTATTGTGCGGGTATTAATTTACCGAGTAGTTTTGCTTCTAAGCTGAAAGAAGCAGTGGTTATTATATTTTTTTTGTTACCAGCATACTGAAATCATTCGACATTATCTGGTTGTTGTTATTAATAAATTGTGTATTTTGAGAATTTCGTGCCCTGAATCGATTAAATAAAATATTTATTTTGATGTGGTTATCGTATGGAAATTGGAATTGGATTGGTAGGTAATTTGCAAGAATCACCCCCTTGAAGATATCACAGGATTTAATCCCAGGATTTTTTAAAAAAAGTAGCTCTGACAAGACAACTGTAAAAAATTCGTCCCAGACTTTTCAAAATATTTAGTTTATACAGTTGGTTCATCCTATGACTTTATACAGTCCGACCATCCCTGACTTTTTATCATATACAAAGAATACAGTTGGTATAAAAATACTCTTTTCACTTTTTTGTTAATTAAAATTTATATAGTTAGATATAAAATAAAATCTGGCCAAAGTTTAACCCGGCCTGAAAATTTCTCACCACTTCCTTACCTTAATCCAGTCCTCCCTAAATCTCTTTTGAACTTCCTTGGCCCAAAAACCGTCCTTTTGTCCATTGCTGGTGAGTTTTTCACTTGTATTCGAGCCCTGCGTGCAGGGAGACCAGCGGCACAAAATTGTCTTCGAATGATAGACGGCGATACTTCGGCGTCGTATGCATTTATTAATTCATCCGGTCATCCGTTCTCGGTTTACTCTTTTAACACATTCTTTTTGTTGATAGATCTGTTAGTCCCGTTTTCCATAACGTAAATGATTATGTCCCTCATGTAACGTAAATGATTATATATCCAACCTAAATTTATTTTGCACTTAATATTTTCAAAGTGGAGCTTCGAATGAGTGAAACTAATAAAGAGATATATTCAATCAGTCGACTGATGCCTTTAATTGTACAGGTATAAAAGCCACATGTCATGCCAGAAGTGGTATAATGCACTACTTGTCAAAGATACGGGCTTACTAAAACGTATTACAATCATAAACCCAGGTGTGTTAAATGTACAGGTGAACATCTCACAAACCAATGTAAAAAGAAGATGTGGAATACCGAGGTGAAATGTGTGCTCTGTAATGGTAGCCACCCAGCCAACAGCCAACTATAAAAGTTGCAGGGTTTACAAAGAAATTAAAACCCGCAGATTTCCCCCTTTCAAGGAAAAAATTATGCAGACACGCTACAAATTCGAATCCATGGTATAATTAGTTAGTGAAGCAACATATGCGCAGAAACTGGAAAATTCAATTAAAAGTCAAACTTCGGAAGAAAATTATACCAAAGTAAACCATTCAACGGAGGATTCAAAAACTCTTAACCAGCAGCCTGAACAGTCTTCCAGACAACGGTTGGAAAATATGATGGAAAAGTTAACGGTAAAAATGGATACTATATCCTTAACATTTTAACGACCATTGTCTCTCAATCATTCAATGTCCAAAACCCTTAAACTAGCAATCTGGAATGAAAACGGTTTGTCACAATTCACCTGTCTTAATCACTTTGGGTGCACAAATAGTGAATACACACAAAACAACCGATGTTAAGCAACAATAAAACTGACTGGAACCACTTCAGAAATAAGGTAACAGAGAAACTAAACACAAACATTAAATTAATAACGGAGAGTGATACAGATCATGCAGTGGATCATCTTAATGAATTTATTCAGTCAGCAGCTTGGAAATCCCCACCAGTATAAAATCGGAAAGTAAAGAATGGGGAATGTTCACTTCTTGTCAAGAAGATAATTAAGGAGAAAAAAAAAATTAGGATAGCAATGGCAAAGGTATCTACTAACGAAAGATAAATGCGAGCTAAACAAAGCGGTCAAACAGTTAAATGAGCTCAATGAAAAAGACCAAGCAATTCAAAAATATACCATATTCACCAGAAACTACAGACGAACCGCCGTTACATATGAATCGTACAATCACGATGTTTCCTATCTTCGAAGTTGAAACAGCGATACAGAGAGAGTTAAACCCTAAAAAGGCGACAGGATGTCGTCTTATCACGGGAAAAGTTTAAAAAGTCTAAAGTCTATATTGCTGGAGAAAAAGCTGAATTTAGAGAAGATTACAATACAAAATTAAGCAATGTTTACCACATGATTTTTACAGAATATTAACATCGTGTCTAATGGAACGTTACTTTATTACAAAACATCAGGATGCTTATACAAGCTTCCGCTCAAATAAATCTGGTATACAACAGGGCAGCGTGCTTGATCCGATAGTATATCTGTCGCAACATTTGCAGATGACACGGCAGTACTCTTATCACATGAAGTCCCCAACAAAGCGACCGAAGTTTTACAGGAGAATATTAACAATAGTCAAGTATGGATGAAAAATTGGCGAATTAAAGTTAATCAAGCTAAATTCAAACATGTAACATTTACAATGGGAAGGTATTCACCTCGACCAATGTCTAATATGGCGTAAACATATGAGGACAAAAAGAAAGCAATTGGGAATAAAACTGTCAAAAATGTATTGGCTCATATGCAAAAAATCAAGTTTATCGATTGAAAATAAACTACTGCTTTATAAAATGATCATACAGATGTGGGGGAACGGCCAGCAACTCGAACTTGAACATACTTCAGCGGTTCCAGTCTAAACTTCTAAGGATCATAGTACGCGCGCCATGGTTTGTGTCAAACGATATAATTCAAAGAGACATACAGGTCCCAACAATACGGGAAGAAATTTGGGAGTCCAGTGCCAGGTATCAGTTAAGATTGGCAATTCATCCAAATGAACTGGTGAACAAACTTCTCACTATACCGCAACGAGGGAAAGATTAAAACGTTACAAAATCTTTGATATGCCAAATAGAACTATATACTTATAAATTTTAATTTTTAATTTTTGAAACCTCCAATGAATCGAATTAATAAAAATAGTAATAATCAGTTTTTTAAGGCCATTACTGGCCCTTTACTAAGTCAACCATTTAGCTCCAACGATTTCGATCCTGAGTATGGTCTTCATACTGTCTAAGACAATCTGAACAGGCCAAGTCTTTCTCTATATCGTTTAGTCATAGTCGCCTGCAACGACCTCTGCGCCTACCATATGGTGGCTCGCCTTTCAGAGATCGCTGTACAATTCGTTCTGGATCAGCACGCAGAACATGACTGAGCCAGCATACTCTCAGAGATCTTATTCCATGTACAATATCGGAGATCTCCATCAGATTTTTAATCTCGATATTGTACAGCTCGGTATGTATCATCTATTTCGCGTTTTGGGCCATAAATCACTCGCATGATTCTTCTTTCAAATGTAAGGAGCCACCTCTCGTACTCATCCGTCAGCGGCCAACTTTCACATCCAAATATAACAACGGGCCTGATAAACGGTTTATAAAGCTTCAGCTTCATGGCACTTCAGCATCAAAGCACGACTGCCAGTTGCCGCTGCACTTTAATAACCTCATCCACACTGTTATCGTGAGTCATAAGAGAGCCCACATATTTGAACCTCACTCCCTCGAACGTGTAGTGGCCACTACAAAAATCGAATCAATAATAGTTAAATGTAGTTGTTGTATCAGTTTATACTAATTATAAGTAAGTGAGATTTGTATATTTTTCCAGCAAATTCGCTGAATATCAGTCTACTGAACTGCTTTTGAGAGCAGCAATTTTCGAATAGTGCTCTTGAAAGGAAGAAAATTTTGGTTATGAAAATACTATGTTAGTCACTTCCTTAAATCGTCAAATTGTCATGACTGAAGACATAATTATGATAATAAGGCCTACAAAAAAATAAATGCTACAAACACGTTCACGGTAACTTAAACATAAACGTAACATCCTTTAATTATTTGGTCGTAGACGATACTGTAAAATTACTTTCGTCCAGCGAATATGTAAACAACCCAAATCAATTGGTATTTTGACCGAACTAGTTTCAAATAGTTTCGAAAATGTTTCCACTCCACCGGAAATCATAATAGGGGTGGTGAAAAATACATACACACTCACAAATTTGTAGAAGTTATATTTTAATTATGTTATTGTTTATTATTGTCGTAGCCTAAGATACAGGGTGTCAAATATTTGAAAAATACGTGTACATGGTAATGTATTTGTGGCTGTCAAATAAAAACAAGTTGTCGCATAATTTTGATAGAGGGTTCATTCACCAGAGTACGGAATTTTTTGTTTTCTTGAAATATTGTTTTAAGTACGATCTGATACAGAATGTTTCCAATTAATCGAAATGCGATACTTTCAAATTCGTTAGCGTTAAGCCGGTATAAAGGAAATCAATTTAAAATAGAGCATTGTGTATGATGCCACTCATAACTTAAGAAATATTTGCCCTACAGTTTCCCAATGTTCTACTGTTATGTTTAGAAAGCTTAGGTCTATTAATTACAAAAATAAGAAGATTATATCAGCGAACTCATTTTTTAGATAATTAACTATCAGATAAATAGTAATAAAAATTTATTTCCGCGATAAAGACAATTTAATTTTGAGAAGAATAGTGGAAAAGGAAATCTCAAAGGGAATAGTGAAAAGTCAAACAGTTTTCTAAAAATAAAGAAAGTATAAATACTCATTGTGGATATCGAGTTGCAGGCTTCTGCACTGTCGAAAGCAATTTCAACTGGATTCGAGATTTCGTGTCCACTTATCTTTAATCATAAAACTCGGAAGAAACCTATTTTGATGTCCTGATCTTAAAAGGTTAAGGAAAACCACTAGGAAGCTGAAGAACAAAGCCAGGAGATGTAACCTTCCGGCTGATTGGGCAGCTTTGAGAAAAAAAAGCGTTAAGATATGCACAGAGGTCATCTTGGATTAATTTTTGTGAGGAAATTAATAGCTTACATGCTGAAGCTAGACTAAACAAAACCTTCAGTATAGAAATAATACGTGTAGACTCGATTCACTTCGACTACCCAATCGTGAGCTTCCTCTAATAAGGAAGTAGGTGAACTACTTCTTTCTACTCATTTCCCAGGTTGTAGCACTCGAAATTCCGACAATATTGTCGAAACCACTAACGTTATAGTTGAAACTACTGACTGGAATTTAGCTTGCAGATTAATAAATCATGCGTTGGATTATATTGTCCTTCGCACCTTATAAATCTGCTGTTCTTGGTGGTATTTGTCTTGCAGAATTACAGCATGGATTTCCCTTTATAAGGTATGTGGAGTTATTTTTATTCCGAAGATTGGCAAGTCGGACTATACCGCCCCAAATCCTTTCGGCCTGTTTGCCTGTCATCATCCTTTCTCAAATCTTAAGAAAGAATTGTTGAAAGATTCATCAGAGATCACCATTTAACTACCGCTACGGTCACTAACATGCAACATGCTTACAGGGTTGGCAAATCTTGTGAAATTGCACTACATGAACTTGTAACTAGGATTGAAAGATCACTGTGTAGTACAGCCATTCCACACGAAATCAGACAAAAAAAAGACATTTACGGGGGCAAGGTGTCCAATTTTATTGAAATTCGGGGAGATGGTAGATATAAATAAAAAAAAATATAATTTGAGTAAAAATTCGGTGGGGTTAAAATACGCGGAGTTCCGTTATAATTTGTTTTTATCGGAAACGCAAATGTTCACATCTTTAAATTCGTGTATCTTAAGTGTTCCTTGTCCGATTTTCAAGTAACCATTTTAAACTTTGGTGTTAATGTACAATATATCGTTTAAATTTCAGTTTTAAATAGTATTTTGCTGAAAAAACGAAATACTCACCCTTGTACAAAATCTAAAGGTAATGTTTGATTCATTTTTTGTAGTCCAATCGAAAAGTTGTTGTGCTGTCGTTATTTGATTAGCGTAGGCTTTCGTGGTATTTTGTTTGAAGACGATGTATAAGATATCGCCGATGTTGGTTCTGCTAAATCAAATTTTCAGACTGCCTTGGACTGGGATCTTGTAATACGGCGTTTCTCTTAAGGCAGAGGAGCTGGTGGAATGGCTCGGATGGCACTCATCAGACTATCTTCGGTCTGGTTAATTCTTCCAACACCGGTAGCTGAATTAGATATACCATGAATTGGATTCATTAGAGTTAATTCTGCAGTGCTCAACCCATTTTAGAATAAACATCCATCATACCAGTCCTTTATTCGGGCCAAAATAAACGTAGTCGAGGTACACTATCCATAATTATTTTGATGGCTTTCTTAATCTCACTAATTAAAGGACTAATATAGAGTCGATTGGCAACAATCGTGAAAAAGTGAAATCATCAAAAAACTTACATTCACATTTTACGTTAAGCAACTGCAAACTTTGTTTTTTGTATAATTGTGGACTTGCATAAGATTTCCTGTCAGAGAAATTTGTTTGAAATTTTGACCTTCTATCGAGCTTTTGTACAAGTTGTACCGAACAAACATATTTTTTTTTATAGAACCATACTTTATGTAATTTAAAGCTTTTAACAACCGTACATTAAAGAGTTTTTCGATCAAGTTTGATTATACATAAAATAGCGTATTAATAAAAATATTTATTAATTAACTTTTAGGATACATTAACTCACCGTACCTTTATGGTACAATTACATATTTTGATACATTTTTAACCATTTCTATATCAGAGGAAGTTAAAAATCGAAACGAAATGCCACGAAAGCCAGCCTTCAGTGACCTTTCGCTGATCAAATAACGACAGCACAACAACTTTTCGATTGGCCTACAAAAAATGAATCAAACATTACTTTTAGATTTTGTACAAAGGGTACAGAAGGGTGACACGATTACTAGCAAAAAAAATTTGATTCAGTAAAAGCCATCAGAGAAACTCACAATTATCAGTGCTTTGTTCCCAATGGTAACAACCACATCACAGCGCGTCGATTTTACAATTCTGATAATTTTTATAATTTTAAATTAAAATAATTTGTAAATAAATTAGCTTTATTAAATAAAACTGTAAAAGTAAAAACCTAAATATGAATTTCGTAGGTTAGAATTATTAATTGTACTGAAATGTTATATTCCACCGTAACTTGTTATGACATTTTGTTCTATAAAACTCGAACGCGTTGAGTCTCCATCGTGAAAGATGGCTTATTTGAAAGATATTGTCAAATGCTTTACGATAAAAATATAAAAATTTAAATAAAAGGGTGAGCATTTTGATTTTTCAGCAAAATACTATTTAAAACTGAAATTTAAACGATACATTGTACATTAACACCAAAGTTTAAAACGGTTACTTGAAAGTATGTATAATTGTCTTTCCAACGAGCTATTACACGTGAAAATCGGACAAGCAATACTTAAGATACACGAATTTAAAGATGTGAACATTTGAGTTTCCGACAAAAACAAATTATAACGAAACTCCGCGTATTTTGACCCCACCGAGTTTTTGCTCAAATTATATTGTTTTTTTATCTATATCTACCATCTCCCCGAATTTCAAAAAAATTGGACACCTTGCCACCGGATCGGTGTCTGATTTCGCGTGGAATGGCTGAATATAGAGTTTCTTGTGGGTAATTTCCTGGATATTGCAGGAGCCTTCGATAATACATCGTTCAATACGATTATAAACTAGTGCCTGTACCAAATTTGGTATCGAATCATTGTTCAATGTATTGAATTTATGCTTAAATCTCGCATCGTTATATCCGTGCTAGATGAAAGCTCGGTTTCAGTCAAAGTTACCAGGGCTTGTCCACAAGGAGGGGTGCTTGACAAATTATTTACTTAGCTGATAGATTGTAAAGCAAAGAAAACAAAAACAAAAAAATATTTTCCAAATGGATGACGTCATATTAAAACAAAACAAAAGACATCAGAATAAACCAAAGGAATACTAAAATAGTCAATAATCAGCAAATCAAATTTGGTGATGGTTAATAAAAATTAACAAAATTACCACGTCGAACAGAAATTAATTGCATTGCAAAATTTTAAATGAATTCCATTACTTAAATCCAAAACTATTATTAAAAATAAGTTTTCTGATTAAAAAATATTTGCTATACATTTGGTCTATGTTGTTTGCTTGTTTTGACATAATTATGACCATTTGAGAAATAACATAAATAGAAAATATTGTATGCAAAATATACTTTTGTATATCAATATAACATAAGCAAACCATATTTAGAAGAAAAAAAATTAATTTTCTTACTTTATGTACATGCAGAATAAAACTTAAGTTTTCATTTCATTACGGAAAAAGTTTTGGATTTTCCTTTTCTTTTTTTTTTTGTATGGAACAAGAATTTTTAAGACAAAAAAGCACAGCAAAAATAAAACAAAAAAGTTGTGCTTTCTTCGGAAAACTTTTCTCTAAAATGTATAAATTTAAATTTAATTGAGATTTTTCTATGTGAGGTCATATAAACCTCGTATACCCCACCTATATACTCACATACAGACATACATACAATCTCACACATAAGATAAAACCAAGAAAAATAAGGTATGAGATTCAATTTAAGTGTTTTTCTTCTGTTTTCTGTTAACTTTTTTTTTCGAAAATATTTTTTATGTAAAATTAATGTTTTATGTAATTTTATTTCCGTTAATAAATTTTCAAGATACCTATACACAATGTGTATATTGGATGCATGGTATAATGTTTTCATGTATCTATTATACATATATGTAGAAGGAAAATTTCATGAAGCAGAAATTGTGTTTGTTGAAAAATATCCACATATACATACATACATATAACATATAACTACATATATGTCTTAGGAGGAAATTAAGATAAGGATACATAAGTTTTAGATTTGAAAATATATTATATAGAAATTAATTTATGGGTGTTTGGGCGTTACCGCATGGACCTTAAGAACGCAAGAAATATTATAGTTAAGCTTTCTTTTTCAAAAACAAGATTATATGTTTTCTATTATATTGAAACCAACTTCTAAGGAGCCTTCTCTGTGTATCACAAACATATTTATTTAGATATCATTTTAAGTAAATCCTCTTAGCTTTCTATGTGTATAAAAATAGAAAATAAAAACAATTTTAATGTAACTTATTTTTTCGTCTACTAAATATGTTATGTACTTATAGGGGAGCTTAAAAAATATTTTTTTTTTGATTTTGGCTGAGATGGAATTAATATTTTTGTATATATACATATGTAATTCAAAGTTGATATTCATTCTCAAAGATTCTACAATATTTTGACCGGACTACCCGTTTTTATCGACCTATAATTAATTTAACGAATGTAATTGCAGTTCATGATGGGTATAGGTACAGTGAGTCTTTTGCTATACGCCAACACTCATGGGACAACTAAAAATGGTATAGAGTGACTAAACACATCAATTTTATCAATTAGTTTCAAAATTCATATATATCGATACCAAATTTTAGTCGAATTCTCTAAGCACTCACATAGTAAATCAGATGAAAAATTATATTGCATCAGTACTAGACAATTTTTCGTGTATTTTACTATGCGAGTGCTTGACAAATTCAACTGATATTTGGTATTGAAAATTTATTTGGTTATATAATTCCATTTAACTATAATTTATAATTAGTTGTTGGTAGTCTAGAGCAGCACCACTTTATAAATCTCAGAAGGGGCGAAGATTATTAAGGATTGGATTTGTGCATGAATCTCCTGAAATTCTGCTACCTCAACTTGATTATGTCTATAAATACTGGAGCCGAATAAAATTAAAAAATTAAAAATATAGAGCAAAGTTCTTTGTACAGCTCTGTGAAGCTAGCCAAATATTTCAGTCCGAAAAATCCGAGACTTTCCTTAAAACAATGATATATAAAACAAGGCTATATTCATGATATAAAAAAAAAATCACATAAACATAAATCATAATTCTACAAATATCACTTAGTCACGTTCTACGCGTGGATCCGGATAAAAATTGTGCAGCGATCTCTGAAGAGAGTGCCTCTATATGGTGGGTACAGAGGTCGTTGCAACCGACAATGGCTCCACGGTATAGACTTCACTTCTTCAGATTTTCTAAGACAGTATGAAGACCAAGTTCAGGATCGTAATCGTTGGAGCAAAATTCTTAATCCAGTAAGAGACCAGTAATGGCTGTTAAAACTGTAGTAATAATAAGGAAAGGAATTGTTCGAGCCGACAGTCAAAAATGTCGTGACAGTGAATAATGTCGTTATAGCGATATATTTTCGGCTGACAGTAAATACTGTCGTGAAAGTAATAGTTTGGTATTGCCAACGTGAGTTTCTGGATAGCTGCACCTACATGTCTTACTGTTATTAAGAGATAAAATAAGCAAGCACCAAGATGTTCGCAACACTTTACAATTCTTGACCCTGCTGAATATAACGTTTAAGATTCTTTGAAAACTAGTAAAAGCTGATTGATTCTTGCCCAAACAATTAACTAATTAATTTTTAGCCCTAAGCTCGGAAGAAAATCAGGCATGAGTAAAAATGGGTTGCTTAACGGTATATATACAGTGCATGGAGACTCTAAACTTTCCATGTCATAGTACGTCAGCATTGAAAATATTTCAATGATAAGAGTTTTAAATTTGTTAATGGACTATAAATTCTTGTGTTGACATATTTCAGAAAACATTTATTTGGTATAGGACGTAAAAAAAAATTAAAGTTGGGCGGATTATAACAGCACTCACATGTCACTTAATGGGCCGACGGTGCAATATCAACACATATATACTTACACATTAAAAACGATAATCGAACCTGGAGTACGCTACTTACTGTAGCGAGGGCGACAAATAAACGTGACTTTTATTTAAGACATTTATGAAACAACAATCAAGCCCAATTGATGGATCTAACGCTTGTAAAGTGGACTGCTTTTGAAAAATGTAGCATCATGAAAACCTCTTATCGATGAATCTTACTTTGTGATCACATACGATACACCATTCAATATATACAAAAATAGTATTTTTCACTCTAATTGAACTTTTGGGATGTTAAATAAAGTTACCTTGTACAATTATTGAATGGGATAGTTATTCCTGTTTAAGTTAATTAGCCTCAACCATAGCCTCAACTATCTCCTTCAATATACAAAGTATGGTAGCCGGAGCAACGTCAAGCCAATCACTTACCGATAGAAATTTGATTAATTGATAGATACATTTTTAGCGCAAAGGTCACCACACACTGGTGATTTTTTTTCGATTGACATTTAATGAGCCTGAAATTATTATTATTTCGTTTTGCTGTATTTGGATCGCCTTGCGGTTTCGCTCTTTAATGGTGTCTCGTACCATCTTTCTGTATTTTCTCTCTCATCCTTTAAATTCTGTTTTAACGATTTTTTTTTTATCTTTACCTTTTTGCTATTTTGTTCATTATGTGGTCTTGGTGTAACACCCATTAGTGCATGGAGTTGTTATGGAAGCCGACATCGAGTTGGCTGACCACGACAGGGTTGGTTGCAACTCCGATGTTCCGTTGGGTACAGAGACCGTACTTCCCGATGGATCAGCCATCGTTCTGGACATATACGTCTGAGCGATCGTTGTCGTCAGTGTCTACATAAAAAACCGTCCGGAGGATTTCCGAGTCGTCAAAAACCATCCAGCTGATGAATCCGATTATTTCGATTAAGGGATGGAAAGTTGTCCGATGCAAGCGTGAGGCGAATCGCCAATCAATTGTCTTCTGGGTTGACCAGAAATCCCTCGAGAAAATTACGAGGACCGGTTATCTCTTTTAAAGTCATCTCTGGTCCGTCAATTTTTATTTATTTTGAACTTTTTTTTTTTTGCTGAACTTCAAATGATGGCCAGCTTAGAATAAAACAGATTAGCTTGTAACATTGTTAGTCAGTTTTGTTTGTGTTAAGGAGTCTGCTTTCTATAATGCATATAGATATTTAGGAACAGTCTACTTCAGGAACCGTACCTTCTTGATGGCGCCGGGCTGAACTGTAATAATAGCAGATTGTTCTTTTTGTCGATTAAACTCGGGACTTTATTTGTAACACCATTAGTGTTTCCTTCATTCAAGAGTGTCGTCTGGCTAATATTACGGCAGTGCTCATTATATTAATATCTAATAATTCCGGCACTAAGCTGGTGCTCGCATCAGTTTATTTACCATATAGCTCTGCCCTAACTCCTCCTTCTGAGGAGCTTGCTAGTCTTGTGCCACATGGAGCAAGTATAACAACATCCCTCTTGTGATTGGATGTGATGCTAATACTCATCACTCGATTAATAGTAGTACGAATATTAATCACAAGGGATCTTCTATGTAAAATTGTATTTATAAGCTCTACTGAACTTGCAGTTCGATCAATATAGGCTGCAAGTTGACTTTTATTAATTCTGTTCGGCGTTAGGTGATTGACATCAGTTTGTGCTATATATGTCTATAATTGATTTAATTTTAAATTTTAGGGTGACAGACGATGTTCTATCCTCCGATCACAGGTGTATCTCGTTTAACATTAACCTTAACCGACCACTGCTAAGACCATATTGTAACAGAAAGTTAACCCATTGAAAACAATTTTTTATCGAGCTGGGTTCTTTACTTACCACACCGAAAGAAACTCGGTCGAGTAACAACATTGGGGAACTTGAGCTGGGTATTTCGACTGCTTTTGAAAATTCTTGTCCTTTTATTAAGAACCAAAAGACTCAGAACAAATCCTTTTGCAACTCTGACCTTAAACGGTTAAAAAAATCCGCTAGGAAACTAAAAAACAAAGCAAACAATTTCAATCGTCAGATTGATTGGGGTAATTTGTTAGTGGCACAAAAAGCTTTTTAAAAGAAGTTTAAGATCCGCTCACAGAGCTTCGTGGTTAAACTTCTGCGAGAAAATTAATAATCAGTCGGCTATCGATAGACTAAATAAAGCTTTGGCTAGGAATGGTGTTTGTAATCTTGATACTCTTTGTCTATCTAACGATCACCTTTCCTTATGCCATAGAGAAAATGGTGAGCTGTTTCTGTCTTTTCATTTCCTTGATTGTGACATTGTCAACTCAGATGATGTTATTACCGAGATCATTACGATATTTTCTGCGTTTCCTGATTGGAACTTTACTCATAAAAGTCTGGAGGAGTCTATTCTGCTTTTCACCTTATAAGGCGTGTTTTGCTTTTAGTACTGTTCCAAAATCCTGAAGCAGTAGTAGAGTTGTTTTTAATCCGATGACTAGCATTTCCGATTATACAGAACCCATGTCTTTTCGGCCTACAAATCTGTCCTCAACTTTTCTTAGAATTTTAGAAAAATTCGTTCACAGATTTATTAGAAACAATCACTGAAAATGACTTCCCCACTCAGTAGTATGCAACATGCTTATAACGAGTTGGAAGTCCTGTGAAATTGATCTGCATGTACCTTCCTGGATATAGCGGAAGCTTTTGATAGTACATCGCTTGCTTCCATTATTAGTACCTATACCAATTTTGGTAGTAATCACACCATTACCAAATGGATTGAATTCTTACTCAACTCTCGTATTGTAGAGACCGAGCTGGATGGAATAGGTTATTGACGGTTTACTGGTTAAGCTGCAGCAATCTAGCTTATTTGCACAGGGTTATGCTGATAATCTCCAAAGGGATCAAGCCAACACCTGAATGTCTTATCTAACTTAACGCAATACGTCTTAAGTATTTTTTTTTCAAACTAGGTTGCCAAGCGACCGTAACGTTGCGATCCGATTCATAATGACGCTGCTATATAGTTCTGATATTATTGCTGGTCCCCTCTATTACTTCCACCATTTGTTTTAATTAAACTGTGGCACAACTCACCGGAAGCGTACGGATCCGACGCATACTTTGGCACTCTTACATTCCCATCATGTTTACTGATTTGAATACAGTTACATATAGTTATTAGAAGAGTGATACCAATTTGTTCAATAAATTGGTCATCATCATTTGATCCATCGTTATGTTATTGTGCCAAAAATGGATTTTGTATAGATGAATATTTTTTTTTGCGAAAAACGAATTTTATTTAAAAGGATCGTGACGTAATGAATTCCATCGGTATATGCTCCAATTTGAAATTTACATTTTGAGTTGAAAATCATTTGAAAATTCTAGCCCCCTTAATTATTCTTCAAATTTGTAGAAAGGAAATAATCACTGGGGGCCAGACCTGGACTGTAAGATGGATGCGGTATTTCATTGATCTTGCAATCTCCCAAGGCTTGTTGTGCAACATTCGCCTTATGAACTGGGGCATTGTCATGTAAAATATTTTTCACCTAACCTGTTTCGACTCTGGATCATAGTGATAAATCCACGTTTCGTCACCGGTGACTAATAATGTAATCGAATCGTTTTCACTCATTACTAATCTTAGAAGTTTCCACTCGATAGTTTTTTTGGTCCATATAGTCAACATTCGGGGAACCCATCTTGCACTTCCTTTTGACAGAATAAGATAATTGTGTAAAATTGTGCTAACACTACCAATAGATATATTGATATGGTGACCCGCCTGTCTTCCATAATATAAGATCATCGGTTAAAATGATCATTTCGTGAGTAACAACGTCAACTTCCTTTTGCGTTCAAATTGAATTAGAGCATCTCACTACTACGTCACTATATTTTAATTCGCCAACAATTCTTATTTGTTTCATACAGGAATAATAATGGACAAGGTATAATTATTTTTCAGCACATCCACAATAAATTTACCTTTAAGCTCGACTGTTTTGTCCAATAGTCCAATACATAAACTTTAAGTTCTTTACCTCAGCTGATGAACTAAGATAATTAAATTAATTTTATTCATCATCTATTGTAATAAAATTTAGGCTCTCTACACTTCATTTTTATGCTGCTCCTTCTTCACAATTAAAATGTACATTCAAATGTAGAGATTAACGCCATTCTGACATTAAGGTGGTAACAGTTAAGTATATATATCAATATAATTTTAATTGCGGTATACAGTTTAAATTAGATTGATATGACACACTTTTCTTTACTAATTTAAAGAATTCTTGAGATTTTCACCAAAGATAGTGGTGGTGGTGGTGGAGGTGGTTGGCGGTTGTTATATAAGCAATTGTTTATTTTCTTTCCCGAACATTATATGTATAAACGATTTTTCCAGAAATGAAAATAGATTATGATTATTATTATTACTATTATTGTTATTGCTATTAATATTATTATCATAAAACACGCAAAAATTAATAACAAAAAAATTATGATAAATCTAAATTGACTACTGACATGAATCAAAGATTAGATTTACCAACAAAAATTAGATTCTGCGGTTATTATAAAAATGAAATATTTTCTATAAACAAATTAAATAACAACATTTTATTTTTAGATGTACAATCTGTTTTTAAATCGAACAGAATGTAAATTAATTTCATTTACTATATACATATATATGTATGTACGTATACCGTGAAGTGGAAATGATTTTACATATATTATGCTACACAAACAAAAAAACAGGCAAATCGTAGAACAAAAACCATTTAACAGAATGGTAGATACTCAAAAACCACTCGATCTCAACAAACTGTTAATTGAGTTTAAATTAAAAACACACGGAATTGCTTTAATCAATTGCAGATTATTGTTAAATCAAAACGGTATTATGGTAAAATCGTAAATTTTCCGCTTTACAATTTTATAAATGAAAAAGTACTTTGATCAGGTAAAACGTAGCAGGCATCCAGTATTTAATAAAACTACGTACAAATCAAAGCATCCAATTAGTTCGACCAACAAAAATTTGTTTAGTCATTATTTGCGGTGAATTCTCAATAGTCGATTAATTATTATAATTGGCTTTGATTCCAAAGAAAATTTTAGAAAACAAAAAAAATAATTTCCCAAATATAAATTTTAAAGTAATTAATTTTTCAAAATATTCCAGCTTCATAAAAATTCTAGTGAATTCCTTTACACCAAGTTATTAAATGGTTGTGTTACGAGAATATCATTCCTCTGAGAAAGATTTTATATTGAACTATCTTAAAGATCAGCATAACATAAGCGAGCGAATTAACGTGAAAAAAATGCCATCGATTGACGAAGTGTTGCGTAGCCAATTGAAAATGTTTCCAATATCGAGCGATCAAGGACAAGCGGAAGTGAAACCATTGGGTTTGTTTACTAATTTTATATAATATAACCGATCATCAATTATATTTTTTTAGTTTTAGATATACCGGCAAATTATTCCGCGCAGAGTACAGTTGATAAATCGTCTGTAATCGAAACGAAAATTCGCGGAATATTGGCAAATAAGCAACCAACCGATTTTGCTGTTAAAATGTTTGAACCGTTAAGCAATCTTGTACGAAAACCAGTGGTTGGTGTTAAACTATCCGTTAAACAATCAGGCGATGCGAAGCCCGCTTCAACGTCAGCGAAAACACGTTCAACGGGCAAACCTAATTCAGCTCACGCCAAAGTACATAAAACAGTAAAGATTAAAACTCCTGATACGAAAAACAAACCAGACACAAAACTAACGGGTGTCACCAAAAAGGATAAACTAGTAAAACCGGTAAACTATAATTTAATTTACAATAATAATTAATACTTTTGTAATTTTAATTTTTTTTTTCCATAGAAAGCAAAATCTGTTGTTAAAGCGTTAATCAATTCCGGCACAAAGGGCACAACGTCCGCAAAAATTTCACGTGGCCCAATTACAGTAAAATCACGACCATTAAAGCCGGCATCGGCTGGTCACAAAACTAAAAAAATTAAAGGTGATAAAGCACCAAAGGTGGTTAAACAGGGATCGGTCTCGTTTCCACGACTAATCAAATTGGAAAAACCCGTACCAAAAACGGTAAAACGTAAAAAATTGATAAAAACACCGGAAAAGAAGGTTGCAAACAAACCTACTAGCCTCCCATTGAAAATGGCATAAAAATATTTTCAAACAAATATTTCCCGATTGAATTTGGATTTTCCCGCAAAAGATGTAATAAATTTTATTTCCACTTCAACAATATATAAATACCTAAAACAGAGTTTTGCAGTCTTTAAATCAAAACGTAACGATGAAATGAAAATGCTGGAAAACTCATATCTATATGTTAAAATATAATATAAACACTTATATACATTTTTTATTTTTTGGTGTGTTGTGTGTGAATTATTGTCTGGAAAAATACTTAATAGTATTGTGTGTGTATGTATGTATATACCTATATGTAAAAAACATATTTCATATTTTCTAATAAAAATCTAACAAATCAAAATTTTGTCGCATAATAAATTTTAATTTTCTGTTTATATATTTTACACATATACATACATATATGGAAATTGTTTTGTATTTAGTTTTTCTTTTTTTGCCGTAACAAATCGTCAAGAGCAAGCAAACAAAACGAAACAAACACAAATAACCAAACATAAACGAGGAAATACCTTGGAAAATATACGTAAATGTACGTATGTGTTATATGTATGTATATGCAAATGTATTCCATTGGGTTAAAATTAGTGAAAATGTATATTTGTGTTATGTAGTATAGTGCACGGATTTAGGTGAGGGAATTCAAAACGAAGCGCTTTGGAAAAACGTATAACAGATTGATTATTGATTTTCATTTCCCTCTATGTGCTACAATATAAATCGGTATTATAGGTGAAAAGAGTTGATTATCACCGATGTGATATATTGTTAAAAAATTTCTGAAGATAAGCAACTAGAATGAAGGTAAACAACAGACAGCGTTGGATGTTTTCCCGTTCCATTTATCTTCTAGCGGCTTGTTGGGTGCAAAGCTCTTATCTATACTTACGCAATTTTGTCAGCCAAGTAGAGGACGCACGGCCACAGGTCCGATTTTGTTTTGACCATGTTCACCTTGTATGGCTCCATGACAGCCTGCGCACTGACATGAACGATGGCTCGGCCCATGGCCCATAGATGTGTTCAAAGATGAAGAATCCCTTTTTCACCCCGCCCCTATTGGGATTCGAACCCGCTACCTCCCGATCCATACGCCACAGCTTTAACCACTGTGCTATTTGCTCGGTGACGTTGATGATTGACCTACCTTTAATACTTAAATTCCGAACTAATTCTGCCATTAAGTGGTTATTTTAACAAATTTGCAGATCCTGATTTTATCGAATAACACCGACAGATTTGAATCAATCATTTATGGTCACTTAGTGGCGAGAAATCTGAAATTCATTTTATTTTGCAAAGTAATGGCTCACAATTAATTGTGTAGCTATACAGTTTTCTGTTAAGGTTACAACCTTCACACCGGTAATAATAAGAAGACGTAATTTTTTTTTTGGGCTGTTTCCTGTCATAGATTTTGTTGTATGGAGCATACGCATTAGATTACAAATAATAGGCTACGTTTAACAAAGTCATCAGTTTATTATTCCTTTGCCAGATTTGGTAAATACGTGAGGAAGATGCTATATATTTGCTAAAAAAATTACCAATCCATATTTGTACTGTCAAATATAAAACGGTAAATGCCCTGCGGGTAGTTATAGGTTCGCTGTTTGTGGTGGATAAAAAATTGCATCATCCGTGAGTAGTATACAGGTACTGAAATTCGAATGAATTTTCAATGCCGCCCATACTCCCAAATTCCTGCGGTAGTTAAATTATGTTGAAATTTAAACTTCTATTTTGGAACTTATAGTTCTATATGTACGAATTTCGAAAAAATTGTATGTTAATTGTAAGGTAGGAATTAAACCGAAACTTTTAACGTTTAATCATCGAAAATAACAAATTCTTAACGGTTTAAGATATCCTGTGAAAATTGGTCAAGATTCTGTAAAGCCTATAAGTAACGAGAAATGAACTTTTGTCGAGTTTAATTTATTTAGTTCAGTTTCGTACAACGTATACGGAATCAGGACTAAAATTTCTATTTCACCAAACAAAAGGAAAAAGTAAAAATTATAAATGTATGTATCAAGAGATTTTGAAAATTAGGGATTTGATAAACTTATGAATTTCGAAACTTAGTAATTTATACATTTTGTAATCTATCTAAATATCCAAAAATTTAAATATCTAAATATCCAAACATTAAAATATCTAAATATTTTGAAATTTAGAAATATAAAAATTTAGAAAATTTAGAAATTTTAAAAATTTGTAAATTTAAAACTTTAGAACTTAAGAACTTAAGAATTTTAGAAATGTCGGCATTTTGAAATTAGGAATTAGGAAATTAAGAAGTTTCGAAATATAGTCATTTAGAAATTTAGAAACTTAGAACTTAAGAGTATTAGAATATTGAAAAATTTAGACATTTTGAAATTTAGAAAGTTAGAAATTCAGTAATTTGGAAATTATTTAGAAAGAAATTTTTAAATAAAGAAATTTTAGAAATTTAGAAATTTAGAACTTAATAACTTAAGAATTTTAGAGATTTAGACATTTTGAAATTCAGGAATTTGTAAATTTAGAAATTCAGAAATTTAGATATTTAAAAATTTACAAATTTAGAAATTCAGAAATTTTGAAATTCAGAAATTTTGATATTAAGAAATTTAGAAATATTGGAATTTAATAATAAGGAAAACAAATTAAATTTCGAAATTCAGAAGTTCTTGATAGTTGAGCACTCACTATTCGGTGTAGCAACTTAGGCCATCACATCAAATGTTTCTTTAAGCTCCTTTCTATATTAATTACTTATATATATGCTTTTGTCCACGCTCAATCCACGCTTTTGCGGTGTTATTTCTATTGAGCGTTTCTTTAATCACCGAGCAGTTTTATTTCTAAACTGAAAGCTAAATAAATAAATTAACAGTGGTTATTGTCATTTGTATACAATGACCAATTACAGACCAAACTTTTTGTAAAGTTAAAAGCTTTTCTTTGCGGAATTCATCGTGTAAGATTGCCTCGTTAAATTAATTAAATTTTAAGTACGTAACAATGTTTAATGCTAGGCCTGATGCTTAGTGAGTTAATTTTGCTTAATTAAGGCTCTACCTGGCACAGATTTCCGCAGCGAAAACACCTTATCAGTTACTGATCAACTCGGACAAAATCCTCCTTGATAGTTACCAACCAAGCCCTCCGCTAGAAGAGTGGTTCTATCCAATATAATGTAGGACAGTAACTTGTATGCTGTGCAAAGAAGAGATATACCGCAATAATTCTCGAACTTCAAGCGGTTTCCCTTCTTGATGATTGGCCATATCGCGGCCACTATATCCATTCGTCACGCATAACTTTGGTTCACCATACAAATCGAGTAAGGCCGAAAAGACAGCTCCACAAAGTATCCCCTCCGAATATCAAGAGCTCCGAATTAATAAACAGTCAAAACTAAAAATCGTTTACGAACATTTATTTCGATTATTTAATTGAAAAATTTGATATTATAGACGTTTTTATACTTTTGTGTATATTGGACATGGAAAACAATCCAATCACAAAAACTATTAACGTCAAGTCAAGACAGATTTCCATCAACACTTGACTTTCAATTTCAAAAGATAGATATAGTTTTAAGAAACTATTCAAATCCCATTCCATTTCCTCAAGTGTTAAATTTTTGAAAAATTCCAGAATTTCTAAATAGGAATTAGGAAAAAAAATCCTTTGTAGTATTTTTTCCTGATTATTTTCCTCAAATTTGTAAAACTGTATTCTGGCATTGTTGGGAATAAATGTTTAAGGAAAAATGAAAATTTAGGAAATATAGTTTAAATGTCGGCCACACGTGGTTTTTGAAAAATTAATTTTAATGGTGTAAAACGTATAAAACCAATTCATTAAATTAATTTCTACAAATTGTAAATATGTTTATATCAATTTAGGGATCACTGGATTTACCTGAAAAAAAAAATTCAGTAATTTTAAAATCTAGAATAGTGAAAAATTTCGCGTCATCAATTTATTATTTTCTACATTGATTTGTCGACAACCCGTATAGACAACATCTACAAAATAGACAACGTCGATAATGTAGACAGTGGTTATGTCAATCAGTTCCAAACTAGAGTGACCATTCTTTAGGAACAATGGCTCACTGGTGACAGTTTTATAGAATTTCTGTTAATGCATTTTAATCTATTTTCAAATAGAGGGGAATTGAAAACTAATTGTGCTCAAATACCATGAATCTACTTCAGCGTCATGCTTATCCATTACAAAATCATTAATTTAACCCAAAACAACGATATATAGGCTAGGACCCTCAAAATTGAAAAAACAGAACAACAATCAGAAACATCGCACATCTGATAGAAATCATTACAAAGAGGTTATAACTTTCATTAAAAATAATCCGGGAAATTTCGACTATGATCGTGCAATAAAATTTAACACACACCACTCCATGATAAAACGAGTTCTAGTTCAGGAAGGCTATAAGAGCGATAGAGTTGTTAAAAAGCATAATCGTTCAGATAACAAACACTTGTTCGCTCAAAAATGTGCCAGATTGATGACCAAATTTTCACAAAATTTAGTGAAATTTGTTTTGAAACAATTAATTAGGACAAAAATTGGATCTTTTTTGGATCCAAAAACCGAGGCAATGCTCCAGATCAGTATTTAGCCCACTTCAAGTTAAATACATTTGCAAACAAATGTATGATTTGGCCAGCAATTTTCAGTTGTGGAGCCTGATTTTCGTCTTATTCGTCAACACGATTCAGTAGTAAAGTGTTGGCCATTTAACTAGTTCACACGACTCTAAAGAAGCAAGTAATTTGTACAAGATTAATAAAATCGATTTTATCTCAAAGAAGCTGAGTCCACAGGTTTTCGACCTATCGAAACATGTTGGGCGATAGTGAAAACAGTGCTGCAGAAAAATGGCGGATGCATTCATGGAACCATTTTCGTGCCAAAGTCATACCGGAAGTTGTGCCAGAAATAGGAGCATCAAATACATGTGCCTGATTTTATCCGTAATAACCATATCTAGAAGATATTTTTGCAAAAATTAGAAAATCTCAAAAAATTCAATTTACTCGTATGGAAATTTTATTATCATTTGAAAGAATGGTCCTTCCTCAAAGTACAATTTTTAATGACGCGTTCGAGCATATCGAGTGGTACATGGCGAATTACACGCATAATGTTGGCCTCCAATGCCGCAGGTGTAGCTGGTTTATCCACATAAACTTACCTCTTCGATGAGGTCTGGTTTAATTGTCAACGCTGACAAAAAACAGTGCCAAGTAATCTACGTTATATTTTACATGTTACGACAACCGAGTAGACTATATATATGTACATGGCGTAATCTACCTCGCCCATCAATGCTAGCTATGACATAGGCTTGCTAGACTGATAAAACTTTGATAAGTTGATAAAGACCCGTGTGAGCTTTACCAACCACAATTTTTAATCGCCGGGGCCGCGCCTTAACAGAATTTTGTGTTCTACCGACTAAAATTCTGGCGCATAATATTCGGAATCCTTTTTTTTGGAGTTCCATTGACTGCCCTCTTTTTAGTATTACCTAGGAAAATTAGGTTTAATACTGTGGTTATGAGCAAGTTAACGTACCTGTAATATAGTTTTCCTCAAACCAGTTGGACATTTTTTTATCATCAGCATCTAAATTTAAAAAGGCTAAATTTTTAAACATTCTCATACTTAAACTGAAATCTATAATAAAGAATTTTATAATTTAACCTTCGTTATTTTCATACTTCGAGGATAGTCTTTCAGTCTGAATTCGCCTCCATAAGATTTGCCCGAAGTTGAAAAGGCAAGCTTCCGACGTGCAAGATGGAAAGAATGTCTTTGAAGCAGAAATCGCAGCTTTTCCGAAGTCAGATAATATGAATTTTTGATTTATAAATATTCCATTTTGACAAGCGACTTTGCAAATTTTGTATTATGCTTCGTTGTAACTCGACAGACTCTTCGACGTCATAATAACATAAAGCATTGGTAAAATGGTGTCACCAATTTTGTCATGATATGTAAATAATTGGTACATAATTTTGATAACTACTTTGAACGTCCCGCCCATCAACCACATATCGCATTTCGCTAATTCTTTTAGGTTATCTACTGTACCCAAAACAAGATTTTTTTAGCCATTAAACTCTTTTTCGAATAAAAGAAATAAGTCACCACAAATTTTAATTTTTCTGGAATTTCAATATCGAATAGTGAAATTGGCTCTGGCACGTTGTTCAAGTTTGTTATTCGTCTAATTTTTGGTTTTTGGCAAATACATAATTTGATGTAATTTCATATGATTCACAAGCTGACTTTTTTAATTCATAATTGGCAACGTAAATCTCATGTATCATGTTGGTCTCGAAACCCAATTTTGTGGTCTGGTATAATCTGTCCTTCATATATTATTGGTTTTAATTTTTGTAATACCATTTTTCAAAAAGTTTAGAAATCATCGGAAGTATACTTATTGGCCTGTATACGATGCGACTTGTGTTTTGTCTTTTCCAGGCTTTGGAATCATTGTAATTAGCGATATTTTCCATTTTGTAAGGAAATACCCACATCTATAATCGTAGTGTCCATTTTTCTTGGATTAACTGCAGTATATTAAGTGAAGGCTTATTAACTTTTTCAGAGTGTTAATATCAGGTGTGGCCTCTTTTGTTGCTATTTCTAATATATGTGTTAAATCATTCGCCGCATTAATATCTTCCGGGGTGCAAAGTTGGAGATCCAATTGGGAATTTTGTTCGACTATATTTCTATATAGAGCCCATTTAGTTAATTTATTTGTTAGACGTTGAGGAGGTTCTGCTTTTAAAGCTGAAATACTCAGAGTTATTATTATTGGTGAGTGATCGGATGATACTCATTCATTAGTGATAGCAATCTTCTATCTAAATAAGAAAAATAAATCAACTAAGTCATACTCGTGTATTAAAATAAGTAGTAGTATTAGTCAAATTAGTCAAATAAGCCAAGTAAGTAAAAAAAAAAAAGTAAAATAAGTCATATAAGTCAAATAAAAATAATAAAATAAGTCTTGCAAGTCAAATAAGTCTAAATAGAGAAATAAAAAAAATAAGAAAAATAAGTAAAGTAATTTAAAATAAGTAAAATAAAATAATTATAGAGGGCGTCTGAATTAGAAAATGTGCAGTGAGCGAGGACACATTTAAAAACTGCAAACCTTTTTAATACGTCTTGTTTGATGCCAAGTTATATTTTAATTAATTATATTTATCGATTTAGTAATTTGAGGTCATTCAATTTTAATTAATTTTTTATAATTATAGCGAAATAGAATTTAATCAAAAATTGCAAATTTTTAAAACGTGTGAGCAATTAAATGCATTTCGGTATGATATCAAGTGGTTTGGCAATATTATCTTAAGTAAAACCCCAATTATAAGTTCCATAGAAATGTGGCAGTCTGTATAACGAGTTGGAGGGGACTAAAGACGCCACATTGTACCACGAAGATTATATACTAAAATACAAATTTTACTAATATTAAGAATGGTTTCAAGTATAATAAATGAGGTTGAAAGACTGGAGATTATTAAAGTAAACCTAGACAAAGGGGTACACGATGTAGAATCGAGCATGAGGGCCGATTTTTAAACATTAATTACTTGCGACTATATGTGATAAACTACGAATCTATTTTCATATAGGCCAATTATGTCACATTGTGACAGTAATTTCGTTTAATTCTGACCACTCCAATGCAAACACATATATGCGAACTAAATTTCATCCTATATACTGATAATAGTATTGCCTATTTAAATTCTACAACAAATTTAACAATAAATCACATTACATATGTATATACAAATTAGATGAAAATTTTTGGATCTATATAGGATGTAGTTATCATATTAACATTTACTTTCAACTATAAGTGAAAACTATATGGGCGTGAGTAATACATTAAACTGTAAGGAAAATTTTGCATTAATAATTCAAAACAGAAGTGATTTCAATTCTTTCAATCATACATATGTATGTACATTGTACATATTCACATAAATATTCTGCACATACGCAGACTATAGATTTACATTTCTCAATAGAAAAAATATATGGAAAGGAAGCTTTTTGCCATACCTCACATATCCAGATATACACATTTTGTGTCTCATTGAAAATTTAGAAATTTAATTTTTGGAAAATTGTCATACGAGTTGTTGTTGCGTATTTCCACAAAAAGGTATAGCATCCATCATATTACAACAACAATATAGATGTAATTATTTTTGTTGGAGTTTTTTTATTTATTTATTAGGTTTTAGGCAATGCAGACTCTATCACAAAAAAAAATGGGCTAAAATTAAAAAATAACATTATAGATTAAATTAGATTACAGATTACAAATATATGTACATATATAGGTACATTCGGATTATATAGTTGGGGTTTTGCAATTAGAAAACATTCACACCACATATACACATGCATTATATATAACATCGCATTATACCAATTTTCGTTCGTGTTAAGGTGCTCGTACGTGATTCAATTAATTCCAGTATATATAAATTATGTTCTTTAATTACGCTAAGTTTATGTTATGTAAGTGAAAAATGACATAAATAATTTTTTTCATTTTCAATAGATTTTCATTAACTCCTTATCGCAACATTTTCATCTATATGTAGTTATAGTGTATGTTTGTATGTATATACATAGTATAGTTGTATTTATATTCAAAAGCTCTATAAAAATTACTCTATCAGCGCGCAACAAAGAAATAGCATAACAAATGTTTTATATTTTATGATTTGTTGAGTTTTTTTTTATGCTTGAACATTTATTTATCGATTTCTCAATTAATCACCAGCATAAAAATAATACAACAACAACAACGGTAGGAAATAGGAAAATATTTTGCTATAAACAAATTTTCCACTCGAACATCATCAAAAGGAATGGTAAAATCACTTAAATTTTCTTTTTTCATTTACCTTTTTCATTTCCTTAGTGTTTTTGTTTATTATACTGCTTTTTATACGTTTTGCCTCCTTGACGTATCAATTTATAGTCAAGTATCATGATTTTGATGGAATATAAAGATTAGATAATGGAATAAGTAAGTTAATCCTTTTTTATTATTTTGGTTCTTTTTTTCTTTTTTTTTTGCTGCTACCTGATTCTTAAAAATCGTTTTCGCTTCATTTTACATTTTTTTGTTTTTGTTTTGAATTGAAATGAAAAACTTAATGTATAATCGACATGAGAATTGATTATCGATTTTGTTATAATCAAGCTTGGTATAAATTCAATTGTTATTATCTGATAAAAGCTCACTATATATAGGTAGTTGGAGCAAAATTATATAACTGTATTTGTGCGGACTGTTTCTGTTGGTTCATCCATTTGATAAACACGAATTATTTAGAATTTCACATCGAACAAGTTGAATTCTTAATGTTCTGTTTAAAAGCCAAGTGAGCGGATCGTGTATGGTGATTCGATCGATTTATTTTCAAAAAAGGTAGATTACTGTTAAGCACAAGGAAAACCAAAATCCGAGATCAGCTGATACTACCGACACAAATAAATCCACCAGGCTGGTTTCAGCCTTCAACCCGTTTTGTATTTTGGCATAGAGCTGGAGAAAATTGAAAATGAGGGAAAAAAACCCGCAGAAGGTAATCCAAAAACTCGCCTTGAAAAGGAGAAATATAAAAGAAATAAAAATGTAAGCCTTAAATGCTGATACCATGATAGGGTCCAAGGTAACGGACCGAGCAACGAGTGCTTAAATTGCAACTAGTCGATATAACTTAAAAATGATTATCCTGAAAAATATTGTTTGGATTATTCAAACAATAGAATTCGCTTGCGCATAAAATTAGCCAACCATGCCGATAACTTGTGTAGACTTGACCTTGTTCGATTAGTATGACGAACCGAAGTTATGCATGACGAATGGTAAGTCTCAGCGAGTACGCTGGCTCTGTCATATTCTACGTGTTGAACTGGAACGAATTTTGCAGCGATCTATGAAAGGAAAACCATCATATGGAGAGCGCAGAAATCGTTGTTCAGATTGTCTAAGTCAGTATGAAAACCAAACGAATCGAAACAGTTGGAACCAAGTTGTTGCCTCAGTACGGGGCAGTGATGAAGTTAAACGCTCACGGATGAGTACGAGAGGTGGCTCCTTGAACGTTTAGTAGGTGGTACGAAATAAGGTTGCAGCGAGTACGCTGGCTTGGTCACGTTCTGCGTGCTGATCCGGAGCGAGTTTTACAGCGATCTCTGAAAGGATAGTTACCATATCATAGGCGCAGAGGTCGTTGCACCAATGCGAAGCTCCAATCCCTTTAAAGCACACACCAACTAAATGTCTGACAAATACAAAAACAAATTGAGAGCGATATCGAAATCATCTGGTCGACTGTAAATATCTTAGCACACTTTCAGAGCCATTGGCAAAATAAAAAGACCACATGCAAGCCGTTCCAATTATAATCTTGAAATTCAATAAATCTTTACGATCCGAACATGGCCTCGTGAACAGTAACAGGTCTTAAGTCAAATATTCAAATCAAAAACCTATGGTTGTATATGACTGTCGCCAAACTGAATACCAGTAGCTGAAGTTCGTCAAAATAAAACAACGCCATACCTTGCATGAAGTTTTTGTTTTCACTTTGTAGTCATTTTACATTAACAAATTTGACGCAGGCTTCTACATTGTTCGCTGCTATGAGAGTATTCTGGATCATTCGCCGTCAAGAAAGTGGCACTTTATTAAATAACCTGTTTGTTGCGAAATATCAGCAACAAAAAGGTTAACTGTCAATTCGTCTCTTCTAAGAGGCTCGTCTACGAGACTCATTCGTTTTAAATTTGGACTTTTCGAGATTTTTGTTGAGAGATTACATATAGGCAGCTATAGGGTTAAAGCACACAAGACTAAATACAATGAAATGGAATAACAAATTATTATTTGCTTTGTTTAGGTATTAGAACGGATTAGATTGAAACTTGCGGTGGTTTAACTGCGAGAGTATAGTTATGCAAATTATGCAAGCTACCAACAAGGCATAATATAATATACTATGGCAAGAAATCAATATATCAACATTTTTAATAAACTTGGACTAAGGTTTATTATAGGAGATGACTACAGCGAGAAATATACTGCGTGGGGATCACGACTCATAACACCAGGAAAATGAAAAGAACTCCTGTAATGTAAGGTTATGAATATCATTCATCACGTAAGCCACTTATTGGAATACAGACATCAACAAAGTTCCTTGTTTCACTTTTACATCTCGAAAGGAATAGTCTGTAATTACATTGAAGTTGAAGGTATTGAGTACATTAGTCATTTAAAAAAAAGGAAACTTAACCTTACTAATAAGTTCATGGATTGCAAATTATTTAGAGAGAAACTGAACAATCTAAGTGAGTTAAAAGTTTGTCTCAAAACTAAACAAGAACGTAAAATATAAGCTGGATATTTTTTTAACTTTATGCGTGAAGCAGCTAAAGAGGCTACACCGGTATTAAGTGAGAAAGTTGTACAGGAGATGACTACCCCCTAGAAATTTGAGAACTGATAAAATAAAAGCGTTGGAAAGCCGCATATGGCATAGAGCCACAAATATTATTGACAAAAGTGAATTTAATCAAGTATGTAATAAAGTCAACCGATTAGTTCAAGAATATAAAGAGCTTTTACTGAAAATTATCTGAAAAGACTGGAATACCAGTAAAGAATGGGTGCGACGTAACGATAAAAAAGTGAAACTGTTTGCACAACATCTGGCATCAGTATTTGAACCACACGATATACAATCTTCTAAAGCCATCGAAAACTATACCTGCAAGTAGACACCCTATACATAGATTTTTCAAAAGGTTTTGTCTCAATCGACCATGGAATAATAATTCAAAGCTTGTCAAAATTTGGTTTCTCCAATACATTTGTCAAATGGATCTCATCTTACCTATGCAACAGACATTAATATATTGAAATTGGTGGTAAAATATCAAATTCCATTATAGCACATTCCGGGGTACCACAAGGCACTCATCTATAGGACCATGGATTTCCATTATCTTCATCAACAACGTAACCAGGGTTATTTAAAATTCTGATGTTTTAATATATGCCGACAACTTAAAAATATTCAAAGTTATCAGAAATCCTGACGAAGCATCTGAACTGCAAGATGAATAAAACAGAGTTAGTAGGTGGTGCGAAGCCAATAAATTGCGGCTAAATACAAATAAGCCATGTAAAACTATCTGTTTCTTTAGAAAGAAGAAACCATTATAGTTTGAATATCATATTTACAGCACAGTTCTTCATAGAACTAATGAATTCGTGATTTAGGAGTTATGTTTGTAGAAAATGTAACGTTAAATAAGCATATCGACATAATAGTCGCCAAAGCCAACTGTATGTTAGGGTTTATTAAACGTTGGTCATGGAAGCTAACGGACATCAAATGAATATTTAATCTTTATTTTGGGTATATCCGCTCCCAACTAGATTTCGCTGTTTCTGTGTGACCTCCCTATCCACAAACGAAAGAGTACAAAAGAAATTTTTACTGTATATCGCCCGGAAAGATGGATGGAATTAAAACAAAAGCTTACCATACTATGAGAATATTAGCCGTCTTCCATCTTACAACGAAAGGTGCCATAATTATCAAATTGCTACACTAGATAATAGAAGTAAACCACTGGGCGCTTCAATGCTAGGAAACGTTCTGCTAGGGAACATCGACTCCCCATAAATCTTGGAAAACATTTACTTACACATTCCAACGAGGATAACACGTCAAAATAAATTAATAAAACTTGATCAACATCGAACTGAGTATGGTGAGAATGAACCAATCAACCGAATGATTGACTCTTTAGAGACTCTTTAAAGAAATGATTAAAAAGTAAACTAAACTAAATCTAGGATTGATCCTAAACCGGTTTATACATTTCCTCGTATCACTTCACCAGAAGTCGCACAAGAAATAGATATGAATTTGAATCCCAAAAATTCACCTGGGATTGACGAAACTTTGCCAAGACTGTTTCAGGATTTATCAAAGAGAGCACACACTACACTATATACATACATATGTGCCTGAGTGTTTCAAGGTCCGGAGAGCAAATTACATCAAACAAGCCGATCTCTTTGTTACCAACTATCTGAAAGTTGTTTTTGAAACGACTAAAATCAATTAAAACGACTAAAACCAGTTCAGGGATAAACATTCGACCATTGATCAAGTTGATCGCGTGACCGCACACATAGAACAAGCATTTGAAGAGTAGATATATTGCCCTGCCGTATTTCTAAATGTATCACAGGCTTTCGATAGAGTGTGAGATGAGGGTCTTATCTTAATTAATGCCACAAAGTTACTGCCTACTGCTCGAGTCGTATCCCTCCAAACGAAAGTTAAGAGTATCATATGAAGATAAGTGTCACCCAACGATAGAAACTGTGTATATATTTTTTTTACACTTCCGACATCCCGACAACGGAAACAACCTTCATCGGAACTATTTTAGCTTAGCCTGTACTGTAAACGCCTTATCTATGAATCGATTATTAAACCAATTTGGACGTAGCAAGGAAAACATGGCAGAGAAACCGACCACCACAAAGCAAAAGAATTTGTAATAACCACTGAAATAAGCTTAAGCAAAGAATTAGAGAACTAAAAATTGAATCTGTCACCCGTTATCTTCGGTTTCTTACAGGCCATAAAAAACTGAGTATTTTCTATAGAAAGCTACAAAAAAGTATGGCATCCTATAAACTGCATCGAGATTTGCCAAAAGAATACTTTCAGATATTGAAATCTTACATTGATAACAGATATTTTCGCGATAGATATCAAGAAGAATTTTCTGAACTAAAGAGGGTATCTGCAGGGTCCAAAGGTAGCGTGCTGGGGCCAGTCTTGTATTTATTTTACACAAGCGACTTACCAAACACAATCGGGACTATATTAGCAACATTCGCGGACGATACTGCAATTTTAGCTATTGGTTATAGAGTAGACAAACCGAAAACTGCAACGGACTACGAACCAACTAAGTAACTAGACCAAAAAATGGCGCATTAAGCTAAATGAACAAAAATCAACGCACGTTAACTTTACCAATTAAATAGTTAACTGGATACCAATAGAACTATATTCCAAACAAGTTCCTTATGCTAACATAGCTACTCTCGATGCTAAGTTAAAATGGAAAGAGCATATTAAAAAGAAAAAGGAGGAACTACACATTAAATATAGAAATATGTATCGACTAATTGGAAGGTATTCAGAGCTGTCAATACCTAATAAGTTGCTACTATACCAACAAGTTTTAAAACCTATATGGACCCTATTGTGGCTGTACTATAAGAAAAGCAATATTAAAATAGTACAAGCTTTTCAAAATAAAGTGTTACGTGGAATAGTGAACGCTCCTTTGTACATGAAAAACGATAACCTACATAGGGACCTCCATATGGAAAACGTCAGCGACGAGATAACAATTCATGCAAAGAAACACATTATACAACGGCTTGGTCAACATCAAAATGTTGAGTTACATGGTATGCTGAATAACAAAATTGGAGTACGAAGGGTCCAAAGAAAGAAACCGCTGGAATTGGGAAGACCAAAATAGGGCAGCCAAATTTTTAGAGACTAACTAATGGGCAATATCTCTGCAAAATGAACATTAGAAAGATAGACAAATTACTATAAAAAAAATGAACCGTATACTAGTTCCACTTATTTATTACAAATAAGTGCGTATCATCATTAGTAATAAATTATCATGTGATAAGGTTGTACTATTAAAAAATAGTTCACGACTCTAGTTGAAAAGTTACTTAGTGCTATGTAAAATTTAACTCCGATGAAACAACAAAAGCGGCCCTGTCAAAAAATTTACTTTTCACCAGATTTATCTGAATTCGATTAAAACCGTGTTAAACCGATTTTACGGGAAGATTCCGGAAGCACATCGTTATAAATGTTAATGCGGTAAAGCGAATTAAGCGGTGTCCAAAAACCAATGAAACATGAAGCGGAATTTGACATAAGTTGACAATGAACTTTTAAAATCAAATGTTAAATACAATTAGATGGTTTATCGTAGCAACGTATGGTTTTATGTTGTGGTACAAAACGTTTAACTGAAGCAAGTTAATAATTCAGTACTCAATTATGGTTAATTTATTATGTACAATATCTCTATATCATCATTACGTATATTTTGTTCTTGATACACATCAGTATATTGTATAGCACTTTGTTTCGGATTATTATCTCGTGCTCTATAATATATTATTCGGTTACTATTATTTGGTTAATCCAACAAAAACTATACAAATTTAAATAAAATCATCAGAATAATAACAATATAAATATTATTTGTATGCATGTATGTACCTATATAATAAACAATAGTATAATACTATAATAATAAGAAACTTCTCATGAATAATAAAACACTAAAATGTAAATTAAACTTAACACAAAATATAAAAACAAGAACCAAGTTAACTAACAAATAAAAAGCTACATATATACACCAGTGTCTCAAACAAGTATTTCGGTATAAAAAAAAGTTTATTTGTATGGTTGGTGTATCGTTATGTACGTATACGAATTGTACTGGTTCGGTTCATTATGTGCTCCAAAACATCACACAACACATATGTACACACAAAAACTAAACTATATTATGGTGTCACAATAAAAAAAAAAAGAAGCTTTTCCTACTTTATGATTATGCTTTTCATTTTATTTGTGTATAATAATTATGTTCTTGACATAATTTTAGATGAGTTTGTCGAAATAAAAACAAAAAATAAAGTTTGGCCTGCTGTCATTTATTTATGTTGCGCACTTCAAAACTAAATATTATTAATGCGATGAAAGCTTTGAACATTTCTTAACGGTATATTATGTACATACATATATATCGTACTAAAAATACAAAACTGATTTCAATAAATCGAGAGCATAACCAAAAAAACCAAACCAAACAAAAATCCATTTATTTAGTAAATCTTTTAGTTTATATTCTCTTACACAGCTCCATGTACCCGTCGGTATATGCATGCATTCCGAAAATAATTCAAAAATCTAAATCATTTTATTTAAATTTACGAGTATTATGCATACATATGTATGTATATACGTAACGTCTCTTCTTACACAAAAAAAAAAAATTAAAAATTGGGAAAGGGAAATACATTTTTTTCGTTCGTTCCTTCCTCCTATGAAAATGAAAATCCTTAATGCATTCAATTTGTTTTCAGATCAACCAACTAAATCCAAATACACAAAAATCTAATCCTAACCAACAGGAAATAACACTAAAAAATTTGAGAAATTTTTTTTTATCCATTTTTTCCTATTTTTGATGAAAATTCATCATCGTGTGTGCTATTGAAAATTGGAGTTGGTAAAAAAAAAAGCATTGCTCTGGAGACAAGAGCACGAAAAAAAAACAAAATTCTCTATCAATATAATCCTAATATATGAAATAAAAAAAAAAGCTTACAAATCCTTTCATCGACATTAAACAAGGATTTTATTTTTTATTTTTATTTTTCGTGTGCCATGAATATCATTTTATTTTACATCCATACATGCATATACATATAGCTTGGAAAATTTATTTGCGTTTAAAAAAAAAAATCGGTTTGGTGGTGTGGTGCGGTTTATATCGGGATGAGAGTTTATTGAAATCGAGAAAATGAGCGGTATATTTCACAGTAAAAATAATTATATTTTACCGGAAATGGAACTGTCATGAACTTTATCGCAGGATTTGTCTAACTCTGTGAAACCAACAAAACAGAATATCTCTAAAAATTCATTTTTTTACTTTCTATAGTGTGCCCTCTCCAGTTCATTGGCGGATACGTGGGAAATAAAATACCACTCGTGGACTAGAACTTGCGAGAAGCGTCTGTGGAGGTGCGATTTCAAACAGCATCTTTTCCTCATGTTTGGGATGGCTGAATTCTTACCTGGCAGTAGATATAACATGTTAGGAGAAAGATACCCCGATAAAAAAAACAACCTGAGCGGTAGTGAAATGGAGAATTTTATGGTGCAGGGACTCAGAAACCCAGTACCGGTGACTGTCAAGAGTAAGCGAGTGGGCTCCTAGTTGTCGAAATCCAACGACCACACCACCTGTCCAGTACAGTAGATACTGCGACAGGGGAAGAAAGTGAAGATGTATAAATGAGCTATAGCGCACTTAAAAAGAGTGCTCTCTACGGAACATATAATCCGTTCCAACGAAGACAAAATAAAGGAAGTCCACCTATATAAATGAAAAAAGTAACAACTCGTAAGCCAAAGCTTTTTCTAATGCCAGAAGTGATGCCAGCAGAAATTTTACGTCTCGAGTAGCTGAATCTAGTGAACAAACGGATGGCTTAGAAAAAGAAAATATAGATCTTTTGGGGACGTTACAGCAAATGGAGCAAGTACTTGCCAACCTAAGCGAAGAAATCGAGCATCTAAAGCGAGAATATGAAAACCTAAAATTGAATCGGAAAGAAAGAAATGCTCACATCAATTTTGATGCAGAGAAAAACATTCTACAATAAAACAGGTGCATAGAATCACAAACATAATTGAAAGAACGTTAGAACCTTAAAAAGTATATGCTCAAGCATATTCCGAGGGAATATCGCCGATGCAACGAACAAACTCATGAAGATTACCAATGCGGTTTGTAACTGGACAAAACGTTGGTGAATCAAACTTAATGAGACGAAATTAACTATACATATCAAAAGGCTGATGGTATAAGCCTATAGAAAGTAACTTACGACCGGTGCCATATCATCATATGCAAACACAGATAAATACTTTGACAAGATCCTCGCTGCCAAGGTTAAGTGGAGAGAGCATGTAAAAAAAGAATAACTTAACATAAGGTTCAGAAAAATGCTCTGAGTTTACAATTCACAACAAGATGCTGCTATATCGGCAAATACTAAAACCAAGAAGGACCCACGGTATCCAACTCTGGAGATGTACCAAGCAAACAAACGCCAAACTGATACGGCCGTTTCAAAACAAGGTTCTTCCCAGTACCGTAAATGCACCGTGGTACACAAGAAATGAAGACCTCCTCAGGGACATACAGGATAAAATACATCAAACATGAAATCAAAATGCATGCCGCCGAACAAGAAATAAGGCTCCAGCAACATGGAAACCTCTATATTCGCCATATGATATAGATAACTCTGTCGTTGAAAGGAGACTCCAAGGAACCAGGCCAAGTGTATAATCAATTATGAGACTAACTATTGGGTTACATTCCAACAAATGAGAATTTTATAAGAAATGTAAATGTTGTATTTGAAAGATAAATTACTAGATGAGTCAGTTGTAATTTAAAAAATATATATAACAAAATGCAACATCTGCAGATAACACCTTGTAGCAGCTCGAATATTCGACTCACCGATATTCGATACTGCCACAAACAAAACAATTAGTGAAATTCAAATATAAATCAACTTTTTTGAATTAAGCGTTCACTAACCCCATCACATATCCAATAGCCGAACCACTACTATAAAACATTTATAGTAAAGCATGTCGCCATCTAACAACATTACCACGAACTAACAATTTTCGGTGATGCAACACTTGACATAAGTGCAATGTCGACCGTCGCCGGCGCATGTGTTCCCTCTCCAAAATACGACATGTATTTTGGACACGAAGGCGACGTCACAACCAAAAACAACACAATACAAGAAAACAAGCGAAGCAACAACACGTCGCAATATAAAATAAAACTTCTTCTCCATTTTTGTGAGGTGGTAAAAATAAAAACAAATTACAAAAATATATAAATAGAAATTAAATTTAATAATAATAATTTATGTATAAATACAAATAAATAATAACTGAATAAAAAAAAAAATCAAAATAAATTATAATCAACAAAACAAAATTATAAAACATAGAATAAATAAATTTGTGAATAAATTAAATAAATATATTTTGATTAAAAGACACATACAGTTAAAACCTTTTTAAAAAATACTTAATATTTTAAAACAGATATTTGGTTTTAAATTAAGTTTTGTGTTTGTATATACTAACGTGCGGTAATACAGAGTAACTATGTTTTAGCATTTTAGTACGTACCAACACTAAGACTGTGTCCGAAACCTGTAATAAATATTTTTAGTACAGAATTTTGACATTATTCTAGAGTTATTCCCCTACATTCACAATTTTTTATTAGGCCGTCCGAAATGTGTAATAAATCTCCCCACCTCAAATGCCTTTTCCCCAGGTTATATGTTTTTTTTTAAAACGTCAAATTGAAAATTGCGTAAAAACGGTGGTTGCATGCAATGTATTCCACAATATATGTATTACCGCAAACGATAATATCACCATACATTGGTTAACTCTGGAAGAACCGGGACCATGCAGAAATTCATCAACATCTAAACGAAGTTAATGAGGAAAATGGCTGTTCCTTTAGGTAGAGAATGGGATAGTTTATGAAAAGTTAAATAAACAAATTGGATTTAAGTTTAAAGTCGGACTTTTAATTATTTTTATTTATCTTTTAATTATTTCATTAATTCAGTGTGTGTCATTCATATATGTGTTCATATAAATGTATATATATATATATAGTATCATTCCGCTAAAAACATCATACAAATTCCGAACCATCCGCTTTTTAATATGTATATACACATTTTTTTCTATTGCTCAGCCCACAACACAATGATATAATTTATTTGCACGGTTCTGTCAAAAATTATGATAGCGATAGGCTATAATAATTTGGTTGTATGAGGTTTTTGCATATAAATGCCAAAATTCTGTACTAAAAATTTTTTATTACAGGTTTCGGACACATTCTAAATTAGAATTCCACAAGAGGAATCATTGAGAGGTTACATTGCACAATTGAATTTTATGGTGAGAGGTTGTTGTTGGAAAAATGGATACACAAATGATATCGATTCATTTGTTTTATTATTTTTACGTTCTAATGAAACTGATGGAATCAACGATTTTTTACGATTGTTGGTAATTTAGTACTTAAAGTTAGCTTATTATATTAGTATTAAAATTTTGACAGTTGAAACCGACAAGGAAATTTGAGGAAATTCTACTAACGACGATTCAGATTTGACGATGACGAAGAACCGGAATATCTTCTGGAATGAAATAAAAAAAAGAAAAACATAGCAACGTCGAGAAGTAGAGTTAAGGAAAATAAAAAGGAACTCTAGACAAGCCTATATACACAATAAAAGGCCGGAAACGCTAAAAGTCAGAGTCGGAAAAGCTCAAAATTTGTAAATTCAAATGTACTGACAGAGTGTCCGATGAGCTGCGATCGCAATGTTTTAATGAATATTGGGCGGTACTTACATACGTGGGAAGATTAGCATTCCTATCACAATTTATAAATATTAATAAATCCTAAACGACAATAAAATATTTTTTAGTCTAATCTCTAGTCTAGTGTAACTCTATTAGTTAAAATATTTTTTAGCTAATAGAGTTACACTAGAAAAAATTAATGTATGCCGACGTTGTTTTCTTGATGTTCTGGGATGGAGAAAAGGTTGGTATATTGCTCATTGTCATTAAGAAGCAGCAGGAAGGAGCAAAATTAACAGAAAATAGAGGGGCGTGTAAAAAATCACATTATCCGTTTCCATAAATGCGTATCCTTATACTATTCGCGGTCCCATACTCGGAAAAATCAGTTACCCACAGGTTTGAACTTAACAAACACGTATGTGATGTATATTAAGAAATGTATCCATATAAAAGTTTCGTTGCTAAGATAGGCAGGGAAAATTTTTTAATATATAAAATATAAACACGCACACTTAGACCCGTGCCAAAAGTGTAACAAGTTTGTATTGCACATCAACCTGAGGGCGTATCCAGAAAGAGGGCGATCAAGAGAGAGCGGAGCTTGCTTATGCAAATGAAAGGATCGATAATTATGATAAGCAATTGTGAAGACAACTCTACGTACTGCTTCGTTTGGCATGAAGGTATGAATGGTCGAGATGCTAATCAAATTGTTCTTGTCGAAATATGTAATGTCGGTAGGTGATTTAAAGCAGCATATCATTATTTTTATAGTGATAAGTACTTTGGACAGAATAGAAATAACAAAACATGCAATATGTTTCAGTATTTATTGGAACAAACATATCATACATTTCGTACCATTGAACACACATTTGTTGAGCCAGGTCATGTGCATTTAAAATGTGACGGTTGTAGTCATTGTTAAGGCCAAAAAAAAAGAGATGAAATATGGAAATATTCCATCCCCATAGTTGGGTTCATAAATGAGAAAATCATGATTTTTATGGCATTAAACAACTATTGAAAACGAAATATAAAAGCCATCTTTGTGATGATGGTGTGCGTCCCTCTAATGGAGTCCAAACCGCAAAAGACTTGATCCATTATATTTGTGACCAGTACTTCGTGTTGGAGCTCAGTATTACCAACCGTTATCGTTGTCATCTTCTTGCCCGTTATGACGGCACGCTCTCCATCTACTATGGTTGTACTCCTTAATCAGATCCTCACGTACAAACGTTCGAGCCGCGCATATTTGCAGGTTCACACGCATCTAAAACTTCATCTTTACCCGATTGTCTATATACCTTGGTAATTGCCGATCAAATAGCGCAGTGAAACATCTATGACCCTCTGTTGGAATGTAGAACTCATGGGCCGCCCATCGTTCATGTTAGTACAGGCTAGCATGGAGCTATGCAGTGCGCAGCTGGCCAATTAAAAGACGGACCTGTATTAAATCCACTAGCCGAACAGTCTCTAAATAATGTATGTATGTATTTATTTAAAAAAAAAAAAAAAAAAAAAAAAAATTGCGATGCCACCCGTCTCTTTTTTATTTCCCGATAGTTTCGTGTTGTGAGACCCGTTTTGTCACATGCCCAATATCTTATTTTAAAAACTATATAACTTGATGATCGCTACATAGGAGATCGCGCTCTTAATCGTCTCCATTCTACTTCACCGCAATCTCGTGAGATGTGACCCATCCTGTCACATGCTCAACGTCTTATTTTATGGCTACCCTCCATGAATCTTGTTGCTCACCGTTCGATGTTCGTGTTCATATCCACTTGGCTCACTTTAATGTACAGATTAATGATGGCATGCGTGGTCTCATTTAGTAACGCCCAAGTGACTTGACCGCAATTAAAATTTCTTTCTCTTTAATTTTGGGGCCGGTTTTATGTTAATCTGTCATATCGATGCACACACAATACAATTGTTGGGATAAATATCCTGCTCAAGATCCTGTTATTAAATAATTTCGTCTCACAGATGAAATCCGCATCAATTTTTTTTTCAACAAAGTTCCAAAACTTTTCATCTCTAGATGACATTCGGTCTACGTTTTGGATATAGAACGTAAACAGTTTCGCATACCACACCTATAAAAAATAACTTAATAACTATTATTTATGAAATAACCAAAAATATATTTATTATACTTAACTTTTGCCAGTAATATAGAGTAATACAGCTCCGTAGCGGAGGACTATGGCTGATATTATCATATTCTTCCTTACTGCTTCCGAAATTTATATATCCTCTCGGGGATTTCTCATTTTTCTACACGAGAAATGGAAAAACTAAATGGATCGAGAATTTAAAAAAAAAAATACGAAAAGAGAAGTGGGTGATCTCTCCCGTCGAATTTTCAATCGTTCCGTAAAATGGGCAAACAGAATTTTTCATAAATAGAGTCCAGATACAATATTCTGTCTAAGCGCAACGGTATAATACCAAGAAAAAAATGTGTTTGGGTCTACATACTTATATATTCAAGAACACATAGGTTTGCATAAGGAACTCGACAAAGAAAACGATATCACCCTATTGTGGTCTGGCCTTTAAATTGTATATACAAGGGAACGAGGTAGCAAAAAATACCTTCTTCAGGCCTAAATTTATCATTGCCAATAGAGGTGTTTTGACAAAGATAAAGTGTTCTATTCGAAGAAAAATTTGTTTTTCAGATTTTATATTTTGATGTTCCCGAGCTTAAATTAATGTATGTCTGTGATACATGTTCTGCCAACAAAAGTTCGAAATCTCTATTAAAGATCTTTTATACAAGAGATGGATGAAAAATTTAAATTGCAATATGACTCATGTGATATGCCAGATTAATGGTATTTTCATATTAAATTCGTTGCCATACACATTTTTTTTAATAGTTACGTGAATCATTAATTACAATTTAAAACTAGATTATGGTTTTAATTTATTGTTGGATATAATGTCATTCGCATAAATTTCAGTTTGAACACTATTTATAAAAACGAATTTTCGTAAAGCTCCTAACGCTCAACGAAATATATTGAACCCTATTGAATTCCTCAAGAAACCTACACTGTTGTTGTGTGAGAGATGCGCTTAATAGAATTAACTATTTTTAAGGCATAAAAACATAAAATACGTTAAACCGGCAGCTAAAGATGAAGTTGCTTCACATATTAACGGGTTAACCACCAAATTGAATTACTGGAAAAAAATATTTAGATATTTGTAATGAATTTGGGAATACTGTGAATTTCTGACTACATCAAATAAATAAAGTTTCCTCACTCCAAAGAAAAATGTATTCAATAAATCCGTGAAGAGCATAAATTCAAACAAACAAATTATGGTTTTATTCTATTTCAAACACTGGAGGAAATACATTACGTGCTGGGACTTTTCTCCCGAAACTTCTCATTTTCGTTTTCCTTACAAAATAAATGCACCACCGCCGCCGCATCTATTGTTGTAAATTCGCATAATTTACAGTCAAAAATTTAAAAATAACTATTTCAATTCCAAATTTTCGATTGCTGAATTTCTTTAAGAGGCCTATTCTCAAAGTTTCGCTTCGTTGGCGGCATTGTATCACTCGGGCTTCCTGGCTCCACGTTTTCTGGATTGGACGGGTGACCGCGCTTTTTAGCATCCGTTTTAGCTTGAACAAGAGATTGAGCTAAATAAATTCGAAAATGAAATAAATCTAAAATGCCATCCTTCTAGCCAACAAGAAATGACGGCGAAATCTGTAAAGTGTGCAAACAAACGAAGATACCACTTTGTTGAAATTATGAACGTTCTATAATAACTAATCAGTTGATCTAACAAGTCAACTCCACCCATTCCCGTATTATACGACTTGATTGATGACTTGTCCCATCTTTTGGCTTCATCCTCAATACTGATTCCCACAAAGTTTGAAGCAACAAGAATCGGTTTCGTATCCAACCATTTTACAATGGTTATTTTGCCATCAGCACTCGTTACACTGTAGTCCGAGTGTCCTTGTTTTTTTCTTAAATTCGGTATCTGGAATTAAAGGTTGGTTGGCAAATCTGTTCACCCTAACGGTGCCTGCAGCATTGATTTCCTTATTTCGTAGAACTTCCAATAATTGGTAGGAAGTGAAAAAATTATCGAAATAAAGGTAGTGGCCTGGTTTTTTAAGACGCTTGGTCAAATGCAATACGGTAGCAGCTCCGAATCCAAATGTGTTTATATAATTTTTTGGTATGTCTGACTAACTCCCTTGGTACCAAAAAAAATCGTATGGCATTCCTGATTTGCCAAAAAGCACGTAAACTTTAATGCCCCAAGGATTTGGCTTTCCCTTTATATATTGTTTGATAGGAGCCTTTTTTTAAAAGGAATAATTTGCTCATCTACGCATACTGAGGGTTCATTTATTTCCAACGATAATAAACACGTTCGAATAGACTCAATGAAAGGACGATCTTTATAAAACCGGTTTGAACAATTTTTTGGCATATCTAGATTATTTGTTACATGAAGATTATTTCGAAGCTGAAAGAATCGGTCGCTCGTCATAGTACTTCTAAATAATTCAATCCCAAGAGCTTTATCAAAATACAACCGGATTCTTGGTAGTTTTAAACACCCCATTGCTATTTTTAACCCAAATAACTGTTTTGTTTCCGGTGGGTTCGTGTGTTTGTAGCTGCTTATCAGTTTTTGTTCTGCCTAAAAATTTGTGAAAAAACCAATTTCTTCAAAAATTTTGTCCGGCAAATAATTTTTGAAATATTCCAAGGGAGTTTTAATGGATGGCATATCAAGTGACTCGACGCTGGAAAAAATTCCGAAATTATTGAATGAATTTGTGATCCGCTCCATTTAAAATATTTCTTTTTTCCGTGTACTGAAAGCTTTCCCTGTTATCAATTATTTCAAACTGAACATTTTCATCTAGTATATAATTTTATCATCGTCCGTTCCAGTAGCAATAACTTGGGCAGCCGAAACATCTTGGTCTGCAGAATCAAATCTTCATCCGTGTTTTCCTCTCTTATCTCATTATTTTTGAACTTTTTCGATTTCATTTGCTTCCGTATCAACAAAATCTTCCAAGTCCGAATCCCACGTTCTAAGAATATCAGTTCTTGTTCTGTTCTATATTTACGATTCATGTCTCTAAAGAAATTACCAAAAATATTAATAACCATCAAAGCGGAATGTACATAAATATGTACATACATATAATAAATCATGTATACATTACTCTTTATACGGATTGAATATTTTGATGTATACATCAAATTTCTTACCACTTTACCTTTGAACCTTTGTATGCAAGGTGATAGAAAACCAATGTACATTAATTATTATGTACATTTCGAATCAAAGGGTGGACATTTTGAGAATCGAGAATTTATCGAATGAGAAATTGCAATTTTGTCCTTTCATAATTTTATGTTTCAAAATCTCAGAGATTTCAGTATTCAGTATTTTAATTTAAATTGTAATAATATTTGTTTATTTCATATTTTAAATTAAACAGTTTAAAATTAAACAATTAAACAGAAAATTTATTCGAGTTTTTCTAATTCGTTTTTTTAATTCAGAGGCTTAAATAAATCTCATTCCAGAATTTTAAATTTTAGGTCTAGAATAGGTCAGAGGTATCTAAACTGTTGGAATTGCAGAATTACTATAGATCAAAATTAAATCGTATGGATTAAATACTTCGATTTTAAAAATTAAGACATTTTTGTCGAGTTTTAAAAATTTAGAATTTTTTTTAAATTCCAATATTGATTTTTAAATTTTAGGTCTAGAATATCTTAATTTTATGTGATAACATTATATACTCGATTTAAGCTTGATAATCGCAGAACTTGTATAAATCAAAGTTAAATCTTACGAATATTTTTAAATTTTAAAAAGCATTTAATTTTATTCGAGTTCTTCGAATTTCTTAAATTCTAATTCTAATTTTGGGTTTTAAAATTTTAAGTCTAGAATATTTAAATTTTATGGAATACTAGGCCTTCAGCTTACTTACTTAACAACCAGTAAACCATATTGAACGTGGCTCCTATGCATGAAGGAGTATCGGCTGGAACTCGTTGCTCTTTGAGAAACTCGCTGGACTAAAAGTGGAGACGATGTGTCCCTGGGCTATACGTTGTTATACAGTGGAGATGATCTCGGAAATCTATGTTTTTTGTTAGGGAATAGCTCAGTACCAGTGAGCATGTCTAATTAAAATTGGTGGAACATAATTTTAAAAGTCATTCAAAAACACTTATTATTTAAATTCTGTGGAAAATGGATCTGAGGTAACCGAAAATATAGTAGAGAAAACAGTTAAAATTTACATTTTCATATAAAAACAAAAATATATTTACCATAAGTTAAAACAAAACTTGAACAAGTGACCATCAAACTGAAGTGGTGCAACCGCCTTTGAGAGAAACATGGTTTTTTCCCGCACTTAAAAGATAATGTTTCTAATACAACCTTTTAAATCTTGTAATCCCATATTGCATAATTCCATCACTGGAAAACTAAAAAAAAAAAGGAATACACTCAAACCTACACCAAACAAAGTTTTCCCAAGATAACAAGAAAATTTTGTGACAAACCATATTGAAATGCATCACAATTTGTTCGTATACACCAAGATAGAAGATTTTTTTTTTGTATTTTTTTGGGAAAGCAAAAAAAATATTTTCAAATAAAAAATAAAATTTTATTTCCAAAAGAAACTATACAATTTATATTTCCATTTTATGTTCGTCGAACGAGTTCGGGTAAAAAGAAATAAAATCCAATAAAACTTTGATTTTCTTCATATTTTTCCGAGAATAATTTTCCACTCACACAGTTTACACTTAATTCTTGCAACTTTTTTGTGCTTTTTCCAGTTTATATTTTTATTTTTGAAATCTTATATATTGTATGTATGCAATAGCATTAGTTTAAATTTGATTTAAAATATGTGAACTGTATCTGAAAAAACAACACAACAACAGCAACAATATATTCAAATTCTCTGTCTCTCGAAGTTGAGTACAACAAAAAACAAAACTTTAAATTTTATGTTTCGTAATAAAATTTTGAAAAATCGACAAAAATTGTTGAGAGCAAATTCATAATGCAAGTTTTAGTTTTTGTTCGTAAAATGGTTTTGCTTTATAATATTTCTCGACGAGCACATAGCACATATGTATGTATGTATGTATAAGTTATTTGTTTTAAATTTTTTGGTGCTTATCGAAAAGTTTTCGTCTATAGTTGTTAAAATAAAATTGAATTATTTAAGTTAGACATGATATATACGTACATACATATGTACATATATACACTTTACGAAGGCGCAGTATTATGTTCAGTGGTTTAAGTATAATGATTTTTTGCGCCTATAGCTACATAAATTTTATTTTTTTATTTATTTTATATAACACAAAAAGCTCGTAAAGCGTACTTTAATTTGCCTCGTCTCTTACATAGGTATATATGTATATATATATATATATATATATATATATATATATATATATATATATATATATATATATATATATATATATATATATATATATATATATATATATATATATATATATATTTAAATGTATTCGGTACATAAACAATACGTAGAATACAAATACGCGTAACAATTTCTAAAAAATAATAAAACAAAAAAGTAAATTGAAATTGGAAAATTATTTTTCTTCGTACTGGAAAGCGGCTGCAATTGAAAATGAATTAAAAAGCGGAGATCGGAGAAGCGCACAAAATAAATGAAAATATTTAGAGAAACTTGAGAAAAGTTTTGTTTTGTTTTTGTTTTTTGTTAAAGTTGGGATTTTTTTTTTTTTTTGTTAAAGAAAACAGAAATTACATTAAAAGCAATTAAAATCACTTTCCAGTCCATTTGTTTTTATTTCAAGTTGATTTTTATTATTATTTTGTGTATTTGCCGTTCTTATTTTTATATTCTCGATTTTTCACGTTTTTTTATTAACGGAAACATTGAAATAAAAAAGAAAATTTATTTTAATTTATTTCACAAATTTAGAATTCGGCAATTTAGTACGCGCGCTGTTCACAGTTTGTTTAAATATTTGTACATTACATATATATGTATATATACAGATACAAAATACTACGTAAAGTATTAACTATTTATAAATATGTAATTATGTAATAATTTATATAACGGTTCTATTTACCTCACACCCGCAATAAATTCTAAATAAAATAAATATTTAGATTAACCAAAAGTTGTTTAACTTTATGGAATTATTTTTTATGAAAAATAGCCGTCAGCTGTTTATTTTAACTTTGTTGATTACTTAATAAAAGGTTTACTAATGAAAATAAAATTTTGGTAACGGATGCGTATATATAAATATAAAGTGTTTTTGGAGAAATTCATTTTTTATGCAATTCCGGAACAAAGATAGTGCGATATCGAATTAAACCACCCTATATTTACTAACTAACTAGACTTTCCGATTTAAAATATATCGATATAGAAATTTTCAAAATTCTATAACTACTCGAACAAATATTAAAAATTTTTAAAATTCATAATAATTGCTATTAAATTCAAGAGGTTTAATTTTGACGTACAGAAATTCTACGATTTCCTAGATTTTAGTGCCTCACATCCGGGATTCTTAAATATTGCCTACAAACCGTACAAATTTTAGCGATTTCCGGCATAAAATTTAGACATTTGTGAGGCAACATTTAAATATTGGATTTTTTAAAAATACAAAATTCGAAAAAATGAGTAAAACTTCTTTAATTTTTTAAAGTCAACATTCTGGATGTTAAATTCGTACGATACAATTTTGGTCAATATAAATTCTTTAGATTATTGGTGCTACAGATTCAGAATTCTAAAATATTATTTCGTAAACTTCAAAATCACAGAATTTGGGCCACAGATTCAAAATTTAAAAACTTAATAAATTAATATTTTAAAATCAAATTGCACTTCTGGATGTTTAATCCATACGTTTTAATTTTGATCAATAGAAATTCTCGTACTCATCCATCAGCGCCCAACTTTCACATCTAAACATAACAATGGACCTGATCAACGCTTTGTAAAGCTTCAGCTTCGCGGCACTTGATAGGTGTTTACCAGCCGTACTTTAATGTCCTCACCCACACTGTTATCGTGAGTGATAAGAGAACCCAAATAAGAACCTCCTCACTCCCTCAAACGTGTAGTGGCCTCAACTAAAATCTGAACTCATGATCTGGAGTCCAACAGAAGCTGAAAACTCTATAAGCGGATCAAGTATTTCCTTCACTCCGTTGCTATTCAGTCCAATCACTCATATGCAGTGTTGTGCACGTAAATTACATCGTAAATTACGTGTAAATAATTGTATTTTTTACCTGAAATTTTTTACGTTACAAAGTAAAAAATTGTAAATAGTTAGCGACATCTGTGCGAAATCTTTCGACTCAAGAAGATCTAAATTTATTAGTGATATCTGCTGCCATTTAAATGAAAACTCTATCTATTGAGAATAATTTGAATAAAGATTGTAGTATGTGTTTTAAATAAAATATTTAAAATAGGAATAATTGATTCTGTTTTTATGTATTACAATTGAATCTATTCGAAAATATCAAATAACTATAACTTTATCTGCGTTATCTCACACTTAGGTACCAACTAAAAAAAAAATTCTATTTGATTTATAACATTTGACTGTGTATTTTTACTTATCACCACTGCAATTAAGTTAGATTGTCAAACAAATAATTTGAAATATTGAAATTAAAATTATAGAAATATTCCATAGATCTAATTACATCAATATTAAAAATATACGAAAATCTAATTTTACGAATATGTCTTTAAATTATCTTAGAATTCATAAATTTCCAATAGCATTTCAAATTAAAAAAAACTTCCTACTAAAATACCGACATCACCTGATTCAAAGTTACCGAATAAAACTTTTAATTTTTTTTTAACCCCAATGATTTTTTTTAGCAGAGATTGGTAAGATCGAATAAAAATGACTCAATTCCTGGCAGAAGGCAGGATAAGATAAAACAAAATTTGGGTCGAAACAGGATATTTTAAAACCGGATCTGGTACGAAATAGGATATGAGCCAAAACAGGATATTTCAAAATAGTATATTTAAAAAAAAATGGATATTTAGGAGTATAATGAATTCGGATTATAAACTTTTAGATGATCTTCTGGAATATGGTCAATCTGGATGGAACTAGTTTATTTCTCAACCGATTGAGTTGAAATTCGATATTTTGGATGAAAATGGGATTCTAAAATGATTTTTGGATAAGTTCTTGAATATGGCCAATTGTGATGGAACGAAATTCTAAAATGAGTTTTAGATGATGTGCTGAAATATGGCCAATTAGGATGGAACTCGGCTATTGTTTCACCTATTATAGTGAAATTCGATATTTGGTTGAAGTAATAGCCGAGTTTCATTCCAATTGATCATATTTCAGAACTTTGTCAAAAAATCATTTAAGAATCCCATTTCCATCCCAAATATCCCATGTGGTACCAATTATTTCAGTTCAGTTGTACGCTCAGAGAATACAATGCAAACGCATTCTAGATTATCTAACTTAAAACCGTTGAACCAAATTTGATTCGGGTTCTCGTTCCAACTGTAGAAATTCATTAAGAAAATTTACCAATAAGCTGTTCTGTAATATTTCAAAATTTAAAATATGTTGCCTCAACCAAAGATATTTGTTATGATTTAGTATGGGCTCACCAGCCCATTGCTATCGTATGCTACCAATTTTCCTCATGGGTTTTTATAGTCGAAACGAGAATCCGAAACAAATTTGATTCCAAAACAAGTGGCTCTATTTTGAATAGGATAGTTTTAAATTAAGATCTACAGCCACAGCTATATTGTAATTTTGCAGATACAATTGGTAAAAACCAACATAAGTAGTAATTTTGTGTGTGTTACAAGAATGGAATAATACGATACACACTAGGGCACAAATAATATGCTCGACTATCTTGCAAGAATATTAGAACACGATGCAGAACTTATTATCATATACCAACAAAGAGCGAACAAAGTGAAAATATAAAAATGTTACCAAAATAAAAATACTTTGATGCACAGTTCATCAAAGTTAATTTATTAAATTATTAGAATTAAACTAAAAATTAAAATAAATAATTAAATTAAAAATAAAACTTTATTTATTTACTTCAAATTAAAAAAAAAGAAAAAAAAAATTAATTAAAGTGTTTAAATTGAACCTCAGTGGATTATTTAAATTTTGTCCGGGATTTCCTGTGGATTTAGTCCAAAAGCCTATAAATTCGGCATAATATATAAATTAAATTATGAGAATTCCATCAATAATTTGTGTTGCATAGGTGGATTAGGCATGTATCCATCACTACCCCCAGGATTCTTTCATTAGGCCATATTATTCGATACCATTTGATTTCAACTACCGCTGCTACTTCCATCGCTTACATTTTTTTTACTGTGGTGAATTTAGTTTAATCAATATGACTGTTTATTCGTGCTGGTTTGTTGAACATATGCAATATTCATTATGATAATTTAAGTATTAATAATTATAAATTTTGCATTGTTATTTTATTATATTATAATTTTCGTTACTATCGATTGAAAATTCTTAGAGAGGTTTGACTATGTGAATGGTACTAGTATTTCTTAATTCTTTAAGATGGCATCACTTTTAATATTTTTTACATTTATTACAATATTTTACACTAATTACAATTTTTTACTGTATTTTACAATTTTTTACCTAATGTATGTAAAAAAACATTTTTTACGTGTAATTGCCAACACTGCTCATATGTCATCTGCATATGCAAGCACCTGATTGGACTGGCGATATAACATGTGGCGCTGAAGTGTTTCAGTTTTATGAAACATGTACTCCAACATGAGATTGAAGAGTATCGGGAACAGAGCATCACCCTGCCGAACACCCGAGCTAACTGCAAAAATTCTTGTTAGCCTGTTCACAACTTTAACACAGCATTGAAAGTGTGTGTCACTATCATTCTAGACAATCGTACCATTTTTGTTGGCATACCTAGATATTGATGCGCAGACCACAAACTATCTCGATTGATCGAGGCATAGGAAACCAAGAAACACCTGATGTACGGGGATGGAAATCTCATAATATTCAGGTAAAATCATCCGTAGCGAAAAGACCTGATCAGTGACTGATCGATTCGGACGAAATCCTCCTTGATGGTCACCAATCAGGCCCTCCGCTAGAGAGGAAATTCTATCCAATATGATGTATGACAGTAACTTGTATGCTGTGCAAAGGAGAGCTATGAAGCAATAATTCTCACACTTCAAGCGGTCTTCCTTCTTGAATATGGAATATTTTGGCCACTTTCTATTCGTCAGGCATTACTTCGATTCGTCATACTAATCGAATAAGGTCGAAAAGACAGTTCCACAAAGTATCCGTTCCGAATATCAAGAGCTCCGAATTAATGCAGTCCACTCCAGATGAGCGGTTTCATTTCAGTCTCTGCACGGCCCTAGTGAATTCCTCAAAGGATGGCTCCTCAATGCAAATCTTCGCAGTCTGTATTTGAGGTGACTCATTTGTGACGGATGATGAGGTGTGTAAAGTGTCCACTCTATTCGTCAAGTACTGCGTCGATGTTGACACAAAGGTTTCCAAAGAAATTACGTGAAATGCACTCATTGCTGAGTTGTTGTACTTTCAGAACCTCGGCCCTCCACCATTTCTGCATGTATAAGAGCCATCTCTTGTGTATGACCGTAATGAAAATGTAAGAGCCATCTCTTGTGTATAACCGTAATGAATTGTCTATTCCTGATACTAAAATTTTCAATTTTCTCTATTGAATTGGCAAAAATAAAAGATTTGTAAACCACCAAATTTATATACGCCGCGGTGGTCCAGTAAGCAGAGTCGTTGCATTTGGAATTGTGAACTTGTGTTCAAGCCTCGGTTTGGCATTAATTAATTTTTAATTTAATTTCTTCAATTGGCAAATATAATGGATGAGTATAGCGGCCAATCAATATATGAAAAAGGTGAGGTGGTAAAGTGAGAGGTGTCATAGGATTTTGAATCGTGGATGTTGTGCAGTGTTCGAACCACGATGAAGAGTAAACAAATTTAGCGGGTTTAACAGATCATTGAAACGCTGAAAGACAACACCATCTACCTGAACAACTTTAATGGAGAAATCTACGGCAACAACAAAAACAAGCATCTTGAAGGAAATTTTTTAATACAATACCACAATGATGAGACCATAACAATTAACAACATGACATTCACAAAGCAAGAAACACGCACATCTCAGATATTACCATCAATGCTACAATCAAACATAACAGAAAAAGCTAAATCCGGAATATTTCCACAACCTGCACCTCAATTACTAATAGAAAAACTACAGGTTATATTAAGAAACCACGAAAAGTCAAGAGTCATAGACTTCGGAATTATAATTTTGATCTTAACAATCATTTTGGCCTTTGCAATCACAAAACGGCATCATTATTACAAAACACGACACCAGAAGCCAGCCCAACTATACAAGAAATTTTCAGCTGCATACCAGAGGTCCATACAATTACCTTAAATACATGACCCACGCGGCGTGGATCTTCAAGGAGGGAGGAGTTAACAACATGATCCATTGTATGTGTCCAATTTTCGAGCACTCTATCGAGCGTTTAGGCCGATATTCCGTTAATTACGCGTGTTATGTTCGCTTCTAATGCAGGAAACGATTGCAGTTTATCGATATAAACAAGTGAATTCAGATACCTCCATAAAAAATATTTCTTGATATGATGTTCTCATTAAAATTGTCTTTAAATAAATCGATGGTATGGCGTGCTGTGTGGCACGTTGCACCATCCTTTTGAAACCACAAGTCGACTACACTAATATCTTAAATGTTTAGCAATACAAATTCATTGATCATTGCACTGTATAGTTTGCGCCATTGACGTTTACACGCTGTCCTTCCGCATTTTTAAACAAACACGGTCCGATGATGCAACCTGCCCATAAACCGCACCAAACAGTACATTTTTCAGGATGCATTGGAAGCTCTTGAAACTTTTCTGCCTGTCATCAGCCCAAATACGACAATTTTGTTTGTGGACGTATATCGATTCCGCCAAAAATGAAACAATTTTTAGAAAAAAAAGCCGGATCAATTTGGAGCTGTTCCAACGCCCATAAACCAAATCGATGACGCAGAGGAAGATAAACCAGCTTCACATCTTGAAATGTCAATTAATACTGAACAGAAATGGCATATGAACATGACAGTTGTCACGCATGAATCCCAATTGGAAAAAGATCCTCCTATTGGATTACTCTTTAATATAAATTTTGAATAATAAATTTAATTTTTTTACTCTCCAAAACATCGTTTCGTTAACTTGTATGTATAGGAAATTGTTAAAATTTAGTGTCCAACATGTGTTCTGTGATTTAAGACTCACAACACTCTATTGTAGTTTAATTTTTAGCATGTTCATCATACGGCCCCAGATATAGTGTGTTAATGTAAGCAATGCAAAACGAGTGCAAAGTGTTTATGTCTTATTTGGCAGTCAGATCCGATATGCAGATCTGATTTTAAGCTTACATAATGTATCTGTATTTCGGCGCTACCTTTAATCAATTATCAAGTTAGCTCAATTAAATTAAAAAGTTAGTGAAATAAATTCTTGTAATGAATAAATCACACATAATATAAGATGTACAGTATATTCAAAAACCTCAAACCAAAATTTATATTTGCCACCATAAAATATGTCTAACATCTAAACAGCATAATTAATAAGAAAAGTTCTAATAATATAATAATCATCTGGTTAAAATAAAAATAGTAATTATAAATAAATACAAAAAAAAAAAATCCTAATATTTTAACAATAAATCATAATTGGTACACACTCATGATAATTAGATTAATTATACAACAAATCAAATGCGGTTGAGTCATATAAAATTTCTAAATTATAAGGGGGTTGCCATAGGTAAAACATTAGGCTTCCAATAATATAATATATGTGTGTATGTGTATGTATGCGGTGCGGTGTATAATCCGTAATGTACAGGCTCCTACAAGATAATTTTTTGAAAATTGTATACAAAACTTTTGATATCTGACTGCTATTTGACTAAAATTTGGTAAAATAGCTAGATCTTGCAAAAGTATAGTTTCAAAAAACCGCTAACACTAATAAATATCGGTATTCAAATTTATTCAGTTTAGTTTTGTAGGAACCTGTACACTTTTACAATTATAGACAATTATTGTCACTTTACAAAATCAATACATACATACATACGAATTATATACATAATATATACTGTGTATTTAAGGATTGGCGTATTTATATTATTTGTTAATTATTTAATTATTATAATTGGATTAATTAAAAATAATTTTTAAGTATGCCTATTCAATTTAACAGTACGCGTATTTCTAGGATTTTTGCTATTTTTGGAAGATTAAGTCCCATTGTTCAATAATATTACAAGTTTTAATTTGTGATTGAAAACGGATTGTTACCGTAACATTACGCGCATAGTTGATAATAGCAATTATGTGTAAAGAGAAATCTTCGTAAGCTGATTAATTAAAATTAAAAAAATAAAAATTCTTGCATGGAAGTAGAACGATTCACGTGAAATTTGGCGACCAGCACGCCAGAAATACTATTCTAGAAAACCCAAATGAAAACCCCTTTCTGCATAGTATTAAGAAATACGAAGGGTTTTCTGACGTGATTATCACACCGGGAAACCCATATACTTCCATAAATATATTACTTACATTTTTAAATATATTTCGGTTGTCCCACATTGTGCATCACTAAATGATTTTGCCACACACTCTACGCAACGACTAGAATGGGCCTACATCGGCAAACTGTAAAGTCAATATATCTCAATATAAATGTTGTATGATCAAGTCAAAGAAACGATTGTCCGAAAGTCGAACATTTATCTAAAAGCTAATTTAAATAAAGTATCGCGTTTGTGCCTAATCTACATTGGCTAATCCAGAAATTATCAAATCCACGATTTTCTGGAATAGTTGTGTAGCAGCTCGAATATTCGACTCACCGATATTCGATACTGCCACAACAAAACAAATTAGTAAAATTCAAATATAAATCAACTTATTTGAATTGAGAGTTTACTAACCCCATCACATATCCATCTATCCAACCAACACTATCTAATAACCGAACCATTACTATAAAACATTTATAGTAAAACCATCGCCATCTAACAACATCAACACGAACAACAATGCTCGGTGATGCAATAATAATCCACTGCACTTAACATAAGTGCAATGTTCACCGTCGCCGGCGCATGTGTTCCTTCAACACAAAAACGAACACGAAGGCGACGTCACTCTCTACAACAACACAATACAAAAAACAAGCGGAGCAACAACACGTTGCCACAACATATAAAATAAAATAAAATACTTCTTCTCCATTTTGTTTGTGGTGTGGTAAAAATTAAAAACAAATTACAAAAATATATAAATAGAAATTAATTTTAATAATAATAATTTATGTGTAAATACAATTAAATAATAACTGAATAAATAAATCAAAATAAATTATAACCAACAAAACAAAATTATAAAACATAAAATAAATAAATTGTGAATAAATAAATTTGTGAACATATTTTGATTTAAAACAATAAAACAGTAAAGTTGTATGGCTGATTTTTGGAAAACCGATTTTTTATCACGAAACTAATTGAAACAGACTGTAGTAATGTATATAAAGTTAGCCCAGGATTCATCCCAGAAAAACGCGATGGCAACACCATAACTATAGCGACAGTTTTGTATCAACTATCAGCCCAGGATTTACTATCATCCTATAATTTTGTCCCATCCCAGGAAAAATATGTCCTAATGTCGTGACAGTTTCATTAAACTATCATCCCAGGAAATCACTATAATCTAGAATTTCGTACCAAACCATCTCAATATCACGAAAAAAAGATACACAAAAATGCATCATTAAAAAATGTAAAGTAAACCATTCAATGATTTGATTTATTAAGTCGGATTCAAAAAAGATTGTGATAAAGTAACGGACGAAGTCACGTAATTTTTAATAATGGCCAACAAAAAAAAAATTGCTGGAACGACTCGAGCCAATGTCTAACAAGCTCGGGTGTTTTAAAGTTTGGCATACTAACACCAGTTTATCCTGTTCGTTTCAGAAAACTTCAACGGTCGTGAGCGAGCCAACTTAGGTTTAAGCTAACCATTTCATATATTTATCGTTATTTTTAATTATTTCACCAGTCCCATCGTCTCCAGAGTCAATTAGGTAAAATTGTCGGATTAGGAAGCACTTTATGGGAAATCGTAGCCCTTATTGGGGAAACCAATTCTTTTAAGTCATCATACATTTTCCAGCGATCTTATCGATAACAGTAACACACATAATTTGGTACAACAACGGTAGAGCTTGACGGTATATAATTGACAAACGAACTAATTGTAAATTTATCATTAAAAATTGTTACCACTTTAGATATATCCGATATTGAAATTTGTGTAGTAGGGTTAATTGAGGGTTTGACATATAGCAATTTCACTATTAAAAATTTGTCTATTGTATTGCAAATTGGACAAGTTAACAGATTACTATCTTCCAAACAGTTAACAAAATTTTGTAATCCTAATCTATCCAATTTGAAAAGGTTAATGGGAGTATAGTTTAATAAATCTATCATGGTTTCTTCACATACAACACTTTTCAAAACGGATTGGGCACTATAATAGTCCAATAATTTTACCACAAATGAGGAAACTTTTGTTATATTGCTAGTGCAATCCCTGTCAATACCAAAAATTCGTGTTAATATTGAAAATCGCAATTGCGCGGCCGAAGGTATATTGTTTTCTTTTAACGCTTTAATTAAATTTATAAAATCGTTTTCACATGTGAAGTGATTTAATGTTTTCAAGTTTAAAATAGAAGTGGTCCATGCATCAAACGCACATGTATTAAAATAATTATCAATAATTATCAATATTATCAATAATTTTCTCCTCTAACTGAGCCATTTCTTAAATATGAATGGTACGGCCTTTGTATTTTTAATGTTGTGACACTATTTTTTACAGCTCCACTAGGATCATCATTTAATTTTTTATTGAGTGTTAGTGTTTGAATTATAAAACTGTTTTTTTCTTGATCCGTCATTTGGTTTATAGAGCTTATGATTGGTTGATCGAAATTTGTCGTTGACTTTCTTGATGTACTACGTTTTTTCCATGTTTCTTCTAATTTTAAAATTGAGGCGTATGATTTTTCTACGTTTTGAAAATCATTTTCTTTTTTAAATGAATATTCTTTTGTTTTCATATATTGTTTGGGAATACTTAAGGTGAATCTTTTCAAAATATACTCATTCCGATTATTAATTTCTTTAATAAACCTCAAAGCTTTAGTTGGTAGTTTTCCCAATGCAGCATTCCGATTAACTCGTCTCTTAATGGTACCAAAATAATTCTCTATGTGACTATTACTCAACATTTGGGAATGAAAAATACTCGACCAAAATGGGAGAAAAGTGAGATATTTCTTAATGATAACCTCTAGTGGATTATAATACACGTTAAGAGTATACTCATTTGCAGAAAATTGGAAATTTATGTCAATTACCGAAAGTAATAAATCGAACTTCTGTTCAGTTCGATTTATTACTTTCGGTAATTGACATAAATTTCCAACACTTTTATCTAATTGGCTCTGGAGACGATGAGACTGGTGAAATAATTAAAAATAATGAAAAATATATGAAATGGTTAGCTTAAAACTAAGTTGGCTCGCTCACGACCGTTGAAATTTTTTGAAACGAACACGATAATTTGGTGTTAGTATGCCAAACTTAAAAAACACCCGAGCAAATCCGACACTTTTACTTAATTGACTCTGGAGACGATGGGACGGGTGATATAATGAAAAATTTATGAAATGGTTAGCTTAAAGCTAAGTTGGCTCGCTCACGACCGTTGAAGTTTTTTGAAACGAACAGGATAAATTGGTGTTAGTATGCCAAATTTAAACAACATTCGAGCTATTCCGACACTTTTACCTAATTGGCTCTGGAGACGATGAGACTGGTGAAATAATTAAAAATAACGAAAAATATATGAAACGGTTAGCTTAAAGCTATGTTGGCTCGCTCACGACCGTTGAAGTTTTTTGAAACGAACAGGATAAATTGGTGTTAGTATACCAAACTTAAAAAACACCCGATCTTATCCGACACTTTTACCTAATTGGCTCTGGAGACGATGGGATGGTGAAATAATTATAAATAATAAAAAATTGTGTTATTTGAAAAGCTCAAAAATTTTGTAAATAAATTAATTTTTTATGTTGAATGTATTTTTCAGTTTATTATGTCAATTTTATTTAAAATTTTAATTTTAAACGTATTTTGTAATGATTTCACAACTTGTATTTACTGATTTAGTTTTTATATGCATTATACATAGTTCTATCATGAGAGCTAATGGATACTATCACTTGTATTACCTGATGTACAATTTTTATTTTTCTGGGATAAAATTCTGGGATAACTTTTTATTCGTACTGTAGTACACATTTTGACTCAGTATCGCGTTTCTGCATACTATACATTGGGCTAGAATCGGCCATAAAGTATCTAGAAAATACCAAATTTACGGTTTTCTGAAATAGTTGTTTGGATGATTTCTGGAAAACCCAACTTTTATCACGGAACTAATTAAAACAAACTAAAATGCACATTTCGGCCAAGTATCGCGTTTAGAATCGGCCAGAATCCAGAAAATATCAAATTTACGGTCTTCTGGAATAGTTGTATGGCTGATTTCTGGAAAACTCAAGTTTTATCACGGAACTAATTGAAACAGACTATGATACACATTTTGGCCCAGTGTCGCGTTTGTGCATACTCATTGGGTAGAATCGGCCAGAATCCAGAAAATACCAAATGCACGGTTTTCTGGGATAGTTGTATGGATGGTTTCTGGAAAACCCATTTTTTATCACGGAACTAATTGAAACAGACTATAGTTCACATTTTGACTCAGTATCGCGTGTGTGCATACTCTACATTGGCTAGAATCGGCCATAGAGTATCTAGAAAATACAAATTTACGATTTTCTGTAATAGTTGTATGGATGATTGTTTTACTTCTAAGTAACCAAATCGAAATATATTGATTTCACTGAATTTGTTCGTGTATTGCTAACAAGTAGTCATTTGGAGCAGTAGCGAAAAACGTTCAAGTCTCAAAGTGAAACCGTAAAGTAAATAAAAAAAATGTTCTCTTCATTCACAATAAAAATGTAAAAATTTGTTCTAACGAGAAATTTATTGATTTTAGGGCAGAGTTAGGACAAATTAATAAAATAATTCGCTAATACAATGAATATAGGTAAGTATATCGTTCACTGCATGCAAGATAACGATAATATAGTTCAGAGAAAGTAGTACAATCCGGTATAACTCTTATTTTAAAATTGGTCCTCCTGCGAATGCTGTTTCACTTTCCAATAATATGTTAAGTTACTTTTTAATTTTTGTTCCCGTTAATAGTACCATAACTAGACTTATAGTTTTCTTGGTTGTAACAAATTGCATTCTCAATATCGTATTTTCAAGTTTTCTTAGCTGCCAAAGAGTTTTTTTTGCAATTGTAAGTTAGGTTAATCCTAATGGAGTGCTTCGTAATCTCATACCTTAGCTTTAGATTCCAATTTTGTAAATTATCTGATGTTCGTCAGAGTTAAGACGGTTGATAAAAAAATCACTAAAATTTGTTCGGGTGATAGCCGAAAAAAATAATCTCGCATATATTTCCTTAACTACACTGCTGTATCCTATATCGAACCAGGTAGTAGATACTGCACTTTCTAAATCGAATGTGGCGGAATTGATAGACGCGGAAAGATAATGTTGTGATGGAACTGATCTAAATGTATTAAATTTTAATTTTTTAATAGGTAAATATGTGCGACCGGTGTATGAAATTAAACAAACTTCAAACAATTAAACTTTAGAACAAATATCTACTTTTCCTGTAGTAGAGTCACAGTATGCACGAGCACATACAGCAAATCGATACTAAGACAGTCATCTTTTGGTATCCAAAATGTATCGTTTGTATGTGAAATGGTTTGAAGAAAACCAGATTAGTTCCCTGATTGTCACAGAACGGAAGTACCGGGATATCTTTAATTATAGTTTTAACTGCACTAATATTTTAATGTCTCCTTCAGATAAAGAAAATAATTAATTGAATTTAACCTAAAACATCGAATTTAAAAATGAAGCTCGACGAATCAAAAATATTGATAAAACTGCAGCTATTGTACATAATAATATAGTAACTGCCTGTTTCGACTTCCAAAAAATTTTACAGTGTCCTTTCGGTGAAACCAGCATCTTCTTTTATAAAAGAAAATTAAACATACACAATTTTACCAAAGTTACCATTTTACCATATAATTTGGGTATAATCGTCAGGAGTTTTGTTTTTGGGATGCCAAGGTGTGTCTGAAGTGTCCAGATGTCTGTACAAATTTATTTTGGGAAGAAATAAACAAAAACAGTGCACACAAATTTATATTTTGGTCAGATAATTGTCCCGGGCAAAATTAAAATAGGATACTTTATGCATTCTTGGGTGTCACACAATGTCGATATCCATCATAAATATTTGGAAAAAGGGCACACACAAAATTAAGGAGATTCTTTGCATTCAATTATAGAAAAATGTCGCAAACATAAAACTATTTATATTCCAACGCCGTATTATAGCGTAATAAGAAACGCAAATGGTAATGGACCTTCCTATGTAGTGCTTGAAGTAGAATAGAAGGATATTTTTGATTACAAAAGAAGGATATTTTTGATCTCTGAACTTAAACATCAGGATTAGCTTTCTGGTAAAATTTTAAAACGGATTTAACAGATTTCTAGTCAAATTACAAACAATACCAGATTTTTACTAATCTCTAGTTAAATTCTCGTTAAATTTAATATTGTACAGGAAATCCGGTAAATGAAACAACTAGAAAAATACTAGATAGTCGGTTTTTTATTATAAAACGTGGAATCTAGTTAAATTAATAGAAATCACGTTAATTTAATTACGAGATTTCCATTACAAAAATACTTCACTTGAACTCTAGTAAAATTGAATTATTTGCTAAAATTGAACAGACGTTTACTAAATTTTTACCGGAATTCTGGTAAATGTACTTCTTATTCTCGCTATTATATCGTCAGATGTGGGTATTGTATTGCATTATATTTGAAGAAGATTATTACTAGAATTTTACTGGATTTTGACCGGAATTCTAGTAAAATTAATCACAATTCTCTTTTGTGTATTATCATCTCCCCGTTTTTTTTTCTCGAATAAAGAGTATTGAATACTATCATTTTTAATATTACTTCCCCATTTATTGTCGATTTGTGAGTATTGAATAAAATTTGAATGGTTTCTTACTAGAATTATCTAGATTTTTACTGGATATCTACTGGATTTTCACTGGAATTCTCGTAAAATTTACCATTACTCTTAGTTGTATGTCGTTTTCCCATTTTTTTTGTCAAATGTGAGTATTAAATTAAATTTCAAACGGTTTCTTACTAGAATTATCTAGATTTTTACTGGATTTTTACTAGAATTCTTGTAAATTTGGCAGTTATTCTCAATTTTTTAGATTTCAAACGGTTTTTTACTAGAATGAACTGGAATTTAGTGAATTTATACTGGAGTTTATGTAAAATTTGCCCCTACTTCTATTTTTATAAGGTTTTCCTCCATTTAGTTCATTGAATATATATTTAGTTCTAATTAAAATTGCATACCGGCTGGTAATTTTAAAAGTAGTGAATTAGTTGTATAGTGATAAAAGTTAAAGTGATTGAAAAAGTTATAATTAATTAATAATTGATATAGTGTTATTTGATAAAGTGTTTTGTATTCAATCAAATATAGGTACATATATGGATTCAATCAAATTGGCTGAGTTTCTTGCTGAAAATGGAGTTTCCTCCTCAATAGAAGACGGTATAATTTGAATTTGTTATTTAAATTTCTATCAAATCAGCAAATACTCTGAGTTCCAAGAGTGTATCAGATACCAGCTCAGTAGAATTTTCGATTAATTGTCTTTCCGGAATTTGCGTTTGGGGTAAGGTAATATATTTATACAATACTCTATAATAATTATATTATTCCATTCACCAGATTAATTTTTGTTGTTTCTAATAAATTTATTTCTATTTATTTTTGTTGTTACTAATAATTTAATTTATATCTGTTGCAGTTTGAAGAAAATCCAACGGACTTGATAAGGAAAATAAAGCAGCTTTAGCCTTATTTAATTTGTGTGGCAGACAAACCGCTTAATCATCAAGGGTTCTACTATCTTATTCTGGATGGATTAATTATAAAGTTAGGAAACAAAAACTTTAAGGTGACTTTTGAAGGTGAACGCCTACAGCCAGAATGTCAAAACTGTATACACAGTTGTATAATGATTTTAAAGCAAGTTTAAACTTGTAATATTCTATAATTACTTAAACTTGTAATATATTTTAACTGCATCAAAAAGAATTAAAAATTATTAAAAGGAATAAATAAATAATAATTTAATATAGAAAAATAGATGACAAATAAAATAAAACTAAAAATAAATTAACAAAAAAATTTTTTTTTATTTTGCGCAAAAAAATTAGTATTTTAACTGGAAAATCTGGAATATTCACTGCAAAATCTAGTAAAAAATGTTGTCTTTTTACTTGAGTTCTGATAAAAACAATGTGTTTCTCTAGTTATTGTTTTCTAAAAATCCAATACATTCACTGGAAAATCTAGTGCATATAAATCTAGTAAAATTACTAGAATTTATTTATACCAGAAGTCTAGCAAAAGATTTTTTACTAGATTCAACTAGATTGTCTAGTTTGCTCACATCCAGTAAATTTTTATTTACCGTGTATTTATGAAATGTATCTAAAATTTATCAACTAATCCTAGAAGGAAATACGATGGAATCCATGGAATATCGATTTCTAAATCAGGTATGGGTCCTAAATTCTCATACTCCCTCATAAATAATCCATTGGTCTAGTCTACGTTCAACCGATTGAAGTTTTATGATGGCTTGTAATTTACATTCTCATAGGGATGCAGCTTCTTGATTAAGTGGTAGAGCCAGAATCTAACGACCAGGATTTCTTTAGTAGGTGTCAATAAAATGATTTTCACACTTAACTTTTTGTGATGTTTGGAATGTGGATGTAGTTTTAAAGTGTTTCATTATTTTTCCGAACATTTTGTAAAGCCTTGTTTATTTTTATCTGGCTTGAAAGACCAAAGATCAAAAATATTTAAAATTATTTTTACAAATTTTTCAATCGAAACTTTTAGGAAAAGCTATGAATCAATCTTATATACCAATAGGAACGTGGAATTATTTGAAAAAAGATTTAAGATTACAGTTAGAAGACTCTCGATTAGTCGGGCAGCTCCAAATTAAATTCATTCAACAAGTTTAAGGTCAAAACTCTTAATGGTGCTTACATATACGTAGAGAAAGTAAAAAGAGTGATGAAGTGATAAATAGTTTAAATGAAGCAACAGCGAAATGCTCATTTCAAGGTATACTGCGTTGCGTTCGATTTAAAACATTGAAGGAAGCAGTCGATAGAGCCATAGAACATGAACTATCAATTATGAAGAAATCTAGATTTCAATCAACATGTATAAAGTAAAGTGCTAATTATGTTCGAACGTAAGCCACCTCGCTAAAGATAGTTTTCAGCTGAATAAATCTAGTTCACATTATACAATTCACCTACTATAAACCTGAGTATAAACATGTCGCAGAAAACTCTCATAAACTCGTTCAGGAGAGAAAGGAACTCATATATCTGAAAACTCCATCTTATACGTGAAAAGCAGCTGATGTCAGTATAAAAAAGTAAATCTTCAGTTAATTGAAAATTAGTTTGTCCAAATCAAGGGAAACCACCAGGAAAAATTGTACCCGTTATAATTTTTTCACAGTAAACTATTAGTGGGTAATCCAAAAATAGACCAGAAGGTTCATTTAGTTTTAGACTCGTTCCCAATTCAGGCAGATGGCACATTAGGAGAAGAATTCTTGCAACGCAATAAATGTATGATCGACTACAAGAGTTCTTCTATTCTATTTTGATTTCAAGATCTTCCACATCAAGTTGATGAAATATTAAAGGAAAAACTTATCGAACCCAGTACCAGTCCATAGAATTCCCTCGGTTAATCGTTCCAAAAAAATCTAGCTGGCGTTTAGTAATACATTATATTACTTAACACTATGGACCAATTTTACTCTTGGCCCAACATAACCGGAATGTTAAATCAATTAGGTAAAGTAAACTACTTTACAATCTTGGATTTAGCAACCTGCTATCATCAGATTAAGTTACACTCTGACGATAAGAAAACGGCAGCATTTAACACTCGAAACAGTCATTTGGACGTTTAAAAATCAGATGTTTTTTTAGTTTTTCGGCCTACTACCGTAAATTTATCAAAAACAACTCTAAAATTTCAGACCTCTGAGTCTAGTTATTCTAATTTAACCACTGACGCTATAGCAATTATGCCAACCGAGTGATTCTATCGCGGGTATCCGATGAGCAAGATTTACCAATTTAATTTGCCGTTATACTTATTAATGATTAAAACCGATTATCGTCCATTAGTTTGACTCAACCAATCCAAACCGTAGTTCCCGTTTAATGCGCTGGTGATTGGAGATGAACATAACTACGAGATTGAATATAAACCTTGAAAAATTAATCAAAACGTAGATGCGCTTAGCCGTATAAGAATTTCTGCAGATAAAATTATTGCAGCCTTTACCAGAGCACATAGAAACCAAGTGGCGTAAGAAACACTTCTTGTTCCAATGATTTCACAATTTGATAATTCGGCATTTCAAATATGTTCCAAATAATTTGACGAATCGAACATATTTGCCATCTGAAAAAGATATAAATGCAGTTATAAAATCAATATTATATATCACAACATCCGTTGAATATCACACAACACTCGTTGTTATAAAGAAATAAAATGTGGTCTAGCTACGAACCAATTTTGTGTCTATGCTAGTCCTTTAGGATGGCCACCCTTACCTAACCTAACCTAACCTAACCTATAAAGGAATAGCACACAACAATAATATATAACAATAAAATCACAAAAGAGAGGATGTGTCCAAAGCACATCCGGAGCTTGAATAACCGCAAAAGAATGAACCACTGAACTACGTTAACAACAAGAGGACATCGACATCGGGCAACCACTCGTCAGACCTCAACCTCGACTCAGCAGCTCATAATTTTGTTTTCACTAAATTATTCGACCCCAAACAACGAAGTCGGCATAGACTTATGCGTAACATTACCGTAAAGAATAACTGACTAGGCGGAATAAATACCACTCGCCGTCCATGCGGAGAGAGCTTAGAAGAGAACGAGCTGAAAGACAACTATCATCAAAATTTACCAAAAATAGAAGAAAAAAAATGTGCATACGTTAACACAATCCAAAAAATTATATAAATTACCAATAAAAAAACTCATGCGATTGGAATACTCAGCCACCGCGTACCTTGGCGATCCTTATAATAATAAACGGATAGTGCACCAATGTCACCGTCTTATATTGGTTTCTTCCTCCAAACAATTTTTTTTTTGTTTTCGCAGATATCACGTAGTACGTTTGGGTTTTCTTTTTGCTAAATAGCCGCAATATTTATTTGGTTCCAACAAACCATTTCCGTGGTGTTCTCCACGATTATTTTCACACTGAACTTTTTGCGATTATGTTTAAATTTAAAACTAGATAGACTATATGGCCAATGGTTTAAAGGTCGTGCCCCATATCAATAACAAATAATGAACTATTTCGAGTAATCGTTTTTCATATTTTGAAACTTGAAATACTCCGTCATCAAATCCTTAAACCCATAAATGTTAAAAATGATAATATGCCTCGTTTAATTAACTTTAAAAATTTTTACTGTCAAAAAGCCGCAATTTTTTACAACTTCCCCATTAATTTATTGTGGTCTACTGCTTAAGCATAAGATATAACATAAAGTTTATGTTATAAAAATAAAATAAAACCTCCCCACTAAATATTAAACTAATTTTAGACACCGCAGTTTGTATTTAATTTTTGATTAAAATAACATTTTTATTTTTGTAACCAGTATCAGTTTCTACTCTATTCGAACTGTGCTGCCTGTTCTATATACGACGTATGTACATATATAGGATAAATAACTACTCGTTGTAATTCAGCGAACCATATCCACACAAAAAAATTATAATAAAAATAACTCAAATATAAATCTTATTTTGGTTCTTAATTTTTTGCCATCACATTCGTTGTTCGTCGCGCGGGTGTGGTGGTTGTTGATGAGGGAAAACCCAATTACAAAACAAATGAAAAATGGTAAAACCTATAAACAAATTTAAAGAAAAAAGCAAACTAAATGAATTTAAAACAACAACGACGACAAAACACGAAAACCGCCAACTTTTAAAAACACATAATTTATAAAGACGTACATATATAATGTTCAAAAACATGTACACGCAGATGAAATGTAATGAATATATTTCTCGTTGTGTAACGACGAATGGTTGGATGCGCGCGCGGGGTGTGTATGTTACAGAAGATTATAAAATAGACTATCACGACGAAGGAATGAGAATCATGTTAAGTTTTTTTAATTTTTTTTTTATTAAGATTGACATTGTTATACTGTGGAGTGGTGCGGTTAAATATAAGCAAATGTTAGTACTTTAATTCGCTGAAGGTTTAGCCGATCTTTTATAATATAATGATTTAACCTCGAGTAAAACCAGAGCCACCTATATTATACAGAGCTCTAAGGTTAAAAATTGAGCTTTTTCTAGAGGAACTAAAATTGACGAAATTTATAGAAAAAAAAGCTTTTCTCCATTGAATTGATATAAATACACACAAATACAAACACAATAAAATTAAACTGCAAGACGAAAAGAGAAAATAGTAAAAGTGTGGTTATGTTTCCTTTTGAATTATATTTTTGTGACTGTTTGCTGTAAATGTATTTTGTAATTGTAAAGTTACAGTGGTATTCGTACCTTAAAAGTGGTGTAAATGTTAAGTATGCATTTTGAGGACACAATGGTATTGTATACTGAACGTGTACCGATATGAACTAAATGTCTGAGTTTTCAATATGTAAACTTGAAATTACACGTTCGCTTTTTGTAAACAATTTGAGAGTTAATTGAATATGGACATTTACAAGTCCATCATGTACAATATTTATCTGTAAATGAAATGTAAACGCTATGTAATTGTTATGTAGAAATTAGTTTACATTTACATTTATATAAAAAAATATTTAAATGTATACATGATATGTAAACGTTGTGTATTGGTTACGTAGAAGTAAACTTATATTTACATTTTCCTATTAAAAATGTTTACTTGCATATGATTTGTAAACGCTGGGTATAAATATGTGTACAATTGTTGACATTTATGATAGTTGCGAAAAAAGTTATAAACGAACAATTTGTAAGTTTTTTTTTTTTTTTTTTTTTGGGGGAAGGGGGAAAATCTTGAAAGAGACCCAATGTGGGTACTGTGGGACTCACACCCACTAAAAACCTCCTCCCTTGTTAGTATTAAAACTAGTCTTGATAGGCTAACTATTAATTTTCGTGTCAGTTCTTATTAAGTACTAAATAATTTTAAACAGTTGGAAAACTAATTAGTTTTCCAGCGCTACTAAAATTTTTTAAATTTAACCCAACTCTAACGGGTTGGTCCGTTTAAGTCGCCTCACAACATTTTGATTGTGAAGCAAACTTGAGGCTTCCACATTAACGTGTTGGTTTAGCCGAACTATATGCTTTGCAGCAAATTTCTTTATTTCCTCCACCACTGACGGGATATTGATGTCTCTATGAATATCAGTATTGCGAACATACCAAGGTGCATTCAGTATATTACGTAGTACTTTGTTTTGAAAAGTTTGGATACTTTGAAGATTAGACCGCTTAGCACAGCCCCATAGTTGAATACCGTATGTCCACACCGGTTTTAAAATTTGGTTGTAAATCAAAACTTTGTTGTATATCGATAATTTTGAGCGCCGTCCAATTAGCCAATACATATTTCTGTATCTGCAATCGAGCTCTTTCCTTTTTATCTTGATGTGTTCTTTCCATCTAAGTTTTGCATCTAGTGTCATTCCTAGATATTTTGCTTTGTTATCATGTGGAATTACAACGTCGTTTATTTTAACAGGAAGGGTTACGATTTTCCTATTTGTGAAGTTTACGTGGGTAGATTTCACTTCATTTAGTTTAATTTTCCATTTATTGCACCAATTAGAGATCACATTAACAGCTGTTTGTAGTTTATCCGTAGCTTCATTGATGTTTGAGCCAAACGCCATTACTGAAGTGTCATCTGCAAATGTTGCAAGCATTACATTATCTGTTTGTGGGATATCACTTGTGTAAATCAAGTATAGAACTGGGCCCAAATAGAAATTTACCTTGGGGTACTCCTGCATTGATTTCTTTTAATGGAGAGTATTCATTTCCTTGTTTCACTCTAAACGATCTTTCAGATAAATATGTCTCTAGGATTTCTACATAACCTTTAGGCAAAAAGCAATTAAGTTTATGAATGAGACCTGGATGCCAAACTTTGTCGAAGGCTTGCGCCACATCGAGAAAAACTGTGGAGCAGATTTTCTTTTCTTCGAGTGTTTTTTCTATAACATTAGTAATTCGGTGAACCTGTTCTATGGTAGAATGTTTTGCACGGAACCCAAATTGATGGTTCGGAATAATATTACAACTTTCTATTATAGGCTGTATTCGATTAAGCAATAGTTTTTCAAAAAGTTTAGACATCGTGGGAAGCAGCGATATCGGTCTGTACGATTTAGCTTCATACACAGGTTTTCCAGGTTTATTTATCATGATAATTTCAGCAACTTTCCATATGCCTGGGACGCACCGTAACTTTAGGGCCGCATTCATTATATAGCTTAACCATGTTAAAGCTTTGGGTGGGAGATTCTTTAATATGTCTGCTGTTATTAGATCAAAGCCTGGAGCTTTGTTCAGTTTCAGATTTTTAATTTCTTTCTTAAGCTCCTTTACTCGAATTTGAGGGATGTTACTTTCACGACTGTTTTCTACTTGCTCCAACACAAAATCAGAGTCTATATTATTAGGCGTAAAGATTTCAGCAAGATGACTCCCGAATTCTTCAGCTTTTTCTAAATCACTTCTCGCCCATGAGCCATCAGCTTTTCTGATAGGTGCCATGTGAGAAACCGGTCTTTTCACATTACTTGTAGCTTTCCATAACGAGTAGTTTGATTCTTTAGTTGTAGACAAGTTTTCCATGTAGCTAACGAAAGAATTCTCTTTTAGCCTTTTTATTTCTCTAGTCAAAATCTGTGTTTTATTATTTAGGATTCTCTTATCATCAGGGTGACGTGACTGCTGCCATTTTCTTCTAGCCCTGCGTTTCAGTCTTAACATCTCAATGACATGAGCTGGGTACTTATTACTAACGTTTCTATGCTCTACCACTTTTGAGTTGCTCCATGCTGCGTTCTGAATATTCAGCATAAAGACTTCGGCCGCATGCTCTAGCTGTTCAATATTATTTAGTGGGACTGTTAAGTCTATTTTTCCAACTAAGTCTCTCTCAAAGCCCAACCAATTTGCGGATGAATTGCAAAGAGTCGGCTTACTGGCTTTTTTGACAATTTTTTCACTTAACGTTAGCATAACTGAAGAGTGGTCAGAGTTGAGGTCATAATTTTCATCAATGCTAATGAAATTTTCAGCTATCCTCTATGTTATAAAAAAATCCAGCAAATCAGGAATTTTGTTTGTATCAGTTGGCCAATACGTAGGCTTTCCTGTTGAATGATAACGGCATCCTAGATCTCTAATTGCTTCTCGTAGTTGTCTACCTCTTGTGAGCGTTAATCTGGAGCCCCAGTCGGTGTGTTTAGCGTTGTAGTCACCTCCAAGAATAAACCTATCTCCGAACTGGGCTATTACATCTTTGTATATTTCTTTTGTAATTTTTGGTCCGGGCGGACAATATAATGCACACACATTAAACTTTTGTTTGGCTGAATTGATTGTGACTATTGCAAGTTGCATGTCTGGGTTCTCCACTTTTCCAAACTCGTAATGATCTATGTCATTCTTCACAATTACAGCACTGCCTCCCATACCGTAATTACTTGGGTACGCTGCGTTATATACTTTATAACCTCGAAGACTTATTTTATGTTGATTGTTTAAGTGCGATTCAGATACGAGACATATATCTATATTATGGACATGAAGAAACAGTTCAAGCTCAAGCTTTTTGCTGAAAATACCATTGGCATTCCAGGTAACAATTCTAATTTTTTTATCTACCATTATTCGACGTACAAGGCATGTTGTTTGTATGCTTAACAGCATACCTGCTTTCTAAGCTGTCTAGTCTTGACGTAATTTTATCCATCATGGACATCATTCTTTCTATGAAGCTTATCATATTCGTATTATCATTTTCTTTCACACTATCCACAGTACCAGGGCCACTAGATACGGTTTTCACTGCATCAGAATAGGTGAAACCTTTAACTGTTTTTGAGGTAGCAAGTAACTCGGGCTTTCCCCTCTGATTTTGCTTCGTATTTATATTTATCTTTTTTTTCAATTCCTTGGCTACCAAACAACCACGGTAGCTGGCTGGGTGCTCTTCATGGCAGTTTGAGCACTTGGGTTTGTTTGTTTTCGGAATCGTGCAGTCAGCCGTTAAGTGCTTACTTGCACATCTGACACAATTAGCTTCTCTTTTGCAAAATTTCACTGTGTGGCTGAAGCGTTGGCATCTCTTACATTGAGGAATTTCTCTGTTCCTTCTTTTGGCTTCCATTTTAACTTTCATATGAAGAATATGTCTAATATCAAATATTTTCTTACTATCCTCCATGTTATCAAAAGAAAGCATAAAAAGTGGTAATGGAACTAGTTGGCTTCCATTTTCTTTCACTTTCTTCGTGACATTAACCACATTAATTACGTTGAACCCTTTATTACTAAGCTCTTCCTTAATCTCATCGGGCTTACAAGTCGGATGGAGTCCTCTGGCCATTACTCTAATTGGCCTGGTGAGTTTATTTTCATAAGAATGCCATTCAATGTCAGTCTTATTAAGCAGTTCACTTAGATTTCTGTAATCGTTTTCATCATCCACGTTGATCTTAAGTTGCTTATTATTCAGCAGCTTTATTTCATGTTTAATGTTTTTTTCGGTCAGCATTTTTTTCACTACGTTGAAGTCATCTACGTTACTAAGAATTACCGGAGGAGGTTTAACTTTCCTTCTTGTAGGCTTTTCATTTTGGACAGATTTTTCTACTAGTATTTTGTTCCTTATAGGTTGAGGTTGCCCGTTATTAGTTTCCTTCTCTGAAGTACTGCTGTTAACTTCTGGTGAGCCGCTCGTTTTTCTTTTCTTATGATTCTTTTTTGTTTTCTTCAAGATCCAATCAGTTTCACGCGTAAGTTCCTCCTCATCAGTAACGTACTGAGGATAAGTTTCAACTTCCATTTCGTTGCCTGATTCATTTCGTTGCTGAAGTTCATACGAAAGCTTGAGGTTATCAGCTTTCAACTGAGCAATTTCTTTTTTAAGCTCTTCAACAATCAGCTCCATTGCACTATTTTTATTGCTTGTAGCAGAGTTTTGTGCTACATTTACTTTCTCCTGAGAAGTCACAGTCTCAGTCTTAGTTCAATCTATCCGCCACCTGGAGACGCGCCCGATGGGAGATCCCAACAACTCCTCACGGGTAATTTGTAAGTAAGTAAGTAAGAATTAGTAAGTTTAAATTTTTTATGCTGAATTTTTAATTTATACTCTGTATACTGATATGTTTTCATTCTTATTTCAATACGTTAGCTGGTCGAGCGTTAGAAAAACTACGTAGCAATCCATGTAGTAAATATAATCAATATTGGAAAAGTGAGAAGTGGATTGTTAAGAAATGTGATATTTTAACATTTCGAGAGGCCATACAATTGGAAGAGGAGTATGAAAAAAAGGGAACCGACGATGAAGAAAATTTGCACCGATTGCTTGAACAATCTAGCGGACGATTTAGAACCTGCAAATTAAATCCCACACCGACTGCAGCATTACATTTACATACAAAATACGATGACATGTTTAATCAAAATTTGACATCTACTGCAGCAATACAACAAAAAGAGCAACCCGTTTTGATTGATACCGTAGCAAACCAGCCAATGGAGATTATAGAAGCAGATAATGGATCATATATTAACCTTACAGCTGTACCTGATGAAGAAACCAAAGCAGAAATTCGCGATCTACATGTCAAAGGTAAATTAATCTGTTCAATTTGTTACAGTTATTCACTTCAGATATTTTCAATCTGATTTTCTTTGCAGTAGATAACATGAAAGAATTTTTCATGGAAGAATTCGCAAAAGTGAATGCTAAATGTGACGAGATAATTAAATTATTGAAGACGTTTAAAAAGTAAAGAGACCAATTACTTAAAGTCTAGAATTGAAACTGATTCAAATTTTAAAATTACTTTACCAATGACCAAAGTAAAAGAAGTAGTAGATCTAGAAGACAAGTTACTAGATATTGCTTTTAAAAATAATTTGGTATTAATAAATTAATAAATTGGTTTAAATCCGAAAATTTGTTCAACAAACAGTGTTTAAGTCCATAATACCAGAGTTTCCCACTACCCATTGAAACAAAATCTATTCTTTGAGGTGTTTGTAGCAAAGTACGAGAATCTTTTGGTAAGAAATTAGATCCACGCAATTTTAAAATTCCAAGCAAATCATTTAATGCTCAATGTGTGATTCGATGAACCAATGCCCAGTTTTTTAATTCTTCCAACATCGAAAGTTTGCTTTCAGTTTCCGCTTCCTCATCAGACATTTCATTGCTGTTATCGTTGTCATCATCGGGTTCTATGACATCTTCTAATGTTTCCTTTAAGGTTTGTTGTGCAAATTCTGCAGCACAAATATCACTACTAATGTTATTCAAGCTTTGTGATGAACTCGAACTAATATCAAAATTGGAATCACTAGAAATGGCACAATATGAAGTTGCATTTTCCGCAGGAGTTATATTATTTTGGGAACACTTTGTTTCAGTAAATATTTTGAAATTATTCCTTTCCAAATTAACTAATTTTTTTATCTTTCTGTAATAGGACGATGATGAATGAAAAGGTTTAGGATTTCTTTTCATTTTTTTTATTTATTAACTGTATAGATTTGCACCATGGGCCGTCCCGGCATTGAGTGCGGAATCCGTTCGGGTTCCAACCAATATAATAAACTGTATAGATTAAGATATTAATTTCACAAGGTATTAAATGTTACATTAATTTAACCTTAGTTTATTTAAAGAAATTTACGAGGTAGCTATAAGCTCTCATTAAAGTCATTTAATGTGATCAATATGTAATCGTACAAACACATTTGCAATGTAAATGTTCCGTAAAGTTTCTTAGTATCTATAAGCTCTCATCGATTCTACAAAACGTAAACATTTTGTAAGTGTAATAATACAATACAAGTATATAAACAGTAACGTAACATTCGTTACTATAATTTAATCGCTACAGTGTAACCGTACTGTACACACTCTGAAACTATCTTTTGTAGAAGTATAGATGCAGCTACATATTTTCACTATTGTAAATGCACCGTAAATAATACAGAAATAATTTGTGACTATGGTATACGTATACAAATTGTTACTTGGGTAGATTTTGGATTTTACAGAATAATTTTGTACTCTATCTTTTTTTCCCGATTTCGCTACAAGGTAACGAAACAGAAATATGTGGTAATAAATTTTCAAATGTATAAAAGGAAATAGAATAATGCTTTATTCGACCATGCTGCGATCGCAATGGAAATTTGGCTCCAGCGGTTTCGATCCCGAGTATGCTCTTTATACTGTCTAAGACAATCTGAAGAGGCCAAGTCGTTCTCTACACCGTGGAGCCATCGTCGCCTGCAACAACCTCTGCGCCTACCATATGGTGGCTCTCCTTTCAGAGATCGTTGCACAATTCGTTCCGGATCGGCACGCAGAACGTGCCCGAGCCAGCGTACTCGCTGAGATCTAACTTCATGTACAATATCTGGGATCTTCATCAGATCTCTGATCTCGATATTGTACAGAGCTTGGTAGGTACCATCTATTTCGCGTTTTGGGCCGTAAATCGTGAGTGATAAGAGAACCCAAATATTTGAACCACCTCACTCCCTCATTCGTGTGGTGGCCACTACTAAAATCTGGTGTGCCATTGTCCCTAAAACCAGAGATCAGGTATTTCGTTTTGGACTCATTGATCTGAAGTCCAACTGAAGCTGAAAACTGTACAAGCGGATCAAATATTTCTTTCACTCCGTTGTTACATAAATATGATAAACTCATATTTAATTTTTATTTAATGTTTATTAGATTAATAAAAGATTTAAGGTTCTGACTTTCAGATATGTGCTGCTTCAATATAGAATAAATTCCACAAAGTGTTTATCGAAATGAAAGATTTAACTTTTCATTGATGAAAAGTAATTCGAAAATGGTCATTTTTACATTGATTCTTATGGGATAATACAAAAAACATGGCTGATCCTTATGGCTCTGTATATATAGGTGGCTTTGGTAAAACAAAATATTTTTAATCTGCTAATTAAAATTGTTAAATAATAGAGATTGAATAAAACAAAACAAACAAAAAAAAAATACGGTGGTTCCCATTTTATAACGCTGCGTAATATTCCTTCAAGTAATCTTTCCGTTTTCTTATGCTGTAAACAACCATAAGTACTATTGTTCGGGAACAAAATAAGTATATATAGAAATACAGAAATTAGCTTATAAATTTGTAAAAAATATTCTTAAAGAAAAAAACTTTTTTTTATTTTGGTTTAAGTAAAAATTCCAACAACAAAAAAACGAGAAAAAGAAAATCTGTAAAAGTTTTTCAATAAAGAAATCACTTCAGAAAAGCATTTTTTTTTTATATTTGACTTTATTCTAAGATTTAATAAAAATATTAAACTTTTTTTTCGTTTTACTTTTCTATACGGTTGTTACTGTGTTTACGTCTTTAATTTTAAAATATGTACTCGTCTGCGGCTTCTCGTCTATTTAACTGCTGTGTGTGTGTAGTACTCCCCGGAATTTTTTGCTAGCATTCGAATGAAAGTTTAGTTCACATCTAACTTTAACTATTAATAATTTATGGGGAAGTCGTATTCTAATTTAAATTGTTACTATACAATCCAAAGTCGAGTTCGAGAAGCAGTTTAGTTTTGACAACATTCAAACGGTTTTCAAAAATATATTTTAATTATAGTTATAATAGGTTCACCTAATTAAATAATGGTGTTTAGCCCGACCAATTCACGTGTTACCTGATTCGCTCCACAAAACACAAATCTTTTAATTTATTTCACTACCTTTAACACATACATGTTGCACATGCATACTCTTATAAATAAGTTTTGAGGGAAGTTGGAATGTTTAAATTGGAATGCCCCATTGTTGTGGGGCATTCCAATCTAAACATTTTGCTCATCTGTTGAAAATTATAGCCAAGTACGGATATGGTGCTAATAATCGCTTCCGATTGACAACAATTTTCAGATTACTTGCTATATATGAACGTTTTATTGGAGTCTTCTGATGGCTTGTGAACTTCAGAATCAAATATCCGAGCTACGAAAGAAATTATTATTATTTATGGAATAATTTTCACAATAAATTTCTAGTGGGATTTAGGATCTTTTAATATTTTCAATTTTCCAAAATTAGGTGGGCGCTTTATTAATGCTGATAGATCAGGGGTCTGCTTGTTGACAATTTTCTAATGTTGTAGTTTTTCTTTAATGATCCAGAAATTATCCATCGGAGTATATTGTTTCTTGTGGTATTAAGTTAATTAATGCGAAAATTAGAGAACATCAGTAGTAGATGGGACAGCTGAGCTGACCTACTTTCGAACGACCAACAAGCATACTAACGGAAAAAGCGAAACCATCCGCATTTCTCGAGTGTAAAATTAAAAAAATATTATATTTTGGTATTCGGTTAAAAACAGTTCATTATCAACAAACAGATTAAATTTACATATTTTTTAAAACCATAAATAGCGAACACATATGCATTCCATTCATATCGTGGTAAAGAACATTTCTTACCATGCCGTTGTTTATATGATAAAATATAGTAGGACCCTCTGTAAGTTCATTAAAGTTTTACAAAAATTATATTTCGAGGTCAGTAGTCTTGGAAGTGCTGTATTTTAGTATGCAAATAACTAATATAAATAAAATAACTTTAATTGAAGTTTCACAAAACTTCCACGGTCGTGAGCGAGCCAATTTAGCTTTAAGCTAACCATTTGATATATTTTTCAATTTTTTTAATTATTTTCCACCGTCTCCAGAGTCAATTAGGAAAAGTGTCAGACTAGCTCGGTAGTTTGCAATAATCGCGTTTAGCTCGTTTTACTTAGAGTCTCTCGACATATTACAGCAACATTATTATTAATTAATAGAATAATTATGAATTAATAGTTTCAACAAGATGGAGCCGCAGGTAACACAGCTCGTCGAACTACGGCGGTCCTGCGCGAAATTTTTGACGGTCGAATAATATCGCGTTTTTTCTGATTTTATGTTGCCACGGTGTTTGAATGATTTAACTGTCCCCGATTTTTTTCTTTGGGGCTACCTAAAGAGTAAAGTATATCCCAATAAGCCAAAAACCAGCCAATAGCTTAAGGTCAATATCCGAGAAGAAGTGAGTTGGGACCAGAAATTCTAAGAGAAATTATGAAAAATGCTCTGGAAAGAGCACATCAGGTCGAAGCAAACAATGGGCACTATTTAAAAGATACTATTTTCAAAACATAATGTGAACATATTTCCAACCTATGTATAAGCTTTATCAGAAAGAAAAAAGTTATTCACAATTTAACAACATTTTAATTATAATTGTTATTTGTTTTGTTGTCGTAGCCCCAGATACAGGGTGTTTGAAAAATGGGCCGACATGGAAATGTATTTATGGCTATTCAATAAAAAGTAAATATCGGATTGTTAAGAAAGATGGCTTGTTTTTTAGGTAAAAGGGTGCCAATTAAAACAAAAATATTAACGGAAAGTGAAAGCATCCACATTTAACCGAGTGTAAAATTTAAAAAATATATTTTGGTATGCCGTTTATAACAAACAGATGAAATTTATATATTTTTTCGCTAGTAAGTGGAAAATGGAAGCAAAATCCATTGATTAAATGTGATGGTTAATCAAAAAAGATAACAAAATAATGATTTGGTATCATAAATTAAAATGAAAATATACAGTGAAATGAATGTGAAATTTTTATTAAAATTAATAGCAAAAAGTTACACTCTTAAGCTATAAATAATTTATCATTTGCTTCAATTGAGTTTATGACTTTATTTAAATGGAATCTGAATACTTTTATTCAATTGCTATATTTGCAATCCAGTGAACCCAATTCTGATGGGCACTGTTTTTTTTTTTATACAAAATTTAGGGTTTTGAGATTTAGGTTGGTTTAACAAATTTAATATCATCAATCATAAAGATGTTCACAAGTTACAGTTGGTACTTTGAGATAGCCAAAATCCTATTTTGAATTTGTTTTCTCGATAGCTTGCCACTTAATTTACTAGACAAACAACACGATTTAAGGAATTCCGGTCGATTAAAGTACGTTTAAATGCATATTCAATTGATAATTCAGTATAGATCAGTTAACCATTGCAGACACTTAGTAAGAAGGTTTTTTTTAATAATCATAAGCGCTGTTAGTGGCCCATTTTAAAAATTTCTCTAAATTCATGAGCAACATTAAACCTAGTTTAGTGAATAAATTTGTTTGTAATATTATTTATGGTTTAAATAAAATCACTACGTTTGGATATCCACATATATTAAGCAATTGAAAAATTCAGAGAATTTTAAAAATAAATATGTCCTGGATTTAAATATTAATTTCGAAAATGTGTCTAGCTATATTTGGATATGTGATTGATGTAGAGTTTTTCAATATTTTGTAGAATTATTTAGCAGCGGAGAGAGCTTGTTTTAACAATGTCACTCAAACGAAAGAAACTACCAAAACTATTACAGCAAAAACAGTTGGGCTCCGACAAATTTTGAATTATGTTTTATAAATAATTTTTTTTAATATTGCCATTGTAAAGCGAATACAACGCACGATCGTCTCATGTATGCGTACGGCCCCAAAAATTATAAATTTTACGGCGGATATGAGGTAACATTACATATATATACATTTTGAAATTTCACGTCAAAAGTAAAGTTATTATCTGTTTCACCTGAATATCTTTCGTTCATCAAATATTATTGTTTTTATCGCCCTTTTTATAGGTACTCTCGAAATGTGTCTTTCAAAATAATGTCTACGTATTTTCTATAGAGAGTTCTAGAACGTCTGACGTTATAAGGATTTGGAAATAAATTGTGTGAATATCGGGTACTCCAAAAACAATATCTATAAGAAATTTATAGTGGTTACTGTACTCTTGCTTGGTGTTCTTAAAAGCCCAAATTTAATCAATTCGTTCAACACAATTAAAAAACTATTTACAAGGTCTAAACAAGGTTAAAGACAAATTAAAAACTCTATTGACTATTTTTGTATAATAATAAATCAATTAATAATTAACTTAACGAATTTCGTTCATAAAACTTTAATTAAAAAGTTTATAAAATTAATTTTTTTAAATGCATAGTAAATCTCTTGTATAAAGCAAAGTAAATGGAATATTGAATGGGATATCATCACTATGCTATAAAAATAGTATTTTATAAACTTTAAATAGCTCATACTACAAGCTTTCGATATTATGAAGTCAAATTACTATGAATTGATGAGCTTTGAAATTCCAAAATTGACCAAACCCATAAGTTACTAGGTGGAAATGTTTTATAATTTATTTTATTGGGCCGACCCTAGAATTTCCTCAATAATGCTTTTGAGTCAGATCCTGACCACTCCAACATCGAGGAAAGCTGGAATAAAAAGAAAATATCTAATTCACCGAAACATTTTAGCAAACGAGTAATAACTCGATTTCCACATCAAGTAACAAGTTTTTCCAATTTATATTACAGTTGGGCGAATTTAAGCATGACAGTGATTTTTTTTTCAGCAATGAAGTACCCTGTTATTAGCCATATTTAACAACTCAAAAGAACTGGTGATAACGGATACCATAATAACGCACAATAAAATTAATACCTCTGCCACTGACTGAAGTGAGCCAATGTAAAAATGACCATCCACCACACACAAAGGTAATATTTTACTTACCATTATAATTTTTTTCGATGTTAACCGTTGAAACCATCGTTGAAAAACATTCAGAGTTTAATAGATTTTTAATGCAAAGGATCCTGCACCAAAACCAAAAAGAAAAACTGTTAACCTCAAACTATGGAATAGTTATGTTAGATGTAAAACATTACGACCCCCGTGTGTTGTACAGTAAACAAATAAACAATATTCAATCTCCCATTCGGCTAAGCAACCAATCTTTTATGTTTAAAGCATTAGTAGATGTTGTAAAATGTTTAAAAAATGTCCGCTGGACCGTTTTTAACCGTTTCGTGAACGCTGGGGGTCAATTATTATTGTGCCTGCAAACTTTATAAATATTCTGACTTATAATCAAAACTCATTTCATTGACGAAATATTTTTAATTTTTATTTTATTTTCATATTTTTGCAATAAAAATTTGTCACCAAACGATAATGGCAGTCGCCCAAGTAAATAATAGTATATGAAGATTCTGATGAAAATTTTTCTATAAAAATAATCAAAAATTCCAACGAAATCGAGTTACAGAAAAGCAAAATTCCAGCAAAATTAAATTCGAAGTTAAAATTCCTTTGCATTGAAATTTTTCCAACGCGAAGAAATCACGTCCCTGGTTTTATAAAACTGAAAATTTCTCCTTCAGATGATTTTTGCTTGCATCGCCTTCTGGTAGATTTCGAATCTACTACAAAATTACATCAGGGATTTACGCGGGTTATTTATTTAAATATAAATATTTCATTTGCTACAATTTCCCCCTCAGAACGTCTCCATCGTCTCGATGATTGTTCTGGAACTAAAACTTCTCTAGGTTGTCAGAAGATTTTTCATTATACGGAGTTAACTGCGACATATGGTATCTTCCAATTATAGTGTTATTCTGACCGAGGCCTTGTACTTTAAAACTACTGGATGAAATAACTTTAAAAATTCTGTACGGTTTATTCCGCCTATTGGTGCGAATATTTTTGTTATTCCCTTTTCTGCATCACGGTGTGTATGAGATGTCATAAGTACAAGATCTTTTATCTGCCGCATTCGATTTTTGTCATAATCATCTTTTTGACGATCTTGTGACATTTCATGTTTCTCACGAGCATCTTGAACATGTCGCTGAATATTTTGTAAATACGGTGTTATTTGTGGTATACAATTTTTCGTATCCGAAATAGGTCGTAAATTTGTTAACACGTCTTCAAACTCACGCAGTTCTCACTCGAAAATCAAATAGGCTGCTTGCCCAGCGAGCAAGTCAAGTAGTGATTTAAGTGTTAGCAACCATTTCAGTGCTTGATGGTCAGTGCCTATCGTGATTTTTGCACTATCAACATATCCACAAAACTTATTGATTGCCCAACTGTTAATGCTTCTCGTTCAGTGGTGTATAAATTTGCTCCGCGGGAATTAATAATCGCCTAGCATATTCAATGGGATGTTCGCCCTTGTCTGTGCCTTGTAGCAACACAGCACCTATAGCGTATTAACTGGTGTCGATTCTTATAATATAGGGTTCTGCAGGATCTGCCTGTTGTAGTATTGGGGCAGTGACCAAATAATTCTTTAACCTTTCAAACGATGACCAATGAGCCTACGTCCACTTAAAATCACATTCTTTCTTGTTAAATTTGACACGGGGTCTGGAAATTTCTGAAAATCGTAGTACAAATTTACGGTATCAGCTCAATCATCTATGTGTACCGGAACTTGCCAATAACCCGCACGCAAATCCATGGTTGTCATATACAACGTCCTCTTTGTCAGATGGAGTAACTCGTCAATACGAGGCATGGGATGTTTATCGGACACAGTTATGGCATTGCCTGCGATAATCGACACATACTCTATAAGACTCGTTTGGTTGTTTTACCATGACTACTGGTGCCGCCCAAGGCGATTTGCACACTTCTATTTTACCGTTTCTCAGCATTTTATCTATCTCTTGCCGAAGACTTTTCCGCTTTTCTAATGATAATTCATATGCGGGGGCCACAACCAGGGGATGACTACCCGTATCAATTAAAGCAAAGTAAGTGATTGCATGTACTTCACTATCGTCAAAGAACCTTCATGTATGCTCCGCAAAAATTAGTATGATTCGTTAATCTCTTATGAAATTTATTCCCAACGGTGTTTTATTTCTAACTGCGTTAGATAACACAGCGAACGTTGTTGGAATTATTTTCCCAAACAACACAACCTCTACGGCCGTATATAAAATTTCTCCAGTTTTTGAGAACCATCAGCCAATACAACTAATAACTGTTTAGAAACAAACTGTTGCCCCTTGTTAACCAACAATTTGTATAAAGCCGGTGAGGCAATAGCCATATTTGCGGCGGTACCAATTATACCAGTACCGCTGGAACCAAGAATACTATGTTAAATATGGGTCGACAAATAGGTTTTAAAACGTGTGTCGTTTTCGGACAAAAAGACCGAATTATTATAACCGACACACAATCAAACCCATCGCTGCAGGGTTAATAAAATCAACAGAAGATATCGGTTGTGTTAGGCTGAGCAGACTTTGATAAATACCCGATAATCTTGGATTACACCTTGGGCAATTACTTTTTATGTACCCCAGCAATCCGAAACCATAACACCTTAATTCGTGCTTATAAATAAAAGATTTATTTTTTACCAATTCAGGTTTTTGATTTTCCGAAATGTGAGCTTTGAATTCTTGTCAACTTTACAAAATTTCTCTTCTTCCCTCGCTGCCTTTAATAATTCGTCATATGATCTTAAAGAGTGGCGCTTTACCTTATCACGAATTGTCAACGCAAGCAAACCATATACCATATACCATATCTAATTGAAACTTTTCCCTTAAACCAGTTAATGTTAGTTGTGCAAAAAAAGCAGGAATGTTACAAACAAAAAAGTCTGTCTTTATTTTTTCCTGCTGAGGAGTTTCCTAAATGGAGTTTCCTCCATTAAACCAGAAAGTGCAGTGTGCAAAACATCCACCTACTTCCTGCCGTATATAGGGTCAGGTCTACCACCCTATACCCTACCCTTTCTGAATAGACGACAACAATTTCTTAAATTGTTCATCTGTCATTTGAATTGGAGCCTTAGCCATTTTCAATCCAGGCCGTGTATCACACAAAATATAAGATTATACGAATCTAATACTCGACCGAGAAACAACACAATAGAAGTTGTATACTGACACCATAAAATTCGGTTGTCACTGCTCAATTTATTTCGCTATCCCCGGAAAGTAACCATAAAAAAAGCTCACAAAACCCACAAAATATACATCAATACAAAACAATTAAACCATTTTCGGGAAATAACCCTAAAAATAGTAAATCGCGCATCAAAACCCACCACAACAAACTTCACGCTGCACAACGCTTTTCTACACAACGGACGCAATTCTTTGTTCTTTTTCGATGAGTATAATAAATTTCATGGTGAACCAAATCGCCTGAGCTTCAATCCTGAGTTATGGTTTTCATACTATCCTATATATTCAAAAGCACCCTAATAAACTTTAGAAACGACACGTATAGGACATTATTTTCAAGGAGACTATTATTCAATAAAAATTTTTGTACCTTGTTCCTTCCGAGGTGAGGTGGATATACTTGTTTTTAAATGGGAAAAAGCGGCCGAGAGATTCCTTATTTGACATGTATTTAAATTCTCATTACAACAGTACACGGGTTTTGAGTTAATGTTAGTTAGTTGTCGAGAAATTTAATAAACATTTTTTTAAAATATTTTAGAAATCAATTTTCAAATAACCAGCAATACCAAATTTAGTTATAAAAACCATAAATTGTGCTCCCATTACTACCATACAGTGGAATAACCAAAATTGTCACAACATTGTTTTTGGAATGTTTTGTTATTAAAATAAATTAATTTTTTCGAGATCCACTTAAAACCGTTGCAAAGAGAATTTAAATACCTATCATATAAGGTATCACTTGACCTTCATTATCACACTTTAGAATAACCACTCGAATATAAATTCCTGTAAAGTTCTTTAAAATAAATTAGCGCAAATAAAGATTTAGATGATTTTGATTAGTACATGATTTGCCGATATAAACGTCATTTTAATTCTACTAAATAATCCTAAATTTAAGTGGTTTCTAATTTATTGGAAACTTTATTCTGAACATTTCACCAGATGAAACACATAATAATTGAATGTCAAAATATCGCATTAGCTTAATGTTGATGAAGCACACAAGCAGATCATTTGGGTCTTCAAGGTACGTTGTTATACTTATAAGTTTATATAGGTGTCAACATCTAAAAATAATTATTTAACAATTTTATGATGCTAATGCTTTGTTGTCACTAATAAACATGGAAAACTTTAATACGTAAATGCTATAAAATTTATGAGTTCAAATCTAGCTGGAACATACTTATATATACATACATACATATTAGAACGTTTAAGCATTTTTTTGTCCACACTTTATATACTATACATACAACACTATAGTAAATATACATAATTTACGATTACAATACAATTTTCTTGCAATTTTACTTCGTCTCATCTCTCTCAGAATAATATATGGCATGAGTTGAACAAAAATAATTTAATCCATCAAAAAAAAGTAAAAATTTAACAACACACACACACACACACGATATAGCGAATAAAAAAAAATCAAAACGAAACTTTTTTTTGTACCTTACCAAATTGAAAATCCCTGGTAAAAGAATTTTTTTTTTTTCGAATCCCATTCGTTCTGTCATATTTTCTACTTTTTATTTATAACTATGTACATATATACTCGTACAGTACAAAAATAAAAACTTTAAAACTCAACTGCATTATATCTGTGTGCACCAGGTGATAACATAAACAAGAAAACTTATTTTTATCAAAGTAATAACGGTAACAACAATGGCTCCAACAACAATACAATAATAATAATACAACAAGAAAAGCTTAAGATGAATCAGAGAAATTTCGTACACAGAGCACTGAAAATAAAAACAGAATCAAAATTTTTATTTTAGTTTTTCATCCAACTTTATTTATACATTCATATAAAATGTAAACCAGCTAGAGAAGAGTGGGTTGAAAATATTCAGGATTTATATTTTCAAAATACATAAAAATGAACATTTTTTTTTTTCCGAAAAACATAAATTTTACATTTGAGCTTTTCGGTTGTTGTTGTTGTTGTTGGTTTTGCTGTCTTGTTGGTGCGATACTTTTTATATTTTTTTTTATATTTTTGGATTATTTTTTCGTATCGTATATTTATAAAACAAAAGCAAACAAATTTTAAACTAAGTGTGACAAACAAATAAAATTTAAAATAAAAGCCAAACCCAAACTAAATCCAAGAAAAATGTATGAAAGAAAAATTTATGATGATGAAAATCTAAATAATTTTATTTTATTTTGGGATTTGCCCATACTAGTAAGTCATTCCTGTAATTTTGCTGAAAGAAAATTTAGTCAAAGTTGCTTCACATAAATTGAGATGTGGTCGAAGGCCTGAATGAGTAGTATAAAAAATTTGTCAGTTGCGTACTAGAGTGTATGGATTATTATTAATTTGCCTGTCTATGTTTAACAGTAATTCACAATTTTGTCTCCGAGCGTTAGCTTATTTAAACAATTACAAATGTGAAAAACGGTAAAGCATTTCTAAAATTTGTTGATATTTTAATTAAATCATTTACATGTCAGTTATTGGAAATAGAGTGGCGGTTATTTATCGATTTTAGAAAATCGAATGAAAAATTTAACAACCAACAAGTTGTAAGCTTTTAAATGACGTCGAATGTTGGTTTTTCGGGCCGAACAAGGTACATGGAAGTTGTGACATCTTGACTTTCATAGAAAGGACTCCCAGAAATCATTTATGATTTTTGTGCCAAAGATTGTGAATTTACAATAGAAAACTAAACTGTAATGGTTTTCATTTGACGTTGCGCGCCAAATAAGAGATAAATAATGCAGGTAAATACTTTGTTCATGAATTTAAAACAAAAATATTTGATCGGATCAGAAAGTGAGTTTAAGAAAATATATTTTATGAAATTGGGTGGAACGCTTGATCATAAGGTAGAAGCTTGCATGGTTACTGGATCCATCGTTTTTTTAAAATTTTATATAATTTTCTATTATTAGTACGTACACGTACGTATTTTGTATAACCATTGCCTAACATATAAATCCACAAATGGTGTACTCCACTAAACTAATGAAAACTAAGCTAAGTTTAATCATTTATCCACAGACTTGAATCCTTCCTTATCATCTAAAGTTATCTGGAAAAATCTTCGATCTGTTTCTTTCTCATCAAATGATTTTAAAGGATTCTTTGCTAGCTACTAGTAACAGTGATACAAAATCAGTTATGATTAATGACGCCATAAATTCAGAATCTTTTGATTGTGGTTTCAGCTTTAATAACATTAATATTGTTAATCTAGCTGATGCAATTTATTCAATTTAATATTGATGAAATTCTTTAAGTTACTTCTACCTCTAAATGATTGATATTTATTCTATGTCCTTAATAACTTAATAATGTCATCTGTTTTGACATCGGGGTGGAAACATTCGAATATTGCACCAATTCCAAAGAAAAAGGATCCACTGTCTAAGGTTTTCGAAAGAATACTTCAAACTAAAATCTTGATATGCTTGGAATCGCAAAATTAGTTATCGGTTTATCAATCAGCGTATAGACGTTATCATAGTACTAATACCGCTTTACTTTATATAAATGATGATTTTAGAACGGCTATTGACAAAATTGATCATACAATTTTAATTACAAAACTAAATAACATTTTACGTTTTCGATGCCTACGTGATGCTTAGTATTGGCATATCTGTCTCATTGTTCACAGTCCGTTAGATTTGAATCGGAAATTCATGACACTTGCAATGTGACGCACCTCAAGGATTCTCATTAGGACCTCTCTTGTTTACGATATTATTTTATAAGTGACATAGCAACCGTCATTTCGCATTGTAATTATCACCTTTCTTCAGATGATTTCTAAATGTCCAATTGTTTTGGTCCAAAAGACATTCAAATAGTATTGCAATGTTTAATTCGGACATACATTCGATAATGCAGTGGTCTTTGAGCAATAAACTCAACCTAGATCGATGTACTGATGACTTCCTAAAAATATTGGTTAAGGGTATAACAATTAAAATGAGTATTTAAATCGGTAATACATGTACGACATAGGTATGTACACCTACACACGTATTATATGTTGTTGCACTTCTATGAAGTTTTCATTTAAATTAAAAATATCCTGAATTCTCTAATTGGCAGCTTGCTGATGGTACAATGTTTTACTAACGGCATAGTCCGAACCCAATATAATAGAAGTTAGTGAAGTTAGCTTCCAACCCGCATTTGAATCTTAACTAAAATGTAGCCATCCCGAAAAGTGTAGACATATTTGTTTAAAATGTAGACTATCTCGAAAAAAATGTACATTGAAACATAGATGAATTTAAAAATATAAAATGTTTTCTGTGAAGTGCTGCAAAACGCTTCATATCCACAGAAGAACAAATGAAAAACTATTTTATAAAATTAAAAAATTTCTTGTAAAATTTTGATAAAAAAATTATTCAAATTTTAAAGAGAGTTTCGTGTACTAATTTAGATCAACTCTTAAAATTTCCAGAGTCAGTACTAGGGATAAATCCCAGTACCGGCATATATGGCCAGGTAGATCATAATAATAGCAAGATAATCTTGGTCACCTCAAGAAACCCACTCGGCGCAATTCCTTCCGCTGAAGCTTGATTGATTCCACAACAAACACACCATGTATTGCGCTTTATACCTTCAACATTCAAAGTTTACGGGTCCATGGTATTGATCTCACCTATAGACTTGCTGTACGAACATTTCGCTATACCGAGTTTAAACTGTATAAGTAAATATAAACGAGGCCAAATGTTTGATCTGAGGATGTTGGCATTTACCGGAATACAGATGATACTGCTCAAGTTTTATCGTCATAAAAAAGTCTATTAGAGTGCGCACCATCCTTTATCATTTGGGGTGCAAATTGATGAAATAGGAGAACTTTGATCCTGTCAATAACCGGTTTTACCAACCAAATTGGCTTACCGAATTACCGGTAAAAAGATTATTACTTACTGGCAAATTCGGTGGTTGGTAAACAAATAAGAGAAGAAATTGCTCGAAAATTGAAATATTTCGGATGAAAATGATAGTTTTGCTGCTAAATGTTAAAATTACACACATCACATCAGAGTTGCGCCATAGTATGCAAGAAGGGGGCTGGGACCCATGCCCATTTTACTGTAGGATATCAAACTCGGGTATCAAACTAATTTATTGCTTTTTTTTCTCACAATCGAAACATGCATTTTCGTCTGCCACTTAGCTAATCATAAAGATGTATACTGGCTTTTGGATCAGGCGTGGTAGCTCTCTTGGTATGACCAAAAAAAAATGTTCGTTTTTAAATTTAGACGATTCTGGAGATAAAATTAAAATTTAGAATTAATTTTTAAAACGCCCATAAAAATTTTGTCAAGAGATAAGATTTTAGGATATTTTTCTTCTTTCTTTCTTTTAGGAAAGTTTTTTTCCTTAACATTATAATGAAGTATATGAGAAGCTCGAAAGGGTAGTGATACAACGATATTTGGCCTATTATAGGGCTCAGTATCACAAGTTTAATGAATACCTTCCTGAGTAAAGGAGTTTTTCCCAAAGCTTAGAACAATGGCAAAGTGGTTAGTTGTGAAATCGTTCCAAGGACATATAGGCCGATCATGCTCCCTGTCTTATTTAAATCACTTGAAAAACTATTTACCGGCAGGTTGATGGACATATTCCAAAGTTATTGGAAATACAATGATAAACAGTTTGGCTTCAGAGAAAATAGATCGGCTGAGGATGCAATGGTCAAAATAATCGGCATTGTAAAAGAATCGGACCAAAAGCTCAAGAATAAGTATTCAAGAAAAAGCGCAACTGATCATATAGACACGATGATAGGCAGGTGCAATGGTTACTAGATTGAGTTGTCCTGCAGCAAAACAGTTTTGATCTAATTAAAGGGATCACTTGACATCAGAAGACCTACATTGATCTCGAATTACGATGGTAAAAACTGCCAAATGGCTTGTAGTATACTTCGCTGAAGAGGCTCGGAGTTACCACATGTTGAAAGACAAAATGAACTGTCAACCTCGGCGAACCCTAATTAGTGCTTAAACGGTATCAACTGATGCAGTTCCCATCTTGGCCGGAATGATTCCAATAGATATACTATACTTAATGAAAGAATTGCTAACTATAAAATAAAAAAAGGCAAAATCCGAGCTACGGAAGAGACAAACAAGAAAGTCGTCAATAGTCCCATGACAAAATAAATGGTCCAATTCAGTGGATGGTAGAGTATCCTATGGTTACCTACTAAACATTGAAGAAAGAGTTGAGAGAAAGATACCTTTAAGTACTTGGTTGACGCAAATGCTAACAGGGCATGGAAGAATGGTATTCTTTATGCCCCGACTAAGTCTGGCAGAATCCAGTACCTGTGAATGTCAGGGCGAGGACACAATTGAGCATATTCTGTATGACTGTGATCTTGCTCAAGAAGCAAAAGATCAACTTCGCGTTGACATAAGAGTTGAGTGGTCAGCAGGTAAAAATTAGTACTCTTGAAATAAAAAATGGTTACAACTACTCAAATACCCTAAATAAATATTAGTCATTTGATCAGTGGGAATTAAAAAGCCTTCCTTATAGGTCTAGATGGCAAATGGTGTATTAAAATAATTTCCTGTTTATCTAACCCACTCACAAATTTCTTAAAGCAAAAACAATCGAATGGCCACTATTTTGTGAAGCAAGATTATAAAGAAAAACAAATTCTTTGTAACCCTCCAGGGTTACAATATTTCAATTTCTATGCAACAGTTTATATTATTCAAACAATTAAGAAGATTTAGATCTAACTTTTAAAATTCAAGCAGATTCATAATAATTAATTTTAATTGCCTTCTTGTCAAATTCTATATCAGCTTAAATGGTGATTTTATATTGGTGAAAATTAATTAATTAATATTAATTAATAATTTATTATGATAATATGCGCCTTAAAAATGTTTGTTTCGTTCCATACGTATATGTCTAAAATAAAAACAACGTCCTAATTTTCTTATTTGTAGTCAACAATTTGGAAGTTGTAGAATTTTCGTATAAATATTTCTACTCCATTGTTTTAAACGTCCTAAATGACGATCAGGAGTTAGAACGTCATGACATCGATTATAACATGTTCTACAAAAATGTAACGATTTTTCATGAATAGGGTCAGAAACAATAAAACTTTCATGAGGCTGGGATTGTTTAATTTTTTAGAATATCAACATTTTCCGATCCCAGTATCATGAAGCTTCCAATTATTGAAACAAAAATTAATTATCTGTGCCTTGAATTTTGATTTCTTGAAATTTTAACGGGTGACGCAGTCACGAGTCTTTCATACAAATTTATAAAGAAAAATGTCTTAAAATTTGTCAATTTTTTTCCTAAGCGATTCGGTAACTAATAAAATTAAATTTTTCAAATCATTGGTGCCATATAGAGACCAACGAACCAATTGGCTATTGTACACATAACCGTACACATAAATTCCCCAACTTATTCAAACCATTTGATCTTTGAAGATTAAAAAAAAAATGTATTTTTTATAAACTTTCAGATTTTATAAAAAATACTTACGTTCAAAAAGTTTAACCTGTTAAGCGCAAAAAAAATCCCGAACATATATAGCAATATAACTATAAGCTACTTATAAAGCTTTTTAATAAAATTAAATCGAAAATCATTCAAAACTATAGTATAGTAGAAAGTAGCAATTTTTGTTGTTGTGTTCAATAAAATATATATTTATTTAAAAAAAAAAAGCTTTAAACTATCGAGTATATACAGGGAACTATAAAAAACTAAAATCCATAAATCATAAAAGAAATTTTGTATATTGTAAATTTCATACACAATTGATTTTTTGTTTATGCTTAAAACTTTAAGTATATGCGAAAGCTTTGCTTTCCTTAATGTATGTGAATAAAAAAAAATATTTTTTAAGCTTTAGTAAACTTTTAAAACTTTTAATATCTCGTGATTTCTTTTTATTATACATTCTATCAAGCAAATGTGTACATACACAAATCAATAAATAAAGTGCGGGTGGTGCGGATTAAAATTGGCATTTCGAAACTATTTATTATGTGCGCATATATGTACATACTATAAAATCGGTCTTTTTTTTTGTTTTTTAAATTCAATTATCATTTTTCGTGCATGGACAAATTTCAAAATAAACTTTAGGCCATTAATTAATGAAACATTGGGTGAAAGCTTCGATTATTTTATTTTTGTGTGTAATGTTTCCCTCATATTCAAACAAGTTTATTTTTGTTTTAAACAGTTTTCACTGTTGTGGAAAATTCAAAATTCTATGAATTACCTTGAAGGCATTTAATTTTTATTAAAATTTCAATTTTTATTTTATATGAACTCAAATAATGATAGGAAAAGTTTTTTTGCAAAAAATTAAATTATGTAAATTACAACCATGTCTATTATGTACCTACAACCATCTGAGTTAGAACAGACATATATATTGTAGAACAACTTAATTTTTTATGCCAAGTGCAATGGAATTAGTTTGGTGTAGGTATCAACAAACGAAGCTTATTCCTGAATAATTTGCCTTATTGACAAGCTTTACTTAGCCTTATAGATGGAAATTTGTCAAAATCATGCTTTTTATTGAAGCACTTGTATCAAAATCAGTTTTTTTATAAATTTCTCCAATCATGAACACTGTATTGTCGAAAGTGTTTTGTTTGTTACATTAGTTTGTCAGATTAGGATTTTAAAGAGTACTACAATCCTTAGCACCATAGAGTGGGCGAAAAAGAAAGAAAATTTAAAATATTCGAAAACTATTAGTTTTTTATAAAAATATTCAACGAAGAAGAATTAAATATTCACACAACCGTACACAAACCGACTGAAACGATCCAAAGTTTCATGGTGATCTGGGAAAGAAAATGATCATGATGATGCAAAATATGAAAACAATAATGCAAATTGACGTCAAAAGCCAAAAATGACGCACCTAAAGATAGCTGTATGGAATGCGAGCGGCCTTTCAGAGCACAAAGCTGAGGTTCAAACCTTTCTTGTCGACCAAAATATAGACATCATGTTAATATCAGAAACACACTTTGCACAAAATACCTTTTATAAAATCAACTGATATTCAGTTTATGACACCAAATATCAAGATGGAAGAGCACACGGCGTTACTACGATTTTGATCAAACGAAGAATAAAGCATTCTGAACTCCACGAATATGATATAGATAACATCCAAGCAACTTCAGTTATATGATGGGCAAACATAATAAGAAACTGAAGGAACTGGTTCCAAAATTAATTGTGAACGGTTGCGTTTGTCACAATCTAAATATAATATCAATTACCGCATCGTCTTATCTCCCATATAATATTGATAAACTTGTAAGGGAAGGCAATCATCTTTTCTGCAACAGCCTTAGTAGGAAAGAAAAGTTAAAAATTGTCCAAACATATTTTGGTGATTTTAAAATTTGCCGTACCCATTGGTTATCACGTCGGGCTGCAATTGGCGATATAATTGAGCAGTGGACAGTATTACAGAAATATTTTGGGTTGGGCGATTTTGAAAATGCCTAGGGGAAAATGCATATTTATGTACATGCCTCAAATGAAAAAATTGTTTCATGATTAAGAAAATATTGGAGGAAACTCGTATGTTTTCTCTAAATTTATTGGAATATCAGACATCAAACCTATTGCGGTATCGCATATGAAATACATATACATATATATATATATATATATATATATATATATATATATATATATATATATATATATATATATATATATATATATATATATATATATATATATATATATATATATATATATATATATATATATATATATATATATATATATATATATTATATAAATATAAAATAAATTATATATATATATATATATATATATATATATATCACTCAATCATTGAGTTGCATGCTCGAAATAGAGTTGTGTGAGATACGCGGTTGTATTTATTTATTTTTCATGCCTCTAATAGATTACAGGAACATGCAAATAGGAACAAGCCTTTTATATATCATTACTTCCTGCTTGTAATTTTTCTAAACAAACTTAAATTTGAATTTAAATTTGTTTAAAAATATGTAAATTTTTTTAAAATAATATTGTGCTTGATTACGAGTATTAACATACACGAAATGAAAAATTGGCTTAAAATCATCAGTTTTTGCTCAATCATTGAGTTGCATGGTCGAAATAGAGTTGTGTGAGATACTCGGTTGTATTTATTTATTTTTCATGCCTCTAATAGATTACAGGAACATGCAAATAGGAACAAGCGTTTTAAATATCATTACTTCCTGCTTGTAATTTTTCTAAACAAACTTGAATTTTAATTTTAATTTATTTAAAAATATGTAAATTTTAAAAAAATAATATTGTGCTTGATTACGAGTATTAACATAGAATCCTTCGGAGTAAATGTAGTAGCTCTACCTACAACCCTGAACACGTTTCCGGAGCAAATGTTGATACAGCTTCTTCATGTTTCTTTAGCATGGCTTTGTAAACACCATGATCCGAAAAAGAAAATTTGAAAATGGAACCATTTTTCAGCCGCCCTGAACCTTGAAATAAAAAATTTTATTCTATCTTGCCTGGAAGGGCGTAGTGACATAAATTTCTCATTTGCACTATGTCGAACGATTAAAAATACTTTCAAAGCATAACAGAGTTAAGTTTTTTTCATATTTTAAAATTGTACTACAGTGTCATAAAATCAATATATAATTTAAAAACATCTTTTGAATCATGTAATTTAATTTTTGACAACAACATGAATAAGTTACCTTACATTTACACAACACATTCATTCAACTCATTCATTCATCCCATTCACACAAGTACAGTATACCACCTGCGCATTGCATAGCTCCATGTCACCCTGTACAGTGACATGGAAGATGGGTCGGCCGAAGAGTTCTACATTCCAACAGAGGGTCATAGATGTTTTCAATTTAATCACCGATCGTAATCGGGAGATGAAAAATCCCTTATGCATCCCGCCTCTGTTGGGATTGGAACCCGGTACCTCCCGATCCAAACATCGCAGCTTTAACCACTGCGCTATTTGTTCGGTAATAAGTATGTTACGTAGCTAATATTCAACAAATATTGCATTAAAACTGCGCTGGTCGTCGTTTGATTTGAGCCTGGATGATTACCGACTTTTTACACTCGATATCTTTCTGACCCGAGAACTTCATCTACTTTATACGGACCTAGGTACTTTGGGCATAACTTAAACCTGCTTCCAAATTGCGTTCTTTAAATAGCTACCATGTTACCCATATATGTATGGTTGCTTTTTTGCGGCTTCTGTTGAAATTGTTACAATTCCCTTTTTGTAGTTTACAATGCTGTCTCTGACTTCCGCTCGTAGTAGTCTTCGGCTATTATGCCGGCTATAATGCAGTCTTCTGGATTATGCATATGAACTCCAAAAATAACATCGAAAGGTGTTTTGTTGGTAGATCTCTGCCACGTACAATTCATAAATGTTTGCAGACCAGAGACATGCCGATACCAATAATCTGGATTTGCTAATGATAATTTGATAAAAGCTGTAACTATAATACCGTTGATCAGTTCTATCTGGCTATTTTCCCGTGGGTTTCCTGTAGTGATCATTGTGTGTTTTATAGCCTGGGACTCGCATTAGTATTCAAAAATATTCGAGGTCATTGATTTTCCTCGATGCGTCACAAACTGTGCTGGGTTACCGAATACAGATGGTTGCACTATTACCTAACCGTTGAATTTTTTCTGCAGACGTCGTGGCTTTGACAGAATACAGCCAAACAAATTTCGAAAACGAATCAATTACTGCAAAAACATATGAGAAATAAATAAAGGATAATCCCGTTTTAGCAGAGGGTGTAAGAAACCCTCTTGCCGTCCAGTTTTCTTTTCTTCTAATATACATTCAACACATTTTCTGAGGCAGATTTCACATTTTTCTCACAATAATCTCTTTGCAAAATTTCTTGGTGGAACCGAAATGTCCTTGTTGATGAGTCCGTTTAATTAAATCATCTTGCATCAACTTTGGGACACATAACCGTTGATCACCTGATTCATTTGACTTGAAAAGAATACCTCATTGTACAGTTACTTCAATAAAAGTATACCTCATTGTACAGTATATTTTACTGTCTTCATCTACGGTAATGTGGAAACCCCCATTTTGCAAATCAAGGGTTGTGAATATTTTTGCCGTATAAAGATGGTTAATCTGGTCCTCAATCAAGAGAAAGGGAAAACGATCCATCACAATATGTTGGTTCAGCTTTCTGTAGTTTATACAAATGCGTTTATCGCTATCCTTTTTATTCACTATGACTATTGGGCTTGCGCATTCCGAAGAACTTGGTTGTATGATTTCATTATCGAGCCATTCCGAAAGCTTATTTTCGACTTCTACCTTCTCGCTCACTGAAAGCCGCCTTGGATGTTGCAATATAATCTTCATTTCTATACAGAAGATCTCTTGAGTTTAGCTGGTTTGTATAAGCATCAATTAAATCTGCTATTGTCGCTGGATGTTTACTATTTCCAACATCATATTTTACATCTTTTTCTAAAAAACAAGATTTCGGTAGTTCGTCATTAAAATTTAATGCGTTCTTACCAAAAATCCTCCTGCTTTCCCTGTAGTCTCAGTATCGGCAATCACATCGTTTCCTAATATGAATACGATAGTCATCGTTTTTCCCGGTACAACATGAACATCAGCTTTATATTCGAAATCGTCTATTTGAAATTTAGCAGTGAAATATCCAATTGTCGCCACAGCACCATCTGTAATCCCTTTCAGTTGAGTTTTCTTTAGATTAAGTATAGGTAGATCCAGTTCAGGGTATAGTCACTTCCATTATCTATTAATGCTTCTATTGTAAGTTTATTCATCTGTACTATTTTATGATTATATTTTATGTTATTTGGACCGTCACTAGCCAAACCCGTTTCCTTTGGTTTATGTGTTTCAATGCACCGTTGTTCTAAACGAACCACATTTTTACAATCAGGCGCTTTGTGTCCATACAGCAAACATTTAAAGCATTGTGCGGTCCCTTCCCTTTCCTAAAGCATTTCCTTGATGACCAACTTTTCCACAATTAAAACAATGTTGCTTTGTGCTGGAACTTTGGTTAGTGAAATTACGATTCGATTGAATGTTGGCGCCAGATGAGGTAGGTTGCCATGACCTAAAACCCTCATAACAAATTTTATCCGGAATGTCGCTACCGTAGTTGATCCTTACAGCAGTATGGCGGAATCTTCTAAATCTCGTTGCAGAATACTCCCATATAAACTCATCTCAAAGTTTCTTTCGTTGCCTTAACTGACTATGAATATCAGAAGTTAAGATTTTTCTTGAAAATGGTGGGATTAAATAAGCTTTTAAATTGTCCCACGAAGATAGTTTTCTTGCTGATAACACTGCTTTTTCCGCTATTTCTTTCAGTGCTTGTTTGGCAAAGGTTAATCTCTGGAGTGGATTTAATTTGTGCAGCTGGCAGCTATTCTCGTATTCATCAAATCATGTTTTTACTTTATATGTTCAAAGGGATAAAACTGTCTAAATCTCAAGAATGTATTGCACAGGACATGCTCGTTAAATCCGGAATCATTTTGTTGATCATTGTTTTTATCGATGGCTTCACGATGTAAAGAACGACTATATGTCTCGCAGAACAATTTTGTGAAGGCGCCTTCAATGTCGTCATTGCATTGGTTATCCTCTTTTGTTATACTCGTATAAATGAGAAATCTAGTATGATTGTCTGTTAATGTTAAATTTTTTAAATAAAAAAAATTGTAAGCATCTGAGAACATTTGGTTATTCCATTGTATATAAAACCTTTGTTTGAAAGGTGTTGCGGTTTATGAAAATGTTGGCATTCACAAAATTTTCAGTTCGATACACAGTTAAATTTATGAATTTTGCCACAACTACGAGTATATATACCATACCGAAACAAATTCAGTTGACAGCGTCGTATTAACTGAAATAGACATCGTACATGTACCACCATTTGCTGCATAACCTCAACTAAAATGAATAAATAGATTCAATTTATACTTATCCTTAATTTATATATACATATAATTATATTCTATATCCAGCTAGTTTGGGATAAAATAATGGTAACAACATTTTACAAAAGCAAATTTATTAAATAATTATTTTAAAAATAAAATTTCCAAATTTTTGTTATAAATTATTTAATAGAGAAAATAATTTAAATATTCCTGTAAATAAAACTGAATTGATAAGAATTTATATATTCATATGTACATAAATTGTCTATCCTATTAGGTTATCCAATTTTAATTTAAGCAAGATGTATTTTGTTGATATAATATCATCTCTAAACACTTATATTTACTTATTCATTAAATGGATTCTAAAGTTATTATATCTGTTACCATATTTTATAGGTATATGTGAAAAATTTATGGATATAATTGGAGAGTAATGTTGTTGTAACTTTCAGTATTATCAAAATAATAATTAAATACCGTACTTGTATAAGAATTTAGTTTTAATCAATAAACTATAGATGGACGAGCATATTAATGAAAATTGGTGAACCTGAATCCAATTTATTATCAAAACTTCGTTTCAAACATAAGTAATCTTCAAAAAATCGTACTTATTTATGAACTGAGGATTTAACATCCTAATCCCAGGGATTGGTTTTGAAATATCGACAAACAAATCAGATATAGGAAAACAACATATTTTCGATAGAGACACTTTGCTATAAAACACAATAGTTTTCGATATGACTAAACATATGACCATGGTTCTTGATTTAAAAGAACATACTTCTAGGAATTGTCGTACAAAATTTTTTTTCTTTGGAAGCATAAAATTTGTATCGATTATCAAAAACAAAATTTGTTCTTCTGGAAATGAAAGAATGCGCACAAACCCTTGGACTACTTACTCCAGTTGGAATCTAATTTAGCACGTTGCATAAAATGACCTATGAAAAATGAAAATTAAAAACGTTACTCACGGTTTAACTATATGATATTGGTAATTTTAACAATAGATTTGTTGTGGTAGTTCTACAAGGTACAAATTGGTATTGAAACGCGTAGCTAAGAGAAAGAGATAGGCGGTGAAAAGCACGACTATACAAAGATTAAGCCGTTCCAGATTACCTTTAGAGCACTGTTGTATGCCCAAATACAAAAGATCGTCAAATGTTACACCATCGGAAGCTGCTACATTTTAAAGGAATGTGCATATTCAAATTACCAGAATCGCGTAAAATCTATAGTATTCATTACTAGTGGCTCAAGACTTAACATGCGCATGCATTATTTGCGTCAGACAGTCTGAGAAAGAGATTAAACTTTTTGGTAGCATGCCACATGCTTTAGTGGCATTAACCAGACATACACGCAAATTTAACTACTACTCATCGATTGAAGAAGACCAACTACATATAATAATAAGAACTGCCTGTCATGTCACAGTGAAATCTGAGGCCAGCGCAATCACCAAAGAGGACAGTAACATACAAGAATTCATCTATAATAGCTCTACACTATTAACTAAATAACAAAACAGTAAGAGTCAAAGATTTTACTTCCAAATTGGAAATAAAATGTCTCCGAAAGCTGCACAGTTTCACAATTTTGTGTTAAAAACGCTCTTTCCAGTTTATATAATCTATACGAGACAGCATTTCACAAAGTAATAAAGAGTTCTAAATTCTTTACAAGCCCATATATGGTTTATATATATATATATATATATATATATATATATATATATATATATATATATATATATATATATATATATATATATATATATATATATATATATATATATATATATATATATATATATATATATATATATATATATATATATATATATATATATATATTAGTAGCGGAGCGTCATAGTAAGCAACGGAAGCATTGGTTCCGTAATGATTTTACACCAATTTTCCAAAGTTAGTTTTAAAAACATTTTGATTTCCCTATATAATAGTTTTCAATATTATTCTAATAAAATAAAAAGAAATAGATGTAAATATTTGGTTTTTAATACGTAAGATATTTTATTCCTCTTTTTGTTCAAGATTTTATAGGTATACAGGAGGTTTGGCTTTACAAAATACCAATAACAAATATAAGAATTAATAATAATTTTGCTATTCTCCTCTTTCCCCTTAATTGTTTTTGTTTCAATGTTGTGATTTCACATTTCACTAACATCATTTGGCATTTTGTCAATCACATACGATTTCTTTTCAATAATCAACTAAATGAGTTGGTTCTTATTTTTTATGTTTTTGTACAGAAAGTATATGCCGAATTTGGATACGAAAGGAACAAAACGTTGTTGCTATTTTGCTGTGGTATTTACTCATATAGTGGAAGCAATTATTTGGATTGGTTATCCCAACGCAAATAAAGTATTATAATTTCATATTCGAATTCTCTTTTTCTGTATTTTATTCATAGACTATTCCAAAATAGAGAAAAACATGATAGAAGAAAGAAGTACAAAAACAAACCAAAAAACGAGGAAGGGATCATTTTATGTACATATTCTAATTTTACTAATCACATGATCATGTGTTTGCTACTCTCGCTCGATATGCTATTTTTATATATATTTTTAAATTTAAAATAAACATTTTTATGTATGTATTTGTTTCGGTCTGTTATTGCTTATTCTCTGTGCTAGAGAATACGCAACAATTTCACTTGGTTCCTAATTTCCTATGCTTTTTCCTATGAGAATATTAGTCTTATAAGATCCAGTTAATTATATTCATATTTGTGATAAAAGTGATTTGATTGTTCTTGTCGTGTTTAAAAAATAATTAAATAATAATTATTAGATTAGTAAGTAATGGAGTGTAATTGTAATTGCATAATTGAAAGCCTTTTACAACAAAGCTTTAGTAGTAGATCTTTCGAAGAAAAGCAATCCATTAATAATAATGGAAGACCTCAACCTAAATTAAAAAAATTATTAACAGTAACAAAAAAATGTACGAGACATTTTTCGTCCGAATATTATACAAAAACCATTTGGCTGACTGAATGTGAATATTTTAATTCATTGTACTGTTGGCCGTGTTTGTTGTTTTCGAATGACAAAACTAGTTGGACATCAAACGGGTTCAGAGATTTGAATAATTTTTCTAAATCTCGAAAGCGGCATGAGACAGAGTCAACTTCTCATTTGTCTTGTTTGTTAAAACTTAATCAGTTTGGAAAAACTCTACGAATTGAAAATTTAGTTGATAATATGCGAGAGATGTCTATTAAGCAACATAACGACAAAGTGAAGACAAATCGTTCAAATTTGAAAACATTAATTAAAATTGTATGTTTTCTAGGGAAACAAGAATTATCTTTCAGGGGTCATGACGAATCGGTATCCTCAAATAATAGAGGAAATTATTTAGAATTAATTATGTTGCTCGCTGAAGACAATATCTCTTTGCAGATCCAAGTGGAAAATTCGTACGTGTTTTCAGGTTTTTCTCACGATATACAAAACGATTTAATCCAATCAGTGACCAATGTAATGCTGGAACAAATGTACCAGCAATTGAGTGAAACCGAATTTATTGCCGTCATTTTAGATGAAACCACTGATGTGAGCAATAAATCTCAACTAGCCGTCATATTTAGTTTTATAGATAAATCCGAAGGTGTGGTAGAAAGATTTTTTGGTTTTTTTGACATTTCTGTACTACGCGATGCGGAAAATTTGGCGATATTTTTATTAAATTTTCTACAAGAAAAAAAATTATCCAAAAAATTAGTTGCGCAAACATATGATGGGGCAGCAGTTATGGCAGGCGAATCTGGTGGTCTTCAAGCCAAAATACGACAATCACTTCCTAATGCTAATTTTGTACATTGTTACGCGCATCGGTTAAATTTGGTATTAGCACAAGCGTGTAGTAAAATAAAAGACTGCACAATTTTTTTTGCAACTTTATCGGGGCTTTCTTCCATTTTTAAACAATCGTCTAAAAGGTCTGCACTTTTAGATGAAATTATTAAGAAAAAATTACCAACAGCTGCACCCACAAGATGGGAATATCACGGGAGATTAGTCCAAACAATATATGAAAACCAGGAGCAGCTAATTCATTTTTTTGAAGTTTTAACTGAATTAGAACCAAAAGAATGGGGAAAGGACACTGTAATTTTAGCTAACGGATATTTAAATTATTTAAAAGATCAACAATTTTTCCTCGTTCAGATGTATTGTTTGACATCCTTCAAAAAATAGTCAACGATATATCTTTCTGTGTCAAAAAACTTGAAGAGTTTAAAAATTTCATAATGCAGAAAGCTAGTAACTTTGAAGAGTTTTGGAATGAATTAAACAGTCTAGAAAATTTTAGTAGTGCCTACTAAAAATCGAAGAGGGATTAACAACATTAAAGAATTTTACCAAAATCTTTATAAAGAAATAAATAACCAACTTGTGGCTGAATTAATTTACAGATTTGAGGAATTAAATAAGTTTAAATTTATTTCGTTATTAGATTTTTCGAAATTTCCGATTTACGACAAAACTTTTCCTATAAACTTATTAACTTTACTTTGCGAAACTTACGAAAATTTTTTCAACCGAGATTTAATTAAGCTACAGTTAAAAGTAGTTTATTCCGATGAAACTTTCCGGAAATTTACCAAAATAAGTGAGTTTATAAAAATTCAGTTTTTGAGGAGGTATTTCGGCTGAGTAATTTAATATTAACCATCCCAATAACGTCAGCAAGTGCAGAAAGATCATTCAGTTGCCTAAAACGGATCAAAAGCTACACCAGGAATAGCATGCATCAAGAAAGAGTGAGTAATTTGGCGATAATGTCTATTGAAAAGTCGTTGTTGGTCACTTTGAAATTTCAGACAGTTTCTTCGATAAAGTAATTGATGAATTTACAACACAAAAGGACAGAAGAATCCCATTAATATACAAATCGTAATTTTATTTTGGTAATAGTTTTGAAATATTTATGTAAATTTTTATTTTTCCTATTTTGATCAAATTTATATGAGAATTGTTTGTAAAAGTATATGATTTTTTTTAAATATATGGATAACTGCTGGAGGTACATGTAAGGTTTGTTTTTATAATTGTTTACAATTGATTTTTACGATTTTGTTGGATTTGCCTCCGTCGGTTGAAAATGTACGCGCCGCCACTGATATATATATATATATATATATATATATATATATATATATATATATATATATGCGTATATATATATATATATATATATATATATATATATATATATATATATATATATATATATATATATATATATATATATATATATATATATATATATATATATATATATATATATATATATATATATATATATATATATATATATATATATATATATATATATATATATATATATATATATATATATATATATATATATATATATATATATATATATATATATATATGTGTGACTCAAATTAGTACTAAGAAAATGGAGGTGGAGTACACACAGCCGTTGATACATCTATATAAAATGAATCAGTGAAATATACAACCTATATATCCATTCATCAATATGTGGATATCGGTGAGTCAATATCATCATATACCGCGTGCTGTGACACAATCATTGAAATTAGTTATACCGTGTATCCACCTGACATCATCTTAATCACGGAAAATTTTAATTTCTCATCAACTAGAGCTGGACGTACGATAAGGAAACTGATGAACTCTTGCTTCGAAATGTTAGTACAGAAACAGAGTGTGTTTTCATTGATACATTTTTGGATAGAAATTTGAGTCAAATTTGTGAGGTAAAAAATGGTCGTGATAGAATTTTTCACATAATTTTTACAAATGAACCGGTTGTATTTAAAATTAATGGATCACTATTGCCATTCGTCATTAATGACATCAAATCGATTGAAATAATTTTGAAGAGCGATTAAATCTATGGTATTCAACAAAATCACAACTTCAAAAAAGCAGATACAACAAAATTTCGTCTATACCTTGAACAGAATAACTATGTCATAATGAACTAAAACGCATATGCCTGCGCTACTAATAATTGTATTTTTCACCTGACCTCTATTATTAATCGTGTTATGATATATGTGACCATGGGTTTAATGATTTTTAAGGACCAACAAATGGTTTTTGGTTACTTTCTCAAATTTATTTTGATCTACGACAAGTCTAAAGTACATATAATTATTCAAGTATATTTTTTGTTCTTTCCACACCTTCAAACGGTTTCTGATTTATACATGCCATAGGATGAAGTACGTAGTTACCAAGAATACAGATGTAAACTTTGAGAAATTCTGTAATATCTTATTTAAAGGCATATAGTTATTTGTTTCTACTGCTGTGACCAAATTGAACAAATATCCACCATGGTATGATGACAAACTAATTAATCTTAAAAACAAGAAAGAAAAGCAAACAAACTCTCAAACTGTATTCTGAGGAGAGCCAGCATAAATTCACAGGTCATATCGAACATGTTTTGTGATTTTTCCAATCGGTATACCAGCCAGAAGACATAAATAAGTATAAAAATCAAAATAGGAGTGTAAACTACGTATATCTTTATACTAACACCGCGTATTGTAGACGACAAAATGCATCTAGCTGTAGAGACTTTTGGAGATGCATGCAGCCCTGCTGAGCTTCATTATTAAAAGATTCACATTGAATAGATTAACAACAACAAACCTTATTGAATTTACCAGTAAGGCTGCTGCCTTCATTAAAGAAAATGAAAATCAAAGCAAATTGATGTGAGGTAGCCGGACTTTGCAAAGCTGTTGATTCCATCAGTCATTGCCAAACATTAGAACGCCTGTATAAGTTTGGCTTATCTGAACAGTTCGTAGCCTAGTTTAAATCGTAGTTGTGTAACCTAATTCAATATATTGAACTTTGAAATAACAGATCGAAATAACTTCAAACTACACCCCTCCGCAGTACCACAAGGTTAACATATTGCCCCTTGGATCTTTATAATCTTTTTCAATGGAATTACCGCTGTAATACAGCATTCTAAGGTATTGTTGATGTTAAAATCTACAGAACAGTGGAGACATTTGATGATACAAACAAACTGAAAGAAGACATCGACAATCTAACGATTTGGTGTGAGTCTATATTCTTCTTAGTCACAATATTACCAAGTGCAAGACCTTATCGTTCCAACGGAAAGTAAATCATGTTAACAAGTATTCGAATAAAGCAAATTCCATGTTTAGTTTAACAAAGCGCTGGACATTAGATATTTAAAACCTCGAAATAAGATCTTGTATTATGCCTGTTTCAGATCCCAAATTCCCAACTATAAAATGCGGTCAATGTCTGGTGCCCTTTTTACAACGAACATATCCTCAGCATTGAGAATATCCAAAAATTGTATATGCTATACATAACATACAACCACGATATACCATAGCACCGTAACCTGAAGCAATTGCCACCGTAGCTTATTGGATTGAAAAGCTACATCATAACAACACTCCAAAACACGCGGGAAATTCCAAAATATTACAGTTTATTGGCAACATGTGACTAAATCAAATCGACGCACCATCTATACTAGAATCAATTAAAATAATTCCACTTAGTAGAAGTTTAAGAGATCATGAGTTCTTTCATGTGAATCAACATAGAAGTCACAGAATAGAACGCCAACCGGCACAGTGCCGGTAAAATGAACTGTTCTTCCTCTAAGGTTCTTTTTGTAAAACGATAAACATTTTTATATATACTTCAGATTGGAGAATGAATTCTTAAATATAGGATTACATTTAGTTCAGATAACATAATATTTCTAATGCCATCTGATTTAATTGAAATATTCTAAAGGTTCCTGAAGGGTTCGGTTTCGATCATTGCGGGAATATTTTGAAATGGTAGATTTTCTCTGCGCGCAAGAAATTCATAAATGAGACAATTTTTTTCCAGAAATTCTGATTTGACCAGTTTCCCAAAACAGATGATAGGCATCTTAACGGGGCATTCTTAATTACAAAGCCTTGTTTATTCTGGAATGGATACCTTCTCTTATTTTCTTTTTATTATTTCCAAAATTTTATCGCTCTAAAAGTTTTATGAAAAATTATGGCCTTCCCTGAGGCTATTCAGATGATGTAAGAATTCAAGGTGAGTCTGGAACTGGAGTATCTTTTTACGGTTTAGCTATACCATATGGCCGGTTTGGATATATATACCTGTACTAATAAATGTATCTTACACATATCCTCTACTATTAGTCGTTTTAGCCAACCGTACGACCAAGATGACCATGGGTTTAATAATTTTTAAAGATCAACAAATCATTTTTGGTCGCAAATTATTTTTTAATCCACGAACACTCTAAAATACTAAAATACATAATAAAACAGTGTTTAAAAACCATTACTAGCTCTTTACTGCGTCAACAATCTGGCTCCAACTGTTTTGGGCCTGGGCTTGGTCTTCATACTGTCTTAGACAACCTGAAAAAGCCAAGTCATTCTGTACACCGTGGAGCCATCGACGACCACTGTGCCGATATCATATGGTTCCGGATCAACACGCACAACGTGACCGAGCCAGCGTACTCGCTGAGCCCTTTCCCTGCACAATATCGAGGATCTTCATGAGATCTCTGATCTCAATATTGTGCAGAGCTCGGTATGTGCCATCTATTTCGCGTTTTGGACCATAAGGAGACATCTCTCGTACTCAGCCGTCAGCGCCCAACTTTCACATTCAAACATGACAACGGGCCTGATCAACATTTTGTAAAGCTTCAGCTTCACGGCACTTGATAGGTGTTTAGATTTTAGTTGTCTCCTTAGAGGATGCAAAGCACGGCTGCCAGCTGCCAGCCGAGCTTTAATATCCTCACCCACACTGTTATCGTGAGTGATAAGAGAGCCCAAATATTTGAACCTCCTCACTCCTTCCAACGTGTAGTGGCCACTACTAAAATCTGGTGTGCCATTGTCCCTATAATCAGAGATCATGTATTTTGTTTTGGACTAATTTATCTGGAGTTCACTCCGTTGCTATTCAGCCCAATTACGCATATGTCATCTGCATATGCAAGCACCTGATTGGACTGGCGATATCAGATGTTGCGCTGAGGTATTTCAGTTTTACGAAAGATGTACTCTAACATGAGATTGAAGAGTACCATGAGATAGTAATTACCTTCCGAGAACACGAGATTAAAAAGTTCATCCCAGCCTTTTTACAAATATGTATATGCGAGTACATGTAATGCAATGTAATGTAATTCATACATTTGACTAGTCCCAAGACTTTTTTACTGTCATTCATACACAATCGTACCATTTTTGTTGGCAAACCTTGATATTCCAGCGCAGACCACAAATTCTCTCGATTGATCGAGTCATGGGCCTGCCGGAAATTCAGAAACACCTGCAGGTACCATCTACGAACAAGAATTTTAAATTTTTTTATTAAAAATTAAACGTTGATAACAAATTTTAGTCGACGTTACTTGCCTATCACATTTTGGCCTCATCCTTAAATTAACTGTGGGTGGGTGCTATGTGATTAAAAATGTAAGTTTTTCGCTAAATGTTTGTAAATATTTTTACCTTGCATTTATACTAAAAAGAGCCTCGTATGAAATGGTATAAATGGCCGCGCTCTTTAACCTGCCACTGCTTTGCTTTTGAGTCCACAACTGCAAATCGCTTGACATCAAAAGATAAATTTTCTAAAATCTTATAGTCAAACAGCAGTCTGCCACGTTTAGCGGATAAGTTCTAGTTACCGAATGATTTGGATTTTTAGCAACTCGATAACTCTTTTGTCCTTCCTGGACCGGAATTTGTCTTACCATGAAATGGGATGTTCTAGATTTTATAGCACAGTCATAGTCAGAGGTTCCCGGATTATTTTTAATGTGGGTTATAATATTATTGTAAAGCTTTTTATCATGCGGTTGCAGCAGTTTTCCGATTTTTGTGATCTACTTTTCTACGTTTTATAACGCTTTATCGTTGTTTTTGGCAAATTTGATGATTTTGCGATGTATAAACCTGACGCTAAAATAATCAAAGTATTTGTGCATAATTAGGTTTCGATTATTTAATTCCATCTCTAATAACATTTAAAAATAACAACGAATTTTACGATGCCTTTGCTAATTATAACTCAAACAATTCCAAACAATGTAGACTTAAAAGTTATGTTATTTGATCACCGATATTATTTAAACTATTCTTTAGCTTAAAAACTTGTTATTATAGTTTTGAAATAATTCACCAAATTATTCCATGAATTGCCTACATTATCGACGTTGTCGACGTTGTCTACAGGTTGTCGACACGTCGACGTAGAAAATAAAAGATGACGCGTAAACGCCCATCTCAGCTTATCAAACGCCCAACATCATTTATATATTTTCAAGCTGCATTTTTTAATTCATTTTATATTGTGATACGCTCAAGCTTTCATTTTGGGTTGTCTGTGTAATTCAAAAAAATAATTAAACTTGCAATACAAAAACAAACACTCCGAAAATTGAATAAGTTTTAACAAACATATAATTTAAAATACTCAAAACTAGTATTCATTAGCTTATCACATCTATGTATGTATGTGTATATACATAACTATGAAATGTATGAATAACAAATCTCATCTTCTAGAAACCTATTCAGATGCTAGACATACCATTGAAAACAGGAAAATTGTAAAACAAAGTTGAGCAGAACACATATGGTTCTGTGTAGAAAATTTGATTAACTTTTCATAATAACATCATTATGGTTTGGTAACATAATTATTTATGTATGTACATATCTATGTATAAATACTATGTTGAAATGAAGAGCAGCAACAAGAACAATAATTATAAAAAAAAATTCAAATGGCAAACTTTTTTATAATATATACATACATATTTTGTATAATTTATCACACTGTTACAATACAAAGTACTGTAATAATTAATTAATTAAAGTTTTAAATTTCAATGTCTTTACACAGCGACTCCAATATACGTTTTGATTTATTTAACTTTCTCGAATTTTTAACACCTCACTTTAACCTCCTTAACATATTTCTACAACAGTATATATTCTATACATTGTCCATTGTTTATTATATTTAGACATCTTATTCTTCTTATGCTTTGTACAAAAATGTCCATTATTAATTTCTTAAAAAATAAAAACATAAAAAGTTGTGATAAGGAAACAATAGCATTAAAACAAAATAAAAAAGCTTGAACTCATTTTTACTGTCGCACTTGTTGCGCGTGTTCTGTTTGGATCTGTTTTTTTATTATCAATTATTAGCCTTTTGTCTTAATATATAACTTTCAATGTTGTGTTTTTATATTTTCTTCATCGCTTCTTCTTTTCGCATGTACATAAGTTAATCAGATAAAAAGACATAAAAAATAAATAATAACAAAAGCGCACCAAACACAATGTAACTAAAAGATAATAATTTTTGATAACAAAATGTAACAAGACGGAATATATTGGACACATGAGAGTGACAAAAATTAAATGAAACTAGAATATTTCTATATGTATGTATGTATATGTATATAGAGCTTTTTACCCAGTTTCACTCTCGAAAAGCTTTCTATTAAAAATAATTGAATTCAATTTACAACTAAAGCTTTCTCTTGGTCGTCGTCGTTATATTTTTATTTAGCTATTCTCTTAAAAACGAATATTATGGATTGAATTTGATTATCGTAATTGGATTGTAAAAACAGCAAACTCTGCTATGTACATCGTTAAATTGGTTTAAAATACTTTCTTCGATTATTTTCAATCAATTGGGTATTTGTTGAGGAAAATGCAACTGGTGTCTATTTATATAGAGATCGAGAATACCTCATACACCATCTAGTAAAAGATGTAAACATCACACAAAAAGTTTTGTTTTTTCTAATAAATATTTAAACAATATTTTATTAAATAATAATTTATATCCTGGAACCATTTGTCACACAATACAATTTATTTACAAATCCATATACATTGATATAAGATGATGAGAATCTAATTGATATTTACAGCAGAGAAAAATACTTTTCCGGGTTTTACCTCTACATTCATACTTTTGTATATAGAGGTATTGTTGTTATTGTTTTGTCAAAAGTTTTTATTTCTCTAGATGTGTCTCTAATGGATAATAATATGTGCATAATGTATATACACATACATAAATATAACGACACATACGAATAACAATAAATTTTAATGATAAATAGATAAAACATATTTTGTTGTTGATGATGCTGCTGTTGATGCTGCAAATTACAAAAAAAAAATTAAAAAAATTGAAAATCTTTTTCATTTTTCATAAATACAATATTTTATGTATGATTGTCGTATACAATTATTAGAAAATTAGATAATTCATTTTCATCATTATGGTCTGTATATAAAGTAATCATATGGTCCAGATGACAATATGTTCGGTCATGCCAAAGTAATATGTAATTTAGAGAAATTGAATTTGGTTCAATAATTTTCGGTATACAGACATATAGAGTTTTATAAAATTTTAAATTGAATTACTTGCAATCTGCATACAAATAATATAGAAATACCATGTACGTTACTAATGATGTACTGTCCAGCAAAATCCTAAACAATGAGCTTTTTAATAAGAGTTATCCTATCTCTTATAAATTGCTTTCAATGTGTTTATGCTTGTTGTAACTATATCCAATGTTGCCAACTATTATTATTGGCGGATGCCAGATTGAAATCAAGATAGTGCTACATTGATAGTATAAAGTGCTAAATAATTTCAATTCCAAAACTTAGGCCTTGGTTCATTCACAAAGTGTATAAATTCTATAGCGCTAATTTCACCGAAATTGTTTATGGGGAGAACATTACTATGTAGTGCTTTGCATTTTTCGACACAATGCGAATGTAGAAAGAGTTTTTTCGCTTATAACTATCCACTAGCGGCTAGTCAGTGAACCGAAGAAATGAATTAATGGAATTTTATTAGTTATGTAAGTACGATTATGGATGTATAATATGACCATAGATTGTGCTGATTTTTACCATTACCTTATGCAAAAAATCGGAATTACTCTATATTGGATGGAAGCAATGAAAAATATTTTAAAAACATACACATTAATGTGTTGTTAAAGTTAAGTAACTGATTGAATTATATAATTTCTAAGCCAATATTTACAATATAACTTTTAAGCCAACAAATATTAAAAGTTTAATATCCAGTTCGAAAGATAATTGTGAAACTATTTTTCAAAAAGCTCATCTTTTCATAAAAGGACTTTTAAGTCAGATCGAAATCAAATCAAATATTCACACTTGATTTTTAATTAAAGAAGCTGGTGATGACAAATATCAAAATTTTAATTTCCTATTGGAAGGACAAATGCGAAAATGTTTTCACAAAGTTCCGTTTGTCATAAAAGAAGATTTATATCAAATCGGAAGCAAATATTGGTTTTTTAATTATAAACATATTATAGATAAATACAAAGATTAAGAATTTAATGTCCAATTCGAATGACAGTTGTGTGAAACTTATTTTGAAAAAGCTCAACTTTTCATAAAACAGCTTTTAAAGGAAATCAGGGATAAATAAAATATTTTCAATTGTGTTTTAATTAAAGAACTAGATAAGTGAAATATCAAAAAGTGTTTACTTCTAATGGAGCAATATTATAAAATATTTTTCAAAAAATGTAACTTGTCGGATTGGAATCTATTTAATAAACTATTTTTATTTGCTCTTTAATAATAGAAGCTTGTAATTAAAATTATCAAAAAATTAATTTAGAAAACATTTTTTACAAAAAACTCATCTTTACATAATAGAACGTTCATGTCGGATCGGAATCAATTAATATGTTAACCGTTATGCTTTATTAAAATTTTTAAAATCAAAATTTTCAATTGGAAGAGACTGTGAAACCTATATTCTCAAAAAGCTTAGATTTTCATAAAAAAATCTTTAATGTCGAGTTGGAATCAATTAAAATAAATGTTTTAACCAAAATTGCATCTTTTTTGCAAATGAAGTTTTTGTTGGAATATTAACACTTTGTGCTTTAACTAACTAATTCCATTGTCGCAAATTTCAAATATAAGTTTTCGAAGTGGAAGGGCCTCTTTTTTTCAAAAAGCTCAGCTTTCAATAAATATTTTTTATGTTGCAGCGGAACACGTCGAAGGAATGTACATCGTGAAGAGCATATCGCCGCTGTAAACGAAAGTGCGGAGGAATACATCGAAAATTTTGCTCAAAGATCCTACACCCGTACAAGATCCAGCAGATGCAGGAATTGAAGCCACAAGTCCATTAGCGTCATTCTTTCGCAACTTGGGCTCTAGAGCAGTTGGCAAATGACTCGTTGTTTTATCTTAATATTGTGTTCAGCAATGAGGTTCATTTTTGGCTTAACGGGTTTGTTATTAAACAAAATTGGCGCATATGAAGTGAGACCAATCCACAAGAGACCCTACAGACTCCATTACACCCAGAAAAATAAACCGTTTGGTGCGTTTTATACGCTGGTGGCATGATCGAACCTTATCAATGGAGTCAATGGAGATCGTCACCGCACAATGATCAATGATTTTTTATTTGAAATATTGGATGACATTGATCTGGACGAGGTGTGGTTTCAACATAATGGTGCTACGTGCCATACGGCAACCACATCCATCGACTTATTAAAATCAAAATTTGGCGATAAGCTAATTTCGAGAAAAGGACTTGTCAATTGGCCTCCAAGGTCGTATGTTTTGACACCTCGATTATTTCCAGGGGGACTTTGTAAAGTCACTGGTTTTTGCTGATAAACCAGCAACAATTGACACCTTGGAGGCCAGCATTGTTCATGTTATTCGTCATATACGGTCAGCAATATTCGAAAAATTGGACGTCCAGAATGCGTTTTGTCTACTGACACAAGGAAAACTCCAAATGAAAGTAATTTCTACATTAGAAGAGGTATATGCAAAAACCACATTTTTCTAGAAAATAGTAAAAGTCTCTCATCGGACCACTCGCCCGTCATTATGACTGTTAGTTCCACGATTGTTTAGAAGGAAAATCTACCTAGACTAACAAATAACAAAACCAATTGGAAATTATTTAGGAAATTGATTGAAGAAAACACCAATCTGCTTGCACCAATAAAGCATCCGGTTCAATTAGAAAATGAAATGGAACTATACTAATCAGAACATACAACAATCAGCATGGAATAGCACCCTTGTAATCTTAAACCAGAGAAACCGACCACCACAAGAAAAATACTTTTTAATTAAATAATAATGTAAATAAATGATGACGATGGTTGGAATAACTTTGCAAGTGCAGTGAAATTCTGGAATAACTTTACATGTGCAACGACTTCTTTACTTCAAAGCTTTCACAGCTTGTTGTCCAGTAATTGATTTGACGAAGATTTCGAAGAACCGTCAAAGTCTACTCGTTGGTTGTTGAACTAGAATCTTTCATCACAGCATGATCCAACTCTAAATATTCACTCATAAATTTTGTGTACTTTCTCTTTTGTTCTGGAAATTTTAGGAACCGACGCTCCATTAATGATTCTCCAAGTTCAGAAGAGATTGGTTTAAATATTAACCACACTACATAATTACCTGAGTCTCAGTTCTTATATAGGTATATGTATTTTCTTGGTAATGAATCTCACACCTATGTTCGCTTTCAATTATTAGTGGCCCGATATCCTCTACCTCCCTAATTTTTTTGTGTCATGGAGGTCAAGATGGCAATTCATGACGGAGTCATAAAATAAAACGGAATCTTGAGTATTATTGAGGGATGCCTTACCGGAAATAACGTAACAGAAACATTTGTTTTGAGCAAAAAGATCATCAAAAAAAAATATCCGTTCCAAGAAGTATGTCCACCAGGACTTGGATGATTAAAATTAATATCAGCGAATTTAATAGATTGAATATATTCAAATTTATTTATTTTCATTGTGATTGGGGGAAGATCAGAACTTAAATTTTTCATTATTAGTGCCTTCACAGACAAAATTAGGTTGTTCGACGACTTGGTATCCAATTGCACAGATCGTTTAGTTCTAGCAGCGTTTATAGAACCTAAGCCTTTGATATTCACACAGGCATAATTACGCTGTAGGCAGAGAGCTTCGTCATATTTTTCAGTAATGTACAAGATTTGGTGGCTGAGTCTAACAACGCCAGGAATTTTTGGTAAGATCCTCTGGAATCCTGCACAATGATTGTTGGTGTTGGTAGCAAAGTCAGAGAAGGGTTGAAAATTATGGAAGCTGTAGATTCAGGGTACAAATTGTCCGTTACATTGAAAGTGGAATGAAGTAAAACCCGAATTTACTGTGGGTTTGAGAAGTTGGGCGTAGTTATATGGTAGTGAATTTTTGTTACAAAGATTGCCATTTGTGTAGATTGGCGAAACTGTATGAATGGTTAATTGTCAGTCCGAATTACCAGTTGTCTTCACTGAGGTTTTTGGATCACTATTGCTGGATACATGAATATAAACTGTTAACTAATAAATGTTAATATTGGCTATAGCTGAGGTGTTTTCTAAAGTTTCGTGGATTATGGCTCTTTCTAACAGTGAAGTATTATAATTTAAGTACATATTTAAGCTAACACAGCAAACGAGTTCCAAGAATAATTTTTTGATGGAAGGACAGTTTTTCGGATAGAATAAATTTTTTTTCCTTCTAGCTATTGTAAACCTTCAATGGAATGTTTATACATATTTTGAATAACATTCTTTATAAATTGTAAGAATATTCGTCTTATAATAAGGTTATAGGTACTTAATGTAAAGTTTAATGTTTCCATGCATTATAAAAAAAAACAATTGCAACAATCGATTAAATTTGGCTTTAAAAGCTACTGGAACAATCGATTAATTGCCATTTTTTCTATTACGGCCTTTATTCTCCTCCAATTTCGGGCAGTTTTGTAAGAAAAGTCATATCGTTTGGAATGCAACAAATTTTTGTGCAAATGCAAGGTTCATTTTTTCCGATAAAAACATATTTGTAAATCACGATTGTTCATTCTTTAATAGTTTAACGGTAATTTTATTCTAATCTATGAACACTCTAGTATCAATCAAATAAATTTTGATTATTTTGTTGTGCAAATTCAAGAGGAGGCTAGATTAATATGCCAGTTGGTGGCTGCCTAGTGGTTAAAAGCATTACTAATCATCAATTTAAAAAAGCTCGCGAGTTAGTAAAAGCAAAAGCCGTTTCTGAATCAGGTAGTAATTGGATGGGCAAACTCATAAAGACAATTCGTACGAACATTTGTTAGAATAATTGGTGGAGCCAAATCTAATCCTGCATTCTGATTAATAACAAGATTTGATAGTTCAGTAAACATAGTGTCAACTCTCATTGAAATATCGTTATAGTTAGTCAAATGACAAATTGATTGATTTGAATTAGTTGCATAAAGATTTTCAAAGAAATAAGCAAACAAATTGCAAGGTCATCTGGAAACATTGCAGAAGGATACCCCACGTTTAATGTTAGATTTTATATACAGAAAAACGATTTAATATCTGAAACTGTAGCTGTATGGATTTAATATATACGATTTAAAAGCTCTCGTTGAATTTATCCGTTTTTGGGTAAATTCAAAGTGTAGAGACAGTACCGATCGCATGCCGATCAAACTCTAGATAGATTAACGATCGATTGCCATTTTCAAAAATCTCTTTTAATTTATCCGCGTTTGTCACAAATTCAAATTGTATATTGGACAGATGCCATTTCCAAGATTTCTTTGAGTTTATGTGTATATGTAGTTTTAAATTCAAATTGTAGATACAGTCCCGATCGAATACCGATGAAATTCTAGATACAGTACCGATCGACTGATCTTTTCAAAAACCAAATTGTAGACACAGTATCGATCAGATGCCATTTAAAAAATCTTTTTGAGTTTATCTGTTGTTTGATAAATTGAAATTGTAGATACAGTACCGATCTAATGCTGATCAAATTGGAGATACAGCACCAATCGACTTCCCTTTTCAAAAAACGCTTGTAATTTATCCGTTTCTGAAAATAAAACAAATTGTAGATACAGTACCGATCAGATGCTATTTAAAAAATCTCTTTGAGTTTATCTCTTGTATGAAAAATTAAAATTGAAGATCGACCGATCGAGTACCATTTTAAAAGTCACATGGAATTTATCCTTTTCTGATAAATTTTAATTGTAGCGATACAGGTACCGAATAGATGTTATTTCAAAGATCTCTTTGAGTTTATCTGTTGTTTGATAAATTCAAAATGTAGCAGTACAGTACCGAACAGATGCCATTTCAAAAATTTCTTTGAAATCATTTTTTGATAAATTCAAATTGTAGGACAATTTCAATTGTCAAATTGGACCAAATTGAGCCTGCAATACTTTTTAATGTATTAATGTATACAATAGCGTTTTTCCAATTTGACGTAATTTAGATTTAAATGTTGCGCAAGACTCTTACGTTCCCAATTACCTTGACTTTAGGTTGTGGTTTTGGACCCATGTTCAGCGTCTGTAGTAGCATCATCGTGACATAGATTTTTTACATCGATTTGGTTTCCACATTGATTTCATTGCAAAATTTATGATAATTGTTCAGAACAAAATGTTAACAGAACAGAAGTTTAAAGAGAGAGTTCCTATATAGAATAATTTTTTGATGGACTGAACATTTTTTGGATGGAACAAATTATTTTCCCTCTAGGTATTTTAAGCCTTCAATTGGAATGTTTACATTTTGAATACCATTCTTTCTATATTGTAAGCATACCCATCTACAATAAGGTTATGTTTATCTTTACAACACAATGGAGGTGTATGAGAAAAGAAAACTGTATGCGAGGTGAATACTTAATTTCGAGTAAAACATAGAACATTGCATAATTTTGGGCGAATCCAATTAATAAAATTTAGGTTGGAGTATGTTATCAATTTATTTTAGATGGCAGTTTTCTTGCTGCCTTTTTGTGACTCAAATTATTGCAGGCTCAGTTGGAGGAAGAAATAACCACCCTGGTATTGATTCCTACGCGGGCGCATCAAGCACACGGAAGAATCCGAAGCGCAAATTAGAAAGGTATTCCATGAAATTGGGTTCTCTAAAAACTTTAATCCAAAAACTAGACAATGAACCAGACCCGGACACCCTCAAGCGCCTCCATTCGACAGACTGTTACACGTAGAAGGGCGTTTTCAGCGCATCTCTCGCTCTCGAGCTACTAATGAATTATTACCGGATGTACTATAGAAGTCTTACATCGATTAAACACTTCTTTAGAAATATGGTCGCCAACTGAATTCAAAGATGCCGAAACATCAGAACTTAATCGTACACTGAATGACCTAGACATCAGAGAAGCAAACAGTGACGATTCCGATTCCAGTTCCAGCCCGGAATGCGAAATTATTACAAAAGGGGCTCCGACTATTTGACCTTCAACCAGCAAAGCACTATCGGCGATCGACGAATCGGTTTCAGTACCTACTTCCAGCAAGCTAACCAATCAACAATCGAATCCTCCTATCAAACCCTTACCCGTGGTGAGCTATCAGGATTGTCCTTTGCCGCCACCCACATTTTCTGTTATGGGTGTGGGACAAATAATCAAACCAAACTACGGTAAATGTAATCCTCATAAATCGGAAAAAACACCTCTTCCAACAAACCAATCCTCCCAGACCGTATTTCACGCATCATGGTGCCCAACACCAATCAAATCTTCGCTCATAAATCCCAATATATTCACTTACATCTCAATTCAAGCTTGTAAAACTAAATTTCCCTATACCTCTCGAACATCTCGGTATTGGCGCAATAGACGAATAATGAAAGCTAAATGTATAGAAGCTGTGTTGAGCGAGAAAGAAGACGGAAGACCATATGCGGAAGTGCGCGAGCGAGCACGGAAAATGCGCGGGCTATTAAACAGTGGGGCAAATGTTTTAGGAGCAGGCGGTCAAAAAATAGTAGATTCCCTGAATTTTAAATTCCACCATTTACCTACTCATGTACCTTGGTCTCGGGTCAACGACGCTGACCAAATATACCATCGACGTCTGATTCGCCGCTCCAGTGAAGCAGCGGTATTATGCTGTTTCCCCGGTTAAACAGCCCATTATTAATAAAGAAATTGATCGTTATCGAAGAAATCAACAGTGGATGGTGTTTTCCTATTACATTTAACATTAAAGAGAATGGGAAAGTACGACTATGTCTGGATGCCCGGAAACTGAACGCGGTCACAATGAAAGACGTGTATCCACTGCCTTAGATCGACGGCTTATTGGTTAGATTAGACCAAACCAGATTCATTTCTAGTTTAGATCTAATAAACGCCTTTTGGCAAATCCCATTGGACGAAGCCTCTCGGCAATATACCGTTTTCACTGTTCAAGAATGACCGCTGTATCAGTTCCGGGTCATGCCCTTCGGTTTGTGCAAAGCGGCACAAAGGATATGCCGTCTAATGCACAAGGTGATACCTTTCTATCTGCAGGATCGCGTTTTCGTCTTCTTGGACGATTTATTAATAACGACAATCGAAGAACATTTCGAGCTGCTGAGAGAAATCTCACGTCTTTTGGCCAGGGCCAATCTCACTATATCAACATATCAAAAAGTAAATTTCTGCTAAAACAGATTAAATACTTGGGATATGTTGTTGGTGATGGCTGTCTGAAAGTTGATCCGGACAAAGTATCTCAGCTTTTTGGGTATCTCAGGTTGGTATCGACGGTTCATCGATAATTACGCATCCGTTAGTGCACCAATCACTGATTTGTTAAAAAATTGTAAGAAATGTGTTTGGAATGAGAAGGCCCAACACAAGTTTGGTACACTCAAGAACGCATTAATATCAGCTCCCGTCTTGCGTAATCCTAAATTTGCCAAAACTTTTTAAAACTTGTGTGATGCTAGCTCCACAGGGGTTGGCAGTGTACTGTTTCAGAGACGGACGAAGAAGAATACCCCACAGCATACTTGTCTAAAAAATTTAACAAACCGCAACAAAATTACTCAGTTACTGAATTGGAATGTTTTGCATGTTATGTATATCGAGGGATTCCACTTCGTCATTATTATTATTATTAAAATTGGCTGGAATCCACGAGGATTCCGCACTCAATGCCACAAAGGCCCATGGTGCAAACCCAGGATTCTATCCCAATTCGCAAATGCGCACTGCTGCCTTCGCAACCTGAACAAGTTTAGACCAAGGTAGAGAGGACAACTGATCTAAATTCAAAGACCTAAAGTTGAATACCCGAACTCGTATAGAACTGAACGCAGGACAACTGCACACGAAGTGGAGGGAGTCGTCATCCTCCTCAAGGCAGCCCTCGCAAACAACATCATGAGCTAAACGCATACAATGTAGATGATCTTTAAAACGGCCATGTCCCGTAAGAATCGCTACCAAGACTCTTAACTGGCTCTTTTTTAAAGATAAAGCATACTTCGTGGACCTCAAATTGGGCTCCCCAATGAAGTACTTCGCCTTACGACAACCAAAAGTCGCAAGCCACTGAGACCCTAAGTCTTTCAAAGCGTAATCCTTAATAACTTTCTTCCCGTAGTTGAAAGATATAGGAGCAGCTGGTTCAGGACCAATTAAAGTTGATTGGGAGCCAGCTTTGGCTAAACAATCCCCGATCTTATTGCCTATGATGTCACAATGAGCCGGAACCCACATGACCGTAACTTTATTGTTAGAACAAAGAAGGTTCATGAATTGTTTGCATTCCTTGACGAGTTTAGAAACAGTCAAGGGATTTCTTAAAGAGTTAAGTACAGCTTTACTATCTGTACACAGTAGAATACTTTTGTTTTTAACAGCAAAATTCAAAGCCTCAATAACACTACGTGTCAGCGCTATTAGTTCCGCCTGAAAAACAGTACAATGCGAACCAAGCCTACCGCAAAGTCTCAGATCCGTCCCAGAACAGTAGATTCTAAAGCCTGCACTGAGGTTAGAACGAGAGCCATCAGAATAAAAGACAATGGACTCATCTAATTTATTAAGAAAAACCTGCGAACTCCACAAATCTCTCGAGGGATAAGCCACCGAGAAAAGATTTGAGAAATGGAATTCGGGTAGTAGTCTGTCGTTAACCATATCGATTTCTGGTAAACATGAAGAATAATTACTAAAAATTTATCGATGTCCCAATATATGTAGAACCGAAGAGATTCCATGCCTCAATGCACCTCAGACAATAAGCTGCAGAACAGGCTGTTCCTAGAATAAAGGTGCGTAACTGAAGCAAGGAAAGCATGGATTCCATAGCAAGAAGTGGAGTCGAGGACATAGCCCCCGTTATGGCTCTGCAAGCAAGATTTTGTAGACCATTAAGCTTGGCTACAGAAACCCTCAGATCTACTACTGGCCACCACACAATAGAGGCATACGATAGTAGCGGTAGGATCAGTGATTCATAATAACTGACCATTATGACTTCGTCATAATAACTGACCATTCAAGTCTCCAGTGGCTAACGTCTCAAAAGGACCTGTCCGGTTGCTTGGCTCGCTGGAGCTTGAAATTACAAGGTTACGACTTCGAAATTGAGCATAGGAAAGGTTCGCAAAACGTGGTACCCAATGCATTATCAAAACTGGAAATAGACGAGATTAAACTGTCAGTTTTATCTGCCTCAGAATTACCCTTGCATGTCGATTTAAATGCACCAGAATGTTCGAATCATCCAGAATACGTAGCGTTGTTGAACTCGGTTAAATCTTTAAACAATGCGTATTCCAATCTGCTCATCGAGGATCATAAAATTTTGATTTGTCCATCATACGGTCCGAGGGTAGATGACACTGATTTACCGTAGTGGAAGTTAGTTATACCCCAGTCGCTTACTGCTTTTTTGATGGAGCAAGCGCATGTTCCCCCTAAAACTTTAGAGCACCTGAAAAAATACTTTTATTGGACAGGAATGGGTAAAGGTGTTAAAAATTATATTTCTAATTGTACAATCTGTAAAACATGTAAGCCAATTAATTTTATTTCTCGTCCCCCCATGGGAGCGCTATCTGAAGTAACACGGCCATTTCAATGGCTTTATCTCGATTATTTGGGTCCGTATCCCCGCACAAAATGAGGCAATGCATTTATATTAATTATCCTGGATAAGTATTCTCGTTTCGTATTCCTTAAAGCTTTACGAAATGCAAATGCCGCTAGCCTAGTAAAGTTTGTCGAGGGCCAAATTTTCAACCTTTTCTCCGTTCCGGGAGACAGTGTTAACTGACAATGGGAAACGATTTGTGTCTGGCCAGTTTAAGTCGTTGCTGACCAAATATGGGGTTAAGCATCTTAATACGCCAAAGTACACACCTCAGGGCAACGCATCGGAAAAGGGATAATCGATGTATTCTGTCAGCAATACGAGCACACCTTAAAACCGACCAACGCAAATGGGATTTACATTTACATGAGGTTGGTTGCGCTCTACGAAATGTTCTGCATCCCTCACGCGGATATTCACCATATTATTTTGTATTTGAGGATCATAGAATTAATCACGGTAGTGATTATTAACTACGAAGATTATTAACGCAACCGGCCCGATTAAACTTGGCCAACAGTATAAACAGTTTAATCTGCGATCTCGAGAAATACATTTTATAATTTGCATGAAACTTTTAGCTTTTCCTATTGGAATTTATGTTTGAAACTTGACGTTTATTGTTTCCATGAAAGCTTTGGAGATTGTACAATTAAACGGCCGGATTGACAGCTATAAGGAAACAGATTAATTCCAATTTTTTATATTACGGCAGTTTTGTAAAAAAATGTCATATCGTTTGGAATGCAACAAATTTTTGTGTTTGATGAGGTTCACTTTTGCCGATTAAAACATATTTATAAATCACGACCGTTCATTCTTTAATAATTCAACGGTAATTTTATAACCAATATATAAATCATACGACTGTCATCAAATTAACAAGAGAGACAAAACAATTTAAAATTTATTCAATGAAACTAATATTAAATTGACAAGGATTTGACAAAATTGAATCTAATTGAAAACCATTATTGATCCAATAATTTTTTTTTTATTTTTTTATTCATCTCGGTTAAAATGTGTATACATTTAAGAATTTTAAATATTTTAAGGATATACTCAAGACATATAAATACCCCAAAAAATGGACATGATATGTATTATTTTTTTGCCAACCAAATTTTTTACTTTTGATAAGGGTATTTCTATTATATGGTATAACTACAATGTATGTGTATAGGAGCTACTAAAAGTATATAATACAACACACAATGATCATCATATATAAACTTAATTTAAATTTTCTTTGGAAAAAGTTTAAAAAAGTTGTTCGTATCTAACATAAAAATTCCCTTAAAATAATATGCTTATTGTGACCACATCAAATGACATTGTTGGTATAAAGATATACATATATGTATGTATATATATATAGTATATCCTATTACTTAAAATAATCATAAAAAACGATAAAAATAAAAAGGATGTACATATGTACGTATATATAAGGAGAAACATATACATATTAGGTTATAAAAATTATGCAAAGTAGTTTTTATTCAAATACAAATTTTTCTTTTTTTTATAGAACCAGAAGAATATTATATCTACTTTGCATTATTGTCGGAAAAGTATTACCATCGTAATCTTATGCTAAGATTAATCATTAAGAGCAACCAAACAACAAATTCTTCATATAATATTATTATTGTATAAATAAACAACATCGGGTATTATACTCTCTTCAATGAATTGGCAACAACAACTAAATGGTTTTCCTCGGAACACAGCAGAAAAAAAAAAGAAAATCTTTTTTGGAAAAGTTAAATATCTGTTAAATTGAATTTTCTTCGTACATTCTTCTTCATCCTTTTGTTTCTAATTCATTTACTTTAGTTTTTGGGGTATTTTATTTCTGTTGGACTTGGCCAAAAATTTAATACCAAAACGAGATGGCAAAAAAAAATTTAAATAAATATTTTTCCAAACAACTTAACATAATAAGAAAATTATTTATTAAGGGAAATGGAAATTATATTGTAAGCTTGATAATAATCATAATAATAATAATAATAATAATATAAAAATGTTATCATAATATTTCATAAATATAGGATTAAATGATTTTTTGTTGTTTCTGGTTGCTGTATAATTCTTTGTCTCAGCAAATACTTACATACATATACATATAATAGTCCATGAATTGGTTTTTTATTTTTTAAGGAGCCAAAGGTATTTTTCATCCCAATATTATATATCTTTTCCATTTCGAATATACTAAAAGATTATACGGGAATTTGTTTAGTTGACCATGTAGGTAATCTATGGATACTTTGGGATAAGTTATGGATGAAAATACATTTTTTTATTGTCATCACATATATTTTCATTATGGTAACCGTATCTAAACTCGTGCCTCGAATATACGTAGAATCGTTCAACTCATTCTCAATATTATCTGTTCAGTTAAAGCTCGGTTGCACGAAAATAGTAAACTAGAGATTAGCTAACAAGTGGCTAAATGTTGTTTCTGATTTCACAACCAAACTTCATTTCGTATAAATTTATTTTTCTTTTAAATACTATTCGGGTGTGAAGTTCGTCCTAACTTTTTTATATGAGAATGTATTAGTAAAAATTATAAATCTCTCGTTATTAAGAATTTTTTCACAAACTAGTATTAATTTTGCAATAAAATGTAATATTGCCGTGCGAGTCTACACAAAAAAAATTGTGTAGAAATTCGAAAACTTAAAGTTAAGTGACACAGGATAAGCGTGCATTTTACAACCCTGTACTTTAGTGCAAACTCAAAATTAAAAAAAAAATTCGCCCTGCTGAGCCTATAGAATCGTACCTTATTAGAGATATTCGAGACAAATTTCTCCCACTCGTTCATTTTTGGGTAGCTGAGGGCCATATCTAACTAAAAAATATTAAAACTTTCTTTTCAATTTTGTACTAACGTACAACGTGGTACAACACCCCTGTTAAGATACTTATCTTCTAGATTAAAGAAAGCTTTAATATTTTTTAGTTAGATGGACCTTAGCTACCTAAAAATGTAAAAACACCTTTATCTGAAGTCACTTAGCTACTAGATAGAGGATTGTTTTTATTAATCGGAACATTAAGGTTTCCGTTCATTTACTTTAAACAAGTTCATGCTCGTGTTTATCCTGTTGGATTAATATTCCAATTAATTAATTTAATTTAATCCGGACTTTCCAAATAAACGAAAACACAATTACACAAAATAAATATTCATTTATTTATGATCGTTTATAATTTATTTAATTATTTATTTATTATTTATATAAACTATATTATTTATTTATTTTCCACAACTTTATTTATTTTTATTTGATTAAAATTATTATTAATATTTTTAAACTTTATTTATTATTAATTTTTTTTACCACCATTTATTGAGACGCGTTGTCAAGACGTGTTGTCGTTTTGATTGTTTGTTTGCTAATGGTGTTTGACTGTGTTGTTGTGACGTCGCCTTCGTGTCCAAAATACATGTCGTATTTTGGAGAGGGAACAGATGCGCCGGCGGCGGTCGACATTGCACTTATGTTAAGTGTTGCATCACCGAACATTGTTAGTTCGTGGTGATGTTGTTGGATGGCGACATGCTTTACTATAAATGTTTTATAGTAGTGGTTCGGCTATTGGATAGTGATTGTTGGATAGATGGGGTTAGTGAACTCTCAATTCAAATAAGTTGATTTATATTTGAATTTCACTAATTGTTTTGTTGTGGCAGTATCGAATATCGGTGAGTCGAATATTCGAGCTGCTACAATCCCTTGAGTAAAATTTTGCATTAGTTTTTATTTGAATTGTTGTAATTGTTGTTTTTGTAATTTAGGACAAATTTTGGACAAACTTCACGCGAATAATTAATGATATTATAATTCAGGATGTATAAATATGTATATTGCCTTTCACTTTATTCATGTTTTGAACCTGAATTAAATAGATGTTTTAAAATAATCTGCTATCTTACTTTGTGTTTTTCGTGCATTGAGAACAAATTCATCGAATTTTTGTTCGATTTGCGTTACATGATGAAATATTACAGGTAAGCTACATAAAGCAAAATTCTTCAACGCATTGAAATACTATTCACAGCATCTTGTACAGACACTTCCTCCGATTTTTGGACTGGGTATGGACCTTTTCCTTTCTCGACCACTTCTCTTTCTAGAATCATTGCCGGTGCACACAAACTCTGCAAACTCAGCAGCTGAAATAAGCAGTAACGGATTATAAACCATAGGAAGAAGTTCTTCCACTTCGTTTGAATCTGGTTTATTTGAAAACTAACTTATGCAATCCGTCGACATTTGTTTCCATGCTGTGTCTACCCATGAAAAAGCATCGAGGACGTTAATTTTAATGGATATCACTATCGCCGTTTATATATCACCTGTTTCTACAAATTCCAATTTATTTATCACATTTTACAATAAATGACCCCTATAATGACTTTTGAAGGTCCTTACTACTCCTTGGTCGAGTGGCTGAATTGCTGATGCCATTCAAGGCACGAGAAACCTACGTGCAACGTTTTTGTTAACCTCTCGAAACTATTCCTCAAATGTATGACCTGTAATCCATGCTGATTTATTTAGATTTTTTAACGCTCGCGGTTTGGCTGCTTTTCCTGAAACCAAAGGTGGTAATTTTTTCCCAAAAACTTCTCACCACTTGCACACAATAAAACGTTTAGTCTACCCTTGGATACTTACCATTACAACATTTTTAATTTTTTAATACCATGCATTTATCACGCATCAATTTAAAAACAATCCGAGCTCCTCATAGCATTAAATCAATATTTTGGCTCGTATCTCTCTACCAGGAAAGCAAATTGTGCACGAAATTTGGCAATACCGTTTTCACTAATCTCGTTTACTTCGCCGCATAACGAATTATAGTTAATGCCGTACCGCTTTTGAAATTTTTCTAACTTCGAGTCTTGAAATTCCATTTCAAATTCCAATCGTTTAATCCAAGTTTTTCGGCTATATTTTTTGCGCACGTTTAAATTATAGGCCCAGATAATCGGGCGTTCGCTGCTCGCATTTGCGATTAAACCATTGGTAGCAGTTTTAGTTACCAGTGACTGTTTATCAATTCTTAACTCTGAGGAAGGATGGAATTCTATAAGCCATATGGCGACAGTGATATTGAATGAGTTGAGGGGCTTAGAGCGTGTAAGAGAAGTACAACGTGCCGTGATTAGATAGCGGCGACAAACTTAATCTAAGATTGGAGCGCTACGGGGAGAACAAAGAGCCAACTTGCTAGTCACCTCCATGTTAGGTAATGTCCATCGATAGTTCTGCATGGAGGGTGTGAAAGAGGCTAGTGTGTGCTTTTTAGGTGGTAGAAATCCATCACTGTTGCTACCCAACCGAAAAAAAATATAAGAAAAACACACACACCCAACCGTCAGAAGTGTCAGGATCACCCATCGGGGGCGCTAAAAGGTTGCAAATAGGGGAATGCCCTAACCAGTTCGCCGGCGGATAGGTGGGAAATAAAATACCATCCGCGGACAGAAACTGATAGGAGAAGGTTACCCCGAATAAGAAACCAAGAATGAGTGACAAAAATGAAATCTTCATTACCTAAGTGCCGGCGGCTTCGAGGCCAGCGGGCTCTCATAGCCGTCGTTATCAAACGACCGCAGTGTTTCAGTAGTGAGAAACTTGGCTACTGAAGTTCATGGAACTACAAGAGTAGGAAGCTTTTTCGAAGAAAAACGAGAGCTATAAGTTGGTTTGTACTTTCAAAACGAGAATCACCTAATGTATGTGGCAGGTAGCGCTAACATAGACCCATTTAGGAAAAGCCATATGTTCTAGAGATCGCCTCCCAATAACCAAAGGAATATATGTCCCTGTCATTTTCTGACCTTGCAGGGCCAGAGGAAAATACATTAACGAGGCCATATACCAAAAATGTAGTAATCGATCGCCTTCGAAATTCCGTGCAAAGTCTGAGTACATCAGAGGAAGGAATAACGTGCACCATGAAATAAAGAAACTGGCCACGTCAATCGAAAATCTGTATGTCGAACACTCATAAAAGGGTGGAAACAAGTACGAGAATCAGACAACGCTGACATTTGCGAAATTGGCTAAGCAAATAACTGTGTGCGGTCAGACTCATACCACGCCAATCAACTCAAATCCGAGAAAGAAAGAGGAGACAATAGACTGTTGAACATGCCCAGAAGAAAGGGAAAAAGAGATCTGATGAAGCCCTTAACGTATGCTCAGATGCTTAAGAAAATGAAAGGGATTCAAATTTGAATAGCCTCTCTAAATAGGTAACTCACATACGTAAGACAGCAAAAGGTGATCTCCCACTTGAATTAAGGGATGATATATACATGAAAAGGAACCTGCACTCCAAACTCCGTTAGAAAACTCTCTTGTTGCAGATCCCACTATTCAAGTGCTATTAGTCTAGCACATAGTGATGAAGTTATGGTCGAAATTAAAGACATTATGAGGCCACAACTGAAATTGAGGTTCATAAGGCGATTACAGACAAGTTTATGGAAGCGAAAGACCTACCGATAAACTGCGGTAAATCACTGAGAGCTGCCTATAGAGGCACTCAACCGGTGATTGCTGTGCCAAGCTCGATAACTAAAGCGATGAATGCGGAAGGCAAGATACGTATTGGTTAAGTAATCTGCCGAATTTGCTTTGAATTGGTTCATGTGCTGGGAATATGGACATACAGCCAAATCTGGTAGGTGTAATGTGGATCGCTCTCGCCTTTGCTACAAATGCGGAAGAGAGGGTCATGAAGTTATGCTTTGTCAGACCAATAAAAATCGTAATCATATAGCAGGAAGAGAGGGTCATGAAGTTATGCTTTGTCAGACCAATAAAAATCGTAATCATATAGCAGGGAGTGAGCAGTGGCGAGGCATTAAAGAAATCAAAGGGTCTATGAAGTTCCTCCAGCTCAACTTAAACCATTGTGAGGTTGCACAGGACGTATTTGTCAAATCTGTGCATGCAGTTATAGTTGGTCTTGCCATTCTGTGGGAGCCTTACAAAAATATGGAAAGGTGTAACTGTGCAACTGGCGCAACAGGTAAAGGCGCCATATGGACCTGTGGCGGACGGATTATTGATGAGACGGCTAATATCCCGAACGTCGGATTGGTGCGAGTGAAAGTTGATGGTTTGGATATCTACAACTGCTATGCACCACCTAGTGCCACAATAGAAAAGTGTAACCACTACCCTAAAGTGTAAACCGCCCTCGTTGGCACAGTAAAGCTTCCTTGCTTTGATATTCGAGGGTCCCGGGTTCGATTCCCGGTGGTGATCAAAAATGACGGTTGGGTGTTTTTAATGTGTAAGTATATGTGTTTGTCCCGGGTATTGCACCTTGGGCCCATTAGTGGCATTGAGTGCTGCAGTAATCCGGCCAATTTTAATTTTTTTTTAATAAAGCACTACCTGGATGGATTGATTCGCTGATGCCCGATTGCGAAACCCTACTGTCATTGCTGGTGACTTTAACGCCTCGGTAACAGAATGGGGGAAATAATATCACGAATAGAAGTGGAATGGCTCTACTAGGGCATTCTCCTCAATAGACGTTGTGCTACTCAATACTGGGGAAAACCGACTTTTCGTAGAGGTGGTGCCACCTCCAGAATTGATTTGACATTCGGCAGCAGCTGTTTGATGCGGTTGAAACCGCCATATTACAGAAAAATGATTTGAAATCTGACATGGGTGTAAAACCTGGCCCAAGGGAAGTCCCCTTGGTATCCACAGAAGAGCTAATGACGCAAAAGCTACTGAACTTGGCAATATTCCAAATAATGCACTACCGCCATCCGAACTGGACCGGACGACTTTAGAGAAATCTACAACTCATGTTTGAGAGAGGAAGCATCATCTACTATCGATCAGAGAAAGCAGTGGAATGGGACGGATACCTCGCCGATCGACAATATGAATTTAGAAAGGCTCGATCGACAATCTGTCAAAATCTGGAAGGAAGCAACAGATAATAGAAGATGGAGAGGCAGCTCCAAAAAATACTGCGCCGTGGTCACACTCGATATCAAGAATGCCGCCACAATCCGTCCATTCAACTCGGCCAAATGGGACTGTATTCTCAATGCCCTGCATGAACTGCAAGTACCAGTGCACATAAGGACGATCATCTCCTTTCGCAATAGAATATTGATATATAATACAGACGACGGTATCATGGAATACAAAGTTATGTGTGGAGTTCCTCAAGGATCAGTATTGAGGCCCCTGCTTTGGAACATCATATATGCGATGGCGTCTTCAGGCTCAGCGGACCTGAAGGTGTGGCTTCACGGACGACGTTGCTATTGTAGTGGTAGCGAAAATCACAGATAAAATAATGGAAGTATGGAGGTTGGCCATAATAATTATTAAAAGGTGGCTGTCATCATCCGGTCCAACTGGCCGGCCATAAAATAGCGAAGCAGGTGGCAGAGATTGTAACAATTCATGTTGGCGGGATCTTAATTCTCTATCAGCCTTCTCTAATTTCAAGGAGCACCTCAGGATAGTGAGCAGAAAAATTGCTTATGTTTCTGCAGCCCTCTCTCGCATTATGCTCAATACTAAAGGGTCTAGACAGAGTTGTAGAATGCAACTGGCAAATGTGGTAACATCCATTATACTATATGCATCACCTATATGGAGCGATGCGATCGACGATAAATCGTACGGATACAAGTTGGCATCGGTGTACCGCTTAGATGCCTTAAGAATGATATGTGGCTTTTACACAATATCCGATAACGCGGCATTCGTAATTTCAGTGATGATTCCCATCGAACTACTTGCAAGGGAAAGGAAGAAGTGGTATTTACATCGAGAACAACTAGGAGGCAGAGCATTAGAACGCGTTGTAACTATAACAGAATGGCAAATGCGCTGGGATAGTTCGGAGAAGGGTCGGCGGACATTTCGCATTACATCGTCCATCGAAAAGTGGATAAATATACGGCACCGCGAAGTTAATTACTATACCTGCCATCACTCTAAAGCCGTCTCGGCGGCCCTTCTGCTAAAAATGGAATCTGAGTCCATTGATGTGGTTCTGGTCCAGGAACCTTGGGACAATGGTGACCGAGTGCTGCGCCTCAGAACTTCCAAATACAAAATACTACAGCGAAAAATGAAGGTAAGATACTAGCATCGTGGCTAGCATCGAGATGGATGGGCACAATCTCTGGCTAATATCAGCCTATACCTACCATACGAAGAGGAAAATATACCACCAGGTAGGTTGGGCAGTGCAATAATGAAGGCTCAAAAACGAAAAATAGGAGTCATCATGGGTAGTGATACTATTGCGCATCACTCAATCTGGCGAAGTACAAATATTAACAGGCGAGTTGAGTTACTCCTTCATTTTATTATAAGTACTAACCAAAATATATGTAATATCGGGTGTAAGCCAACCTTCATTACTAAAAATAGACAAGAAGTGTTGGACATCGCACTTGTCTCGGATTTTATTAAGGAGAGCGTATTGAACTGGAAAGCGTCCGAAGACCATTCCTTTTCTGACCATTGTTATCTCCAGGACGAATTGGATACAAAACCCACTATTAAACCACCCTTTAGGAATAGGAGGAAAACCGATTGGGATTGTTTCAGAACCATTCTGGGTAACTCATTACCGGTATCGGTTCCAAACCCTCCTGCATCTGCACAGGAGCTTGATGCTCTAGTAACCAAGCTATCTGATGCTTTTAATAAGACCATGTTAAGTGCATGTCCTATCAGTAGGCCCTTGGGTAAATCTCGGCCACCCTGGTGATCCAGGGCTATTAAAACGCTACAATCATACTCCCTGACGTCGAAATCGTAGGGAATGTAAAGGCAGATGAGCTGGCCCGAAAGGGTACAGTTCGCCTAATAACCCAAAGCAGGCGGGATCTAAAGATACCGCAGGCTTCATGTAAACTGCTGCTTCAAACAGAAGAGATAAAAGAAACGAACGTCAGATGGTCTAATGTTAGTTCACGTGTAATAACCAGGCAGATCTGGCCTGGACTTGACCGGTCCAGATCAGACTAACTGATATCGCTTCGACGGCACCATATTGGTATGGTCGTGGAGGCTATAATGGGACATTGTCTCATTGGGATACATGCGAGCAGACTGGGTGTCCCAGCCCATGATTTCTGCCGCAGATGCGGCGATGAGGGGGGGGGAGGAAAATGCGCTTCATCTGCTCTGCACATTCCTAGTCGACCGTACAGCAGAACAAATTTTATGGGAACTTCCCGTTTAAACGACCTAACGGATCTTAGTACGGACGTTAAACGCTTTTTGGTAAGCTCAGGATGGTTTATCGAGTGAAGTGGAGGAAACTCGAATGTGGTACAGCTACGGACCAATTTTGTGTCTATGCTAGTCCTCTAGGACGGCCACCCTTACCTAACCTAACCTAACCTAATTACTACCTGATGCAGTTGCTAAGTGGTCATGGCTATTTTGGTATACCTTCACAGATTTAAACATGCTGACACTTCAGAATGTCCTGCGTGCAAACGATTGCACGGTTCGAATCAAGTCGATGGGAACTATCCGAATGCCTTGGGCACCACTTAACACCTGAAAGTATATTAGATGTAATGCTTGTGTCTGAAGAAAAGTGGAATGCTGTATGCCACATGGCAGCAGTGTTATTAAAGGAGCTGAGAGGCTTAGAGCGTGCCAGAAATGAGAATCATGGAGTAGATAGCAGTGGTAATCTCTATCTAAGGTTGAGATGGTGAAGAGAATTAAGAGTTTAAGGACTAGTCACCGCCATGCGAAGTAATGTCCAACGATAGTTCTGCATGGAGGATGGTTGGAAGTGTGTGTGGTTTTAGATGATAAAAATCCATCATTGTTGCTGAGATGTTTGTCCATCGCAGCTTCGTCTTCTTGAAGATTTCCTCACTTTGCCCGATAAAAAAAAACACACAAAAAAGACACACCTCAATGATCAGTATTGGGGCACCTTTGGGACGATGTTTTCATTGTAGTGGTAGCAAAAACCACCCACGAAATAATGGAGGTATGCAGGTTGCCCATAATAATTATTAAAAGGTGGGTAATATCATTCGGACTCTTACTGGCCTAGCAAAAAGCCAAAGCAGTTTTAATTACCAGTAGGAAGGTGGTAGAAACTGTAAATAAGCACCTAAGGATAGTGAACAGAAAAGCTGCCAATTTATATGCAGCCCTCTCTCTCATTATGCTCAATACTGGAGGATCACAGAGTGCTAAAAATTCAAGCCAACTATAGTGTTCATCCCCATCAAAGAATGAAATATAACCTTTTAGAACCATTTTTATTAAAAATATTTTACAATTAAATTGGCATTATTCCACCACCTCAAATTAATGGCCTGGCCTTTTTCTACATATTTGTTTAGGATTTTTAAAATCCTGTTGCCTCTATTATTCTTATTACTCTTCAATAACGAGTTTAATCCGATATCTTGGCAGTTTCACATGTGTCAATTGTAATAGAAATTGGTAGTTGAATGGCGCGCTTTCGTTTATATTTATTATGGTACAGATCGTATAAAAAAGATATAACAAATCTAATCAGTTTTACCAACTGATTTTTTTATTTGCTTAGTCACGATACGTAAACAATGATGCAATCAAATACTTTTATGTAACCATCATAATAACCCTCTGCTAATTCTTGTACATTATACTCTCTCATATTTCAGTTAGCCACTAATCGTGCATGTTTTCGATTATTGGTAATTCCTAACATATAAATTAGTACAGTTCGTTTATTTACATTATCTATACATGTACAATTACTAAACATAAGTTTTGTTCCGACAGCTTTACCTTCTTATTTAGTTTCAATGTCATATATAATTATATGTAATCACGTTTAATAAAACATTTCGTTAAATTACTAATACAATGTACAGTCAACTAATACATCTTTAGGTAATAAAAAAAAATCGAAAATAAAACCTTTATTTTAACTATTGGAAAGTCTTACCGGCAAATACTGATTATTTTTTAAAACTTTTACAAAATTGTGTCCTATTCGATGTTTAAAAAACATGAGTTAAAAAAGTGTGGAATTGTCAGACTTTAAAAAGTTTTATAAATAGTTCATTTGCAGTTGACGACAAATTTAAATATGTATAATAGCTCTATGAATTAATAGAAAGGTTTTAAAACTAAGAAGTGATAACACTTTATCATTGAACTTGACTTTAATTCCACTGCAAAAAAAAATGTTTGTGTTTTAAATTAGCAATAGTCATGCGTCACAAATATTTTTTTGTGTGTTATGATGAAATTTTAGATTTGCGTTGCGTACTGTACCATAAGTACACGTAAGAGTATGAATTAACATAAAATAAAAATTAGTATTTATCAACGTACGTTAGTTGATGTGGGTTTAGTCTTGCTTGAATTTGTGAATAGTAAGTTAGTTAGCACCATGTCAGTAAAACCAATCTTATATTATACTGAGGCATCACCACCCTCGCGTTCGGCGCGTTATGTTGCTGAACAAATTGGTTTGGATATTGAACTCAGGTACATAATATTATGCGCCTAATCAATTTTTACACGCAGCGGAATTAATTAAAATATTTCTAAATTATTTTTACAGAAATGTCAATTTACTAGAGAAAGAACAAACGAAAGATGAATATAAAAAAGTCAATCCGACTCAAACAATTCCCGCATTCGAGGATAATGATATCAAATTGTTCGAGAGCCACGCGATTATGGCGTACCTAGTGGACAAATATGCAAAAGATGATACGCTCTATCCGAAATCGATTGGAAAACGCGCAAAATTAAACGCTACGCTGTTTTTTGAAACGCAATTTTTATTTGGACGTTGCCGCACCGTTGTCGAATCGATTTTCCATTATAATGTAAAATCGGTGCCGAACGATGATCTAGATCGTTTGAAAAATTCACTCGAACGTTTCGAAAGCCTAATCGTGGCAAACAATTCAACATTTTTGGCTGGTAATCAACCAACAATTGTCGACTTTTCGTGTATCCCGACAATTACGAGCTATGATTATTTCATTCCGATCACAGCGCAAAATTTTCCCAAAATTTATCAATGGAAGCAGAATTTATTTGAACGCGTTCCGGGTTTAGAGCAAAGCGAAACCAATGGATTTGATATACTGAGCAAAATGTTGACCTTCAAATTAAATGCAAATCAAACAATGTAAATTAGATAACGACGCATATCTGTATATATATAATTGAAGTGGCAGCAGTTTCTTATCACCCTTTCACTTTTAATATACTCTTATCAGTAATTTTAGAATACGAACAAAATTTCGTTTTATGTAATTTATGCTTTTATCATGAAAAAAGTGTGTGCACACGAAATAAATTTTGAAAATATTTATATTTAGTTTTAATTCTTGTGTGATTGTGACATGAAGCCGATTTTATATGTTTGGGAGGTGTCACCGCCGTGTCGCTCGGTGCAATTGTTGGTGAAATATTTAAATTTAGATGTTGAGTTAAAAACAGTGCTACTCATAAAACGGGAACAATACGCTGATGAGTTTTTAAAAAAAAATCCGATTCATACCATTCCATTGCTAGACGATGATGGAAATTATTTTTTTGAAAGTCATGCTATAATGACGTATTTAGTGGATAAATATGCTGACAACGATAGTTTGTATTCAAAAGAATTGGTCGCGAGAACAAAATTAAATTCACTTTTGCATTTTGATACTGGTTTTTTGTTTCCTAATTTGCGCGCAGCATTCGTAAGTGATTAGAGTTGTAGGGGTATTAACATTTTTGGTAACCGAATTTTTTTGTAGAATCCTGTCCTGTATGAAGGTGCTACAGAAGTATCGAAGCAAATACAGGAAAAGTGTAACGAAACACTTGTACGATTAGAGGCATTACTGCCAGCTGATAAGCCGTATCTAATGGGTGATAATATTACGGTTGCCGAGTTTTCGATAATACCAACGCTATCAGCCTATGAAGTTATATACCCGATTACTGGTGAAGAGTTTCCCAAAATTTTTGAATGGCGAAAGCGAGTGTTTGAAACCTATCCCAGTTTTGAGGTCTCCGAAACGAATTCCATTAAATTACTGAGCAACACGGTCGCTGAAAAAATTAAAGAGAATGAAATGTGAAACTAATTGAAACAACATTTGTGACACAGTCACACGGTATAATTATATTGGTTTACATATTACATTAAACTATAAATGGTTTAAATAATCAATATAAATTGTTTTTATTTCAATTGGCCTTTGTCTTATCCGAATTCATTATCAGTCGCATCTCTTCCACTTCCACCAATAGTATATTAAAATCGTGTGCGTTCTGTTTCTCAACCCGCTCCATCTCGGGGAATTTGGCATACAATCGATTACGCCACTTCGTAATCATTGGATAATTTGCCTCGTCAAATTTTAAAAATACTTCAATACTGACAATTGTTGAAATGCACGCAAAGTCGCTTATTGTTATCGCATTGTCAGCAACAAAATCGGTCCCATTGTACAGCAAGACTCGTTCCAATCGGTCCAATGAATCGGTAACTTTACCAAATAAGTACTGTTCAAATGTGTCGTGTTGAAATGTTTCAAAAAATGGTTCCTATAGAAGATAATACATTTTACACAATTTTGAACGACGATTAAATAAATGTTCGTATATATGTATATATACTTACCACGGCTGCACGTAGCCGGCCAAACAAAAATTGTGTCTCAAAAAATAGCATCGCATTAACTTTTGCACGACGCGTGAGTTCTTTGGGGTACAGTTCGTCTGTTTCACCATATTTTTCAACCAGATAAATCATAGTCGCACTACTGCCATAAACACGAGTCCCATCATCATCCAAAACGGTTACCCGGGTCGGATTCAATCCCAAATTCTCTTCGGACATTGAATTAATATCCATATTCCTGCGTGTGTGGGGGATTGAAACAAAATTTTAATCGATAAGTTAGTTTTGTGGTCAATAAAATAATTATTTTTTTACACGATATTTAGATTGATGCCAAGTTGTTCGGCCACATAAATCACAGCACGTGATGATGGGGAACCGATTATACAATAAAAACTTAATTTTGACATGATTATACGATTATACACCTTGAGTTCATCAATTCACGATATAACTATACTGTCATTTGTTTAATTAACACTATACATGAAAGCGAAATATTTTAGTTTTGTGGGAACTCGAGATAAAAGAGCTATTTTGGAATAATTATACAAAATTGATAACGGTAATGCATATATGTACATACTTATATACATATATTGATAAAAAAAAAACTATTGCCGGAAAATGATTAAAATGTAAGTCCTTCCCAAAATCGTCTAGTAATATTCAAGTACTTGAATTTTTGAACTCTAAACGCCGATTAGAAAAGCCTATATATATTGCACCAGTTGATTAAAAAACGGAATTGTTGAAGTGCAACCACAAAAATTATTGGACAATAACAAGATAACATTAGAGTATAGGTATATGTATACTTGTTACCTAAGTGTACAAATACTAATTTGTAACCGTATATGATCACCAAATACTTTAACTGGCTTAATTGAATAATTTACATACATTTAAAACACAATTTAGGTTTGAAAAATATTTATTTAATGTGCTGATTTATCGGTCCACAAATCCACTTTATATTTGTTAATATCAGCTGTTGCTTGAATTTCTTTAGCCTCAATATGAGGATACTTTCCATAAATGCGCTTGCGCCAAGCTAGAATGGTTGGATATTTAGCCGCATCAATTGGATAGAATACTTCGAGAAAGCCCAAAGATGCAATACACGAAAAATCAGCAACGGTGACTGAATCACCAGCAACGAAATTTTTACCAGCCGATGCCAATAGTCGCTCAAATCGGTCCAACGAATCGCCCAATTTCTCAATCAAATAATTATATGTAAATCCTTTGGTTTCGTAGAATAATGGTTCGAGCACAGCACGGGTACGTGAAAATAAAAATTGGGTTTCGAAAAATAAAACTGAATTTACTTTAGCACGTTGCGCATGATCTTTTGGATAGAGACTATCGTTTTTGCCGTATTTCTCCACCAAGTACAAAGCAATGGCATGACTATCAAAGATGTGGGTGCCATTATCATCTAGCGTTGGAATGGTGCGAATTGGATTTTTAGCGGTGTATGCCGCCGATGTCATTTCACCTCCGCGGACATCAAATTGTCTGCAAATATATACACGTATTTTATAATGGCTGAAATCAAAAATAATATCCGTGTAAACAATATACTTACTTATAGTCCAAATCGACACCCAGTTCTTTGGCCACATATTCAACCGCCCGTCCTGGTGGGGATTGTGGAATCGAATACAATGTTGGTGAAGGCATTTTATATTACAATTAAAGAACACTTGTGAAGTCTTGGACACTACTGAACCAAATTGCACAAATTTAACGAGTATTTATATACAGACCGCACAAAATTATCGCAATCAAGAAGTAGATGACTTTCAATATTCGTTTTAATTTTAATGATAAGAATTCATGACGATTTTTTTTTCATATTACATAACACATGATGAACTATATGTCTACTTATATGATTCACTCATGTCACACACAGACACAAATTAAAACATCAAAAAATCAGATACGGCTCAATGAGTTAACAAAAAATATTCAAATTAAGAGATGATAAGCCGAAAATAACTTTTTGTTTCGGTTTTTATCATTTTAATTTTATTAATTAGTAATCAGTTCACAAAATAATGTATATATATATATATATATATAAATTATGTTTATGTATTTAGATATACCAGAACATAAAATGAAAATCATTCTTCCGTCTCCACCCAAAATAATTTTCTCATCTCAAAATAATTTCGGTTCGATTAAAAAATATTTCGTATCATTAGCGTTCTTTAAACATAACAAGAAATGATTACCGATACAAACATTGTAAGTTTACACGGTATCTTAAGCGGCAGTGAGTTATTTGGCAATGATAAGAACAATTAGTCATTTATAAGAAACCGGACAAACGGTTAAATAATTTCATTTTATTTAATAAACGTGATATACAAAAAAAACTTAATTTCCCCCTTCCTCCTCCACCCATTTCCTCATCTCAATAATTTGTTCAATCAATATTTTCAAATCATTAGCAATTTGATCCTCATTCCGTTCAATATCCGGATATTTGTCGAATAGCCGATTACGCCATTTTGTTATATTCGGATAGACTTCTTCCTCAAAATGCAGAAACGATTCCATTCCGGCGATTGTCGGCAAACATGATAAATCCGCAATTGTCATTGTGTCGCCGGCAACAAATTCATGTCCTTGCGACAATATGCGTTCAAATCGTTGTAACGAATCGAGAACTTTATCAAACAGATGATCATACCACTGTGATTTTCCGTCATAGTATACAGGTTCGATAGCAGCGCGCATTCGACCAAATAAAAATTGTGTTTCGAAAAATAGTGCGCAATTCACTTTGGCCCGTTGCACTAAATCTTTTGGATACAGTTCATCAGTATCGGCGAACTTTTCAACCATGTACATCATAATCGCATGACTATCGAATATTTTAACGCCATCATCGTCCAATACGGGAATAGTTTGGGCCGGATTCAATTTTAAATATTCTTCAGATTTCTGTTCATCTGTTCTGATGTTAACTTCACTGTAATATTACAACACATGCAATATATTTGACCAATGTATATAAATATATGAACTATTTTACTAACCAGATTATTATATCGATGCCGAGTAAATTTGCAAGGTATTTAACAGATCGTGACGCAGGTGATCCGCTCAAATGATATAATTTTAATTTTGACATTGTGCGTGAACTCAATCAATTGTTGTCAACTGAATATACGGTTAGTGATCAACAAAACACACAATTTGAGCTTAGCCAGACATACAGTTATCAGAATTACCGATAAACTGTTCTATTTTAAGCAGCTTCGGAAATAAACCATATCGTAAATGTATATATGCGATTATTACATTTAGGTAGATATTATGTATAAAAAAAATTTCGATACCAAATTTTAGTCGACCTTTCTAATTATGCACATAGTGAAACACATGAAATATTATCTTGGATCAGTGCTAGACAATTTTTCGTGCGTTTTTCTATGTGAGTGCTTGGCAAGATCAACTAAAATTATAGATTTTTATAAATTTTAAAAATAATGAAAATTAGAACATTCCTAGCTTCTTGATTAAACAATATGTTTTGAAAACCTAATGGCCGAGACTGGAAGTGGATGACCCATGGATCTCATACTCAATTGATTTTTTCATAAATAATACAACCTCAATGTTCTTAATTAAATGCCCAACATCTTTTAATAATAACATTTTTAAATTATTCCGCATTCCGTAGAACCTAATTGACTGAAAATTCGGACCAAGATTTGGTCAAAATCACAGCATTTATTCTAAGAGAGAAAATTCGAGAAAATCATTTATCGAAATTTGTTGGCATTAGCGTGAACTTTTATCTTCATAATTCCAAATAGTTTACTTAGCAAGTGGTAACATATTTAAGAGATCGTGCTTCTCTTTTTTCAACTTGTTTTTACTGGAGGATATGGTACAACACACATTTAAATCCTCGCCTATTTTATATCATTTTGCACTCATTTTGAAATTTTCGTTTTCAGAATTAAATTTGTCCTAAATTAAAAAATCTCATGATCCTCAGCTACGAAATAATTTCCATTCACGGATCACTGGGTGGATGATGAATGTTGGCAGCCATCTTCTTTTTTCCTTTCTATCAAGGCTTGTATGCTGTATTGTATAGACTCCTCATATGGGCGTTACGTGCGACAACCAAATTTGTGACCAATTATCCCTACCAATATGTACGGAGTAACTATTGTAATATTTGGAATGTTGTGGGGATACACGAATATTTATTTTGTTTAGACACAACTGTTATTTTCCGTGATCCAAGATTCTTGTAGATGCCATACAGAGCATAATCTGGAACCAAATACTAATCACGTAAATGCTGATAAGAATACATCTACACAAATATTGGTATATACTAAGTGAAGAACAAAAAAATTAATTTCTTAATTGAATCAACATAGGTCAACATCGAGGTTTTTTAAAAACATTATATTTTAATTCCATATGATTAAGGCATAATTAACTTAAAGCTGGTTTGAACAAAAGGGCCAACAATAAACTTATTTTTTAACCTCCTCCTTTTCCGTCTCCATCCATTTCCGCAGCTCAATAATTTGTTCGACAAATATTTTCAAATCATTAGCAATTTGTTTCTCGTTCCGTTCAATATCCGGATATTTCTCGTACAAGCGATTACGCCATTTCGTTATATTTGGATAGACGTCCCACTTAAAATGCAAAAACGATTCCATTCCTGCGATTGATGGCAAACACGAAAGATCTGCAATTGTCATTGTGTCGCCGGCAACAAACTTGTATCCTTGCGATAATATTCGTTCAAATCGTTGTAACGAATCGAGAACTTTATCAAACAGATGATCATAAAAGTATGATTTCCCATCATAGTACACAGGTTCGATAGCAGCACGCATGCGACCAAATAAAAATTGTGTTTCAAAAAACATTACCGAATTCACTTTGGCCCGTTGCACTAAATCTTTTGGATAAAGTGCATCACTATCGGCGAATTTTTCAACCATGTACATCATAATCGCATGACTATCGAATATTCTAATGCCATCATCATCTAGTACCGGAATGGTTTGGGCCGGATTCAATTTTAAATATTTTTCTGATTTTTGCTCTTCCGTTCTGATGTTAACTTCACTTTAAATATTGCAATAAACCAATTTTATTAACAATAGGTGTAAGAATTACTTACTACTTACCAGATAATAATATCGATGCCAAGCAGATCTGTAAGGTATTTGACAGACCGTGACGCTGGTGTACCCCTCAAATAATATAACTTTAATTTAGACATAATGTGTGTACTGAAATAATTCTAAATGAATATACGGTTAGTGTACTCGTATATCAACAAAACACTCATTATCAGAACGACCGATAAATCGTTCTATTATAAGCATTTCCGGAAATAAATCATATCGCAATAATGTGTATGCAATAAACATATTGTTGGATAAACAATTATTTTTATTATGAGAAGAAGGGCATGATGTGCCGGAAACATACAACACTGCTGTCCGTTGTTATAGCTGTGTATCAAATCATGGAAACTCCTCAAATTATTTTAAAATCTACGATTCACCAAATGCACACATGACATAGCTGAAAAGCCTGTAGTTGCCGATTTAATCATTGTAAATATTTCAATAATTTCAGCTGAACCTGATACATACGGTATCTCCAGTAGGCAGTGAAAAGAGTATAGTTATAAGAAGATGTGAAAACTGGTTGAACATTTCAATTTTATTTCAGAAACATGATGGTAAAAAAAAATTTACTTTATCGCCTCTTCGTCCGTCTCCATCCATTTCCGCATCTCAATAATTTGTTCGGTCAATAATATCAAATCATTAGCAATTTGATCCTCATTTCGCTCAATAGCTGGATATTTATCGTACAGCCGATTACGCCAATTTATTACATTCGGATAGTCATCCTCTTCCAAATGCAAAAACATTTCCGCTGCCGCGATTGTTGGCAAACACGAAAGATCTGCAATTGTCATTGTGTCGCCCGCAACAAAATCATACCCTCGGGATAAAATTCGTTCAAATCGCTGCAACGAATCGATAACTTTATAAAACATATGATCATAAAAGTATGATTTCCCATCGTAGAACACAGGTTCGAGAGCAGCGCGAATTCGACCAAATAAAAATTGTGTTTCAAAAAACAGTACGGAATTCACTTTGGCCCGTTGTATCAAATCTTTTGGATAAAGTGCATCACTATCGGCGAATTTTTCAACCATGTACATCATAACAGCATGGCTATCGAATATTTTAAAGCCATTATCGTCTAGTACCGGAATGGTTTGGGCCGGATTCAATTTTAAATATTTTTCCGTTTTTTGGGCTCCAGTTTTTATGTTAACTTCACTTTAAATATTACAATAAATAAAGTTCACTAAAAATATGTGTTAAACTAGAAACATATCGAAAAGCTGCTTACCAAATAATAATATCGATGCCGAGCAGATCTGTGAGGTATTTAACAGACCGTGACGCAGGCGATCCACTCAAATAATATAAATTTAAAGTTGACATTGTGCTCGTGCCTATACGAATAATTGTTCTCAATAAATTATATGTGAATGCGGCTGGTCTTAACAAAACACTCGATTAGAATTAAAATAGACACGCATATAGTTAACCGTAGTACTGCGATAACTATATACTATTCTATTTAAAGCAGCTATAAAAATAACTCTCGTAGCAAATGATGTATGCGCAATTAGAGCGTATAATAGAAATTGTGGGATACGCACGATTCATCATAATTTAATTTTAGTTGATAACTGCTGCCTCTATACGCCATTTTAAACCCGGTGTGATTGAGAAACCTCATTGCAGCTTTATTTTTTATTGCCTCATCCAATACTAAGGCCCACACGATCAATCTGTATTAATTGTAGGAATATTTTACTACCACAGCTCAAAAATATACCTTTAGAGTGGTTAAACCAAAAATTATTTAAAAAATCTAATTAATCGAATTTTATTTTAGTAACTTGATTTTAAAAAACTAATTTTAATTCTCCTCCTCCGTCTTCATCCATTTCTTCATCCATTTCCATTTCAATAATTTGTTCAATCAATATTTTATAATTATTAGCAATTTGTTGCTCATTCCGTTCAATATACGGATACTTGTCAAATAGCCGATTACGCCATTTTGTTATATTCGGATAGGCGTCCTCGCCAAACTGCAGTAACGGTTTAATTCCCGCGATTGTTGGTAAACAGGAAAGATCTGCAATTGTGTCGCCGTGAGGAAGATGATCCACTCAAATAATATAAGTTTAATTGTATCATTATGTGCTTGTTTTCAACTAAATATGCGGTTAGTATTTACAAAACACCCAATTAAAAACGGTAAGTTTGTTAGATTTATCAGAATTTCCGATAAATTGTTCTATTTTAAACAGTTCCGATAGTACATGATATCGCTAATGTGTATTCATTAAGTAGCGGCGTATATAATTCTGGTATAACCTTTCCTGATATTAGTCCGTATAATTACCTATACTCCAATGAACAAAAATTATATCTATTTTGTGCTAACACTTCAATAGGGAGCGTCATCGTACTTGGTAAGTAAAATCTGTTATCATTTACCAAGTTTGTGCCGAATGCGACTTACACAAGTATTCGAGTAAAGCAAGGACCACGCAATTGTCTTTTACATCAAGCATCTATGTAGGTATATATTCAATATGCCAAGGAGCCAAGGGGCAATAAAACGTACTTGCAAAGGTGTGACGAATAGTTAAACATTTTAATTTTATTTCAGAAATATTTGTTAAAAATATATTTTTTTCTACTTGTCCTCCGTCTCCAACAACGTTCGTATCTCCATAATTTGTTCAATCAATAGTTTAAAATTATTTGAAATTTGTTCTTCGTTCCGTCCAATATCCGGATATTTATCGTACAGCCGATTACGCCATTCCACTAGATTTGGATAGATATCCGGCGCAAAAGGCACGAAACTTGCCAATCCCGAAATTGTTGGCAAACACGAAAGATCTGCAATTGTCATTGAATCACCGACAACAAAATCATGCGCGTGTGACAATATTCGTTCAAATCGGTGTAACGAATCAACAACTTTGTCAAACAGATGATCATAAAACTTCGATTTCCCATCGTAGTACACAGGTTCGATAGCACCGCGCAGTCGACCAAACAAAAATTGTGTTTCAAAAAACAATGCGGAATTCACTTTGGCCCGTTGCACCAAATCTTTTGGATAAAGTTCATCATTATCGGCGAATTTATCAACAATGTACATCATAATCGCATGACTATCGAATATTCTAACGCCATCATCGTCTAGTACCGGAATAGTTTGGGCCGGATTCAATTTTAAATATTTTTCCGTTTTTTGGGCTCCAGTTTTTATGTTAACTTCACTAGATAATTACAAAAAATACATAAAATATTCTAACATTATGTGTATAGTGTTCACTAAAATATGCTACTTACTAGATTTTGATATCGATGCCGAGCAGATCTGTAAGGTATTTAACAGACCGTGACGAGGGTGATCCATAAAAATAATACAACTTTAATTTTGACATAATGCGTGAGCTCGGACAATTGTTTTCAATTAAATTATACGGATAACTATCAACAAAACCAACAATGTGAGGTTAGCGAGACATACAATTATCAGAATAACCGATAAACTATTCTATTTTAAGCAGCTTCGGAAATAAATAAAAACTTGTGGGACAAGCGCATAATATTTGTAAAATGATTATTTCAAAACAGAATATATAACAAAACAGCATGAGGTGCGAAACAAAACGAGATACAGTTCAATTACATATATGTGCATACCTCGCAATAGAATGGAACTCGGCTATTGAGAGTGGACAAAAAATATATGGAATTATATTTTTTATCTGTAATCGTGGTTAGGATAATCAACGTTTCGCTGTAAAATTATAATAAATACTTGTTTATGAGGTTCCATTACGCAGTTACCGACTTACTGCACTCAAAATAACCGCGTGTGATGGGATTCCAGTTCATAGCTGAAAGTCGTTTCACGTGTATAGTTTCAAATTGAAAGGGTAAATTAGACGATTGCTTTTATTGACCACAAACAGTAAAAAATGATGAAACATATTAGGAATGAACTGGGTCGATGCGAGTCCAGTTATTGCAATCAAAAAAATTTGATGTCACGCAATTGCAGACGGCAAACATCATATCACATATATAGCCTAAGAAGAGCGATTAAACGAATTGGTATCAAGTATGTGTTGTTCCTATATCCAAATATTCGAAAATTAACTGGGATGTTGTAAAAATTTCAGAACTCAAATAATTTTGAAATAGAATCCTGCTCTTACATTTTATTAAGAGTTGGCCAGTACCATTTTCTGAAATGGCAGTAGTAAAAAGGGAAATCGAGCGATTGAAGTTATAACAATATCAAATTTCTCGGATGATCTTAAAAAATTTATTAAGAAGATGCGTATCTTCGGTTGGTTTAACAAACACACGTGTTGCTGTTTAGTTCCAGATAACTTAATAAAAGATCAAATGAAAACTTTCGAGCTAGTTGGATTAGACGAAGTTGGGTTAAACTGTAACCTTTAGAAGTGAAACTTTTTAATGACCAACATCAACTATACATCGGCGCAGCATTATCTCCAAACACCATTTCTTGAGGTAGTATGCTATTGATAATTTGCTTCGTCCTCAAAATTTAAAGGAAGTCGAACCGCTTCTAGGAAAAGCAAATTATTATCACATGTTTCACAGATAATTTTCGAGTATTTCTGTTTCGCTAAATAAGTTATATGTACGTCGATAAAATCTCAATTTCATTTGGAATGAGTCAAATAAACGTCGTTTCAAGCCATTATGAAAGAAATTGTAAACCATTCGTACTAACGACCGCCCATTAGAACTGTTAACTGACCATAAACTGATAGTAAGTCGTTTTCACCCAGAAAAAAAACTACTCCAGGCATGACTATCCAAAGATTACAGCGTTGACCTTTAGCATCTGATTGGGTATAATTAATTAATATCCAAAACCGGCCAATTGCAAAACACAAACAGTGGAACCAATACAAATTTCGATAATTTTGAGGCAAAATGCCGCGAGACGAAAAGCATCGACAGTTCAGTAAAGTGATTCAACTTATTCGAGAAGAATGGTCTCAAGTTCTCCAGATAGATTTGGCTTGCTACTTACCAGAAGATAAGAATTCTTCAAATACTCATCGTGATGTTACTCGTATCTTATTACAGAACAAGTATCTTACCGCACTGTGATTCGATTATACATGAACGGAGCTGGAGGATTTTCTGAACTATACTACTTGCAGGGCGTCATTTGTCGATGGCCCGGGACTAATCTCGCTATCAAAAGAATAGTCAATAAACAGGTTTCATCGACTCATCCTCGTGAAATTTTTAGTTGGCCTGAATCACAACGTCCTTGAAAATAATCCATTTAGATTTTGCGGAGAAATTTCCGGACATTATCTGATTGAGCTGGATTAACAGTTCAATTATACTATTAAAGCATTACAAGCTGTCTACAGAGGAATTGAGCATCTGGTGTCAGTCGCATTTTACTCGTCATCTAATGGAGCAGCCGAGCCAGGTGTGGGTACCTGCAAGACATCCATGAAGAAGTTACTTTTGGATGGTAGCTGAACTTACTACGAATTGATTACACGGCAGGCAGCCTAAAACTTCCTTATCACTGAGGAGTTCTCCGGATGAATAATGGAAGGAAAACAAAATATTTTCCGTTAGCGGTTACATTTTCGTAAAGTATTTTGGTAGAGGGGAATACTGGTGGCTATAGCAAATATGTAGTTGAAAAACCTTGGTCGAACGAAATACGTATATACAGCATAGAGTTGTTCGACATGATTAGAACCAACTCCGTCCTCGGACATTCCTATTAACTATATGATTGTGAAATGAGTGAGATATTATATCGAAGTCATAAAATTGTAACTGTTGTGCATTTAATATATTGTGGCTTAGAGTGACGTCCGATATCTAAAGTCGATTAATATCGAGTCGATTATCTAAAATGTAAATTGGATAATATTGGTGCAATTGACTGGTTCCAAGAGGAATCAAATCTTACTTTCATTTCATTTAAACTTGTCACACTTTCGTTATAGCCAAATGGTATTTTAGTCAGTCGATTTGTTCGCAATACTGTTTTAAAAAACGGCTACGGGATAAAACTAGCTCGCACCACCAGCGACAAATGGAGTAAATAACAGTTCACTCGTCCAGACGAAAATCGCCGTGTCACAATTTACATCGATCTACTTTCACAATGTTTTCAGTATCCGTGGTAAAGCTTAATATTTTTTACTTGGGCTTCTTGACCACGATTATGACATTGTCATCATCTGCGAAACCTGACTTACTAACAGTTTCTATTCTGAAGAATATTTTCCTGATGCTTGGATTAGCGTTAATGTAAAGAGCCAAGTGTAACATCTTGATTGAGTTAGATGCAGCCCATTCCCACCTGGATATTATTGCTGTTCGTAAAAAAATTACTACATTTCAGTACTCGTATAGTTGCTAGTTGCTGTGTATATACCGTTCGGTTCCAACATGTAACTTTATATGGAAATTATTACCCTTAATTATCAATTCTTTGTTGGTGCCATATCTACGTGATGTTGAACTGTTTGTGCTCACTGGCGATTTCAATCTCCCGCATTTATTTTAGTTTGAAGATGGTGTGTTTTCTTCCACTGGCCAAGGAGTACAAGCTTTTAACTGGTTCCTGTACAATAATTACATCCTACAAATTGAGGATAATTTGGCTGGAATGCCCTCTCCAATATAATATCAGAATTCTACGGTTATAGTGAGCTTATTGATATTTCCAATTGATTGGCTTCATTTTTTGATATCGCTTATAATCCATCGCGTTTATACTTATCAGATAACACTAGTATTATTAATGGCCACCTATTTCAACTTATTTCGTCTTGAAGTTAATAAGGGTGCTGGACCTAAAATATCCTTCCTATCATTTTGAAGAGCTGCCCTGAAAATTCAGTAATTCCACTAACTTTCAATTTTAATGAAAGCTTGCCATCAGGAGTCTTTCCAGATCAATGGAAGCTTTTCTATATATACAAGTTGGGAAAAGATGTCAGATTGGTAAATATATCAGGATATTGTATTTCTCTCCGCCATTCCTAAACTTTTTGAGGTTATGGTACAAAAATGACTAATTTTCAATCTAACGGAAAGGTCCACCATAACTAGTTTCGTATCCTGTTGTGGATATATTGTATAATAAACTGGAAAAGATTTGTCAATACAAACATACCAAGTGGCTACAATTTGATATATCCGAATGTCGGCAATTTGTCAAAATTCAGCAACTTCAAGTTTAATCCATGTCACTTCTGGTGTGCCACAGGGTAGCCATATTGACCCATTACTCTTTTCAATATATATTAATGCAGTATATTAGTTTTAGAATATGTCTGCCATTTGTGGTCTCCGTTCTATCAATGTTATTCTCAAGCCGACTAGAACTGTCCTGCTCTGCTCGCATAAATGGAAAGTCAATCAAATAAACAACTGTGTAATTCAGAGTCACATGAAACCTCTGCAGATCTAAAAGAGTTCGAAAACAATAAATATAGTTCGATTTGCCGATGCGTCCAATTAACAAAGGAGGATTACATAACAACTATCACTAATAGTTAATAAATTTTGACATTTCCAATTCCCCATAATGTGTTGTTACTGCTGCTATACTCCCAATCATGTTGCAATTTTTAACTATGCAGTGGTTAGAATTTTATGAAATACGTAAGTAACATTTTCATTATAGGCGCACATATGGCTTATATGGCCAAATTAAGCGCACCAAAAACATTATTACCCGATATTGGCGCGCTCATGTAGTCAAAATTTTTAGCGTGATCATAAATATTTTATTTAGTGGAGTATCATCCAATCATTAATTCTACAAAGCAACCATTTATTGCCTGATCGTTTGATATAATTTTCTAAATTGTCTATTCATATTTGTATAAATTGTATGGCCACAAAAACATGGAATATGAAACCGATATAAAAAACTTAAAACAGTTAAATACCCCGGCAGACACTAACTAAAAATAAAAGAAACCCTACAATAAATTCATCCCCAATAAAATCGTATGTACGAAACGATAATCTCAGCTTATCGAATTGTGTAAATATATAAAACCATTAAAGAAAACAAAAATAGATTTTCCAATTAAATCTGCCAACAGTACGTATGTATATACGTACACAAAAAATCAATTACATTTTTAATTATTCAATCTTAATCTTTTATCTCATTGTAAATTCTTATCAAATAGATAACAATAATAAAACAAACGGACGAAAACAATACCGCATCGAGTCGTATCTCAAAATAGATCTATATTTTCCAAGAAATTAGAAAATCGAAGTATTCGCGCCAATTCGTTAGATTTAAAGGGTTCCCGCTCAATTGTAATTGAATTTTCGTAAATAACAAATAAATACAATTAAACGAATTACAATAACAATATACACAATTTAATTATGTTTTTAGCTTATTTAATATTTTATTTTTATATTTCTAATTAATTAGCAATAAACAAAGACGCTATGTATACAAAAATAAACAACAAGTAATAATTCTTAGGATTTAAAACAATAAAAAGGACACAAATATCTATGTACATATAGCTATGTACGTATTTCAATTTAATTAGACATTAAAACAAAAAACAATAATAATTAGAAGAAAATGTAAATGAAAATTAGAAAATGTTTTTGTTTATCGTATATATTCCATTTAAGTCTGTAATCAGATTATATAAAGAGGACACAGTGCTATAGAATCAAAAATTTAGTTTTAAAAATAATTAAAATTCTTAGAACATAACAACAACAAAAACCACTTTTATCTAAGCATATTAAATCATTAATAATATAATTTTTTGGAAAATAGAAATATTGATGTAGGGAATTCGTGAAAATCCCAAAGCTGTTATTTTGTAATGACTTGAAGTTAGTAATAACTAAATTATAATTCAAGAAGTTTTTATGTAAGCTAATTATTTTTATTTATGTGACAGACTAATTCTTACTAGATGAAAATAAATAGAACACAGAGTTACACAGTATTTTATATCATTTGACATCAAAATCATAGAAATCATTAGACATTAGAAGACTTAAGGTGCCAGCAAACGGTGCAATACGATTGGTTAACCACAATTTCTTAAAATTGATAGACTTCGCCAAACCTGTTTCTAATTAATTTTGGCAGTGTACGTGTAAGTACAATTGTCCACCGCGAGCGAAGCCTCGATTTGTATATATTAATAAATTCGCAGCTTATGTCTGGAGGAAGATGACGAACTGAAAACCATTTCTTCATTTCGTCATTGGTTACTGTTTAGTTCATAAAATAATTTCAATACATTTGTATTCTAAACTTTTTAATTTTATGTTACCCGCAGTAAAATCTAAATATACAAAATTCAATTTGCAAATATATGTATTTACAAGTTCGGCTTTTCTCAAAACTGTCGAATCGAAACTGGTGTGTACATAAAAAAAATTTCTTAATTCTTTTTTGAATATTTTTGAACTAATACGAACGAGCGAGTATAAAATATTTTTTCTGCAAAAAGGACGCTCAAACGATATTATTTTTAAAATTTATTAAGATATCAAAAGATATTATTCTTAACTGAAGCCACCTATAGTCAAATGTGAGAAACCATCATAGCTATGTCATCTTCGTACATAATGTCTCCCACAATATAGGCATCGTTATACATGTGCTGTGCGAGAAAACCGGGACTAGAGTTAGATGTATTCGAATAATTTGGAAATCTGGCATTTCTCTTTGTGAAAGTATATGCAGATTTTACATTGTGTAGGGAATTTTTATTTTATATACACGACTGGACCAACGTTACGTGAGAGTGCTTCAATAAATTAAATCGAATTTACAAGTTATGCCCTTTAATTCTGAGATGGTTCGCTGACCAAATACAAAAATATATAATTTTCCTACCCTGAAATTGGCAGTTATACAATCGGTATGCTTGGCCGGTATACTATTGTCTAGTATTTTTAAATTTCGAGGACCGAAACTCCTAGACACTTGTGATGTGACTTGTAATTCTAATTTAATTTTTTCAACTATTTAGACTGGCGTATCCATTTGCGAATAGTAAGCACCTTGGCAAGATCGGTTTAAATTCCTGGGTCCCCAACTCTCATTCATCAGTTGAATTTCTTTGGAGGCAGATTCGCGTTACGTAATTGCTCGAATAAAAATTTCATCTTAATCACCAGTTCGTTGTTGTTCTGTCCGTATATGCCCAATAGGTTGAAAATGATCAAAGGCTACCAGATGGTTTCTCGACCAAAATTGTTCGATCAACATATTTTGCCCTATGGAACTGATTATTTAGGCGGGACAATTCGATGATTCGTCATTTGTATATACTATTTAAATCTGTTGGTAACTGTAAGTTGCGTCAATAAGTTCGTTTGCAACCAATATTCCGTCGGTCAGTGTGATCGAAACGATGACTTCTGATCGTAAAAGTAGCCCGATATTTTCGTGATAATAATAAATTGCATCATTGAAACCCCTTTTCCCCAGATACAGCTTTTTTACATATATTTAGCTTCATACAGTATGAATATGGAAAGATTTTATTTCGACTGTTGCACGTGTTGGTGAAGAAGTGTATGGTTAACATACTTTTGAAGCAGTTCGTGCCAATCGCAATCTTGCCATGCAGTGGCCACCCCATAGTTCTAGAGCCGACTGTTCCGTGATCTATTTACTTCTGCTGCCAACCCGAAATGATGTGTTCTTCTATGAACTGTCGTCTGATGCTATAGTTTAAATGGCCGTGGGTAAATTCGGTCACTCGTTTGGGTAACTTAATTCCGTCCCACTCAAATATTATGTGGTGTTCGCGTTTGTAATTTTTCATTCTAGAATTCTACCTCGAATTTCACTTAAGCAAATTCACAAAATATATAACTCAACTCGTAGTACAATACAATACTACGTTGAAATGAACTTCAAGAAATTCAAATAAGTATAAAAAATGAAATTTTGAAAAGAGGATATTTTTACCCCCACCCTTCGAACAGACTTTAGGTATAGTGAAAATAAGATCTAAGAATGGTTGGTTTGATGGCAGTTGTCATGCAGTCGAGCAACAAAATATAGCACAAAGTGAAGTGCAGGAACGTCTCATAATCGCGATGAAAAACAAAGCTGCTCTTGCTGGGAGGGCAGCTAAATGTAATGTTTGAAGGCTGAGGTTCCGAAAGTACAACAACTCAGCAACGATTGCAGTTCGCGTAATTTCTTTAAAAGAATTACTGGATTGCAACACACTTAAAGGCCTGCGTCAACCGCCATTCGGGACCAGGCTGGAAACCTCTGTGTCAACATCGACGCAGCACTTAAGGCAAGGAGTAGATTCTTTATCGATCTGATTGGTGTTCATCATGCGTCACAGACTGTTGTGGGTCCACCTAAAATACAGACTGCGGAGATTTGCACTGGGGACCCATTCCATAAGGGATTCATTAAGACCATGCAAAGATTAAAATAAAATCGCTCACCTGGGGTGGACTGCATTAATTCGGAGGAGACAGTTTGTTGAACTATCTTTTTGACCTTGTTCGAAGTAATGCCTTACGAATAGAAAGTGGTCGGGGTGTGCCCTATCTTCAAGAAGGGAGACCGCTTGAAGTGTCTCAGCATACAAGGTAGGACAATAATCTATATTGGATTGGATCACCCCTCTAGCGGAGGGCCTAGTTGGTAACTATCAAGGAAGATTTCGTTCGTATCGATCAGTCACTGATCAAGTCCTTTCAATGAGGATGATTCTATCTAAATTTTATGGGATATACATCCCCGTACATGAAATGCTCATATATTACGCTTTATCTTCAATAATCTCATTTAATTACAAGGTTGATGGAGTTGTAATAACCGTAACCTGGAATTACGACCATGAAGTTGTAATAGCACACATAAACGGATTTACTTCATTTCATTCAGTAAATCATGAGAAGAGCGAGATGCAGTTTCTTTTCTTATTCGAAATAGGATTGAAAGCAATGTTATTTATAATGAAAACTTCGAATTATATGTTAGTCGTTAATCTGGTTAATTCGAAAATAAATATCTGTGGTGTGTTTAGGTGTCCTACAAGTAATGTGGATAATTTTTTATCGAAATTATATAATTTACTTGACACGAATAAAAATTGTGTGGTGCTTGGAGATTTTAATTTTAATTTTTAATGTACAAATAAGTGGTCATTATGTATAGCTATCATGGTAAATTATTATATGATATTTTTCGAAATATTCGGGTTGATCTTGCAAATCTTCAGATATGGTTCACTGACAATATGCTGAGAAATAACTTCGACAAAACAAATTTTATGATTCTTAGAGATTCCCTTCGACATAACAATTTCCAATAACACTATTAAACGTTTATTCACAGTTAAGTCTCTGGGGCTTCCCGTGGGAGTTGCAAGTCTCCTATCGGGCACGTCCCCAGGTGGCGGATAGGGGGATGCCCTCACCGGTTTACCGGCGGGTAAGTGGGAAATAATATACCACTCGTGGACCAAAACGTGCAGAAGCGTCTGTTCACCAGGAGGGGCGGCTTCGTACGTGGGAGTGGAGTCCAGAAGCATCTGTCCATAGTGGGCGGCTTTCTGGTCAGCGTCTGTTCTCCGGGAGGAGCGGCTGCGTAAAAGGTCCTGGCAGTAAGCTAAAAATGCTAGGGGCGGATCCCTGAATAAAAATCCAAGATGCCAGATCAGGAGAAAAAAAAATTGACTACGGTGCAGGGAGTAGGAAACCCAGTATCGGCGGCTTTTGGGAGTGGGCAAGCGGGCTCCCAGCCGTCGTCATCCAGTAACCGCAATGTTTCAGCAGTGGAAAACTTGGCTGTTGGTGCATTAAATACTACAAGTGCGCGTACGACAGAGGCGGAAGCCTTTTTTAGGAGCAACCGAGTGACGAGGTCACCAGTAAAGGAAAGTCAGCCAAGTGTGGCAGCACTTCCGCCACTCGATCTCGAACCAAGGCAGAAGGCAGCGAGCGAGAGCGATGGTAATGTAATCGACCAGAGACTACAGAAACTAAAGTCGCATATCGAGAGCTTGCAATTTTATGTGAAGGATAGGCACAACGTCCATCAGGAGATAAAAAGGATGTTGCGCCTGATCAGGACATCTTTTAGCGATCTTGAGATGGAGATCAGATGCGTGAGTACCAGAGCTGAGGACACAGTCAAACAATCAAAATAAGCGGTTAAAGTACCTCACAATTGGGTCCTCAATCCACAAGTAGGAGGAATATTAGTGGAAAATACCCTTCCGGAAATAATGACGCCTCCATCGGGCCAAACTAAAAATTTTGGAAAGGAAGGGCAGAATGAAAATCCGGAAGAATGGACGAAAGTAACCATCAAATCAGCCAGAAAGAAGAAGAGTAGAGGCGCAAGAAAGCGCAAGAAACCGAAACCGGACGTTATAATCGTTGAAAAACCAGGAGATGTCTCATACGCCGATATTCTCCTTAAAGTGAAGTGCGACCCAAACCTGAAAGAGCTAGGTGAGAATGTTGGCCGCATTAGAAGAACCCGGGGTGACGAAATGATGCTCGAATTCAATAGGGACTCCAATAAGAAGAGCTCTGACTATTGGAAGCTGGTGAAAACTACGTAAGGAGAACAGGCCAAGGTTAGAGCCCTATCGCAGAAAATCATCCTAGAATGCAGGGACTTAGATGAAATTACAACGAAAGAGGACATCCAGCAGGCGCTTAAAGCTTTCGGGCTGGAAAACTTGCACGAATCTGCTATCAAGAATTTGAGGAAAGGATATGGGGGCACACAGAGAGCAATAATTAGTTTACCTGTGGAAGCAGCATACAAACTATTATTAGGGAGCTGATTCAACCAAACATATGCTATAGGTGTCTAGAGTTTGGTCATATCGCAAAAGACTGCAACAACTGCGATAGATCTAAACTCTGTAGAAGATGCGGCGAAATCGGGCACATGGCGAGGACATGCAAGAAGGATCCAAAGTGCATGCTCTTCACTGGTGAACAAGGGCATATCGCAGGGAGCAGTAGGTGTCCACTATACGGGAGGGAAATCTCAGCCCGCAGATGAAAGTAATCCTGATAAATCTTAACCACTGTGAGGCAGCTCAAGATCTTCTTGGGCAAGTTGTAAGAGAAACAAAATCAGACGTGGTTTTAATGTCGGAACCATTCAAAATACCCATAAATAATGTATGGATAACAAACCGGACCGGAAAGGCGGCAATATGGGTTTGCGGAGAATATCCCTTCCAGGAAGCTAAAGTGCGGCAAGAGGACGCATATGCACTGGCAAAGATCAATAATATATATTTCTTTAGTTGCTATGCCCCTCCAAGTCTACATCTGTCAGAGTACGAAGCGATGCTCGCTAAAATTGTGGCGGAGGCAAGAGGTCACCATCCAATTGTTATTGCTGGGGACTTCAATGCATGGGCCGAGGAGTGGGGTAGCAAATATACTAACATTAGAGGCAACACACTGTTAGAGGCGTTTACCCAACTGGACGTCATACTAGTGAACAGAGGCAACACCAGCAACTTTCGTAAAAATGGTCACCAATCCGTGATCGACATTACTTTTACAAGTAGTCAATTAGCAAGGGAAATTAAGTGGAATGTCAGTGAACGATACACTCATAGTGATCACCAAGCGGTGTTTTTTGAAGTAGGATCTCAGAGCAAGGCAAAATTGAAGCCAATGACCTGGAAAAGAAGAGGCTGGGTGCCCGATGCTCTGGACGAAGAACTCTTTCGGGAATTGGTCCATGACATTAGTATACCAGCAAGCACAGCCGAAGACAAAGTAAACCACGTGACCAGGCAACTCTACAGGGCATGTGACGCATCTATGCCAGAAAGGACAGCAAACCATAGAATGAAGCCAGCCTGCTGGTGGAACGAGGACATTAAGGAACTAAGGGCTAAAAGTCACAAGGCCAGAAGAAGAAGTCAAAGATCTGCCAAATGCCCCGAATATGAGGAGCTCAATCGAGAGTACATAAGGCTGAGGAAACTGCTTCGGGATGAAATAAGGAGAAGCAAGAGGGAGATTTTCAAACAACTGTGTGACGCGGCAGACTCAAGCCCATGATGCAGCGCTTACAGAGTGGTCATGTCCAGAATAAAAGGCCAAAGAAGCCCTCAAGACGATCATACGAAGGAATATATGGAGAAAATACCGGAAGTAACGGTAGAAGAGACATTGAACGCGTGCGGCAAAGTGGGTGTAAACAAGGCCCCTGGTCCAGATGTAGTACCCAACAAAGCGCTCAAAGTGGCTATACGAAGTAACCCTAACCTCTTCGTCAATATAGCGCAATCCTGCCTAGAGGAAGGAGTGTTTCCCAGGATATGGAAAAGGCGGAGATTGGTACTCTTGCCAAAAGCAGGAAAACCACCAGGTGAATCATCCTCATATCGCCCAATCTGCCTGCTCGATATAGGGAGGAAAATACTGGAGCGCATTATTCAGAATAGGTTGCTCCCGATTACAGAGGGGGATGGCGGTCTCTCGTCTCAACAATTCGGATTTCGCAAGGCACGATCCACATTGGATTCCATTAATGCAGTGGTATCTAAGACAAAAGGAGCCTTACAGGAAAAAAGATGGAAAGGAGGAACTAAACAGTACTGTGCGGTTGCCACACTCGGCCCTTAAAGACGCATTCAACACAGCTAACTGGGCCCATATTATGGATTCCCTACGAAAGTTGAATGTTCCGGCCTACCTCTTGAAGATACTAGATAGTTAGTTCGAGGGTAGAGTGTTAGAGTACGACACTGCGAGGATGGTCCCATGGAATAGAACATAACAGCCGGAGTTCCACAAGGTTCCGTTCTGGGGCCAATCTTGTTGAACATTATGTATGACAACGGACTAAAGCTACGAATCCCAGATGAAGCAGAAGTGATAGGGTTTGCCGATGACATCGTGATAGTGGTGTCTGCAAAGCACCTGGATGAAATTGAGATGATCAATAACGAGGCGATTGCAATAGTGAGGGACTGGCTGGAATCCGTTGGCGTGGAACTAGCGGAGCACAAAACAGAAGCAGTGCTGATTAGTAGCCGTAAAAAACGGGAAACGGTATCGTTTAAGGTTGGGAACCACGTCATAAAGTCCAAAGAAGCGGTAAAATATTTGGGAATTATGCTTGATGACAGATTAAACTTCAAGAGTCACATAGATTATACGTGCGGAAAAGCATCGAAGGTGTACTCGGCGCTCTCCAATATGCTACCAAATGTTGGCGGCCCAAGAAGCAGTAGACGCCTTCTTCTGTCCAGAGTGGTAAACTCAGTGGTACTGTACGGGGCTCCGATCTGGTCAGAGGCACTGGAGGTAAAATGCAACAGGAGAAGCACCCTTAGGGTCATTAGTGCATATAGAACCACCTCAGAAGAAGCAGCATGCGTCATAGCCGGAATGATACCGATTGATATCGATTGATGGCGAACGAGGCGAAAAGAATATATGAGGCTAAGAAACACAGTTCTACAGTCAGGCTATCCAAACGACAAAAAGAGCCAAATCCGTGCAAAGTTGGCAGGAACGTTGGGATAATGCGACGAAAGGACGTTGGATACACAGATTGATTCCGAATATCAAACCCTGGATGAATCGCAAACACGGAGAGATGAATTACCATTTAACCCAATTCCTAACAGGACACGGTGGGTACCGAAGCTATCTGCATCGCTTTGGGCATGATGACACTCCTCTATGTCCAACGTGCAATAAAGTAGAAAACCCGGAACACGTATTATTCGAGTGTCCGCGATTTGAGACCGACAGAATGAACCTGTGTATTACCATAAACACAAACCTAGGTCCGGACAACATAGTGGATGAAATGCTGAAATCACAGCAAATATGGGTTGCCTGCTGCGCTACCATAACTATAAGGTGCAAAAGGAGCTAAGGCGATTAGAAGCGGCTAGAAACGTGTGAGTAGAAATACTAAGACCGCCCCCCCGAAGTAATACTTTGCGGTGGTTCCGGGGGGAATAACGGTCCGGCGAGAGGAGGCGGTTTTAGTGGGTAAAAATCCCACACGGTGGTAAGTACGCTTATCGTGTCTTTTGAAGATTTCCCCTCCTCGAAAAAATAATAAAAAGTCTCTGGAGCTTGAAATAGGTTCGATACTTAACTGGAAATTACACGTTGATAACATTAAAGAAAGACATTAAGCGAACCAGAAATTATGTCAATAAACAAATACTATGTATTTTGCATATGTTTACCCAAGGTTATTGTAATTAAATCCAATCTAGATTTGTGCTTCAATGGCGAAGGTAAAACATCTACAAGTCCTGCAAAACAAAACCTTGAAGATTATATATCGACTTACTCAATTACATCAAACAAAACAATCGTACAATTTAGATAGGCTTTCTTTAAGTGCCATCAATGATTACGAGCCTATTTTGTTAATTTTTAAAATGAAGCATGGACTGTTGAAACATAACCAGCGATTAATACTCGTGAGTGATGTTCATTTATATCCAACGAGAAAATGCTAGCTAGATTTTATGTTGAACCTTACAAGGTAACTCAAGGTGCAATAATATTATTATGTATCGTGGCTTAATATTATTTAACAATTTGAGTTATGATTTTAAATCGGAACCTCGAATTTAACAATTTAAATCTTAAGCGAAAATTTATTCACGTAATAAATTCCAAAATTCATTATCTATATTTTGCAAATAGTTTTTGGTAGGAAACCTTATAATTGGAATCTATCACAAATTTTGTAATTTACATGCGTATGCTCATCAAAGGAAGACACATTTTTGTTAATTCCAGTATAGAGTATAATTTGCCCACTTCCAGTATAGAGTATAGTTAAATCAAATAAAGGAACCATAATACATTATACATTATACAGGCCAGCCTGTTAGATTGATATTTAACTAAGTTCTTAGAAAATCGATGCCTCGGTAATATTCCGAATTGTTGTTCAACTGTCGATCTACTCTCCTCGCTAGTGAGTGTACTTTCGATTTTCCAATAAGAGTAATACCAAACGAATTTCATTTTTTTTTTGTTTACTGTACTTTCGATAAATGTATTCTACATACGCATATACCTACATCGACACCCGTGGGGAGTGGCAGGATCTCCCATCGGCCGCGTCCCCAGGTTGCGGATAGGGGAAGGCCCTAACCGGCATGCCGGCGGGTAGGTGGGAAATAAAATACCATCCGTGGACAGAAACTGATAGGGGAAGGCTACCCCGAATAAGAAACCAAAAATGAGTGAGAGAAATGAAAACTCGTTTACGGCGCAAAGGGTGATTACCTTAGTGCCGGCGGCTTCCGGGAGTGAGCAAGCGGGCTCCCAGCCGTCGTTATCCATCGACCGCAGTGCTTCAGTAGTGGGAAACTTGGCTACTGAAGTTCATAGAACTACAAGTGTTGGAAGTCTTTCTGAAGAAGAAACGGGAGCTGTAAGCCAGTTTATACTTTCGAAACGAGAAGTACCTGTGTATGTGACAGGTGCCGGGAACATAGATCCATTTAGGAAAAGCCATATGTTCCAGAGATCGCCTCCAAACATCCAAAAGAAGATGTCCCTGTCGTTCTCTGAGCTTACAGGGCCGGAGGAAAACACTTTACCGAGGCCATTCCAAAAAAGCAGTAGGCCTCCCCGATCGCCTGCGACGTTCCGTCCAAGGACTGTAGACGATGAAACGTCTGATTCACTGTCGGATGTTTATGAGCCGGATCCTCTTACTCGGATGGGTGCGAAAATTGATCGCCTCTGCGAGTACATCAGAGGAAGGAATAACGTGCACCATGAAATTAAGAAGCTGGTCACGTCAATCAAAAATCTGTATGTCGAACATGCACAGGGTGGAGGGAAAGACGAGCGTCGGACAACGCAGACAATTGCGAAATTGGCTAAGCAAATAACTGTGTGCTGTGAGACCCAAACTTCCCCAACCATATCTTACGAGGAGGTCGAAACAAGACTCACCCAATGACCATGCACAAAAGAAAGGGAAACAGAAGAGAGCTGGCGAAACCCCAGCACTGGGAACTAAGAGCCTAAATCCAAACCCAGGCATAGATGAACCCAACAAGCCTGATAATGTAAGGGACCCTGGCTGGCAGGTGGTGGAGAAAAAAAAGAGGAAACCACGTGAAAGAATTCCGCGGCATCGTCCTGATGCTATTAAAATTACCCAAACTGGAGCAATGTCGTATGCGGATATGCTAAAAAAATTGAAAGGGGACCCAAATCTTAATGACCTCTCTGGTAAGGTAGCTCGGATTCGTAGAACCGAAAAAGGCGATCTTCTTCTAGAGTTAGAGAAAGATGTACATCCCAAGGAACTTGGATTTCAAAGTGCAATAGAACACGCTCTTGGTAGTGATGCACAAATCCAAACACTTACGCAGATTGACGAGGTTGTAGTCGAAATTAAAGATATTGATGAGACCACAACAAAGGAAGAGATACATGAGGCGATCACATCCAAGTTTGAGGGTGCGAAAGACCTCCCGATAGAATGTATCAAGTCGCTGAGAGCTGCTTATAGAGGCACCCAAACAGCAGTGGTGACTGTACCAACCTCGACAGCCAAAGTGATGAAAAATGAAGGGAAAGTGCGAATTGGATGGGTGATCTGTCGTATACGTGAAAAAACGTTACCTTTAAGGTGCTTCAAATGCTGGCAGTATGGACATATGGCCAAGTCATGTAAAAGTGATGTTGATCGTTCTGGCCTCTGCTACAAATGCGGAAGAAATGGCCACAAAGTAAAAGAATGCAAGGAAGAAGCGAGTTGTATGCTTTGCCAGCGAAGGACGAACCATAATCATATAGCAGGGAGTGGTCGGTGCACGGCCTACATGTTGGCACTTAGAAGAGCACGACGACAATGAAGTTTGTCCAGCTCAACCTAAATCACTGTGAAGTTGCACAGGAAGTACTAGCCCAAACAGTGCATGAAACAAGAGTAGATGTCGCCATTTTGTGCGAACAGCACAAAAATATGGAGCGATGCAATTGGGCAACTGATCAAACTGGTAAAGCTGCCATATGGACCTGTAGCAGACGGACCATGCAGGAGAACAGCAGTAATTCCACCGCAGGATTCGTACGAGCAGATGTTGACGGCTTACAAATCTATAGCTGCTATGCACCACCTAGCGCTACAATTGAGGAGTTTGAATACTTCCTGGACCAACTGGTCGCCGATGCGCGAACGCGTAGCCCTGTTATCATTGCTGGTGATTTCAATGCCTGGGCAACTGAATGGGGCAGTAAAGAAACGAATAGAAGAGGAACAGCACTGCTCGAGGCATTTTCTTCCATAGACGTTGTGTTGTTCAACACTGGTGATACACCGACGTTTCGCAAAGGTGGCTCCTCCTCCGTAATTGACCTTACATTCGGTAGCAGCTGCTTGTTGAGAGTGTTGACTAAATGGGAAGTCAGTGAGCACTACACGCATAGTGACCACCAAGCCATACTCTTCGAAATAAAACTGGCTAGGGAAGGTAATCAGAAAAAACATATAAGGAAATCTGCAGGCTGGAAAGCAAATACGTTTGAAGAGGACTTATTTATGCTATCATTGGAGAAACCGGGCCTCTCGGGATGTGCCAATGCAAAAGCGGGACAGATTATGAACATGATCACCAACGCCTGCAGTGCATCTATGGTAGAAAGGCGGCTAGACAGTCGTCGTCCACCAGCATACTGGTGGACTGAGCAGATTGCACAATTGCGACGGAAATGCCTTAATGCAAGGAGGAAACACCAACGTGCTTGGGGTACAGAGACCTATCCTAGCCTGCACCAAAATTACCTGGATGCCCGTAATAAATTTAAGCAGGCCATTAAAGTAAGGAAACGCCAATGCTGGAAAGAGCTATGCGAAGAAGTGGATCGTGATCCATGGGGGAGACCCTACAAAATCGTTATGAAAAAGCTTAAAAAAGAAAATGAATCGCCGCCCACCTGCCCAGCGATACTACGTAGAATTGTGACTGCTCTATTTCCGCAGCAAGATGATGTGATCCCTGACGTGATCCGAGTACCTGGCATGGAAGAAATACCGCCGATATCAACAGAAGAGCTCACGAAGGCGTGTCAACGTTTTGGGAATTCAAAGGCTCCTGGGCCTGACAATATCCCTAATATTGCACTAAAGGTTGCAATACAAACCAGACCGGATGAATTTAAGGAACTATACAATTCCTGTCTCAGAGAGGGAGTATTCCCTAAACGATGGAAGAGACAGCGTCTGGTCCTGTTGAAAAAAAACAGGAACCAGCCGGGTGAACCATCCTCCTACAGACCATTATGCATGCTGGATACGTCTGGCAAAGTGCTGGAGAGAATCATATACAGCCGACTAGAGAAAGCTGTGGAGAACGCTGGAGATCTTGCTGAGAGGCAGTACGGGTTTCGGAAGGCTCGATCGACGATAGACGCCATCCAACACGTCGTCCAAATAGCCAAGAACGCCACAGATGGGAAAAGATGGAAAGGAGGCTCAAAAAAGTACTGTGCCGTTGTCACCTTGGATGTTAAGAACGCATTCAACTCGGCCAAATGGAGCTGTATTCTAAATGCACTGCAGACGTTACAAGTACCAGTGTACCTAAGAAGTATCATCGCTGACTATTTTAATGATAGAATGCTGACGTATGACACGGATGACGGTGTGAAGACATACAATGTTTCGGGTGGTGTACCCCAAGGATCTGTATTGGGGCCGCTACTGTGGAATATCATGTACGATGGTATCCTAAGGCTCCGTGTACCTGATGATGTGGAAATCGTAGGTTTTGCTGATGATGTTGCAGTCGTAGTGGTTGCAAAAACTATAGATGAAATAACAGAAATAAGTAGGTTGACAATCATAATCATAAAAAGGTGGTTGATGACATGTGGGCTTGAACTTGCTGATCATAAAACCGAAGCAGTTCTAGTTACCAGTAGGAAGGTGAAAGAAACCGTAACAATTGATGTAGGTGGAATCTTAACCCACTCACAGCATTCATTACGATATCTGGGTGTGGAAATAGATGCGCGTTTAAACTTTAAGGAGCACATAAAGATAGTGAGCAGGAAAGCTGCCAGTGTGTCTGCAGCTCTCTCCCGTATCATGCCGAACACTGGAGGGTCTAGACAATGTCGTAGAATGCTGCTGGCAAACGTCGTAACCTCCATCATTCTCTATGGATCGCCTGTATGGGGTGATGCGATGGACTTCGAAACATATAGACGTAAATTGGTATCGGTGTATCGCCTAAGTGCACTCAGAGTGACTTGTGCCTTCCGCACAGTATCTACTGACGCGGCACTCGTTATTGCGGGAATGATCCCAATTGAACTCCTTGCGAGGGAGAGGAAGAAATGGTACCCCAATCGTGTACAACCAGGAAGCAGAGCACTAGAACGCGCCTCAACAATGATAGAATGGCAAAGACGATGGGATTGTTCGGAAAAGGGTCGCTGGACTTACCGTCTCATACCATCCATTGAAAAATGGCTAAATAGGCAACACGGCGAAGTTAACCACTACCTGACGCAACTGATAAGTGGACATGGCTGTTTTGGTGCATACCTATGCAGGTTCAAGCACGCTGATACTCCAGATTGTCCTGCTTGCAGAGGTATACAAGAAGATGTGGAGCACATTTTTTTCCAATGCCCACGATTTGAGGATATTCGAAGGGAACTGTCAGCTGTCCTAAGGCAGCGTCCAACACCAGAAAACATAGTGCAACTAATGCTTGACTCTGAGGAAGGATGGAATGCTGTAAGCCATATGGCGACAGTCGTACTGAATGAGCTGAGGCGTGCAAGAGCAGAACAACATGCCGTGATTTGATAGCGGTGACAAACTCAATCCAAGATTGAGGCGCTACAGGGAGAACAATGAGCCAAATGGCTGGTCACCTCCATGTGAAGTAATGTCTAACGATAGTTCCGCATGGATGATGTGAAAGCGGCGGGTGTGTGGTTTTTAGGTGGTAGGAATCCGCCACTGTTGCTGAGGTGTTTGTCCCACCGACGCATCGTCTTCCGAAGATTTTCCACACGTTACCCAACCCCACAAAAAAAAAAAAAAAAAAAAAAAAACATCGACAGACATATACATATATATGTATATGATAAAATTCCCCCAAGGAAATTGATATTTCGAAAATTTCTAATTACAAATATTGAACGATTTTCGATGTATGTGAAGTTAGCCCGAAAACCATCCCGAAAAAAGACTTTTCAAAAATAATATATTTGTGTCTTCACTAAATACATAAAAAGCCTCTCAGCACGAAAAACAGCGTAAAATAGAGTAAGAAACCATTCCATCCCGAAAAAAAAAAATTATTTAGAATTTATATCAGCATACTTTTTACTTATTTTTCGGGCTAAAATATTATTAATAATATTTTTTTGGCTAATTACATATATTGTATTAGATTATAAACAAATTTTTAATATAAATTGTTTAAACTTTTAACGTAGTTTTTTCAAAATAAATGAATTTTTGATTGGACGCTATATCTAATTTTTATTGAAATTCGGTAATATTATTCCGGCTATAGCGCCGATCACAGAGATTGCTTCCAAGACTGGCTACTGATACATGGTTGCTGTACCTATTGGAAATTTAATTTAATTTACCCCATGTCTATATCAGGTCGAACTAAAAGTTTATGAATTTTTGATTGGACGCTCTTTCTAATTTTTATTGAAATTTGGTAATATTATTCCGGCTATAGCGCCGATCACAGAGATTGTCCCCAAGGGTGGCGACTGAAACGTGATTGCTGTACCTATTGGAAATTTAATTTAATTTACCCCATGTCTATATCAGGTCGAACTAAAAGTTTATGAATTTTTGATTGGACGCTATTTCTAATTTTTATTGAAATTCGGTAATGTTCTTCCGGCTATAGCGCCGATCACAGAGATTGCCCCCAAGAGTGGCTACTGATGCATGATTGCTGTACCTATTGGAAATTTAATTTAATTTACCGTATGTCTATATCAGGTCGAACTAAAAGTTTATGAATTTTTGATTGGACGCTCTTTCTAATTTTTATTGAAATATGGTAATATTATTCCGGCTATAGCGCCGATCACAGAGATTGCCCCCAAGGGTGGCGACTGAAACGTGATTGCTGTACCTATTGGAAATTTAATTTAATTTACCCCATGTCTATATCAGGTCGAACTAAAAGTTTATGAATTTTTGATTGGACGCTCTTTCTAATTTTTATTGAAATTTGGTAATGTTCTTCCGGCTATAGCGCCGATCACAGAGATTGCCCCCAAGGGTGGCGACTGATACATGATTGCTGTACCTATTGGAAATTTAATTTAATTTACCGTATGTCTATATCAGGTCGAACTAAAAGTTTATGAATTTTTGATTGGACGCTCTTTCTAATTTTTATTGAAATTTGGTAATATTCTTCCGGCTATAGCGCCGATCACAGAGATTGCCCCCAAGGGTGGCGACTGATACATGATTGCTGTACCTATTGGAAATTTAATTTAATTTACCCCATGTCTATATCAGGTCGAACTAAAATTTTATGAATGTTTGATTGGACGCTATATCTAATTTTTATTGAAATTCGGTAATATTATTCCGGCTATAGCGCCGATCACAGAGATTGCTTCCAAGACTGGCTACTGATACATGGTTGCTGTACCTATTGGAAATTTAATTTAATTTACCCCATGTCTATATCAGGTCGAACTAAAAGTTTATGAATTTTTGATTGGACGCTCTTTCTAATTTTTATTGAAATTTGGTAATATTATTCCGGCTATAGCGCCGATCACAGAGATTGTCCCCAAGGGTGGCGACTGAAACGTGATTGCTGTACCTATTGGAAATTTAATTTAATTTACCCCATGTCTATATCAGGTCGAACTAAAAGTTTATGAATTTTTGATTGGACGCTATTTCTAATTTTTATTGAAATTCGGTAATGTTCTTCCGGCTATAGCGCCGATCACAGAGATTGCCCCCAAGAGTGGCTACTGATGCATGATTGCTGTACCTATTGGAAATTTAATTTAATTTACCGTATGTCTATATCAGGTCGAACTAAAAGTTTATGAATTTTTGATTGGACGCTCTTTCTAATTTTTATTGAAATATGGTAATATTATTCCGGCTATAGCGCCGATCACAGAGATTGCCCCCAAGGGTGGCGACTGAAACGTGATTGCTGTACCTATTGGAAATTTAATTTAATTTACCCCATGTCTATATCAGGTCGAACTAAAAGTTTATGAATTTTTGATTGGACGCTCTTTCTAATTTTTATTGAAATTTGGTAATGTTCTTCCGGCTATAGCGCCGATCACAGAGATTGCCCCCAAGGGTGGCGACTGATACATGATTGCTGTACCTATTGGAAATTTAATTTAATTTACCGTATGTCTATATCAGGTCGAACTAAAAGTTTATGAATTTTTGATTGGACGCTCTTTCTAATTTTTATTGAAATATGGTAATATTATTCCGGCTATAGCGCCGATCACAGAGATTGCCCCCAAGGGTGGCGACTGAAACGTGATTGCTGTACCTATTGGAAATTTAATTTAATTTACCCCATGTCTATATCAGGTCGAACTAAAAGTTTATGAATTTTTGATTGGACGCTCTTTCTAATTTTTATTGAAATTTGGTAATATTCTTCCGGCTATAGCGCCGATCACAGAGATTGCCCCCAAGGGTGGCGACTGATACATGATTGCTGTACCTATTGGAAATTTAATTTAATTTACCCCATGTCTATATCAGGTCGAACTAAAATTTTATGAATGTTTGATTGGACGCTATATCTAATTTTTATTGAAATTCGGTAATATTATTCCGGCTATAGCGCCGATCACAGAGATTGCTTCCAAGACTGGCTACTGATACATGGTTGCTGTACCTATTGGAAATTTAATTTAATTTACCCCATGTCTATATCAGGTCGAACTAAAAGTTTATGAATTTTTGATTGGACGCTCTTTCTAATTTTTATTGAAATTTGGTAATATTATTCCGGCTATAGCGCCGATCACAGAGATTGTCCCCAAGGGTGGCGACTGAAACGTGATTGCTGTACCTATTGGAAATTTAATTTAATTTACCCCATGTCTATATCAGGTCGAACTAAAATTTTATGAATTTTTGATTGGACGCTATATCTAATTTTTATTGAAATTCGGTAATATTCTTCCGGCTATAGCGCCGATCACAGAGATTGCCCCCAAGGGTGGCGACTGATACATGATTGCTGTACCTATTGGAAATTTAATTTAATTTACCCCATGTCTATATCAGGTCGAACTAAAAGTTTATGAATTTTTGATTGGACGCTCTTTCTAGTTTTTATTGAAATTTGGTAATATTATTCCGGCTATAGCGCCGATCACAGAGATTGCCCCCAAGAATGGTGACTGATACATGGTTGCTGTACCTATTGGAAATTTAATTTAATTTACCCCATGTCTATATCAGGTCGAACTAAAAGTTTATGAATTTTTGATTGGACGCTCTTTCTAATTTTTATTGAAATTTGGTAATATTCTTCCGGCTATAGCGCCGATCACAGAGATTGCCCCCAAGGGTGGCGACTGATACATGATTGCTGTACCTATTGGAAATTTAATTTAATTTACCCCATGTCTATATCAGGTCGAACTAAAAGTTTATGAATTTTTGATTGGACGCTCTTTCTAATTTTTATTGAAATTTGGTAATATTCTTCCGGCTATAGCGCCGATCACAGAGATTGCCCCAAAGGGTGGCGACTGAAACGTGATTGCTGTACCTATTGGAAATTTAATTTAATTTACCCCATGTCTATATCAGGTCGAACTAAAAGTTTATGAATTTTTGATTGGACGCTCTTTCTAATTTTTATTGAAATTTGGTAATATTCTTCCGGCTATAGCGCCGATCACAGAGATTGCCCCCAAGGGTGGCGACTGATACATGATTGCTGTACCTATTGGAAATTTAATTTAATTTACCCCATGTCTATATCAGGTCGAACTAAAATTTTATGAATGTTTGATTGGACGCTATATCTAATTTTTATTGAAATTCGGTAATATTATTCCGGCTATAGCGCCGATCACAGAGATTGCTTCCAAGACTGGCTACTGATACATGGTTGCTGTACCTATTGGAAATTTAATTTAATTTACCCCATGTCTATATCAGGTCGAACTAAAAGTTTATGAATTTTTGATTGGACGCTCTTTCTAATTTTTATTGAAATTTGGTAATATTATTCCGGCTATAGCGCCGATCACAGAGATTGTCCCCAAGGGTGGCGACTGAAACGTGATTGCTGTACCTATTGGAAATTTAATTTAATTTACCCCATGTCTATATCAGGTCGAACTAAAAGTTTATGAATTTTTGATTGGACGCTATTTCTAATTTTTATTGAAATTCGGTAATGTTCTTCCGGCTATAGCGCCGATCACAGAGATTGCCCCCAAGAGTGGCTACTGATGCATGATTGCTGTACCTATTGGAAATTTAATTTAATTTACCGTATGTCTATATCAGGTCGAACTAAAAGTTTATGAATTTTTGATTGGACGCTCTTTCTAATTTTTATTGAAATATGGTAATATTATTCCGGCTATAGCGCCGATCACAGAGATTGCCCCCAAGGGTGGCGACTGAAACGTGATTGCTGTACCTATTGGAAATTTAATTTAATTTACCCCATGTCTATATCAGGTCGAACTAAAAGTTTATGAATTTTTGATTGGACGCTCTTTCTAATTTTTATTGAAATTTGGTAATATTATTCCGGCTATAGCGCCGATCACAGAGATTGTCCCCAAGGGTGGCGACTGAAACGTGATTGCTGTACCTATTGGAAATTTAATTTAATTTACCCCATGTCTATATCAGGTCGAACTAAAAGTTTATGAATTTTTGATTGGACGCTATTTCTAATTTTTATTGAAATTCGGTAATGTTCTTCCGGCTATAGCGCCGATCACAGAGATTGCCCCCAAGAGTGGCTACTGATGCATGATTGCTGTACCTATTGGAAATTTAATTTAATTTACCGTATGTCTATATCAGGTCGAACTAAAAGTTTATGAATTTTTGATTGGACGCTCTTTCTAATTTTTATTGAAATATGGTAATATTATTCCGGCTATAGCGCCGATCACAGAGATTGCCCCCAAGGGTGGCGACTGAAACGTGATTGCTGTACCTATTGGAAATTTAATTTAATTTACCCCATGTCTATATCAGGTCGAACTAAAAGTTTATGAATTTTTGATTGGACGCTCTTTCTAATTTTTATTGAAATTTGGTAATGTTCTTCCGGCTATAGCGCCGATCACAGAGATTGCCCCCAAGGGTGGCGACTGATACATGATTGCTGTACCTATTGGAAATTTAATTTAATTTACCGTATGTCTATATCAGGTCGAACTAAAAGTTTATGAATTTTTGATTGGACGCTCTTTCTAATTTTTATTGAAATATGGTAATATTATTCCGGCTATAGCGCCGATCACAGAGATTGCTTCCAAGACTGGCTACTGATACATGGTTGCTGTACCTATTGGAAATTTAATTTAATTTACCCCATGTCTATATCAGGTCGAACTAAAAGTTTATGAATTTTTGATTGGACGCTCTTTCTAATTTTTATTGAAATTTGGTAATATTATTCCGGCTATAGCGCCGATCACAGAGATTGTCCCCAAGGGTGGCAACTGAAACGTGATTGCTGTACCTATTGGAAATTTAATTTAATTTACCCCATGTCTATATCAGGTCGAACTAAAATTTTATGAATTTTTGATTGGACGCTCTTTCTAATTTTTATTGAAATATGGTAATATTATTCCGGCTATAGCGCCGATCACAGAGATTGCCCCCAAGGGTGGCGACTGAAACGTGATTGCTGTACCTATTGGAAATTTAATTTAATTTACCCCATGTCTATATCAGGTCGAACTAAAAGTTTATGAATTTTTGATTGGACGCTCTTTCTAATTTTTATTGAAATTTGGTAATATTATTCCGGCTATAGCGCCGATCACAGAGATTGTCCCCAAGGGTGGCAACTGAAACGTGATTGCTGTACCTATTGGAAATTTAATTTAATTTACCCCATGTCTATATCAGGTCGAACTAAAATTTTATGAATGTTTGATTGGACGCTATATCTAATTTTTATTGAAATTCGGTAATATTCTTCCGGCTATAGCGCCGATCACAGAGATTGCCCCCAAGGGTGGCGACTGATACATGATTGCTGTACCTATTGGAAATTTAATTTAATTTACCCCATGTCTATATCAGGTCGAACTAAAATTTTATGAATGTTTGATTGGACGCTATATCTAATTTTTATTGAAATTCGGTAATATTATTCCGGCTATAGCGCCGATCACAGAGATTGCTTCCAAGACTGGCTACTGATACATGGTTGCTGTACCTATTGGAAATTTAATTTAATTTACCCCATGTCTATATCAGGTCGAACTAAAAGTTTATGAATTTTTGATTGGACGCTCTTTCTAATTTTTATTGAAATTTGGTAATATTATTCCGGCTATAGCGCCGATCACAGAGATTGCCCCCAAGGGTGGCGACTGATACATGATTGCTGTACCTATTGGAAATTTAATTTAATTTACCCCATGTCTATATCAGGTCGAACTAAAATTTTATGAATGTTTGATTGGACGCTATATCTAATTTTTATTGAAATTCGGTAATATTATTCCGGCTATAGCGCCGATCACAGAGATTGCTTCCAAGACTGGCTACTGATACATGGTTGCTGTACCTATTGGAAATTTAATTTAATTTACCTTATGTCTATATCAGGTCGAACTAAAAGTTTATGAATTTTTGATTGGACGCTCTTTCTAATTTTTATTGAAATTTGGTAATATTATTCCGGCTATAGCGCCGATCACAGAGATTGTCCCCAAGGGTGGCGACTGAAACGTGATTGCTGTACCTATTGGAAATTTAATTTAATTTACCCCATGTCTATATCAGGTCGAACTAAAAGTTTATGAATTTTTGATTGGACGCTATTTCTAATTTTTATTGAAATTCGGTAATGTTCTTCCGGCTATAGCGCCGATCACAGAGATTGCCCCCAAGAGTGGCTACTGATGCATGATTGCTGTACCTATTGGAAATTTAATTTAATTTACCGTATGTCTATATCAGGTCGAACTAAAAGTTTATGAATTTTTGATTGGACGCTCTTTCTAATTTTTATTGAAATATGGTAATATTATTCCGGCTATAGCGCCGATCACAGAGATTGCCCCCAAGGGTGGCGACTGAAACGTGATTGCTGTACCTATTGGAAATTTAATTTAATTTACCCCATGTCTATATCAGGTCGAACTAAAAGTTTATGAATTTTTGATTGGACGCTCTTTCTAATTTTTATTGAAATTTGGTAATATTATTCCGGCTATAGCGCCGATCACAGAGATTGTCCCCAAGGGTGGCGACTGAAACGTGATTGCTGTACCTATTGGAAATTTAATTTAATTTACCCCATGTCTATATCAGGTCGAACTAAAAGTTTATGAATTTTTGATTGGACGCTATTTCTAATTTTTATTGAAATTCGGTAATGTTCTTCCGGCTATAGCGCCGATCACAGAGATTGCCCCCAAGAGTGGCTACTGATGCATGATTGCTGTACCTATTGGAAATTTAATTTAATTTACCGTATGTCTATATCAGGTCGAACTAAAAGTTTATGAATTTTTGATTGGACGCTCTTTCTAATTTTTATTGAAATATGGTAATATTATTCCGGCTATAGCGCCGATCACAGAGATTGCCCCCAAGGGTGGCGACTGAAACGTGATTGCTGTACCTATTGGAAATTTAATTTAATTTACCCCATGTCTATATCAGGTCGAACTAAAAGTTTATGAATTTTTGATTGGACGCTCTTTCTAATTTTTATTGAAATTTGGTAATGTTCTTCCGGCTATAGCGCCGATCACAGAGATTGCCCCCAAGGGTGGCGACTGATACATGATTGCTGTACCTATTGGAAATTTAATTTAATTTACCGTATGTCTATATCAGGTCGAACTAAAAGTTTATGAATTTTTGATTGGACGCTCTTTCTAATTTTTATTGAAATATGGTAATATTATTCCGGCTATAGCGCCGATCACAGAGATTGCCCCCAAGGGTGGCGACTGAAACGTGATTGCTGTACCTATTGGAAATTTAATTTAATTTACCCCATGTCTATATCAGGTCGAACTAAAAGTTTATGAATTTTTGATTGGACGCTCTTTCTAATTTTTATTGAAATTTGGTAATATTCTTCCGGCTATAGCGCCGATCACAGAGATTGCCCCCAAGGGTGGCGACTGATACATGATTGCTGTACCTATTGGAAATTTAATTTAATTTACCCCATGTCTATATCAGGTCGAACTAAAATTTTATGAATGTTTGATTGGACGCTATATCTAATTTTTATTGAAATTCGGTAATATTATTCCGGCTATAGCGCCGATCACAGAGATTGCTTCCAAGACTGGCTACTGATACATGGTTGCTGTACCTATTGGAAATTTAATTTAATTTACCCCATGTCTATATCAGGTCGAACTAAAAGTTTATGAATTTTTGATTGGACGCTCTTTCTAATTTTTATTGAAATTTGGTAATATTATTCCGGCTATAGCGCCGATCACAGAGATTGTCCCCAAGGGTGGCGACTGAAACGTGATTGCTGTACCTATTGGAAATTTAATTTAATTTACCCCATGTCTATATCAGGTCGAACTAAAATTTTATGAATTTTTGATTGGACGCTATATCTAATTTTTATTGAAATTCGGTAATATTCTTCCGGCTATAGCGCCGATCACAGAGATTGCCCCCAAGGGTGGCGACTGATACATGATTGCTGTACCTATTGGAAATTTAATTTAATTTACCCCATGTCTATATCAGGTCGAACTAAAAGTTTATGAATTTTTGATTGGACGCTCTTTCTAGTTTTTATTGAAATTTGGTAATATTATTCCGGCTATAGCGCCGATCACAGAGATTGCCCCCAAGAATGGTGACTGATACATGGTTGCTGTACCTATTGGAAATTTAATTTAATTTACCCCATGTCTATATCAGGTCGAACTAAAAGTTTATGAATTTTTGATTGGACGCTCTTTCTAATTTTTATTGAAATTTGGTAATATTCTTCCGGCTATAGCGCCGATCACAGAGATTGCCCCCAAGGGTGGCGACTGATACATGATTGCTGTACCTATTGGAAATTTAATTTAATTTACCCCATGTCTATATCAGGTCGAACTAAAAGTTTATGAATTTTTGATTGGACGCTCTTTCTAATTTTTATTGAAATTTGGTAATATTCTTCCGGCTATAGCGCCGATCACAGAGATTGCCCCAAAGGGTGGCGACTGAAACGTGATTGCTGTACCTATTGGAAATTTAATTTAATTTACCCCATGTCTATATCAGGTCGAACTAAAAGTTTATGAATTTTTGATTGGACGCTCTTTCTAATTTTTATTGAAATTTGGTAATATTCTTCCGGCTATAGCGCCGATCACAGAGATTGCCCCCAAGGGTGGCGACTGATACATGATTGCTGTACCTATTGGAAATTTAATTTAATTTACCCCATGTCTATATCAGGTCGAACTAAAATTTTATGAATGTTTGATTGGACGCTATATCTAATTTTTATTGAAATTCGGTAATATTATTCCGGCTATAGCGCCGATCACAGAGATTGCTTCCAAGACTGGCTACTGATACATGGTTGCTGTACCTATTGGAAATTTAATTTAATTTACCCCATGTCTATATCAGGTCGAACTAAAAGTTTATGAATTTTTGATTGGACGCTCTTTCTAATTTTTATTGAAATTTGGTAATATTATTCCGGCTATAGCGCCGATCACAGAGATTGTCCCCAAGGGTGGCGACTGAAACGTGATTGCTGTACCTATTGGAAATTTAATTTAATTTACCCCATGTCTATATCAGGTCGAACTAAAAGTTTATGAATTTTTGATTGGACGCTATTTCTAATTTTTATTGAAATTCGGTAATGTTCTTCCGGCTATAGCGCCGATCACAGAGATTGCCCCCAAGAGTGGCTACTGATGCATGATTGCTGTACCTATTGGAAATTTAATTTAATTTACCGTATGTCTATATCAGGTCGAACTAAAAGTTTATGAATTTTTGATTGGACGCTCTTTCTAATTTTTATTGAAATATGGTAATATTATTCCGGCTATAGCGCCGATCACAGAGATTGCCCCCAAGGGTGGCGACTGAAACGTGATTGCTGTACCTATTGGAAATTTAATTTAATTTACCCCATGTCTATATCAGGTCGAACTAAAAGTTTATGAATTTTTGATTGGACGCTCTTTCTAATTTTTATTGAAATTTGGTAATATTATTCCGGCTATAGCGCCGATCACAGAGATTGTCCCCAAGGGTGGCGACTGAAACGTGATTGCTGTACCTATTGGAAATTTAATTTAATTTACCCCATGTCTATATCAGGTCGAACTAAAAGTTTATGAATTTTTGATTGGACGCTATTTCTAATTTTTATTGAAATTCGGTAATGTTCTTCCGGCTATAGCGCCGATCACAGAGATTGCCCCCAAGAGTGGCTACTGATGCATGATTGCTGTACCTATTGGAAATTTAATTTAATTTACCGTATGTCTATATCAGGTCGAACTAAAAGTTTATGAATTTTTGATTGGACGCTCTTTCTAATTTTTATTGAAATATGGTAATATTATTCCGGCTATAGCGCCGATCACAGAGATTGCCCCCAAGGGTGGCGACTGAAACGTGATTGCTGTACCTATTGGAAATTTAATTTAATTTACCCCATGTCTATATCAGGTCGAACTAAAAGTTTATGAATTTTTGATTGGACGCTCTTTCTAATTTTTATTGAAATTTGGTAATGTTCTTCCGGCTATAGCGCCGATCACAGAGATTGCCCCCAAGGGTGGCGACTGATACATGATTGCTGTACCTATTGGAAATTTAATTTAATTTACCGTATGTCTATATCAGGTCGAACTAAAAGTTTATGAATTTTTGATTGGACGCTCTTTCTAATTTTTATTGAAATATGGTAATATTATTCCGGCTATAGCGCCGATCACAGAGATTGCTTCCAAGACTGGCTACTGATACATGGTTGCTGTACCTATTGGAAATTTAATTTAATTTACCCCATGTCTATATCAGGTCGAACTAAAAGTTTATGAATTTTTGATTGGACGCTCTTTCTAATTTTTATTGAAATTTGGTAATATTATTCCGGCTATAGCGCCGATCACAGAGATTGTCCCCAAGGGTGGCAACTGAAACGTGATTGCTGTACCTATTGGAAATTTAATTTAATTTACCCCATGTCTATATCAGGTCGAACTAAAATTTTATGAATTTTTGATTGGACGCTCTTTCTAATTTTTATTGAAATATGGTAATATTATTCCGGCTATAGCGCCGATCACAGAGATTGCCCCCAAGGGTGGCGACTGAAACGTGATTGCTGTACCTATTGGAAATTTAATTTAATTTACCCCATGTCTATATCAGGTCGAACTAAAAGTTTATGAATTTTTGATTGGACGCTCTTTCTAATTTTTATTGAAATTTGGTAATATTATTCCGGCTATAGCGCCGATCACAGAGATTGTCCCCAAGGGTGGCAACTGAAACGTGATTGCTGTACCTATTGGAAATTTAATTTAATTTACCCCATGTCTATATCAGGTCGAACTAAAATTTTATGAATGTTTGATTGGACGCTATATCTAATTTTTATTGAAATTCGGTAATATTCTTCCGGCTATAGCGCCGATCACAGAGATTGCCCCCAAGGGTGGCGACTGATACATGATTGCTGTACCTATTGGAAATTTAATTTAATTTACCCCATGTCTATATCAGGTCGAACTAAAATTTTATGAATGTTTGATTGGACGCTATATCTAATTTTTATTGAAATTCGGTAATATTATTCCGGCTATAGCGCCGATCACAGAGATTGCTTCCAAGACTGGCTACTGATACATGGTTGCTGTACCTATTGGAAATTTAATTTAATTTACCCCATGTCTATATCAGGTCGAACTAAAAGTTTATGAATTTTTGATTGGACGCTCTTTCTAATTTTTATTGAAATTTGGTAATATTATTCCGGCTATAGCGCCGATCACAGAGATTGCCCCCAAGGGTGGCGACTGATACATGATTGCTGTACCTATTGGAAATTTAATTTAATTTACCCCATGTCTATATCAGGTCGAACTAAAATTTTATGAATGTTTGATTGGACGCTATATCTAATTTTTATTGAAATTCGGTAATATTATTCCGGCTATAGCGCCGATCACAGAGATTGCTTCCAAGACTGGCTACTGATACATGGTTGCTGTACCTATTGGAAATTTAATTTAATTTACCTTATGTCTATATCAGGTCGAACTAAAAGTTTATGAATTTTTGATTGGACGCTCTTTCTAATTTTTATTGAAATTTGGTAATATTATTCCGGCTATAGCGCCGATCACAGAGATTGTCCCCAAGGGTGGCGACTGAAACGTGATTGCTGTACCTATTGGAAATTTAATTTAATTTACCCCATGTCTATATCAGGTCGAACTAAAAGTTTATGAATTTTTGATTGGACGCTATTTCTAATTTTTATTGAAATTCGGTAATGTTCTTCCGGCTATAGCGCCGATCACAGAGATTGCCCCCAAGAGTGGCTACTGATGCATGATTGCTGTACCTATTGGAAATTTAATTTAATTTACCGTATGTCTATATCAGGTCGAACTAAAAGTTTATGAATTTTTGATTGGACGCTCTTTCTAATTTTTATTGAAATATGGTAATATTATTCCGGCTATAGCGCCGATCACAGAGATTGCCCCCAAGGGTGGCGACTGAAACGTGATTGCTGTACCTATTGGAAATTTAATTTAATTTACCCCATGTCTATATCAGGTCGAACTAAAAGTTTATGAATTTTTGATTGGACGCTCTTTCTAATTTTTATTGAAATTTGGTAATATTATTCCGGCTATAGCGCCGATCACAGAGATTGTCCCCAAGGGTGGCGACTGAAACGTGATTGCTGTACCTATTGGAAATTTAATTTAATTTACCCCATGTCTATATCAGGTCGAACTAAAAGTTTATGAATTTTTGATTGGACGCTATTTCTAATTTTTATTGAAATTCGGTAATGTTCTTCCGGCTATAGCGCCGATCACAGAGATTGCCCCCAAGAGTGGCTACTGATGCATGATTGCTGTACCTATTGGAAATTTAATTTAATTTACCGTATGTCTATATCAGGTCGAACTAAAAGTTTATGAATTTTTGATTGGACGCTCTTTCTAATTTTTATTGAAATATGGTAATATTATTCCGGCTATAGCGCCGATCACAGAGATTGCCCCCAAGGGTGGCGACTGAAACGTGATTGCTGTACCTATTGGAAATTTAATTTAATTTACCCCATGTCTATATCAGGTCGAACTAAAAGTTTATGAATTTTTGATTGGACGCTCTTTCTAATTTTTATTGAAATTTGGTAATGTTCTTCCGGCTATAGCGCCGATCACAGAGATTGCCCCCAAGGGTGGCGACTGATACATGATTGCTGTACCTATTGGAAATTTAATTTAATTTACCGTATGTCTATATCAGGTCGAACTAAAAGTTTATGAATTTTTGATTGGACGCTCTTTCTAATTTTTATTGAAATATGGTAATATTATTCCGGCTATAGCGCCGATCACAGAGATTGCCCCCAAGGGTGGCGACTGAAACGTGATTGCTGTACCTATTGGAAATTTAATTTAATTTACCCCATGTCTATATCAGGTCGAACTAAAAGTTTATGAATTTTTGATTGGACGCTCTTTCTAATTTTTATTGAAATTTGGTAATATTCTTCCGGCTATAGCGCCGATCACAGAGATTGCCCCCAAGGGTGGCGACTGATACATGATTGCTGTACCTATTGGAAATTTAATTTAATTTACCCCATGTCTATATCAGGTCGAACTAAAATTTTATGAATGTTTGATTGGACGCTATATCTAATTTTTATTGAAATTCGGTAATATTATTCCGGCTATAGCGCCGATCACAGAGATTGCTTCCAAGACTGGCTACTGATACATGGTTGCTGTACCTATTGGAAATTTAATTTAATTTACCCCATGTCTATATCAGGTCGAACTAAAAGTTTATGAATTTTTGATTGGACGCTCTTTCTAATTTTTATTGAAATTTGGTAATATTATTCCGGCTATAGCGCCGATCACAGAGATTGTCCCCAAGGGTGGCGACTGAAACGTGATTGCTGTACCTATTGGAAATTTAATTTAATTTACCTTATGTCTATATCAGGTCGAACTAAAATTTTATGAATTTTTGATTGGACGCTATATCTAATTTTTATTGAAATTCGGTAATATTCTTCCGGCTATAGCGCCGATCACAGAGATTGCCCCCAAGGGTGGCGACTGATACATGATTGCTGTACCTATTGGAAATTTAATTTAATTTACCCCATGTCTATATCAGGTCGAACTAAAAGTTTATGAATTTTTGATTGGACGCTCTTTCTAGTTTTTATTGAAATTTGGTAATATTCTTCCGGCTATAGCGCCGATCACAGAGATTGCCCCCAAGGGTGGCGACTGATACATGATTGCTGTACCTATTGGAAATTTAATTTAATTTACCCCATGTCTATATCAGGTCGAACTAAAAGTTTATGAATTTTTGATTGGACGCTCTTTCTAATTTTTATTGAAATTTGGTAATATTCTTCCGGCTATAGCGCCGATCACAGAGATTGCCCCCAAGGGTGGCGACTGAAACGTGATTGCTGTACCTATTGGAAATTTAATTTAATTTACCCCATGTCTATATCAGGTCGAACTAAAAGTTTATGAATTTTTGATTGGACGCTCTTTCTAATTTTTATTGAAATTTGGTAATATTCTTCCGGCTATAGCGCCGATCACAGAGATTGCCCCCAAGGGTGGCGACTGATACATGATTGCTGTACCTATTGGAAATTTAATTTAATTTACCCCATGTCTATATCAGGTCGAACTAAAATTTTATGAATGTTTGATTGGACGCTATATCTAATTTTTATTGAAATTCGGTAATATTATTCCGGCTATAGCGCCGATCACAGAGATTGCTTCCAAGACTGGCTACTGATACATGGTTGCTGTACCTATTGGAAATTTAATTTAATTTACCCCATGTCTATATCAGGTCGAACTAAAAGTTTATGAATTTTTGATTGGACGCTCTTTCTAATTTTTATTGAAATTTGGTAATATTATTCCGGCTATAGCGCCGATCACAGAGATTGTCCCCAAGGGTGGCGACTGAAACGTGATTGCTGTACCTATTGGAAATTTAATTTAATTTACCCCATGTCTATATCAGGTCGAACTAAAAGTTTATGAATTTTTGATTGGACGCTATTTCTAATTTTTATTGAAATTCGGTAATGTTCTTCCGGCTATAGCGCCGATCACAGAGATTGCCCCCAAGAGTGGCTACTGATGCATGATTGCTGTACCTATTGGAAATTTAATTTAATTTACCGTATGTCTATATCAGGTCGAACTAAAAGTTTATGAATTTTTGATTGGACGCTCTTTCTAATTTTTATTGAAATTTGGTAATGTTCTTCCGGCTATAGCGCCGATCACAGAGATTGCCCCCAAGGGTGGCGACTGATACATGATTGCTGTACCTATTGGAAATTTAATTTAATTTACCGTATGTCTATATCAGGTCGAACTAAAAGTTTATGAATTTTTGATTGGACGCTCTTTCTAATTTTTATTGAAATATGGTAATATTATTCCGGCTATAGCGCCGATCACAGAGATTGCCCCCAAGGGTGGCGACTGAAACGTGATTGCTGTACCTATTGGAAATTTAATTTAATTTACCCCATGTCTATATCAGGTCGAACTAAAAGTTTATGAATTTTTGATTGGACGCTCTTTCTAATTTTTATTGAAATTTGGTAATGTTCTTCCGGCTATAGCGCCGATCACAGAGATTGCCCCCAAGGGTGGCGACTGATACATGATTGCTGTACCTATTGGAAATTTAATTTAATTTACCCCATGTCTATATCAGGTCGAACTAAAAGTTTATGAATTTTTGATTGGACGCTCTTTCTAATTTTTATTGAAATTTGGTAATATTATTCCGGCTATAGCGCCGATCACAGAGATTGTCCCCAAGGGTGGCAACTGAAACGTGATTGCTGTACCTATTGGAAATTTAATTTAATTTACCCCATGTCTATATCAGGTCGAACTAAAATTTTATGAATGTTTGATTGGACGCTATATCTAATTTTTATTGAAATTCGGTAATATTCTTCCGGCTATAGCGCCGATCACAGAGATTGCCCCCAAGGGTGGCGACTGATACATGATTGCTGTACCTATTGGAAATTTAATTTAATTTACCCCATGTCTATATCAGGTCGAACTAAAAGTTTATGAATTTTTGATTGGACGCTCTTTCTAATTTTTATTGAAATTTGGTAATGTTCTTCCGGCTATAGCGCCGATCACAGAGATTGCCCCCAAGGGTGGCGACTGATACATGATTGCTGTACCTATTGGAAATTTAATTTAATTTACCGTATGTCTATATCAGGTCGAACTAAAAGTTTATGAATTTTTGATTGGACGCTCTTTCTAATTTTTATTGAAATATGGTAATATTATTCCGGCTATAGCGCCGATCACAGAGATTGCTTCCAAGACTGGCTACTGATACATGGTTGCTGTACCTATTGGAAATTTAATTTAATTTACCCCATGTCTATATCAGGTCGAACTAAAAGTTTATGAATTTTTGATTGGACGCTCTTTCTAATTTTTATTGAAATTTGGTAATATTATTCCGGCTATAGCGCCGATCACAGAGATTGTCCCCAAGGGTGGCAACTGAAACGTGATTGCTGTACCTATTGGAAATTTAATTTAATTTACCCCATGTCTATATCAGGTCGAACTAAAATTTTATGAATTTTTGATTGGACGCTCTTTCTAATTTTTATTGAAATATGGTAATATTATTCCGGCTATAGCGCCGATCACAGAGATTGCCCCCAAGGGTGGCGACTGAAACGTGATTGCTGTACCTATTGGAAATTTAATTTAATTTACCCCATGTCTATATCAGGTCGAACTAAAAGTTTATGAATTTTTGATTGGACGCTCTTTCTAATTTTTATTGAAATTTGGTAATATTATTCCGGCTATAGCGCCGATCACAGAGATTGTCCCCAAGGGTGGCAACTGAAACGTGATTGCTGTACCTATTGGAAATTTAATTTAATTTACCCCATGTCTATATCAGGTCGAACTAAAATTTTATGAATGTTTGATTGGACGCTATATCTAATTTTTATTGAAATTCGGTAATATTCTTCCGGCTATAGCGCCGATCACAGAGATTGCCCCCAAGGGTGGCGACTGATACATGATTGCTGTACCTATTGGAAATTTAATTTAATTTACCCCATGTCTATATCAGGTCGAACTAAAAGTTTATGAATTTTTGATTGGACGCTATTTCTAATTTTTATTGAAATTCGGTAATGTTCTTCCGGCTATAGCGCCGATCACAGAGATTGCCCCCAAGAGTGGCTACTGATGCATGATTGCTGTACCTATTGGAAATTTAATTTAATTTACCGTATGTCTATATCAGGTCGAACTAAAAGTTTATGAATTTTTGATTGGACGCTCTTTCTAATTTTTATTGAAATATGGTAATATTATTCCGGCTATAGCGCCGATCACAGAGATTGCCCCCAAGGGTGGCGACTGAAACGTGATTGCTGTACCTATTGGAAATTTAATTTAATTTACCCCATGTCTATATCAGGTCGAACTAAAATTTTATGAATGTTTGATTGGACGCTATATCTAATTTTTATTGAAATTCGGTAATATTATTCCGGCTATAGCGCCGATCACAGAGATTGCTTCCAAGACTGGCTACTGATACATGGTTGCTGTACCTATTGGAAATTTAATTTAATTTACCCCATGTCTATATCAGGTCGAACTAAAAGTTTATGAATTTTTGATTGGACGCTCTTTCTAATTTTTATTGAAATTTGGTAATATTATTCCGGCTATAGCGCCGATCACAGAGATTGTCCCCAAGGGTGGCGACTGAAACGTGATTGCTGTACCTATTGGAAATTTAATTTAATTTACCCCATGTCTATATCAGGTCGAACTAAAAGTTTATGAATTTTTGATTGGACGCTCTTTCTAATTTTTATTGAAATTTGGTAATATTATTCCGGCTATAGCGCCGATCACAGAGATTGTCCCCAAGGGTGGCGACTGAAACGTGATTGCTGTACCTATTGGAAATTTAATTTAATTTACCCCATGTCTATATCAGGTCGAACTAAAATTTTATGAATGTTTGATTGGACGCTATATCTAATTTTTATTGAAATTCGGTAATATTATTCCGGCTATAGCGCCGATCACAGAGATTGCTTCCAAGACTGGCTACTGATACATGGTTGCTGTACCTATTGGAAATTTAATTTAATTTACCCCATGTCTATATCAGGTCGAACTAAAAGTTTATGAATTTTTGATTGGACGCTCTTTCTAATTTTTATTGAAATTTGGTAATATTATTCCGGCTATAGCGCCGATCACAGAGATTGCCCCCAAGGGTGGCGACTGATACATGATTGCTGTACCTATTGGAAATTTAATTTAATTTACCCCATGTCTATATCAGGTCGAACTAAAATTTTATGAATGTTTGATTGGACGCTATATCTAATTTTTATTGAAATTCGGTAATATTATTCCGGCTATAGCGCCGATCACAGAGATTGCTTCCAAGACTGGCTACTGATACATGGTTGCTGTACCTATTGGAAATTTAATTTAATTTACCCCATGTCTATATCAGGTCGAACTAAAAGTTTATGAATTTTTGATTGGACGCTCTTTCTAATTTTTATTGAAATTTGGTAATATTATTCCGGCTATAGCGCCGATCACAGAGATTGTCCCCAAGGGTGGCGACTGAAACGTGATTGCTGTACCTATTGGAAATTTAATTTAATTTACCCCATGTCTATATCAGGTCGAACTAAAAGTTTATGAATTTTTGATTGGACGCTCTTTCTAATTTTTATTGAAATTTGGTAATATTATTCCGGCTATAGCGCCGATCACAGAGATTGTCCCCAAGGGTGGCGACTGAAACGTGATTGCTGTACCTATTGGAAATTTAATTTAATTTACCCCATGTCTATATCAGGTCGAACTAAAATTTTATGAATGTTTGATTGGACGCTATATCTAATTTTTATTGAAATTCGGTAATATTATTCCGGCTATAGCGCCGATCACAGAGATTGCTTCCAAGACTGGCTACTGATACATGGTTGCTGTACCTATTGGAAATTTAATTTAATTTACCCCATGTCTATATCAGGTCGAACTAAAAGTTTATGAATTTTTGATTGGACGCTCTTTCTAATTTTTATTGAAATTTGGTAATATTATTCCGGCTATAGCGCCGATCACAGAGATTGCCCCCAAGGGTGGCGACTGATACATGATTGCTGTACCTATTGGAAATTTAATTTAATTTACCCCATGTCTATATCAGGTCGAACTAAAAGTTTATGAATTTTTGATTGGACGCTCTTTCTAATTTTTATTGAAATTTGGTAATATTATTCCGGCTATAGCGCCGATCACAGAGATTGTCCCCAAGGGTGGCGACTGAAACGTGATTGCTGTACCTATTGGAAATTTAATTTAATTTACCCCATGTCTATATCAGGTCGAACTAAAATTTTATGAATGTTTGATTGGACGCTATATCTAATTTTTATTGAAATTCGGTAATATTATTCCGGCTATAGCGCCGATCACAGAGATTGCTTCCAAGACTGGCTACTGATACATGGTTGCTGTACCTATTGGAAATTTAATTTAATTTACCCCATGTCTATATCAGGTCGAACTAAAAGTTTATGAATTTTTGATTGGACGCTCTTTCTAATTTTTATTGAAATTTGGTAATATTATTCCGGCTATAGCGCCGATCACAGAGATTGTCCCCAAGGGTGGCGACTGAAACGTGATTGCTGTACCTATTGGAAATTTAATTTAATTTACCCCATGTCTATATCAGGTCGAACTAAAAGTTTATGAATTTTTGATTGGACGCTCTTTCTAATTTTTATTGAAATTTGGTAATATTATTCCGGCTATAGCGCCGATCACAGAGATTGTCCCCAAGGGTGGCGACTGAAACGTGATTGCTGTACCTATTGGAAATTTAATTTAATTTACCCCATGTCTATATCAGGTCGAACTAAAATTTTATGAATGTTTGATTGGACGCTATATCTAATTTTTATTGAAATTCGGTAATATTATTCCGGCTATAGCGCCGATCACAGAGATTGCTTCCAAGACTGGCTACTGATACATGGTTGCTGTACCTATTGGAAATTTAATTTAATTTACCCCATGTCTATATCAGGTCGAACTAAAAGTTTATGAATTTTTGATTGGACGCTCTTTCTAATTTTTATTGAAATTTGGTAATATTATTCCGGCTATAGCGCCGATCACAGAGATTGCCCCCAAGGGTGGCGACTGATACATGATTGCTGTACCTATTGGAAATTTAATTTAATTTACCCCATGTCTATATCAGGTCGAACTAAAATTTTATGAATGTTTGATTGGACGCTATATCTAATTTTTATTGAAATTCGGTAATATTATTCCGGCTATAGCGCCGATCACAGAGATTGCTTCCAAGACTGGCTACTGATACATGGTTGCTGTACCTATTGGAAATTTAATTTAATTTACCCCATGTCTATATCAGGTCGAACTAAAAGTTTATGAATTTTTGATTGGACGCTCTTTCTAATTTTTATTGAAATTTGGTAATATTATTCCGGCTATAGCGCCGATCACAGAGATTGTCCCCAAGGGTGGCGACTGAAACGTGATTGCTGTACCTATTGGAAATTTAATTTAATTTACCCCATGTCTATATCAGGTCGAACTAAAAGTTTATGAATTTTTGATTGGACGCTATTTCTAATTTTTATTGAAATTCGGTAATGTTCTTCCGGCTATAGCGCCGATCACAGAGATTGCCCCCAAGAGTGGCTACTGATGCATGATTGCTGTACCTATTGGAAATTTAATTTAATTTACCGTATGTCTATATCAGGTCGAACTAAAAGTTTATGAATTTTTGATTGGACGCTCTTTCTAATTTTTATTGAAATATGGTAATATTATTCCGGCTATAGCGCCGATCACAGAGATTGCCCCCAAGGGTGGCGACTGAAACGTGATTGCTGTACCTATTGGAAATTTAATTTAATTTACCCCATGTCTATATCAGGTCGAACTAAAAGTTTATGAATTTTTGATTGGACGCTCTTTCTAATTTTTATTGAAATTTGGTAATATTATTCCGGCTATAGCGCCGATCACAGAGATTGTCCCCAAGGGTGGCGACTGAAACGTGATTGCTGTACCTATTGGAAATTTAATTTAATTTACCCCATGTCTATATCAGGTCGAACTAAAAGTTTATGAATTTTTGATTGGACGCTATTTCTAATTTTTATTGAAATTCGGTAATGTTCTTCCGGCTATAGCGCCGATCACAGAGATTGCCCCCAAGAGTGGCTACTGATGCATGATTGCTGTACCTATTGGAAATTTAATTTAATTTACCGTATGTCTATATCAGGTCGAACTAAAAGTTTATGAATTTTTGATTGGACGCTCTTTCTAATTTTTATTGAAATATGGTAATATTATTCCGGCTATAGCGCCGATCACAGAGATTGCCCCCAAGGGTGGCGACTGAAACGTGATTGCTGTACCTATTGGAAATTTAATTTAATTTACCCCATGTCTATATCAGGTCGAACTAAAAGTTTATGAATTTTTGATTGGACGCTCTTTCTAATTTTTATTGAAATTTGGTAATGTTCTTCCGGCTATAGCGCCGATCACAGAGATTGCCCCCAAGGGTGGCGACTGATACATGATTGCTGTACCTATTGGAAATTTAATTTAATTTACCGTATGTCTATATCAGGTCGAACTAAAAGTTTATGAATTTTTGATTGGACGCTCTTTCTAATTTTTATTGAAATATGGTAATATTATTCCGGCTATAGCGCCGATCACAGAGATTGCCCCCAAGGGTGGCGACTGAAACGTGATTGCTGTACCTATTGGAAATTTAATTTAATTTACCCCATGTCTATATCAGGTCGAACTAAAAGTTTATGAATTTTTGATTGGACGCTCTTTCTAATTTTTATTGAAATTTGGTAATATTCTTCCGGCTATAGCGCCGATCACAGAGATTGCCCCCAAGGGTGGCGACTGATACATGATTGCTGTACCTATTGGAAATTTAATTTAATTTACCCCATGTCTATATCAGGTCGAACTAAAATTTTATGAATGTTTGATTGGACGCTATATCTAATTTTTATTGAAATTCGGTAATATTATTCCGGCTATAGCGCCGATCACAGAGATTGCTTCCAAGACTGGCTACTGATACATGGTTGCTGTACCTATTGGAAATTTAATTTAATTTACCCCATGTCTATATCAGGTCGAACTAAAAGTTTATGAATTTTTGATTGGACGCTCTTTCTAATTTTTATTGAAATTTGGTAATATTATTCCGGCTATAGCGCCGATCACAGAGATTGTCCCCAAGGGTGGCGACTGAAACGTGATTGCTGTACCTATTGGAAATTTAATTTAATTTACCCCATGTCTATATCAGGTCGAACTAAAAGTTTATGAATTTTTGATTGGACGCTATTTCTAATTTTTATTGAAATTCGGTAATGTTCTTCCGGCTATAGCGCCGATCACAGAGATTGCCCCCAAGAGTGGCTACTGATGCATGATTGCTGTACCTATTGGAAATTTAATTTAATTTACCGTATGTCTATATCAGGTCGAACTAAAAGTTTATGAATTTTTGATTGGACGCTCTTTCTAATTTTTATTGAAATATGGTAATATTATTCCGGCTATAGCGCCGATCACAGAGATTGCCCCCAAGGGTGGCGACTGAAACGTGATTGCTGTACCTATTGGAAATTTAATTTAATTTACCCCATGTCTATATCAGGTCGAACTAAAAGTTTATGAATTTTTGATTGGACGCTCTTTCTAATTTTTATTGAAATTTGGTAATATTATTCCGGCTATAGCGCCGATCACAGAGATTGTCCCCAAGGGTGGCGACTGAAACGTGATTGCTGTACCTATTGGAAATTTAATTTAATTTACCCCATGTCTATATCAGGTCGAACTAAAAGTTTATGAATTTTTGATTGGACGCTATTTCTAATTTTTATTGAAATTCGGTAATGTTCTTCCGGCTATAGCGCCGATCACAGAGATTGCCCCCAAGAGTGGCTACTGATGCATGATTGCTGTACCTATTGGAAATTTAATTTAATTTACCGTATGTCTATATCAGGTCGAACTAAAAGTTTATGAATTTTTGATTGGACGCTCTTTCTAATTTTTATTGAAATATGGTAATATTATTCCGGCTATAGCGCCGATCACAGAGATTGCCCCCAAGGGTGGCGACTGAAACGTGATTGCTGTACCTATTGGAAATTTAATTTAATTTACCCCATGTCTATATCAGGTCGAACTAAAAGTTTATGAATTTTTGATTGGACGCTCTTTCTAATTTTTATTGAAATTTGGTAATGTTCTTCCGGCTATAGCGCCGATCACAGAGATTGCCCCCAAGGGTGGCGACTGATACATGATTGCTGTACCTATTGGAAATTTAATTTAATTTACCGTATGTCTATATCAGGTCGAACTAAAAGTTTATGAATTTTTGATTGGACGCTCTTTCTAATTTTTATTGAAATATGGTAATATTATTCCGGCTATAGCGCCGATCACAGAGATTGCCCCCAAGGGTGGCGACTGAAACGTGATTGCTGTACCTATTGGAAATTTAATTTAATTTACCCCATGTCTATATCAGGTCGAACTAAAAGTTTATGAATTTTTGATTGGACGCTCTTTCTAATTTTTATTGAAATTTGGTAATATTCTTCCGGCTATAGCGCCGATCACAGAGATTGCCCCCAAGGGTGGCGACTGATACATGATTGCTGTACCTATTGGAAATTTAATTTAATTTACCCCATGTCTATATCAGCTCGAACTAAAATTTTATGAATGTTTGATTGGACGCTATATCTAATTTTTATTGAAATTCGGTAATATTATTCCGGCTATAGCGCCGATCACAGAGATTGCTTCCAAGACTGGCTACTGATACATGGTTGCTGTACCTATTGGAAATTTAATTTAATTTACCCCATGTCTATATCAGGTCGAACTAAAAGTTTATGAATTTTTGATTGGACGCTCTTTCTAATTTTTATTGAAATATGGTAATATTATTCCGGCTATAGCGCCGATCACAGAGATTGCCCCCAAGGGTGGCGACTGAAACGTGATTGCTGTACCTATTGGAAATTTAATTTAATTTACCCCATGTCTATATCAGGTCGAACTAAAAGTTTATGAATTTTTGATTGGACGCTCTTTCTAATTTTTATTGAAATTTGGTAATGTTCTTCCGGCTATAGCGCCGATCACAGAGATTGCCCCCAAGGGTGGCGACTGATACATGATTGCTGTACCTATTGGAAATTTAATTTAATTTACCGTATGTCTATATCAGGTCGAACTAAAAGTTTATGAATTTTTGATTGGACGCTCTTTCTAATTTTTATTGAAATATGGTAATATTATTCCGGCTATAGCGCCGATCACAGAGATTGCCCCCAAGGGTGGCGACTGAAACGTGATTGCTGTACCTATTGGAAATTTAATTTAATTTACCCCATGTCTATATCAGGTCGAACTAAAAGTTTATGAATTTTTGATTGGACGCTCTTTCTAATTTTTATTGAAATTTGGTAATATTCTTCCGGCTATAGCGCCGATCACAGAGATTGCCCCCAAGGGTGGCGACTGATACATGATTGCTGTACCTATTGGAAATTTAATTTAATTTACCCCATGTCTATATCAGGTCGAACTAAAATTTTATGAATGTTTGATTGGACGCTATATCTAATTTTTATTGAAATTCGGTAATATTATTCCGGCTATAGCGCCGATCACAGAGATTGCTTCCAAGACTGGCTACTGATACATGGTTGCTGTACCTATTGGAAATTTAATTTAATTTACCCCATGTCTATATCAGGTCGAACTAAAAGTTTATGAATTTTTGATTGGACGCTCTTTCTAATTTTTATTGAAATTTGGTAATATTATTCCGGCTATAGCGCCGATCACAGAGATTGTCCCCAAGGGTGGCGACTGAAACGTGATTGCTGTACCTATTGGAAATTTAATTTAATTTACCCCATGTCTATATCAGGTCGAACTAAAAGTTTATGAATTTTTGATTGGACGCTATTTCTAATTTTTATTGAAATTCGGTAATGTTCTTCCGGCTATAGCGCCGATCACAGAGATTGCCCCCAAGAGTGGCTACTGATGCATGATTGCTGTACCTATTGGAAATTTAATTTAATTTACCGTATGTCTATATCAGGTCGAACTAAAAGTTTATGAATTTTTGATTGGACGCTCTTTCTAATTTTTATTGAAATATGGTAATATTATTCCGGCTATAGCGCCGATCACAGAGATTGCCCCCAAGGGTGGCGACTGAAACGTGATTGCTGTACCTATTGGAAATTTAATTTAATTTACCCCATGTCTATATCAGGTCGAACTAAAAGTTTATGAATTTTTGATTGGACGCTCTTTCTAATTTTTATTGAAATTTGGTAATATTATTCCGGCTATAGCGCCGATCACAGAGATTGTCCCCAAGGGTGGCGACTGAAACGTGATTGCTGTACCTATTGGAAATTTAATTTAATTTACCCCATGTCTATATCAGGTCGAACTAAAAGTTTATGAATTTTTGATTGGACGCTATTTCTAATTTTTATTGAAATTCGGTAATGTTCTTCCGGCTATAGCGCCGATCACAGAGATTGCCCCCAAAAGTGGCTACTGATGCATGATTGCTGTACCTATTGGAAATTTAATTTAATTTACCGTATGTCTATATCAGGTCGAACTAAAAGTTTATGAATTTTTGATTGGACGCTCTTTCTAATTTTTATTGAAATATGGTAATATTATTCCGGCTATAGCGCCGATCACAGAGATTGCCCCCAAGGGTGGCGACTGAAACGTGATTGCTGTACCTATTGGAAATTTAATTTAATTTACCCCATGTCTATATCAGGTCGAACTAAAAGTTTATGAATTTTTGATTGGACGCTCTTTCTAATTTTTATTGAAATTTGGTAATGTTCTTCCGGCTATAGCGCCGATCACAGAGATTGCCCCCAAGGGTGGCGACTGATACATGATTGCTGTACCTATTGGAAATTTAATTTAATTTACCGTATGTCTATATCAGGTCGAACTAAAAGTTTATGAATTTTTGATTGGACGCTCTTTCTAATTTTTATTGAAATATGGTAATATTATTCCGGCTATAGCGCCGATCACAGAGATTGCCCCCAAGGGTGGCGACTGAAACGTGATTGCTGTACCTATTGGAAATTTAATTTAATTTACCCCATGTCTATATCAGGTCGAACTAAAAGTTTATGAATTTTTGATTGGACGCTCTTTCTAATTTTTATTGAAATTTGGTAATATTCTTCCGGCTATAGCGCCGATCACAGAGATTGCCCCCAAGGGTGGCGACTGATACATGATTGCTGTACCTATTGGAAATTTAATTTAATTTACCCCATGTCTATATCAGGTCGAACTAAAATTTTATGAATGTTTGATTGGACGCTATATCTAATTTTTATTGAAATTCGGTAATATTATTCCGGCTATAGCGCCGATCACAGAGATTGCTTCCAAGACTGGCTACTGATACATGGTTGCTGTACCTATTGGAAATTTAATTTAATTTACCCCATGTCTATATCAGGTCGAACTAAAAGTTTATGAATTTTTGATTGGACGCTCTTTCTAATTTTTATTGAAATTTGGTAATATTATTCCGGCTATAGCGCCGATCACAGAGATTGTCCCCAAGGGTGGCGACTGAAACGTGATTGCTGTACCTATTGGAAATTTAATTTAATTTACCCCATGTCTATATCAGGTCGAACTAAAATTTTATGAATTTTTGATTGGACGCTATATCTAATTTTTATTGAAATTCGGTAATATTCTTCCGGCTATAGCGCCGATCACAGAGATTGCCCCCAAGGGTGGCGACTGATACATGATTGCTGTACCTATTGGAAATTTAATTTAATTTACCCCATGTCTATATCAGGTCGAACTAAAATTTTATGAATGTTTGATTGGACGCTATATCTAATTTTTATTGAAATTCGGTAATATTATTCCGGCTATAGCGCCGATCACAGAGATTGCTTCCAAGACTGGCTACTGATACATGGTTGCTGTACCTATTGGAAATTTAATTTAATTTACCCCATGTCTATATCAGGTCGAACTAAAAGTTTATGAATTTTTGATTGGACGCTCTTTCTAATTTTTATTGAAATTTGGTAATATTATTCCGGCTATAGCGCCGATCACAGAGATTGTCCCCAAGGGTGGCGACTGAAACGTGATTGCTGTACCTATTGGAAATTTAATTTAATTTACCCCATGTCTATATCAGGTCGAACTAAAAGTTTATGAATTTTTGATTGGACGCTATTTCTAATTTTTATTGAAATTCGGTAATGTTCTTCCGGCTATAGCGCCGATCACAGAGATTGCCCCCAAGAGTGGCTACTGATGCATGATTGCTGTACCTATTGGAAATTTAATTTAATTTACCGTATGTCTATATCAGGTCGAACTAAAAGTTTATGAATTTTTGATTGGACGCTCTTTCTAATTTTTATTGAAATATGGTAATATTATTCCGGCTATAGCGCCGATCACAGAGATTGTCCCCAAGGGTGGCGACTGAAACGTGATTGCTGTACCTATTGGAAATTTAATTTAATTTACCGTATGTCTATATCAGGTCGAACTAAAAGTTTATGAATTTTTGATTGGACGCTATTTCTAATTTTTATTGAAATTCGGTAATATTCTTCCGGCTATAGCGCCGATCACAGAGATTGCCCCCAAGGGTGGCGACTGATACATGATTGCTGTACCTATTGGAAATTTAATTTAATTTACCCCATGTCTATATCAGGTCGAACTAAAATTTTATGAATGTTTGATTGGACGCTATATCTAATTTTTATTGAAATTCGGTAATATTATTCCGGCTATAGCGCCGATCACAGAGATTGCTTCCAAGACTGGCTACTGATACATGGTTGCTGTACCTATTGGAAATTTAATTTAATTTACCCCATGTCTATATCAGGTCGAACTAAAAGTTTATGAATTTTTGATTGGACGCTCTTTCTAATTTTTATTGAAATTTGGTAATATTATTCCGGCTATAGCGCCGATCACAGAGATTGTCCCCAAGGGTGGCGACTGAAACGTGATTGCTGTACCTATTGGAAATTTAATTTAATTTACCTTATGTCTATATCAGGTCGAACTAAAATTTTATGAATGTTTGATTGGACGCTATATCTAATTTTTATTGAAATTCGGTAATATTATTCCGGCTATAGCGCCGATCACAGAGATTGCTTCCAAGACTGGCTACTGATACATGGTTGCTGTACCTATTGGAAATTTAATTTAATTTACCCCATGTCTATATCAGGTCGAACTAAAAGTTTATGAATTTTTGATTGGACGCTCTTTCTAATTTTTATTGAAATTTGGTAATATTATTCCGGCTATAGCGCCGATCACAGAGATTGTCCCCAAGGGTGGCGACTGAAACGTGATTGCTGTACCTATTGGAAATTTAATTTAATTTACCCCATGTCTATATCAGGTCGAACTAAAATTTTATGAATTTTTGATTGGACGCTATATCTAATTTTTATTGAAATTCGGTAATATTCTTCCGGCTATAGCGCCGATCACAGAGATTGCCCCCAAGGGTGGCGACTGATACATGATTGCTGTACCTATTGGAAATTTAATTTAATTTACCCCATGTCTATATCAGGTCGAACTAAAATTTTATGAATGTTTGATTGGACGCTATATCTAATTTTTATTGAAATTCGGTAATATTATTCCGGCTATAGCGCCGATCACAGAGATTGCTTCCAAGACTGGCTACTGATACATGGTTGCTGTACCTATTGGAAATTTAATTTAATTTACCCCATGTCTATATCAGGTCGAACTAAAAGTTTATGAATTTTTGATTGGACGCTCTTTCTAATTTTTATTGAAATTTGGTAATATTATTCCGGCTATAGCGCCGATCACAGAGATTGCCCCCAAGGGTGGCGACTGATACATGATTGCTGTACCTATTGGAAATTTAATTTAATTTACCCCATGTCTATATCAGGTCGAACTAAAATTTTATGAATGTTTGATTGGACGCTATATCTAATTTTTATTGAAATTCGGTAATATTATTCCGGCTATAGCGCCGATCACAGAGATTGCTTCCAAGACTGGCTACTGATACATGGTTGCTGTACCTATTGGAAATTTAATTTAATTTACCTTATGTCTATATCAGGTCGAACTAAAAGTTTATGAATTTTTGATTGGACGCTCTTTCTAATTTTTATTGAAATTTGGTAATATTATTCCGGCTATAGCGCCGATCACAGAGATTGTCCCCAAGGGTGGCGACTGAAACGTGATTGCTGTACCTATTGGAAATTTAATTTAATTTACCCCATGTCTATATCAGGTCGAACTAAAAGTTTATGAATTTTTGATTGGACGCTATTTCTAATTTTTATTGAAATTCGGTAATGTTCTTCCGGCTATAGCGCCGATCACAGAGATTGCCCCCAAGAGTGGCTACTGATGCATGATTGCTGTACCTATTGGAAATTTAATTTAATTTACCGTATGTCTATATCAGGTCGAACTAAAAGTTTATGAATTTTTGATTGGACGCTCTTTCTAATTTTTATTGAAATATGGTAATATTATTCCGGCTATAGCGCCGATCACAGAGATTGCCCCCAAGGGTGGCGACTGAAACGTGATTGCTGTACCTATTGGAAATTTAATTTAATTTACCCCATGTCTATATCAGGTCGAACTAAAAGTTTATGAATTTTTGATTGGACGCTCTTTCTAATTTTTATTGAAATTTGGTAATATTATTCCGGCTATAGCGCCGATCACAGAGATTGTCCCCAAGGGTGGCGACTGAAACGTGATTGCTGTACCTATTGGAAATTTAATTTAATTTACCCCATGTCTATATCAGGTCGAACTAAAAGTTTATGAATTTTTGATTGGACGCTATTTCTAATTTTTATTGAAATTCGGTAATGTTCTTCCGGCTATAGCGCCGATCACAGAGATTGCCCCCAAGAGTGGCTACTGATGCATGATTGCTGTACCTATTGGAAATTTAATTTAATTTACCGTATGTCTATATCAGGTCGAACTAAAAGTTTATGAATTTTTGATTGGACGCTCTTTCTAATTTTTATTGAAATATGGTAATATTATTCCGGCTATAGCGCCGATCACAGAGATTGCCCCCAAGGGTGGCGACTGAAACGTGATTGCTGTACCTATTGGAAATTTAATTTAATTTACCCCATGTCTATATCAGGTCGAACTAAAAGTTTATGAATTTTTGATTGGACGCTCTTTCTAATTTTTATTGAAATTTGGTAATGTTCTTCCGGCTATAGCGCCGATCACAGAGATTGCCCCCAAGGGTGGCGACTGATACATGATTGCTGTACCTATTGGAAATTTAATTTAATTTACCGTATGTCTATATCAGGTCGAACTAAAAGTTTATGAATTTTTGATTGGACGCTCTTTCTAATTTTTATTGAAATATGGTAATATTATTCCGGCTATAGCGCCGATCACAGAGATTGCCCCCAAGGGTGGCGACTGAAACGTGATTGCTGTACCTATTGGAAATTTAATTTAATTTACCCCATGTCTATATCAGGTCGAACTAAAAGTTTATGAATTTTTGATTGGACGCTCTTTCTAATTTTTATTGAAATTTGGTAATATTCTTCCGGCTATAGCGCCGATCACAGAGATTGCCCCCAAGGGTGGCGACTGATACATGATTGCTGTACCTATTGGAAATTTAATTTAATTTACCCCATGTCTATATCAGGTCGAACTAAAATTTTATGAATGTTTGATTGGACGCTATATCTAATTTTTATTGAAATTCGGTAATATTATTCCGGCTATAGCGCCGATCACAGAGATTGCTTCCAAGACTGGCTACTGATACATGGTTGCTGTACCTATTGGAAATTTAATTTAATTTACCCCATGTCTATATCAGGTCGAACTAAAAGTTTATGAATTTTTGATTGGACGCTCTTTCTAATTTTTATTGAAATTTGGTAATATTATTCCGGCTATAGCGCCGATCACAGAGATTGTCCCCAAGGGTGGCGACTGAAACGTGATTGCTGTACCTATTGGAAATTTAATTTAATTTACCTTATGTCTATATCAGGTCGAACTAAAATTTTATGAATTTTTGATTGGACGCTATATCTAATTTTTATTGAAATTCGGTAATATTCTTCCGGCTATAGCGCCGATCACAGAGATTGCCCCCAAGGGTGGCGACTGATACATGATTGCTGTACCTATTGGAAATTTAATTTAATTTACCCCATGTCTATATCAGGTCGAACTAAAAGTTTATGAATTTTTGATTGGACGCTCTTTCTAGTTTTTATTGAAATTTGGTAATATTCTTCCGGCTATAGCGCCGATCACAGAGATTGCCCCCAAGGGTGGCGACTGATACATGATTGCTGTACCTATTGGAAATTTAATTTAATTTACCCCATGTCTATATCAGGTCGAACTAAAAGTTTATGAATTTTTGATTGGACGCTCTTTCTAATTTTTATTGAAATTTGGTAATATTCTTCCGGCTATAGCGCCGATCACAGAGATTGCCCCCAAGGGTGGCGACTGAAACGTGATTGCTGTACCTATTGGAAATTTAATTTAATTTACCCCATGTCTATATCAGGTCGAACTAAAAGTTTATGAATTTTTGATTGGACGCTCTTTCTAATTTTTATTGAAATTTGGTAATATTCTTCCGGCTATAGCGCCGATCACAGAGATTGCCCCCAAGGGTGGCGACTGATACATGATTGCTGTACCTATTGGAAATTTAATTTAATTTACCCCATGTCTATATCAGGTCGAACTAAAATTTTATGAATGTTTGATTGGACGCTATATCTAATTTTTATTGAAATTCGGTAATATTATTCCGGCTATAGCGCCGATCACAGAGATTGCTTCCAAGACTGGCTACTGATACATGGTTGCTGTACCTATTGGAAATTTAATTTAATTTACCCCATGTCTATATCAGGTCGAACTAAAAGTTTATGAATTTTTGATTGGACGCTCTTTCTAATTTTTATTGAAATTTGGTAATATTATTCCGGCTATAGCGCCGATCACAGAGATTGTCCCCAAGGGTGGCGACTGAAACGTGATTGCTGTACCTATTGGAAATTTAATTTAATTTACCCCATGTCTATATCAGGTCGAACTAAAAGTTTATGAATTTTTGATTGGACGCTATTTCTAATTTTTATTGAAATTCGGTAATGTTCTTCCGGCTATAGCGCCGATCACAGAGATTGCCCCCAAGAGTGGCTACTGATGCATGATTGCTGTACCTATTGGAAATTTAATTTAATTTACCGTATGTCTATATCAGGTCGAACTAAAAGTTTATGAATTTTTGATTGGACGCTCTTTCTAATTTTTATTGAAATTTGGTAATGTTCTTCCGGCTATAGCGCCGATCACAGAGATTGCCCCCAAGGGTGGCGACTGATACATGATTGCTGTACCTATTGGAAATTTAATTTAATTTACCGTATGTCTATATCAGGTCGAACTAAAAGTTTATGAATTTTTGATTGGACGCTCTTTCTAATTTTTATTGAAATATGGTAATATTATTCCGGCTATAGCGCCGATCACAGAGATTGCCCCCAAGGGTGGCGACTGAAACGTGATTGCTGTACCTATTGGAAATTTAATTTAATTTACCCCATGTCTATATCAGGTCGAACTAAAAGTTTATGAATTTTTGATTGGACGCTCTTTCTAATTTTTATTGAAATTTGGTAATGTTCTTCCGGCTATAGCGCCGATCACAGAGATTGCCCCCAAGGGTGGCGACTGATACATGATTGCTGTACCTATTGGAAATTTAATTTAATTTACCCCATGTCTATATCAGGTCGAACTAAAAGTTTATGAATTTTTGATTGGACGCTCTTTCTAATTTTTATTGAAATTTGGTAATATTATTCCGGCTATAGCGCCGATCACAGAGATTGCCCCCAAGAGTGGTGACTGATACATGGTTGCTGTACCTATTGGAAATTTAATTTAATTTACCCCATGTCTATATCAGGTCGAACTAAAAGTTTATGAATTTTGGATTGGACGCTATTTCTAATATTTCTAACGGCAGGTGATTGCAAAAGAGAATCCAACGCACAAGTATTATTAAAATAGTCGCAAGTTTTAGATCCATTTTGCAAGGCTGGCAAAGTTTTCCTATTAGAACTTGCTGACTTTCCTTTGGGTATTAATTTACGTTTAATTATTGACTTTTGCCGTTTAGGCGATTGGTTTTCTGTTGCACAAATGCTCTTTTTTTTTGAATTTTTACTTAACATTTCCATCGTAGCGATATTACGATCTTTTCCTGATAAATTTCTCAGTTCGAGAATATTAGTTAAATTAAAGCTTGACTTCTTACTTTTAGGGGTCGAATCGCATAAATGTTTTCCTTTCCAAACAGATTCTTCGTTTTGGGTATCAAGCAGTGTTGGCTCATGTTCCTCAATTTCTACCGAAGAATGCAAGTTTTCTTCAATTTTCTTATTTTTCAAAGAAAATTTTGGAATATTGCTTGAAATCTGCTTATAAATCGCTTGATTTCGTATATTAATTTCACGAACGAATCGACCTACTTTCGTTGGAAGCTTACCAATGTGTTTGGATAACTTAAATCTTCGTTTAATAGTAGCGAAATAGTTTTCTACATGACTATTCGAATGTCGAGCGCCAGCTTTCAATAATCCAGTCCCAAGAAGCAAGTAAGTCATATATTTTTTCAAAATTAAGTCGTGAAACTTCGGATTATAAAAGCCATTTAATCCACAGGGCCCTAACTTGTCATTATTACCTATGCTAACTGCGTCGCTTATGAACTGTAGATCTAAATAAAATGGGCTTTGCAAATATAAAGGCTTAATGTTACTTCTGGTTACTATTTTACTCGAAATTCCTACCTCCATATCTTTAACTACATTAAATTCTAAAATCGTATATGTTAAATCGGCCATTGAATTCCGTACATTTTCGGTAATATGTTTTGTTTTTAGGATAATTGCAAAATTTCGCCAGATTTCTTTAATTTTATCATAAGTCCCTGATATGAATAACGATGCAAAAATCTCTTTAATAAATTGTTGACTATTCTTGAAATATCTATTAATATCTTGTGCTATTTTATGCGTCAAATGAGAACAACATAAATAAACTTTAACAACACTGTCTTGAGTCCTAACATTTCCAACATTTGTAACCCAGTTATGCGTGAGAGTCAGGTATTCTATGAGATCCATTCGATTGAAAGCGTGCAGAATTGAATTAAGTTCAGCAAAAGAGAAGTCTATAACTACAGCATTAAAAACAGGCCATGTTTTGAAATGTTTCTCTAAAAAGTTTCGATAAGCATATAACCAACTTCCAATTGTAGTCACCGAATGACTCGAGCTTATCATATCGCAGTTAAAGGAAATGGTGTAGCAGAATCAAATGCATTTCCTTTAGCAGCTATAACAAGTGCATAATGAAGAATTTTTTTACAATTTTTGTATGGGGCTCTTATAAGACTACCTGTGGCGTCTAAGTAAACAGAAAGTTCTTTATTTGATTGAAAGTCACACATAAGCTTTAAAACTTTATTTTGCAGTATACTAAAAGTTAAAACAACAAATGGTCGATAACATATATGTTTTATGTATGAATTAATACCTTCAGTTTTGTTCATTTCTTCAGAAATGTCAACAACGTCATTTGGTGCATTATCATTGGTTTTTAAAGCTTCTGATCTTATTTTTCGCAAGACATCTAATGATTTTGCTTTTGGAATGGTATTTGTTCTTGTAACAAAATCTAAATCCTCTTCATCAATTAAACTTTCCGCTACTATTTCTACTGTACTATTTAATAACTTTTTTTTGTATTCTAATCTACTAAAAGCAGCAGTGTGATGAAACTTTTTATAAGGATGATTTACTGACCTACTTGTGCTATAAACATCGAAAATACCACACGATAAATCGCGATTAACTAATTTGAACTTTCTACAAGGTTCCTTAACACTTTTATGTCCACAATACGCCCTAATTGTCAAATGATTTTTAAGAATATCATATCCCTTAATATTTATTAAACATCCACTTAATTTTGTCAAATATTGAGAAATTATTGAACTATAAAAAAATGGAACTAATTTTCTATCCCTAATAGAATACATCTTAATCCAAATATCATTCGGGATAGCAATCTGATTACTAATTTTATAAATTTGTTATTATTGGCTCCTTGGTTTATAATTATTTCAGAATCATTCCCAACTTTATCTGAACTTTCTGCATTTATCAAATCAGCAGCATCTATCCTATCTTCATTAACAATGTCAATATTATCTACTAAGTTGCAATTAATAGGTTTTATAACAAGTTCGTCAGACTCCGGTACTTCTTCAACCATTAATTTATTTGGAGAAATGCGTTCAGCAGAAGGACTACTAATCCTAACATCTATATTAACTGGATTTTTATTTAATAAGGTAACAATATGATAATCCGTTGTATTTGAAAAATCAGAAGCGACTATATCATCTGCATCTAAAATATAAATATTCTCCACCATATTTTCATCGAGAGGTTCTATAAGCAGTTCGGTACACTCTAGCGCATCTTCTAAGCAAGTGTTCTTTAAAGAAAGAGGTTCTTCGGCAAAACGATTAACTCCAAAACTAGTTTGAACGGAATCAGTATTTAATTGGGGAACCGTATTTTGTAATATTTCAAGACCAGTTTCGTTATTAACAAGGATTTCATCAGTTTGTGGGAGTGGGCCTATTTTATTCGAATTCAAGTCTACGCAACGATCAAAATCATTTTTCAAATGACGCCGACAAATATTAAAAATCCTATCTCGATTAACTTTATTATAAGTTGCGCCAAGCTCAAAACATATTTTTTTCATGTAAACCGTATCAGACTTTGTTATTTTGTCATCTTTATGTTGCAATACACGTAACGCGGCTTTTAATGTATTGGCATTGATAAGATTTCGATTAAGTTTATAATTATAATTTAAAAAAGATTGATTTTGGAAAACCATGGTGGTTCCTATAAGATTTAATTAACAAATATTACAAACAAATTTTACAAAGAAATTTCGGCAAACCTATATTATTAAGCTACCTAAGCCACGAATGAATAATATATGTAAGGAAACACTAACATATAAAATGTGTATTATGTATAAAATAGAGTTCAATGTTGGCACGAAATAAAAAGCGGGAAATATTTTATATAATAATTTATAACTCAACAGACAAAAATTTTTCTCATACCATATTCATTCAAATTTCATAACGTAACCTCCTATATTCTGTATAGAAAACGCCTGTCGTTTGACGTCATATAGTACTAAAAAATGTACTAAAATTTATTATTAAATAGGCGGCGTTTAAATTGATTAAAACAAAGGATTTTTTTACGCTGTATTTTGTTGGAATTTTAGCTACATTAGTTACATGAGTCTTGTTATGTGTTAGTGTCGGTATATTATATAAACGAGGACCTGTTTATTACTATACAATAATGAACAATAGTAAAAGATTTGGAAAACCGGACGGTAATATAATTTTGGTATTTATTAAAAAATAAAAAAAAATAAAGATATTTATTCTTTAAAAAAACAATGAAACATTTTATTCAAATACTTGAACTGTCCTCCCCATAATTCATAAAAAAATGTCTTCCCACCATAACGTTCTAGAAACGTACAGTAAACTATCTTGTTGTGAAGATAGTTCTTTGGTCCTTAAATAATAGAAGGAGTTATAACCTGTCTATACTATATATTGAAACTTCTGTAATAGTAGGTCTAGAACGTGGCATTAATGAAAGGTTTTAAAAAATTTAATATGCGATATAAACTTAAAAATATATGTACATACATAGTGCGTATCTTCTTATAAAACAATATACAAATTTTTGTAAACTAACTACCAAAAAATACTATAATTCAAAACTAATAAGCTATTAATCATATATTTATGTATGTTGATTTATTTTTCTTCTAAATTTTAATTTTTAATTTAAATTTAAATAAAATATTTCACTGTAATCTAAAATTGGGATCTTATAAAATTATTTATAAAGATTATTTTCCGCGCTTTTCGTTTGGTAATACATTATAAATAAAGTAACAGATAAAACAAATATTACAAAATGTTTATGCATTTATTATCAATAATTAGTATTATTTAACGATAAATATAATACATATGTAAGACTCTTAAAGACACTATAAATTGATATAGCAATTGGTGTTCTTTTTCTTCCTTTGCTTTCTACAAAACGATAGCCGTCAAAAATAATCCTTATTGTATCAGATTGAAGCCGTATGTATCTATGCTATACACGTCATTACTATAAAAAAATATTATGATGGATATTGTTTTTCATATTTGTCTTAACACTTTTGTTACACAACGCTAGTCGAAGAGCGTTCGAAAATTTTACGAAAATAGTTAATAAATAAATAATTTGTTCCGAAGATAAACAATAACATAAACAATTCCGATATTACGTAAAGCGTCTTTATGGTTTAATGAGCGATACAAAAAATGAAAATAGGCATTACCAATAATAAATCATTTCAAAAATACATTTTTTAATGAATTTTTTACCTGTAAAAATTGTAATTGATATTTTACAGAAACACATTTTTAAACAATTTTAAGAAAACAAAGGAACACAAATCAACATAATAGTAAAAATTAATATCCTTGGCTTTTCCCTGCAATCTTAATAAAAAATTACAGTAGTTCACAAAAACATAAACTTTTAGCGCCACTTTAAATCCTACTAGTAATCAGGTGTCAGTCACAAACCTGATGAGCAATTTTAATGTTTGCAGCTTAAATAGAGCAATCTTCAGAAAAGAGGCCATAATAAAAAAATATTATAATAATATAAATAAATTACTATTAAATTTTATTCAAAAATCTGATAAAATACAATTAATTATACACAATAGTTCCATCTATTATAAGTACAAGTCAAATTATATAAAAATTCTATAGGTATAGCAATCACGTATCAGTCGCCACCCTTGGGGGCAATCTCTGTGATCGGCGCTATAGCCGGAAGAATATTACCAAATTTCAATAAAAATTAGAAAGAGCGTCCAATCAAAAATTCATAAACTTTTAGTTCGACCTGATATAGACATGGGGTAAATTAAATTAAATTTCCAATAGGTACAGCAATCACGTTTCAGTCGCCACCCTTGGGGGCAATCTCTGTGATCGGCGCTATAGCCGGAATAATATTACCATATTTCAATAAAAATTAGAAAGAGCGTCCAATCAAAAATTCATAAATTTTAGTTCGACCTGATATAGACATGGGGTAAATTAAATTAAATTTCCAATAGGTACAGCAATCATGTATCAGTAGCCACTCTTGGGGGCAATCTCTGTGATCGGCGCTATAGCCGGAATAATATTACCGAATTTCAATAAAAATTAGATATAGCGTCCAATCAAAAATTCATAAAATTTTAGTTCGACCTGATATAGACATGGGGTAAATTAAATTAAATTTCCAATACGTACAGCAATCATGTATTAGTCGCCACCCTTGGGGGCAATCTCTGTGGTCGGCGCTATAGCCGGAAGAATATTACCAAATTTCAATAAAAATTAGAAAGAGCGTCCAATCAAAAATTCATAAACTTTTAGTTCGACCTGATATAGACATTAGGTAAATTAAATTAAATTTCCAATAGGTACAGCAACCATGTATCAGTCACCACTCTTGGGGGCAATCTCGGTGATCGGCGCTATAGCCGGAATAATATTACCATATTTCAATAAAAATTAGAAAGAGCGTCCAATCAAAAATTCATAAACTTTTAGTTCGACCTGATATAGACATGGGGTAAATTAAATTAAATTTCCAATAGGTACAGCAATCATGTATCAGTCGCCACCCTTGGGGGCAATCTCTGTGATCGGCGCTATAGCCGGAAGAATATTACCAAATTTCAATAAAAATTAGAAAGAGCGTCCAATCAAAAATTCATAAACTTTTAGTTCGACCTGATATAGACATGGGGTAAATTAAATTAAATTTCCAATAGGTACAGCAATCACGTTTCAGTCGCCACCCTTGGGGGCAATCTCTGTGATCGGCGCTATAGCCGGAATAATATTACCATATTTCAATAAAAATTAGAAAGAGCGTCCAATCAAAAATTCATAAATTTTAGTTCGACCTGATATAAACATGGGGTAAATTAAATTAAATTTCCAATAGGTACAGCAATCACGTATCAGTCGCCACCCTTGGGGGCAATCTCTGTGATCGGCGCTATAGCCGGAATAATATTACCGAATTTCAATAAAAATTAGAAATAGCGTCCAATCAAAAATTCATAAACTTTTAGTTCGACCTGATATAGACATTAGGTAAATTAAATTAAATTTCCAATAGGTACAGCAATCATGTATCAGTCGCCACTCTTGGGGGCAATCTCTGTGATCGGCGCTATAGCCGGAAGAATATTACCAAATTTCAATAAAAATTAGAAATAGCGTCCAATCAAAAATTCATAAACTTTTAGTTCGACCAGATATAGACATGGGGTAAATTAAATTAAATTTCCAATAGGTACAGCAATCACGTATCAGTCGCCACCCTTGGGGGCAATCTCTGTGATCGGCGCTATAGCCGGAATAATATTACCGAATTTCAATAAAAATTAGAAATAGCGTCCAATCAAAAATTCATAAACTTTTAGTTCGACCTGATATAGACATTAGGTAAATTAAATTAAATTTCCAATAGGTACAGCAATCACGTTTCAGTCGCCACCCTTGGGGGCAATCTCTGTGATCGGCGCTATAGCCGGAATAATATTACCGAATTTCAATAAAAATTAGAAATAGCGAACCAATCAAAAATTCATAAACTTTTAGTTCGACCTGATATAGACATACGGTAAATTAAATTGAACTTCCAATAGGTACAGCAATCACGTATCAGTCGCCACCCTTGGGGGCAATCTCTGTGATCGGCGCTATAGCCGGAATAATATTACCGAATTTCAATAAAAATTAGAAATAGCGTCCAATCAAAAATTCATAAACTTTTAGTTCGACCTGATATAGACATTAGGTAAATTAAATTAAATTTCCAATAGGTACAGCAATCATGTATCAGTCGCCACTCTTGGGGGCAATCTCTGTGATCGGCGCTATAGCCGGAAGAATATTACCAAATTTCAATAAAAATTAGAAATAGCGTCCAATCAAAAATTCATAAACTTTTAGTTCGACCTGATATAGACATGGGGTAAATTAAATTAAATTTCCAATAGGTACAGCAATCACGTTTCAGTCGCCACCCTTGGGGGCAATCTCTGTGATCGGCGCTATAGCCGGAATAATATTACCATATTTCAATAAAAATTAGAAAGAGCGTCCAATCAAAAATTCATAAACTTTTAGTTCGACCTGATATAGACATACGGTAAATTAAATTAAATTTCCAATAGGTACAGCAATCATGCATCAGTAGCCACTCTTGGGGGCAATCTCTGTGATCGGCGCTATAGCCGGAAGAACATTACCGAATTTCAATAAAAATTAGAAATAGCGTCCAATCAAAAACTCATAAACTTTTAGTTCGACCTGATATAGACATAGGGTAAATGAAATTAAATTTCCAATAGGTACAGCAATCATGTATCAGTCGCCACCCTTGGGGGCAATCTCTGTGATCGGCGCTATTGCCGGAAGAATATTACCGAATTGGAACTAAAATATTTTATTGTAAATTTATTTTAATCTCAATTAAAATATTGGATACAATAATTTGTTATATTTTAGCGGTACATATTATGGAATTTATTAATTTTATACTAGGCAGTAGCGTTAAAATAACATATTTAATAAAATTATTCATTTTTAATTATATTTCTTGTTAAGTTCTTTGTCAAAATTAGGAAACATAATTATATAAACATAATATAGTATATCAGCCCGAAAAAAAATTACATTTTTGGTTCGGTTTTTATTTTTACCTTATTTTGCTTTGTTCAGTACTTTTTGTCATCTTATTTTTCGTTTTACTATGAATTTGTATAGTACATAGTAGAGAAACACACCATTTCTTTAAAAGGCTTTTTTCGGGATGGTTTTTCGGGCTAACTTCACAACGGTCGATTTTCGAATCCTATATTTTATGTCTATATGTTTGTTCCTAAACAAAATATTGATCTCAGATCCAGGATGATAAAAAACTTCTTTTTTTTTTTGTTAACTAAATTTATATCAACACCACAATTATTATTGTTATACGTGTATTGGTAGTTATAGAAAATCGAGATAAATTATAGATAAAAATTTTCCCAAATGAAACAAAAAATATTGTATATTTGTGTATCTTAAACTAGCTACCTATGGTATACAAAAACAAAAGAAAAGTACTTTCCTCCCAATAATTTTCTATTTGGAATTTTATGTTTTTTTTTTTGTACTTTCTGAGTTTTTTTTTTTTTTCCTTTTTTGGATTCACATTGGAACAATAATAATTTCATGCTTGGAATACCATGACACAATATTTTAGTTTATAATTCTTGTTACAGTTGTTATTTTTGCTGTATGTATTTTATTCCAAAATAATAGATAGATGAAAATGTTTTCATTACTATTACCATTGTTACTACCATATCGTTATTATCATTATAATCAGGAATGGATCTGTATATATTGTGTATATATGTTTGTATAGGTACGTATGTGGAATTTATGTTGTGTGTCGTGTTTAAGGTAAATTTAATTATAACACCAGAGTATATTATGTGGATAATCAACGTGAAACAGGTGAAGTATATAGATATAATTTCTCACCCGGAAAAACTCTTAGGTATATAATATACCTGAACCTATAATATAGTATATAAGATAAATTTGTCATTGCGATGTATAATTACGTCACTGTTTAGTATTTTCGCAAAACATGTACTATATACTACCTAAATAATATAAGAGTTATATAAAGTCAATTGGGAAATGGAAAATGGAAAAAATACAATTTATTATTTTCAACTTTTTATTGGTATTTTGATAAAAATTTTTGATTACTCTTTACAAAGTGATGTAAAAACTTCATCACAAATTGTGTTTTTACATAAACTACATGGTTCACCAATTTGATAGGTATCACGAGATTCTGATATCGTATCGCATATACATCGCATCGATAAAAATTTTCCAAACATAATGTTACCACCACCATCAACACCACCGATATCGTTTTTCAAAATATTTGTATTCGTATCGTTACCAACGATTGGTATCGTAAATTCAGCAATACCACAACCAATACGTTCCGTTTCCGCAAAATATGATGCAAGCCATGGCAAATCTTTTTGTTTAAGCTCACTGAAAAAACTTTCGATACCGTCATCAATGAAACTGGTTACATTTTCGAAGTCACCCACATTTTGATAGACGAGATAATATGTGGCCTCACTATTCTCAATTAGTGTACATAAATGAATATCCAGCGGAATTTTTTGCGCATATAATTTAGCCAGATATTCCAATTCGTCATCCCAATTCTATATATATATGTATATAAACAGATACGAATTAAATTCAAATGTAAACGCACTCAAACATTCTGTAATGTATACTTACAATCGTTTTCATTCGAGCAGCGGGCGGGAATCCAGACTCAATCAATTTTCCGCTTGCAATTCGATTCTTGAACAAGTTAAATTTGTAGAAAATTTCATTACGTTGTCGTTCGGTTAGTTCAATAGGCCGAACATTAGATACTCCACTCGTATGCCGATCGAAAGTTTCCGTCTGCGTAAATAAAATATGTGTATACGTCTGAATATACAATTTTATACCCACGATATATACTTACATTGTTCACGCAACCAATATGTTCCACTTTACAATCATTTTTCTCAATTTTACAATAATCCGAAAGCGCAAGACAAGATGTGTACACAAACACTGTACTGAAAATTAATTTAATATTCATCTTGCACTAATATCTATTAACTGCGATAGTGAGCGCGAATAATTCTGTTTTTTTTTGTATTTTAAAATCGATTAATGATAATTTTACGATGATAGTGCACTTAGTTTATCAGCATAATGTTGTTTATTTAGTTGAATGGACGATTAAATCTGGATTGTGGTTAATGAATCATATGCATATCAATGATTGCACAGGCTTTTACATATAAATAAATAAAATTTAAGCAACAACAAAATAATTTGGTTATTTTGCGACCGCGCACCAAATCAATCATCAATGACATATATTAAAAAGAAATAACTCGTCATGAATTCATATCGTACATAAACCAAATTAAATAGTTCTTATCAATATCAAATATAATTTGAAAGTGATCTACATAATATATATAGAATCGTGCTCGGTATATAAATACAACGAACATCGCCCACTTTCAATCAGTATTCGTCTGTATACTTTCAGTTTAAGTAACATAATTTTCAATATGCCTTCACTTGTATTATATTATGTACCACAATCACCACCGTGCCGATCGGTCGAATATGTGGCCAAGGAATTAGGAGTGGATATCGATCTTAAGTGAGTATACTTCCTATATTGATATATAGTGACTTTTGTATATCGATCGTGAATTACAATTTTTTCATTATAGGGAATTCGATGTACGTGGCGGAGAAATGACTAGTGACGCATATACGGCCAAAAATCCAACTCGTACCATTCCAACGCTGGACGACAATGGTACAATAATTTTCGATAGTCACGCAATTATGTTGTATTTGGTAGAGAAATATGGCAAGAATGATAGTCTGTATCCAAAAGATATTGTAAAACGTGCCAAAGTCAATTCGGTTTTGTTTTTCGAAACGCAATTCTTATTTTCGCGTGGCCGTTCCGTTTTTGAGCCACTGTTCTACGAAACCAAGGGATACACTTTTAATTATTTGATTGAAAAATTGGGCGATTCATTGGACCGTTTCGAACGTTTATTGGCTGGTGGCTCGAGTTTTGTTGCCGGCGATTCTGTATCTATAGCCGATTTCTCCTGTTTGACATCATTGTGTTCCATGGAAATATTCTATCCAATTGATGCAGCAAAATATCCCCTTGTTACTGCATGGCGTAGCCGATTGTATTCAAAATATCCGTACATGCAGGCTAGAGAAGAGGCAGCAGTAGCTTTAATCAATAAGCATAAGGATCAATTGTGGACCGATAAAACGGCCCACTAAATAATATTTGAATAAAATTATTTGAACCAAAGTTATTTTGTTTATTGTCCTAAAATTTGTATCCTTCCCTCAAATTCTGCAAACTATTCTAAACTCGTTAATTCTGTAATTTGTTAATAAACAATTAATGCTACTTATATTTTTTGGGGGTGCTAACATATATTTTAGCTGTTTATGTGAAGGGAGGACGATTGTAAAAAAAGAATAAAGTTGATTGTAGTAAAGATTTTGTAGTTTTGTGAAGACATTTTTACAAATTGTTTATGCTTGTGTGTAATTATATCTCTGGAATATGATTAACCGTGGTTTGTGGTATGAGAAATGAGGTTATGCCATTAAGCTTAGAGGAAGGAACGTCTGGTGAATAAATGGATGGTATAGATTGCGTTGGATCGTCGTGAAAAGCTAGATCAAACAATATTATTGTTTGATTTCGTATGTTTAGCTGTTCCCGATATATTACTTGTTGTAGAAGAGTGTGAACTCGTAGGAGTTTTTGATATAGCCATAATTTTAGAAGTTTGAACTCAAACTATATGATGTGACCCCCTTACTGAATTATAAAACGTCAAATAAACTTACAACGATCTACTGATAAACGATTTTCTATAGAATCGAAGTTAAGCATTCTAATCACGTGATTTAAAAATCACAGTTTATATTTGATAATAAAGTTTATGTCTATATAGGTATTGGTAACACAACTTATCGGTTTAGTCAATAAATTATTATCAATCAAAATGTCAAAAATAATTCGAAAACACGATTTGTTGATAAACAACAAATTTTATTTTAATACAAAAGTCTAAAAACACAAAAATATATTGACACTTATAGGTTAAGCTGTAAATAAACACAATTTGATAATAATCCAGAATTACGTGAAAAGCGCACTGCGTTAATCATCGTTGATTACAGATCTATCGTTAATAAAATTTGCTTAGTTCATGCTATACTAATAAATTGATAAATTGGTGATTGCAAAAAATCACAATCAATTATCTATTTTTAGTCAAACCCGGTTGACTAATACTCTAATTTTATTTGAAACTTTGGAAAGTGCATGTTCACCTTCGCGCGAACTACACAAGTATAATATTGGACAGATAAATCATTTTTTTTTTGTGACAGCTGATCGATTTATTGAAAGTAAATTAAAAGCTTGATTATAATCTTATGAACCGCCATATATTTGAAATGATTCACTTAGTCAATCAGGTGAACTGTGTACATATAGCTTAACACTGTAAAAGTTGATTATTATGAGAGCCAATTACAAGTCGATTTATTCAAAGTGCACCTTACTAAAGTCAACTCAAAACATAAAGATTGATTTTAAACCTTATTTCAATATAAAGTGCAAATATGGCATGCAACTTAATGTCTTTCGCTAAAATAAGTTGAATATATTTCTTCTTGAAATATTCAATTGTTGCGAACCACGTCGAATTGAGGTTAGCTGAAAATGAGGAAAATTGCTGAAACTTGTAACTGATAAGATAACTGATGCGCGCTCAATGATCCGGAATAGAACATTTGGGATCTACCTTTAACAAAGGTAGACACTTGCAAAGACAAAGTAACCTTCAAGTTGGGTGTAATAGTAAACCGTTTTGCTTTTCGACAGTATAAAGTAGAACGCCGAGGAGTTCAAGAAGACCGAACTTCTTAATGGCGCCTATAATTTCATTTAAGAATAGAGGCTGATTCGGGACTAACTATTCGTTTGTTGGTCCTGTATTCCAATAAACGAATACTTGGTCATGCTAAGAAGCCTGTAACTTTTTTAACCGCAACTTCACAATGGTCAGGCATCCCATGACCTTTGTGAAGTTAGCTCAAAATTCTATCCCAAAAACTATGATTTTTTGACGATGGCAATACCATCGTATTCACTTTAAATAAATGAAACTATCACGATAGTAATCACATTATTCGAATCTCAAATATTACCTCGTATTGTCACTATATATAGATTGGAAAGGGGGTAAATGAAGCTTTCTATATCGACACTGCAAGTTCCATAAAAAAGAACTGGGCTCTAGTGACAAATTTCCAAAATATCTCAACATCATCGAATATTCAATTCGTATATTATCGTAATTGTTGTGTCACGACAGAATCATTCTTGGGCTGAGAGTACAATATACATAATATGTCGTGATATTATTTCATATAATGACAGTTTTTTTTTGCTGGTTTCGTGAATTGTGTCGTGATAGATACATTTTTTTGCGGTGACACTGGATTATGATAAAAAAAATGATTATAGTGGTGCCACTGGGATAGTATTTGGGCTATCTTCACATATATATCCATATATGACCTTTACTCTAGTATAGTGGAACAAAAGAGATTAATGTAGTCCATTTGATCAGTTTGGAAACAGATCTTTTTTTTTGTCTCCTAATACACCTATGTATTCTTTCCCTAAAGTGTTGTTTTGGTTGATTTTGCATTATGCGGACTATTCAGGTAACTCAAAAGGTTTCAGTCTTTTGAGTTTTCTTACGATACCACTTTGATGAAGTAGTCTTACAGCTTCGATGTTAGGGTGATGATAGAGCCTCTCCTGGTGTTTTTGAACATACTTCTTTATTTCACTTACCGCTGTGTCTATTCCGAGATCTCTATGAATGTCACTATTACGAGTGTACCAAGGAGCGTTTACAATCACTCTGAGTACTTTATTTTGAAATCATTGAACAATCTGTTGATTTCTGGTTTTGGTGCATCCCCATAGTTGAATACCATATGGCCAGGCCGGCTTGAGCACTTGTTTATAAAGCATAAGTTTATTATGAATGGATAACTGAGAGTTTCTACCAATTAGCCAGTACATTTTGCTATATTTTAATTGAAGTTCTTCTGCTTTCTTTTTCAAGTGTACTTTCCATCCAAGGTATTCCGCATGATTTGCATGTGGTACAGGATCTATTAGCTAGCCAATCTTGTATATTATTTATGGCTGTTTATATAGTTTGAATGTGACTATACCGACTGTGTCACCAACAGCTAGAATTGCAGTCATCTGCAAATGTGGCGGTGGTTGTATTGTTCGTCTGCGGTAAGTCGCTTGTAAATAGTACGAAAAGGAATGGCCCTAAGACATTCCCCTACTGGACTCCTGCTTTAGCTTCTTTTATGCTGGAGTAAACTCCTTCCTGCTTAACTCTAAAGTATCTTCGTTTCAGGTATAACTTTAGCAGTTCACAATACTCAAATAGCTGAGTTTTCTCCAGTTTAAATATTAAACCATCTATCCAGACTTTGTCAAACTCCTGCGCTATGTCCAAATATATGTCTGAACAAATCTTTTTTTCCTCTAAGGATTTTTCTATTAAATCTGCTATTCTATGGACTTGGTTGATTGTGGAGTAGAGATCTGATTTTACAATTTCTGGTTTAATTCGGTTTAATAATAGTTTCTCAAACAGTTTTGACATAATTGGAAGAAATGCCATTGGCCTCCACGAGCTTATTTCACTTGGTGGCTTACCTGGTTTAGGTATCATTATTACTTCCGCAAATTACCAAGGTCAATGTACTTAACGGAGTCTGAAGGAAGCATTAATCATGTCATATGCTTAATAGTTTTATTAGGTAGTTGTTTTAGAATATCTCCGGTTATTAAATCATATCCTGGTATATTTCTTGTTTGGTTTTAGCCAGGCGACCATTATTTGTTCTTGTTGGTGGTATATGCATAAATGGCCTTTTCAAATATTTTCTTATTTTCCACAATGAATTATCTGTTTGGACACTCCATCGACCGTAGATAGTAGTCGGTCCAAGTTTATAACTTTTAAACTATCTTTCGTACTGAGTAGAAATGTTGAACATTATCTTGGCAAGAATTTATTTTAGGCTTTTCTTTTTAAAAGTTTGTGCAATTATAATAGGGCGTGTAAAAAATTAGGGCGTTAAAACTACCAGTGACAAATTTTATTATATTTTTTATTTGTCTTGAAAATATGTTCCACAAATGTCAATATAATATTATATATACGCATGGGCATGCGAAAATAATTTAATTCGCAATATTATTTATATTTATTATGAAGTAAACTCAACGCCCTAATCCATTTTTAATAAAATATATTTTCACTATATTCCAGCGCCCCTTCGCTTTTCCCATGAATAAACTTGCAAGACGATGTCCTACATCAAAAAATAAATTAAAAGATGTCGCCTCAAAAGACGTCGTATCTATAGTTTGCATTTTGAGAGATTGACGGTTTTTATAGGCCATACTGTCAAACATGAGCGCAGCACAATTTATAAAGTTAAATGAAAAATCCAATCTGTTACTGAGAGGAGAAAGTACATTCAACATTTTTAATCGTAAATCAGTAAAAAGCACTTATATGAGCCCGTCATATGTCTTATCTATACATACATGACCAATATTACTAATATATATGTATGTAGATCATATATAGAGGAACCTATTCAACTCAATAACACTTCATGATTTTGCTTTTACATACAGCTAAATTTATAAACAAAACTGCGGCAAATAGATAAACGCATAATCTCTCACCAAACTGCTGATAATGAAAATATTGCTAAATTGAACTTTATATGCATAATCTAATTTTTTAATTTGGTCGTGCTATAAGATACAACGACTCAAGTCATTACAAATTCAAAAATGTCGTATTTAAATAACTAATTTGTTCTGAGGCGGCTGCAGCCTCAGGTAATTGTGATAATAAGAATATAAGAATTGTCATTGAGTTCTTTATATATAGCATGACTCAGAAAGACGATTATATATAGGTAAACGCACATTGTAGAATTAATGAAGTGTCACATTTCCAGATACGATACTGTAATTATTCCAGTTTGGCTCTATATAGAGTGAAATTTATTAATTTTTTTATTTTTATTTTTTTAATATTTTTTTTACTTTTATGATCTCCACTTGTTCTGGGGCTCCAGGCTCTCCCGGCTATTTCGCAGTTCGTTTATTTGTGTCCTTGCCTAACGCCATTTTGTCAGCCAAATCAAGGACGCACGGCCACAGGTACGATTTGTTTTGACCATCTACACCTTGTATAGCTCCATGCCAGCTTGCACGGACATGAACAGCTCGGCCCATGGATTCTGCACTCTTAACAGAGGGTCATAGATGTGTTCATCATCATCCCGATCGAAATCAAGGATAAAGAATTCCTTTTGCATCGGGACTCGCACCCGGTACCTCCCGATCCAAACGGCACATAGCTGTAACCACTGCGCTATTTACTCGGTGTGTTATAATTTTCCGGGTGTGAGAGTTTTCCTTTTCAGTCTCGACGGATTCTGCAGAGTATAGGGAGGAACTGAAATATTTTCCGCAGACCAAACGCAAGCAGTAGTGTAATGGTAAATACAGAAGTTTAACTACTCAAGATAATTTCTTAGGGAAGACTGGTTCTATGGTCTGTGGATAGGGCCAATCATTGCTCGGAAGGGGAAAAAGAGAGGGGGGGAATTCAAAAACCAAGATCATTACACTCGAGGAGGATGAACTATATGGTCACAGCGAAAGCACATACATTATACATGGCTCTGTTGGAAAGATCAGAAAGAAAAACTTTAAAAGAATGCTTCAAACAATTAGAAAGAAGCACACATGAGAAAAGCACATGGAAAACGCTTATCAGAAACCAATAGCAGCGAAGCCGAAACTCCAAGCAATCGGGAACGTTTTGTAATGGATTCAAATAAACTGAATAGCCAAGTCGGACGGATAGTCTCAAACCAAACATGTAGAAATGCGAATAAGGGAGTTGTTTATTTTAACCTCTCCCAAACAAATTGAAAAAGTATAGAACACACAAAATCCTGATAAAACTCAACAAGTAGATTAATGTGGTGCACTAACCAACAAAACCACTACTGTGTCAGTGATACCAAACAAGCAAGATTCTTGCGTATTGTTGTAAAAACTAAATTATTGAAATGTCCTACACCTAATAATAGGGGTTTCAAGCTTAATGAACACCCTTTCAGCCCTGCATTTATTCTATTCATACTTAACATATACTCAACAAAACTATTCGATAAATGGCGCTTATCGATTTTAAAAAACTAACTATGTTCGTTCAAACAGAATTATTTCCAATATAAGCTTTCTCTTCGCTCTAAAACTCGATATTTCAAATATTTTGCCAAGAGACACTAAATGTGTTATTCCGACGGGAACCAATTATTTGATACATTCTCTCTAAACATTTTCGAATTCCTAGTATTGATTCTTTGTCCGATTCAATAAGTAGTAAATTGTAGCTATTTATGGTGACTCATATTCAATACCTGCTACTGCATGGGCCGATTTCGCCAAACCTTTGAAATCGCAAACCCAAAACACTTACGTTGACTTCTAATATAAAGTCTTCAACGTATACGTTTCATCTTTCTTAAATTATCTTTGTCATATAACCCGAATATTTGCTTGTATCACAGATAGAAACTGTTCACAAACGTATTTAGAAAATGAAATTATTCAACGAAAACAGTAGAGGTGCAGAACCGATGAAAATAATGAAATTGATGTGTTTGATGCTGTCGTCCACAATACCCACCGATTTATCAAGGTTCTGGATCTTCTCAGATTTTCAGACTCGTATTATCTGAGGATATTAAATCGAAACCAGTTTAACCCATATATACAGCATGTTTCCGTGCATCAAGACTTTCATGGAAACGTGTAACTAAACATAACTTTTTTGTTCTGTATTATTTTATAACGAATAAGGAGGAAATCATTCAACACAAAAAGCATTAGTCGTCTGAAGTAAACCTTCGATGACTAAACGACAAGTCGAATACCAATATTACACAATAAATATATTCATTCATTTTTTAGTGGAGACACGGATTATTATAAAATATTCACGCACACCAGTCTTTTAAAGAACATGTGTGACCAGGCGAGAGGCGTCGCAGTACATTTGAGATGACGAAGACGGGGGTTTTGAAATTTGTTTTTTTGCATGGTTCGGCCTTCTGGCGTAGGATAATAGTAATAATTAAAAGATTGTCGTGTTGTGAAGATGAGAGTAAGCTGTTCACATTCACCATTATAGTTCAAACAATGCCCGAGTTTCGTTTTCTCTCCTTGCCGGCTGGTTTGTCGTTCAGCAAATGGTTACTCAACTTGAATGGAAGCGACGATTAATGACGACAACTAACGCGCTGAATAGTTTTGAGGATATAAAAGCTTATGCAGCGTTTGTTTTAGCTATTTATAATAACAAACAAATAAAATTGTGCGAAAGGTATAGACCAGAGAAAAAATTCTCCATTTCTTCATTTGGTAAAATATCTCGACTCTCATGCTTCGTTGAATTAGTAGTAGCTTTCAAAATTTAAAAGCGATACTGATGATTCCTAAACAACTCACACTGAGTAGATTACTAGATAGAGCTATAGTTGAACACTCCACAATTTAACAAAAAATATGGATTTACTGCCTTTCCGGCCAAAATATTTTAGCACACTTCATTACCAAAACAACACTGTTATTTTTGTTGTCTTTTTACTATTGGCTATTCCACTAACAAAATTGGATTGAATATCATGAACTCATGATCGACTATATACATATATCTCCTAAATGTATACTTCGTTTGTTTGGCCCGACATCTTTTGTCCGGGGTGTATACCCAAATTAATTTCTTTTAAAAGTCGAATGAGCAAGTTTTATGTTCACTTAACGCATCACAGACGATTATGTTTTAGTACACATACCCCTAGTCTTAACGATTTGACAGTTCGTACTAAATTCAAATGAAGGCTTTAATTAACGTTAATTAGTCAAAGTATATAGAAAAAAATATCAACTCAATTTTAGCGTCAAGATGAAACTAAAAAAAAAATCAAAAATATTCTAATCTACATAATTATCTGAAATAAGTTTACACGATACAAATTCTAAATCAAATTTTTATTACACAATTAATAATCTCATGAAATGATCGGTTACCATTTTATTCGGCTACCTTTTGTCGTATTGCTAATAACTGTGCGGTTAATGTTTGTGTTCTGCCAACAACTTCAGCCTCTCGTTTCTCAATTTCTGGATACAATTTAAACATACGTTTCCGCCATTCCGTAATATTAACATATTTCTCTTCAGCATTTGATTCCCATCCATTAATATTGTTTGTGGTTGGTAGGCATGAAAAATCGGCAATGGTTGGCACATCACCGATTAAAAATTTATGGCCATGCGATAACAATCGATTGAATCGATTTAATGAGTCGGGTATTTTTTCAAGTAAATATGGATAAAAATCTGCTTTACCATCATAATAGACGGGTTCCTACAAGTATCTGTTATAAAATATATGTATTTTAAACACAAACAAAAATTTGTATACTCACAATTGCAGCACGAATGCGGCCAAATAAGAACTGAGTCTCAAAGAATAGTATAGAATTGACTTTCGCCCGTTTCACCAAGTCTTTTGGATACAAGGAATCACGTTTTGCATATTTATCCACCAAATACATCATGATAGCGTGACTATCGCCCAATGATACGTCACCATCGATTAGCGTTGGAATTGTTTGCAACGGATTCATTTTTAGATATTCGTCTGTCTTTTGTTCGTTCTTTAAGATGGTGACATCACTAGAAATATACATATAAACAACATATTATTATTAATTATGTATATTACATAATTTCTTGATATATAGGCAAGCATATATACTCACACAAATTCAATATCAAGCCCAAGCTGTTCGGCAACATATTTAACCGATCTTGAGGATGGCGATAAATCCATATAATACAACTTTATTTGTGTCATTTTCACTTTCTTTATTAAATTTCTTAAAGCCGGGCACGTGCGATGCTTACAGTTGAAACGAGTATACTGAATTGAAAACGAACTCAATGATTTTTTATTTATTTTATCTCTGTTATAGTTGTGTATACAAATTCGTTAGCCGCGCGATTAAAAGCGGTTAAAAAAATGTAAATAATAAATAAAAGAAAAGAAAATACAGTGTGCCGCATGTCATTCAAATGACGTAATTCAGTTAATTATTTTTTATTGCAAACGCAAATAATGCCGGGCGCCCACTTTATTATTATCTGGAATGACGTTCGAAAAACTGTTTTTGTCTTAACCAGCAGGTAAATATTTTAGATTACACATAAACTACTGTACAATGTACGTATGACGCATAGTTTATATTTTGTTAGAAAATTGTCGGCTTTGGAGACTTATGTATGTATGTATACACATGTAAATACATATTTTACATATGTTCAATGCATTACGGAAATTCCAATGTAACATATATACATATATACGACAGAAACAATTTTTTGGAATTGTCCGTTTTGTTGAGTTCCAAGAGTATTTTTTTCAAGTAACGCACCTACTAATTAAGTACATATACATACATACATTTCAACATAAATTATGTATTTAGAGAAATTATTTTTTTAAAATTTTGTATTTCGTTCCATTTGAATAATTGATTACGTCATTTTCAATAAATACTTAATTGAATATAATATGTAGCTGTAGGTATAATTTTGGTTTTATCGGGTGACCACTAAATATCTGCACTATACAAAGTATATACCTAATTAATTAATACGGCCTGCTTCAAACGTTATTTTATTAGGGCCGAAAGGATCCTCAACTGTGTGTATTAAATATGCTGATTGGTGCGGCTGAATTGTTCCGAATGTATGACTTCATGTTCGCAAATTATATCACGGGTAATTTTTGTGTTTACTAAGATGACCTACGTATATCGGAATCAAAATATTGATAACTGCCATCTTAAATATCTGCGGCAGAGTGTTGGTATTTCGTCACCCTGTTTGAGCAACATGATTTCCCTTCTGCTTAGTTTGGAATAGTGCTTATATACCTTACAGCCTACTTGAATTTGGGTACTGTGTTCCAAAGCTCTTTCTACCTTTAAGATTATGGTTTGTCCAACGTCTCGTTTCCTAGGTTTATATTTGCCAGTTATAGTTAATATATTTGTCTGATTTACAGCCGAAGTATGTTTGGTGCCAGAATAAGAAGAATCGGTTTTGTTAGCTCAAATCCATGACCAAAATCATTGTTGTGGTTCTGCCTTTTATTATCCAATATTTTTGCCACACCAAAAAATTACAAAAGTTCTTTCCATTCATCTATGAAATTTATGATGATGACATCACTTCTTCCCTTTTAACTGGCTTCAATATAGAACCAACTTGGAGCAATATTAACAACTACATACAAGTATCAATATCCAAATTTAGAACAACAGAAAGTGCCCATGTATAGTTTTAATGTCAGAACATGCCATAGTTATACGTAAAATGTATAGGTCCATTCATTGAAACTTTCGATATCTTGACGCAATGCTAAATTTCGTACTCTTCAAAACAAATGAATAAAAAATTACCGAATGATTTCAGAACGAATGTGCTATAACGAAGTTAATGTGTATATAAAGGGTTTTCCAATAAGAGGTTTCATTTGATATTTAAAAAAAACGAGCAGTTTTTAAGAGAAATCAATGAATGTTTGTTTTGTTGTAAAGAGGAAGGTATATGCAATTAACATATGAAAACGATACCAGCTGTAAGTTCTAGATAATTTCACGAATTCCATCTTTAAGGTCTTAAATCGGTTGTGGAGCATTGGCATAGATTTTACCTTTCACGTGGCCCCAAAGAAAAAAGTATAAAGGTGTTAAATCACAAGATCTCGGTGGCCAATTGTGATAACCTCTTCAAGAAATAACACGGTCAACGGAAACTTTTCTTGCAAAATTGAGATTGTTTCGTTGCTTTCAATTACATCAATATGTATCTTCCAAATCTGACCATAAAAAGCATTAATCAAGCTCGGTAGCGCAATCCATTCACCGTAACAGTTGCACCAGCCTAATACAAACAGTAAGGTCCAATCAGACCGCCAGCCCAAAAACCGCACCAACAAGTGACACGTTGAGGATGGAGATGCTTTTCAACAATCATTCTTGGGTTTTCAGAGCCCCAAATGCGACAATTCTGCTTATTAACGTAGCGTCCGAAGTGAAAATGGACCTTCCTCATCACTGTAGATGATTTTTCGATGAAAATCCGTATCCAATCAGCGAAGATACGACATTTATGGTGATCGACCGGCTTGAGTTCTTGTGTTAACTGAACTTTAAAAGCTTTAAGACCTGAACTTTTATTCCTAATTCCAAAGATCGATGAGGAATCAATAAACCTGGGTTTTCTTCGACACTACGGGCTACTCCAGCAATATTCTCAGTTCTTCTTGAGCAACGCACACGGTTTCGATTTTTCACATCACTAACTTCTCCCAACATCTGAATTTTTTTCACCAGTTTCACTATTGCCGGCCGAGAAGGTGCTTCACGACTACTTGTCAAAAAATGACGTCTAGAAAATTGACAACTGCCCAAATAGAAGGATATTCAAAATGTAACCTCTTATTGGAAAACCCTAATATCCTAATACGTATACATTGGACATTTGGTTAGGTATGAAATATTACGATTTCATTTATGTATTGCTTTAACGTTGCGATGAACGCAAAGGAGTGACGGGCAATTGCGACCACGCTGGAGACAACTATGAATGAAGTCACAAGGATAAATCGAATTTCTAGAAAATGACGGCCAGTAAACGCCATGCGATTGGAGAAAAGTGAGTGCGAAAGTTAAAAAGTGTAATGGATCGTGCGTATAGTAATTTCGACCCAATAGTAAGTGCTGCAAAGTTATAAAGAGACATCAAAATGTGGCACACGTGAAATTGTAATTGCATATGTGAACCCTGGGTATATGGCAAGCATCATCGTAAGAGCCATATATGTACCTCATGACAATAGTTCTTAATGAATTAGAAGCATTTTTCGATAACACCAGAAGTCATTAAAATGACAGCACTGAATGAGAATTGTGAATTATTGTGTAAACGAAATGAAATTAAACATGTTGACATAGGCGGGATCGTTCGTTCGTTCATGTTTTGGATCGAACTATACACAGAGTCGGCACAGTGACAGACATCACGTATACTTCATCGTATGAATTATGGTTCCGAAGGAGGGCGAAACTTACATTCGTGAGTGTTTCAAAGGAGAAGCGACCAAACTTTGATTCGATTGCGATCAAATGTATACTTTAGTTCGAGACAATGCAATTTTGGCAATCTAAACTTAACCTTGATATGCAACATTGCAATAAACGGCGGCGAAGTGTGAAATTTAATTCGATTTTTAAAACAAATGAATCGGATTCCTATGTATTCGTCTATACGCTGAAGAAATTCGAAGGATGGTGCGTTGGCAATCTATGTTGACGATGTATTAATTGAAGTAGGAAACAAAAAGGCGTTTTTAATACATGAAAAATATTCTTTAAGCGTGGTAACGAATCGAAATGATGGGTAAGGGACAAAGTTGTGTTTTAAATACCCAGCCCTGCAACCCATAGTGAGGTGTCCACATCCAGGATTTGGAGGTGTACGTGCTGCTCCTTAGATGGCAATCACCGATAACGGTTGTTTTGACAACAGGCGAATGCACTAAAGTTAAAATCCTTAAAAAATCCAATCCACCGTGAAACAGAATAAGCCGATGTTACTGGGCTGTGGCATGGTGGACACTGATATTTTCTGAATAATAAACATATTTTCCACGCCGGAAATTATTTATTTGATATCAGGGCAATAAGAATAGTAGCTTCAAATTAAGGACACTGTGGAAAGTATAAGAACGGCAGTCATAGCAAAAGAATTGTATGGATTGCTACTTACCATAGGACAGATGGGCAAAGTTGAACAGGCCATCATTAAGAAAATTGAGGAACAGATGAAAGACGCAATCAAACTTCAGTTCCTAAACTCAACCTATAAAGCAGGATATATATTTCGTTCCTATGGAAGGAAAAGGTAACTGCGGAATGGCTAATGAAGATCGGTAAGGATGACAAACTTTGGAAAGGTGCTGAACTATGGGCAGCAAAGAAGGAACATTTTCCTGTTGGAAAGTTATGGTAGGTTTCTTCCCGAGTTCTTCAAAGTTAAAAACGCAGAGTATCCTTTCTATGATAGAGGGGTTGGATGCTGGATTAAACATAAAGAACTGGGAAGTGATCAAGAAGGAGAAGAAGACCACCCTACCATTTTAGTCCTGTCGATGGACAAAGTGTCGGCCACTATGCTTCATCGGAACGATGCATTTGAGCCTTTAACTAGTGCAAATGGATACCTCAGAGATCCCAGGAGTAAGGACTGTTTGTTTTGTCAGGTATATTTTATGATAAGAAGGTCGCGGATAGGGGCATGGTAAGTTCCTTTAGTTCCTAGAGCCGCGGATAGGGACATGGTAAGTTCTTTTGTAGAATTGCGCGCTCGCATAGGAAAGAAGGAGATGCTAATATCCTCAGCCTAATAATCTTGTTATACTTAGGTAAGTTCCTTCCAACAATATAAAAGCTTTCAACCCGCACAATATAGTTTGAGGGTTTCGTTCGAAGTCTCTATCTCAGTTGGTACATAGATAAATAACATTTATGGTAGATGCGGTGCCAAAAGCAATACAGAATGACTAAAAAGACGAATTGACTAGGCTATAAGAACAATCTGATAGACGGTATTGAGGGTGAAAGTTAAGTGATTCCATCTGTAACCGTAGCGGATCTAGACAACGCAGTTGATCACACAGTGAATGTAATAATCTCATAATTCGAATGCAACTGTTCAGTGAAACAGAAGGCCACAAATAAAAAAGTGCCATGGTGGAATCAAGAACTGGAAAATCTCAGGAAAACCGCAAAATCGGTATTCAATAGAACGAAAAACCTGGTGTGTGGGAAACGTATTATAGTGCCCTTACTGATTTCAACAAAGAGCTTAGGTACTCAAAATGAAGTTCCTATAGAAAACTGTTTGGGAAAATATAAATAGATATTGGCAGGGTATGCAAGAAGGCTATACTAGAGGTGCACCAACTAATTTACACCATCTGCAAAACACTGATGGAACAACAATCAACAATCCATTATACCTTGAGAGAAACTTTATGAGAGTTCTCATGAGCACTGTTCTGTTCTGGTTGATCTGTAGAGATGAGCTAAAACTAAGGAAAGCAGAACTTAGGGAAAGAATAGTTTTTGCAAAGAAAATAATAAAAATGTTTCTTGTGAATTGATGACGAGGTATCTGCAACTTAGAGGTGCGGATAAAGGTGCTACCAAAGGATGCCCACAAGTAGTGTATAGGATTGTCTCCTATTTTAAATATACGTCCGTTCGGACTTATTACAAAATAACTAACACAATTAATAAATGTTTATATACACAACGTATTTATTATTATTTTATTATTTTGTTTTATTTGTTTTTTTTACAATTACAATTAATTATTTATTCAATTCACAATTTATTTATTTATTTATTTATTAAATTCGTTTATATATTTTTTTTTGTTTGCACCACCACAATGGCTACGGGACAGAACGCGTGTTTTGTTTTGCTAATTTTTGTTTTATTTTATATTGCGACGTGTTGTCGCTTCGCTTGTTTTTTGAGTTGTGTGACGTCGCCTTCGTGTCCAAAATACATGTCGTATTTTGGAGAGGGAACAGATGCGCCGGCGACGGTCGACATTGCACTTATGTTAAGTGCAGTGGATTATTATTGCATCACCGAACATTGTTGTTCGTGGTGATGTTGTTAGATGGCGGACTTGTTTTACTATAAATGTTTTATAGTAATGGTTCGGTTATTAGATAGTGGTGGTTGGATAGATGGATATGTGATGGGGTTAGTGAACGCTTAATTGAAATAAGTTGGTTTATATTTGAATTTTACTAATTGTTTTGTTTGTGGCAGAATCGAATATCGGTGAGTCGAATATTCGAGCTGCTACAGTACCCCCTCTCCAGATGAGAAACCATGGGTTTTGAGACGTTATACGTTGAACCGGACGGTTTTATATCGTTTGCTGGCTGATATCTGATCAGCCGTGTTGAGAATACCGTACGCCGGTTTCAATCTGTCTATGGAGATTGAGTGGTGTTTGTCTTTGATTGAGACAATGAATTGCTTGCGTAAGCGGCGTATAACTTTGTATGGCCCATCGTATGGAGATTGTAATCCAGTTCGAACTTTATCAACCCGGACAAAGACGTAATCGCAATTGTTGAGCGATTTTGGAACGAATATGTTGCTTTCATTCGTTGGTCTTGTTGCCGTGGGGATAAGATTTTGCATGGTGGTGCGGAGTTGGTCGATGACTGTGTCGGTTGTGGATGGAGACGGTAGAGGATGTTCGACGAAGAACTCACCGGGTAGCTTGATGGTTTGACCGTAAACCATTTCAGCTGGTGAGCACTTCAGATCTTCTTTAACCGTTGCTCGAATACCAAGTAGAACGATTGGTACTTCGGAGCTCCAGTGAATTGTGTTGCCTCGGGCCTTGAGAGCAGCTTTGAGCTGGCGGTGGAAGCGTTCGACCATGCCATTGGCTTGCGGATGGTAAGCCGTTGTACGTATCCGATGCGAGCCGAGGAGTTTCGTTAACTCCGAGAAAAGCTTCGACTCGAATTGGGTTCCTTGATCAGTTGTGATGTCAAGTGGAACTCCAAATCGTGATACGTAGTTTTGAACGAATGTGGTGGCAATGGTTGCTGCAGACATGTCGCTCATGCAGTACGCTTCTGGCCATCGAGTGAAACGATCGACACAGGTGAGTAAGTATGAGTATCCATTGGAAGGAGGAAGTGGTCCTACGATATCCAAATGAATATGCTCGAATCGACCAGGTGGAATTGCGAATTGTCCAAGAGGCGATTTTGTGTGTCGCTGGACTTTCGATTTTTGGCAGGATAAACAGGATTGTGCCCAATGGGTCACGTCTTTGTTTATGCTGGGCCAAAAGTATCGAGCAGTAATCAATTTACGAGTTGCGCGGACACCAGGATGTGAGATACCGTGTAGTGTGTCGAAGATGGTTCGACGTAGTTGCTCTGCGATGTACGGGCGATTTGCACCCGTAGATGTTTCGCAGTAGATTTCTAGGCCAGGTAGTTTGAAAAGCTCCAGTTTCAATGATGAACTGGCGTGACAAGCAGAACCAGAAAGTAAATTCTGAAGTTCCAAGTCTGCTTTTTGCGCTTGTGCGATCTTGTTGCAGTCGAAGTGAGTCTCGACTGTGGCCGTTTCGTTTGCTGTTGTGCGCGAAAGTGTATCCGCGACAACGTTTTCGGTACCTTGAACATGCTGGATGTCCGTGGTAAATTGACTAATATAATCCAAGTGGCGTGCTTGCCTTGGATTGCGTTCAGTTTTAGACTGAATTGCTCGAGTGAGAGGTTTGTGGTCGGTGTAAATTGTGAAGTCCCGACCCTCGACAAAATATCTGAAGTGTTTGATTGCTAGATATATTGCGAGTAATTCCCGATCGAATGCAGAGTATTTCTTTTCGGCATCCGAGAGCTTCTTTGAGAAGAATCCCAGGGGCTCCCAACACTTGTCGTTGTACTGTTGCATGACTGCTCCGACAGCAGTGTTTGATGCATCAGTAGTTATGCTGAGCTTTGAGTCGCTCAGTGGATGTGACAAGAGTGTTGTGCGTGCCAATTCAGCCTTGAGTGACGTGAATGCGTGTTGACATTCGTCAGGCCAAGAGAAGTTCTTGGCGGTTTTGGGCTTACGTAGTAGTACTGCCAGGTGGCTGTGAATTGGGTTGAGTATTTCAGCGAGCTTTGGTATAAATCGGTGGTAGTAGTTGACCATGCCGATGAATCGTTGAATACTCTTGATTGAGGTTGGAGCTGGGAATTCTTTAATGGCATTGATTCGGTCTTGTGAAGGAAGGATGCCATTAGCGGTAATCTTGTGGCTGAGGAAATCAAGAGTGGATGCGCCGAAGACGCATTTTGAGCTCTTGATGTGAACATCAAACTCGACAAGTCGTTGGAATAGCGTTTCCAGATGGAGTTTGTGTTGCTCCTCAGTTTGAGATGCCACAAGAATGTCGTCTATGTAGACGAAAATGAAGTCGAGATCTCGAACGACTTCGTTCATGAAGCGCTGAAACGTTTGTGCGGCATTGCGTAATCCAAATGGCATTCGGGTGTATTCGAAGAGGCCAAATGGTGTGGTGATTGCCGTTTTGAAAACGTCTTCAGGTGCCACGGGAATGTGGTGATAACCTCTGATGAGATCAAGTTTGGAGAAAACTTTGCAGCCATGCAAGTGCATGGTGAAGTTTTGAATGTGGGGTATCGGGTAGCGATCCGGTATCGTAACCGTGTTTAAACGCCGATAGTCCCCACATGGCCTCCAATCTTGATCTTTCTTCTTGACCATGTGAAGTGGGCATGAAACGGAAGATGTCGATGTTCGACAAATCCCTAATTCCACAATGTGTTGAAATTCTGCTTGTGCAGCTTTGTGACGCACCGAATCTAGTCTGCGTGGTCTCGACACGGGCAGTATATTCTCAATTCAAATAAGTTGATTTATATTTGAATTTTACTAATTGTTTTGTTTGTGGCAGGAATATCGGTGAGTCGAATATTCGAGCTGCTACAAGTGGATGAATTACTAACATGTTTAGGCCAGCTTCATTACAAAGCGATATGATACGCCCATAAAAGTGAAGGGCAAACACGATCTCACTAAGAGAGAATTGATGCCAAAAGCCCTGGATCTCACATGGAGTTGGTGGAATAAAAAGAAATTTAGAATTAACTCAAACAAAACCACGATCATACCTTTTACTAGGAAGAGCAAACTTAACAAACTAACCTGAGAAACACACCATATATGAAAATAATTTAATAAAATTTAACAAAAGTCTTAAAGGGACTTAGCCTAAAGAAAGGTGGAGTTCCTATAACATGATAATCTAAATAAAACAAAATCTACAGGGAGATCTGGAAATCCTTAAATTATCTGATCTTCTAAAAGGCATGTTAATTTTGTGTCTATTCTAGTCCTTTAGGACGGCCACTCTTACCTAGCCTAACCTTAAAGGCATTTTTAATGGACAACGGCAAAAAGATGAACTTCATCCAAAAACGCAAAATTCACATACCAGCGTGGGAAGATTTGAATAACTAAGCCACATGGTTCCACAAATACGCACACAAAAATGTTTCACGCATATCGATCAAAAATGGAAGAAGGAGTAGAAGCGGGCATAGTTGGTGCAAAAAAATAGCCAACAAACTTGTATATTATCTAAGGTAGTCGAGCAGTACTCAAAACACTTAACAAGTATTCCGTCAGATCCAAACAGCTTTACAAGTTCCACGAAGCCTTAAATAATCTGACGGACAAGAGCATGGTTGTTCTTCCCTGTAGGCCTATTGATAAAGCGCAAAACTATGGCTGCGACCAAACCCTTTATCGGACCATCACACTTTTATGGCTTTAACAAGGCCAACGTGGTGGAGGGGATACCGAATTGGACCTTGGCAATCTTAAAATCTTTTGCCAATCTTTTCGATTTGTATCTGAGCATCTTTGTCCGTAATATATTTTTCAAAGTTATCTGAGAATACAATATGCTGGCCAAAAAAAAATAACTTTATACTAAAATTATATTCCCAACAAACCAAATTATCTCATTATAATTACATTTCCCCAGCTAGAGACTATTATGAATAGAGATACCGGTATAAACTATTATAAAATTCGGCCATATATTATCTGCATCATACCACCGATATTTAAAATAACAAAGCCCATACAAATACAAAACTTGATATAATTATATTTAAATTAAACAAACAATGTAATTTTAAAAATTATAACAATTTAATTTTTTTTTATTTTTTATTTACGAATATATAATTATAAAAATATTATTTTTAATTAAATTGTAATTTCTCCCATGCACAAATTTAATTTAACAGCAACACCAACAACAAATTTGGTTTCGTATTATGTACATATGTATACTTATACATAATAACAACAATAATTTTTTTAATTAATTAAAGACTAATCACGCAAATTACTTTTTTCATGTATAGGTATATGCTTTGATTCTATTGTGTACAGTGCTTTTTGTGCTTTTTTTAGCACCGATGTGTATAGCATAGAGAAGGAAATGTTAAGAGACTAAAATTCTTTTGTTATAATCCGGGTATTGTGCTTTTCTTAATTATACATGTACATACATATACTCGTATATATATACATATATACACAGAAAAGTCTTTTTGTTGCATCTTACGTACATATTATTAAGCGTGTATTAAGGAAATGAAAATTTTAGTTTGTGTACATATCTGTAATACATATATAGAAAGCTAAACGAAATGAGCTTTTCAAGGTTGTTCACTTTGATTCGCTGCATTCTTTATCTTTTCTGCAACTTTTTTAAAATCTTCGGTCACTTTTTCCTCAGTTTCTTGAATCATCGGAAAGCGTTCGTACATTCGCATTTTCCAAGCATTAATTGCTGGATACTGTTCTGCATCGAACGGATAGAACGCATCAATTCCCGCAATTGTTGTTAAACAGGAAAAATCTGCAATTGTAATTGAATCGCCCGTCACAAAATTAATTTCATTCAATAAAATTCGTTCGAAACGTAACAATGAATCAGGAATTTTGCTCAATAAATATTCGTATGTGTCTGATCTACCATCATAATAGATTGGTTCCTAGAAATTACGGTTCGTGATAAAATTTATTTGAATATTATTGTAAATGGAAATATACTCACAATCGCTATCCGCACCCGACCAAATAAAAATTGTGTTTCGAAGAATAGGAGTGAATGTATTTTTGACCTTTGCACTAAATCCACCGGATACAAATCATTGTTGGGCGCGTATTTATCCACTAAATACATCATAATTGCGTGACTATCAGTAATCACCGCATCGCCATCAACCAGCGCTGGAATGGTTTGGGCCGGATTCAATTTCAAATACTCATCTGTTTTTTGTTCGTTTTTCAAAATTTCGATATCTTTCAGTTCAATTTGGAGGCCCAATTGTTCGGCCACATATTTAACAGCTCGTGACGATGGTGACCGAATTGAATAGTATAAAATTAATTGTGTCATGTTAATTTATATACATATATATAGTTTTGACCACTTTAACTGTTTGTACAAAACTAATAATTTCACGTTGTCGTATCAAAACATAAAAAAAAAAAATATTATTTTTGCTTTTTGGTTTTCATTCGAAATGAGATAAATTTTTATCGATATTTATTTTTAGCGCATATAATAGTAATTATATGATGGTTCAATATTTTATCGTACATACGAACATACATATTTCCATTTTAGAGTAATAATCATAAATATTCATCATCAATAATATCATCATTAGCGAATTGGATACATTAAAAAAAATTTGTCCAAAGCGAATGAAATAAATAATACCACTATTACAAACACATCCTGGTGCCAATATAAATTAATACAAAAGTCCCGAGCTTATATACATATTTTCCAATTCACTCATTTAATGGTAAATACACATTTTGTAACCAGTAAACACAAAAAAAAAAAAACGAGTGGAAAATTTATTTTCATTTAATTCATAACCAATTTGTTAAAAAAAATTTGAAATATAAAAAAATAAACCCTCGGTTGACAAGGTGCACATTCTTTAGACGTGATTTTTAAATCATATTCAAATATATTGATGAACAAAATTAGTCATGTAGGAATGTTCCTATATATATAGGATTAAATGACGCAGATTAAGTATTACAGTCCATCAGTAAAACGGCTTAATCGTATCCGTTCCTTAGATTTTACTTCATCGGTGTATGCGTATATATGTTTTACATCTGTGTATGTTTCGACAATTGAAATAATGTCAACAACTTACGATATTTTAGCAATTTGATAACGAATGCCCCAGCTCGCGGGAGTGTTTTGTAAAAGCGTTCGTCTAGAGGTGATTTTTTCATTTGTTATGGACAAATGACGCATGAGTAGTGTCAAACTGTCATAATATTTTTATTCATTTTCATCATTGAAAGACGGAGCTCGGCATAGCGTCTACATATTGTTCAGCTTTCATACGGAAATCAGAAAATCAGAGTTCTGTGAGGAATGATTTTCATTTGGTTCCAAGAAGTCGGCGCTATTTGCCATATAGCGCGCGAAGCAATGTACTTATAAAAAATCATGTTATTTTTTTTATTTATTTAGATCGTGTGATACCTCTCGACTCTATTCTTTGGGGCCTCGCAAGTCCAAAGTCTATATGTGAATAAACTAGCTTATAGATATGAGGCTTTGGAAGCCAACATTATTCGTGCCATTCGCTAAATATCATTCGATATTCTCGAACGCGTCAACAAAATTTCGACTTTGAGAAAGGACCATGGCAGTTGCGGCCACCATTGGAAAGAAGAAATCTTTAAAAAATAAATTGCAAGAAATGTTCTTTCGAATGATGATAAAGTTTCCATACGATTAAATAGAATTTTTTGATTTTTTTTTAATTTTTGCACAGATAAAATCCCGCACATGTTGTTTGATGCTCTCTGTTTCTGACATAACTGTCGGTGTGACTTTTGCACTTCAGCACTCTTTTCACTATATATACCCCAAAATTATACGATACATCGAAAACCTGTGGACTCTTTGAGATAACATTGATTTATTGCTTCTGTTGGAATTAGGTGCGGAAACGTGCTATATGGCCAAAACTTTACGACTGAATCGTGTTGAAGAATAAGCGGCAAAATACAAATCATACATGTTTTTGCTAATGTATCTAACTTGAAGTGTTTCAAAACCAATTTCAAATACGTTTCGTCATCCATCAACACATATCCACTAAATTTTGTGAAAATTTTGTCATCATGTCTGGCACATATTTTATCGAACAAGTGTTGGTTATCTCAACGATTTGGCTTTTTTATAACTCGGTAGCACTTATAGCCTTCCTGAACTCAAATTCGTTTTACCATGGAGTGAGGTGTCTTAAATTTTATTTTATTTTTGCCTAATTTTTGTGAGCCGTTTTTTCCGATTTTTCTGCGAGCTGTTCTATACCGTTCCACGTGGACTCTATATAACCCTATATATCATTGGTGTCGGTCAATTTAATAATTTTGTAATGGGTAACATGAGGCTGAAGTAGACTCATGGTATTTGAGCACGATTAGTTTTAAATTCCGCTCTTTTTGAAAAGAGATTTCATAGCATTGAGGGATATTCAAATTTGGTCACCCTTTAGTTTAGAACTAATTTTCTACATTAACGACGTTGTTTTCGTTGAATGTCAATGTAGGAAATAATATGTGACGAGTACGCCCATCCCTGCAATTGAGATTGTGAAATTTCTAACTGTCGTGAACTATAAATGTCAGGTATTTACAAAAATATTTTAATTTTATAATTCTTGTAATATTAGTGTGAATAATTATTTATTATTTATGTATGAATTCAACCCCTACACATACACACTCAAGTAGCCAAACTACACTCATGGTTCAGAATTAAAATATTATTTAGATTTTTCTCGTACTTGAAAGATGTTTCTGAAAGACGAAGTGATTCGAAATCTGGTTTAAATGCATTGTCTATGCATAACATATTATGCAGGCAGCGCGATGCTATTTTGCAAACAAATACTGGTTGTACTACCAAATATCTCTGAAAACATCTCCAACGCGCAGCTGGAATGCTAAAAGCATTTTCCATCAACACGTCTTGCTCTTGACAATCTGTAATTTAATATTTTGTACGGTTCATTGTCTTTTATGTTATTTCTACTATATTGGCGAAGAAGGTAAGTTTTCAGTGAAATTATTCATCTCCTACGACGTTATATGGTTGTATGGTGCGCCGGTGTCAATTAGAGGTGCTAGTGGGGGCACTTTGAAACTACTACTGTGTAATTTTTTACCATTTAATGAATTACAAAAAATTTGACCATCACCTTCTAATATGAGCCATCCATATAATGAGCATCAAGTAAAGTTAAAAGTACAATAGAATTGCTCCCTTTGTAGGTTTAATACGTAAATCCAGCATTAATAGAACACTGTATGTTCATATGTTTGCCACCGATAGCACGTGCTGCAATAGTTTTCCACATATCTTCCTTTGGCTCTGGCATTGCAATTGGTCCAATGACATCACAAACTAGTTTTAAAATTAGCCAAATCCCAATCTATATAGTTAAATCCATTACTTCTAAAAGAATTACATGTTGCCAAAAATCTGAAACAAGAATAGTATTAAAATGGATCAATGATTTATATTTTCTTTTCAGCTAATAAAGCCAAAGAGTGCTCTCTATCACTCACGATAACAGTTTGTTTTTCCTCACTCTCTCAAACGTGTAGTGGCCACTACTAAAATCTTGTGTGCCATTGTCCCTATAATCAGAGATCATGTATTTTGAGTCCAACAGACGCTAGGAACACTACAAGCAGATCAAGTATTTCTTTCACTCCGTTGCTATTCAGTACAATCACGCATATGTCATCTGCATATGCAAGCACCTGATTGGACTGGCGATATAAAATGTTGCACTGAGGTGTTTCAGCTTACGAAAGATGTACTCCAACATGAGTATATAAAAAGTATCGGGGACGATATACACTCGCATAGCCCTGGGACACATGGTATCCACTTTTAGTTCCACGTGCCGATCCTATTTTGTACCCGTGTACTTGAACTGGGGTTCGGTGTTTTCTGGCGGTATTCATTTTTCGTTTTGTTGACATTATAAACAGATTATTTTTTTAATAGATGCGCGCCGTCTGCCCAGTGATCCAACCGTTTAGTCGCTTCCTACGACAAGCAACGGATATTGTTGCGGATGTATAAATTCCAATATTTAATTGTAGATAATAATGAAACAATTGGGGTTTTTCTCAAAATAAATTATTTATAATATAATTATGTACTTTTACAATAAACTGTGGTTGTTGTGTTCAGCTCGCTTGTTGAAATTAAAGTGAACGAGAAATCACAATATTGCCGAGTCATAAGAATTCAGTCACTAAAAAACGCGCCAAATATTGTTCGCGATTATTATGAGATGAATATAATTACTTCTAGTTATTACTACTCAAATATAGATGGCAGTATAATTCGAAAAGAGAATTTCCAAGTTTAAAAACCACTGATCACTTGTCAATTCTTAGTCTGGTTTGTGTTATTGTTATTGTTTAGGTAAGTTGGTCGTTTTTTTAATTTTACTATACAATATTAATATAAATACATTTTATAATTATTAATCTTAATATAAATTCAATTTTCAGAGATAATTATATAAAATAAAGGAAAAACAATAAGATAAGTATAAATAAATTATTTTTCAAAATATATAAATTTAATGTAAGTGTTCTCTATTTCTTTTAGATGACTTCTTAAGATGATCCTGAACAGATATTGTGGTGGTATTCTTGGAAAATATGTTCGTGCAATTTAGGTTTACGAGACACCTGATCACAGGAGCCAAATAGCTATTTAGTTTAGTAATAAACATATTATAAGTCTCAGAATTTAGAGATTTTAACCAATTCTACTAGACACGCTGTTTATAATTGTATTTATGGAAGTTAATAAATCCGATAATCGAGAGTAGAACTTCTGTTTTTGTAACTAATCGTCAATAATAAATCATGTTCTTAAAATAACCAATATTATTGAGAACATGTTCTTCGAATTTTGATTATTTTAAACACGGGTAGATAAGATATTTATTTATGACACACCCTGTATTATTTAGAAAAGGTTAGTTTTGCTGTAGTTTTCCGTAGTTTACGATACTCTTATAATTCATTTAATTCATATGTTAATGTAAATATGTAATTTCATTCAATTCGATGACAAAAATATTTGTCGTATCGCAGTCAAGTAAGCACTCCAAAATGGCATTTCACACGCATATACATAGATAAAAAAAATTAAAACTGTTCTTGTTATCTTCATTCATTATCTTTAATTAATTCTAAATATATCAATCATGATGATAGTATTTAAATGTTAAACTGGAACGAACAACGGCGCCCCACCATTAGGGGTGTGTATTTTTATTTTTTCCATGTAAAGCCCCAGTTTTTATCTTTAGTTTTGGTGCAAATGTCACGAAACAGTATCATTCCAGGAGCGTTACGCAAAAATTAATTAATGCGAGAAAATTTCATACTTTAGTTAACTGGTGAAAAATTGATATTCAACCAGTGCTAATTAATGACAGGAACAAATTTATTTCAAATTTCATAAATTTCTGAACTCTCTAATTCTACAAATTCTTAATTTTTCAACAATTTAAAATTTATTCATATAACTTAATTTCTTCATCGCATTTCGACTTAATTTTTAATTCAAACTTAAATAATTTTGAAACACTAATGTCTTATTGTAGAATTTGGATCTTTGAAAAATTTTTAGATTTGGAAATTTTTCAAATCAATTTTACCGCATGACAAATATAAAAATACTTTACGTCAATCGATTTTTTAAACACATTTCATGTATATTTAATTTTTTATTAATTTAATTTTGGGTAAAAGTTATTTTTACAATTTTGAATATTTACAATTTTGAATTTAATTTAATTATTAAATATTGGAAAACTAGTTTACAAATTTAATTTATGTTTGAATTTGAATTATTAAATTTAAGAACTTTGAATTTCGAATTGTTATAATATTAGTTTTGTTCTGTTGAAATGTTTAGTACTTAAATAAACTTTAGTATTTCCAGAATTTACGAGGGTGCACCAAAATTAATTTACCAGAAATCTAAAATGTTCCGTTAAATAAACAAACAATTACGAATTTAATTAAACTGATTTAAAAATTAAGAAAAGTTCAGTTTAAAATTAAACATTTGTGTTTATTCCATTCTAAAGGCTGTAAAAAGTAAAAGTCCGAATATGGCGCTTTCTCATTCATAATACTTGTGACTGATTAAAAATCAGTATTAAAATATAGAATTTTTTGAAATTTTTTAAAATTTGAAATTTAAAGAATGTTATAATTTAATTTAAGAATTTTTTATAGAAATATTCGTTAATTTTAAAATTTGTAAATCAAGTTTGACACAATGCAATTTTGAATTATAATTTGATTTATTTTAAATTCGTTTTACGTGTTCATGTTTTTAATAAAGTTTTCGGAAAATCAAATTTTATTTTTCATAATTGAATTTAAAATTTTGAATTTAGTTTGCATATATCGTAGCTTGACTTGTCGAATTCCAATGTTAATTGAATTTTAAATAAAATAAAATTCATTATATTTTCAAAATTCTCAATTATTCTGAAACACGATTTCACAAAACGGTTTTTAAATGCCGAACTTTTGGTTTTTAAATGAACGTACTGTATGGTACTATACGGTTGTAAGTACTGAATGGTTGTAAGTACATTATAATTTTAAACAGGTGTTTTTCGTTCACTTTAATGCACATTACTCATGGTTTATGTATGTCCTTTAATGTTAAACTCAAAAATCCAGTTGTAGTTAGTACTGTATCGCCTATTAGGGATTCTATAAAGCAAGGAAATCGAGATTAACAAATTCAAATTATTTGGAACATTACGCCAATTTTTGTAAGGAGTTCAGGTTTCCTATAACGCGATTTCTTACAACGCGGCGTTTGTCAGGAACGTATCAAAATGCTTTAACTTTGTAAACTTGAATTTGAAATTTCAATTCAAACTTGGATTCTTGTTTTTATAATTTGGAATTCCAAATTTTTTGAACTTTTTTGAAGATTATGAATTTAAGAATATTCAAATTTCTAAAAAAATTTTTAAAATTAATTTTAAACTGCATGAAACTTTCTTTAGTATTTCTCAAATAATATTTTGTATTTCTCAAGAAGCTTTTCGAATGTGTGTGAGGTTAGTCTGAAAATTATTCCAAACAAATACAATGGCAACACTAATATACCAAAGTTATGCTTTACTTCATCCCGAAAAAACTATTTCTGTCACGAAATTTTCTAATTCAAACATTCATTATAATCGAAGTCATACTGTAAATATAGATTATCAAGCCTCGATTGATATGAAATCTCTAGGTAATGGATATATATATATATATATATATATATATATATATATATATATATATATATATATATATATATATATATATATATATATATATATATATATATATATATATATATATATATATATATATATATATATATATATATATATATATATATATATATATATATATATATGCCTTATAGAAAAGCAAAAAGCCATAAGAAATCTGTATCCGCTACTTAAAGTTCCATACTAAGCGAGGCTTCAGGCAATTATAACGTTTGACTTTTATAATTTCTTATGATGAAATATAGCTTTTCTTGAAATTTATTTAATATTTAAATATTTGACGTGCTGTTATAGGATCATTCCGCATTCGCCACTATCGTTGTAGTTATTGTTTTCTCATGATGCTATATAATCCTTTTTCAGTAAATATTTTCGGCTAATATCACAGCTCTACAAGCTAAATTCAAAATACTCTTTAATCAAAATACTCTAATTTACAAATTCAAGCAACTTCAGTATAAAATTTTAAAATACCTGCTGTTTGTTATTTATTTTGATTGATTATTTGGTAATAGAGACAGACTCACGCGACTTCTATTATTTTCTACCTCGACAATTCGTAGACTGTTCCTAGAAAACCTCGATAATGTAGACGATTGATCGAGTGATTTAGTGAACTAGTACTAAACTACGGTGGCCAGATTTCTTTACTGTGGCAAGATATAGGCGGTGAAGTGTTTTTTAATCTCTTTAATGCATTCTAATTTGTTTCTAAATAGTTTAGGTTAGAAAAATGTTAAATACAAATATTTTCATGATTTATCTCTAGAAATTTAAAATTATATTGTAATCTGAATGTCCACAAAATTAATGTATTTCTTATTCATTTTTTCAAGTTCTGATATAATTTAACAACTAGGTAAGATAAAATCAAATCTTATCGATAGTCTTATCGATAAAGCTGTCCTTAAAAAAAATAAAATAAGTAGTTTTAGGACAAAATTTACAATTCTTATAGGTTGTTGAAGCTTGTCCTAGATCCACATTTTTCTTACATGAATTAGTGAGAGTATCTAGTTTTTAAAATCTAATAATTTAACCGATTTTGAGATTTTTCTGCTAAACTATTGATTTTGGCATTGGTCTACAAAATAAAGAAATTTTTAAAGTTTCTTGGGTGACGCTAGAAATCTAACACCATAATGAAGTACATACTAAGGTGTCATTGGGTCTTAACAATCCGGAAAGTATTTCAATTTTGGAACAAATTCGGGATTAGAGAGTTTAGGACTTTGGTATGTCAGATATACAATTTTTCCGGAATTTTTCTAGAAACTCTTAAGCAGCTAACACCATAATGTCGTATATACCAAGATGTCTTTAGCTCTAAACTATCCGAAAAATATTTTTATTTTAATAACGGTAAGGGATTTGAGAGAGACCTTCAAATAACAAAGCAAGGACGCTACTTCAGCTATCTGAAAATTATTTCGGGTTTGAGAAAAACTTGGTTGGGAATTTTAGGACAACCAATTTTGTAATGACCTCATATTTTTCGATTGTATGACTTTTACGAATTGTTGCCCTAAAATTCCCAATAACCTTTATAAAAACTAAAATAATTTTCGGACAACTAAGACCCAGTAATTTCACGGTATATATGCCACTACGGTGTTTAGATTCTTAGAATTTTTCCCACAAGGATCCCACAAGTTATGTGCTGAGCATCATAGATATATATAGCATTGTTTAATTCAACTGACATTGATTTTTTACTTCAACTCACGCCGATTAAAGTGATCGATCAATAAAAAACCAATCATTCACAGCATCCTGTTAATCAAGCAATCACATTGAAGGAACTCCGCACATATTGAAAATTCATTGGCCATCAGGTTTTTTTCTATATTTTTGTTAAATATAAGACCGCATGATCGTGAAACTTGAATATAAAGTTATTTTTATAAACTAGTTTTTAAAGTATAGAGAAGCCCAATTCAAATATTTTTCAATTTTGTGTCGATTAATAATTTTAGATAAACTTCTATTTAAAAAGCTGTTAGTAGATAGTGTGCATAACGCTATGTTTTGGGTTACTAAATTTGTACCACCACGTTAACTGAGTAATTTCATATCTCAATACAAAAAGGCATATGTCCGTTTATGTATTATATGTATTTATCACAATTAAATTCATATCAGCCTCATATATGTACATCTATATATAGATGTCATCCCACACCAAATTTTCATAAACATACGTATATACATCATAAAATATGTGGGTGCTTTATTTTTATATATGTTGTCATCCATGTTGTACTGCATATACATATATGGTTATAGAAACATAACAAATTGAAAATAAATAAATTTAATTGTCACAAGTTTTCACAATACTAAATGTCACAATCATAATTTATAAAAAAAAAAATTATGTTTAAAAAATTAAAATAATGGATCGGTTTTTTTTTAAATAAAAAATAATTTATGATGTCCATATTTTGATTAACATTTGTATTATTATATTAAACATATTTTCCATAATATTTATACATAATCGTCATATTAAATGCTGATTCAATACATTTAAAATTTATAATATCTTGGGTTGTGGTGCCCAGTCTTTCATCCCTAATGGCAATCAAAATAATTATAGCCTGTCAATATTTAATTTGCCAGACACTATATATACATATGTACATATATATAGATTATTTTAATTATCTATATGTTGTTTAAAAATTAAAAATTAATTAAAATTTAAATAAAACATTAACAACTTGTTTTTTGTAATAATTTTTGAATATTTTTTTAATTTAAAAATAGAAAACTAATTAAATAATAAAAATAAAAGTGAATAAATTGCTAATAAAATAATTAGATTTTATCATATATTTTGGATTTTAAATAATTTTTATGAATAAATAATTAGAATTCTATATGTATTATATTGCATGAATTGGACATAGTGTTTTGGGGGAAGCTGGGCGTTTATTTATTAGACACAATTTTTTGCCAATATACTCGTACTATTAAAATCGAATAAATGAATGTTTTTGATGGTGAATTAAGCAATTTTCGATTTTTATTAATACTTGAATCTCTGACGTTCTTAGTAATAATAATGACTAGCATAACAGAGAGAAATACATCACCAGCCGCCGAAATGGCTTTTAAAATCAGTTCAAATGTTTTATATGGAAATACATTTGCTTAACCTTAAAACGCACAACGCACTATTATAAACTTATTACAAAATGATTTCACAACCTCGGATTAAACAACATCCGGAGTAAACTTAATTTTTATAAAAGGATAGATAACGTAACAGGCATTACAATTAACGCAGATGAGTATCGCTCTTAAATAAAGGATTAAAACACAATATAACCATTCCCCGCACTAGAACAAGAAAGAAAATATAAGACATCGAAAACGCCATTCTATAAACAGAAATGTACCATCAAGAAGTAATTAGAACCCTCATCATTAACAACACTCGCACAAATAATACCAACCTAACACAAACCCAAAATGCAACCCATATAAAGGCCATGAACAACATCATGAGAAAATTAACAGAAAACAACGCGAACCAGAAAATGCAAGATTACAGAAACAACAACCACATACATAATTATGTATAACCATTACAAAACGACCCCACTAGTATTGCAATAAGATGATGAAACTAATGGCACCTGAAATCACTGGATCGCCCAAAACACTGTTTTTTAAAATAATTAAAAATGATGTCGATACCATTACTGTGAGAAAACCAAGATGATGGTTACTCTTAAGTAGGATAGAACCATGCGTTACCGATACGCAGTTCAAAGCATTCATCAAAAATAAATTCGACTTATGTATAAGGGATATAAATGCGCTTAGAATTACAAAATCAAATGGAGGCCTCTAAAACTATATATTGTACCGATATGTCAGTGTAGATAATGAATCATTTTTAACATTACTGAACCCAAAATCTTATCCCCCGGGAAACTTTATTAATAATAATAATAAACAGTGTTTAAGGCCATTACTGGCCCCTTACTATGTCAAAAGTCTGGCTCCAACGGTCCATGGTAAAACGAATTCGAATTCAGGAAGGCTATAAGTGCTACTAAGATATTGAAAATCAAATCGTACAGATAACCAACACTTGTTCATGTATATAAAAACCAACAACTTTCCTATTATTATGGCAGTATTGTACTGCCCACCAAGCCATTCTATTAAAAACAAACAATACTCAGAATTCTTCAAGCGTCTGGGAAAAAGGTTCATATTAGGTGGTGACTTCAATGCGAAGAATACTCACTGGGGTTCTAGATTAACTACAACTAAAGGAAAATAATTACTGATTACCATTAAAGAAAATGGATGTGAATCTATTTGAACTGAAAAACCAACCATTGGCCAACTGACCCAGGAAAAATACCTGACCTGATCGATTTTTTTATAACCAAAAGTATTTCTGGACTCTGCTTATTGCTGCTACATCCCTTTTCTATACTTGGCAATTAATTTGAAAAATTTGAAAATTTTAATAGAAGCTGAGTTAAACTAATTTGTAAGATGAAATTAAATTAAAAAAATTTAATTAGTCCGAATGCCTCTTGAATTGCCTCCAATAATCAAACGCCCATTACTTTGCATACATGACCACTGACGTACAATTTCATTACTGATAAATCCATCTATCATCCATTTATACTCACCATGGATAGAGAAAAATAAAAATTTAACAGAATCTTAATTGAATTAATTTGTAAGAAATTAAATTAAATTTGTTTTTAGTTTTAATCGAGACTTAAACTCAGCTATACCTATTTGTTATACTTTCAGTTTGTATGGGGAAATTTTTAATTTGGACGGTACTCATGTACTAAGTTAAACTTAAAACTTGTATGGTCAGTGGTCAATATTGTAACCCGCCTACAAAATCGCATCAAGCATCACGCATCATTGGATAGAACGGAAGTTTTAGAATTTTTAAGAACATAAGGAGGAATAGGCTTTCTAACTTCTTCGAAATACCCTGCTTGGAATGTCATCGCATTAAATGTTGCACCTGGCACTATGCAGGACAGTTAAATTTCAAACGATATTAATGTCGAGACATTTTTGGTTCAACTCAGCTTCTGTTAAAAAAATTCGCAATTCAATTGGAAAGAATAAAATATGTGCATAACATCAAATTTATATACGGTGGTGGGCGAGGTAAAAGAGTGAATGACTTTGGATTCGTGGACCAAGGTTCGAATCCGATTAGCGACGGTATTATTTTAATTTAATTTCTTCTATATTCAAATTGGTTCAACACACAGCTTCTGTTAAACATGCATATTTTTCAAGTAGTGGCATGTATTCAAAATGGCTATATAGCGATGATGAAATAAACGCAGACTCCATTGCCTTTGATAAAATTTTCATTATTTTCTATTCAAATGATAGATATAACAGATTTGTCTTGCATGAAATATTTATGCGGTGGTGGTCCAGTGACATTGGACTTATAGATCTAAGTTCGATTCTCGATCGAGCCAAACATTTTTTCATGTAATTGCTTCTGTCAAATTGGTGATGGTGAAATAAAATTACTCAAATCCAACTCAGCTTCTGTTCAAAACTTTAATATTCTCCATATGTAAAAGTGGCAAGATAAACGATGGGTATGTTGGGCATAGAGCGGTAATGAAATTGTACGGCGATGGTCAAAAAGCATCAAATTGCAGTTGCTAAAATTTTTAATTTTTTGTTCAAATGGCAGCTATAAACGCTAGGAATATCACTATTTAAATGTATGGCGGTGGCTCGGTGGTAAAAGAAGCTAATTGGATTATAATTGTACTAGTTCAAGCCTCAATATATATTACTACGCTTATATCAGCTCACTCTGTGTGTCTGTTTGTATCGTCAAATTTTGTAATCAATTTTTCAACCACTTGCGATAGTCCAATTGAGCTGAAATTTAGTCTAGAACTCAAGTTCACAATTCCAAATGCAACGACTCTGATTACTAGACCACTTGCGTATTTAAAGTTGGTGCTATACAAATCTTTTATGGCAATGCAACAGAGAAAATTGAAAATTTTAGTAACAGAAATGGACAATTCATTACGGTCATACACAAGAGATTGCTCTTAAATTTTCATTAAGGTCATACCCATGAGATGGCTCTTATATTTGCCGAAGAAATTAAATTAAAAAGTATTGATGCAGAGGAGTCTGGAACTCGAGTCCACGATTTCAAGAGCATTGACTCTGCTCACTCGACCATCGGCGTATTAAAAATTGGTGCTGAACAATGATAGAAAGCTTTTCAAAAACGTTATAACCTTCATTAAAATAATCCGGGGAAATTTAACTATGACCGTGCCATAGAATTTAACACATTTCACTCCATAGTAAAACGAATTCGAGTTCAGGAAGGCTATGAGTGCTACTGAGTTATTAAAAAGCCAAATCGTTGAGATAACCAACACTTATTCGATAAAATATGTAACAGACTGATGACAAAATTTTCACAAAATTTAGTGGATGTGTTTTGATGAATAGCGAAACGTACTTGAAATTGGTTTTGAAATACTTCAAGTGAGATACATTTGCAAAAAAATGTATAACTTGGCCAACAATTTGCAGTTGTGGAGCCAGGTGTTTACCATATTTTTCATAACGATGTATTTTGTAGCTAGTTCTTCAACACGATTCAGCAGTAATGTTTTGGCCATTTAGCTCGTTCACACGAGATTAAACAAATAAATGTTATCTCAAAGAGTCCACGAGGATCGTTAGTAATTGCAAAGTACATTATTCTCTCACCATTATCGGTCGTAGTTTCGTGTCAGAAGTACGGACCTATGTTTTCACACAAGTTGGTTTGATTTCTGCCAGCTCTAGCATTAAAGTCCCCAAATGCCATTCTAACGCATCGTGTTCGAGTATAGATCCCATCAGTAGTTCCAAGTCATTGTAAAATGAGTCTTTATATAGGGGCTGGCTGACTTCTGCTGGCGTATGTACATAGATTAACGACAGGTTGGCTTACTTACATAATCGGTTATTATGACTGCTTGGAAATCAAAAACAGCCATTTTTAATGGGTCGTCAGCCCAGTGATCTAACCGTTGAGTCGCTTCCTACGACAAGTAAAGGATACTGTGGTGGTATCCTTAGAAAACATATTCGAGTAATTTATGTTTACGAGACATGTGTGCCTCCCAATCACAGGGGCCATTAATAAAAACTTCATTATGGAGTTTAATTTTTCTCAAAATGACATATTTTTCAGAATACCAGGGCTGACAACAACTTAGCTAACATAAACTCAAAAACTGATTTATATATGAATAATAAATAATCCGTTCACTACCAGAATCGTTGATGAAGTTTCTGGGGTAAACAGTGGCTTCTTGTGTTTTCCCTATCCTGAATGATCTCACCAGGAAACCTACAATGAATTAAATTCAATGGTCTCATCATCTCGAAGAAACGTCTGCTGCAGTAGGTATAGTGTTGTACAATTAGAAGTAACAACTGACTTCGGTGTAGGGTCAATAAATGACTCCAAAATAACAGATACAATTGGTGATACAAATGGAGGATTGCTGCATTTTTCATGTTCCGAAAATTACAGCAAAGTTTAAGTTCACAAACGGTATTGGCGAGCAGCATTGTGAAATATAGAGTAAGGGTGTTGTTGGCTCCAACGGTGACTTCAATTAAAATTACTTAAATGGATATAACTTTATGAAGTTTATTCCAACTAAATCGAGTCCATAAATTAGATAAATCCATTATAAAAAGACTAAACAGTAACTGTTATCAGTTATACTAAACAATTTCTATATAAAATCTATTAACGTTGTCACCAAAGTTCTAAAATTGAGGATAAGTTAGTATAGTGATAAAACGGATTATCATTTTCTATGAATAGTAATTGTACAGTAAATAAATTAATGTTCATGCCGTAACATCAAATGGATCTTAAATAACCTATTCAATATGGCATCGCAATACGAAAGATTTGCTATCCTCACTTTGGATAACTGATGACTCTTCCAAATTTGTAAAATATTATAAACAAGATTCCAGAACCATCTGCTAATAAACATCAATTTGGCTTTGATGGTGATAATCTGGTTAAGTTTTATGAAGACTGCAATAACTTTTTAACATTTAAGATAGACCTCCTGACTAACTAACATTGCGATACCAAATCTTACAAATGGGGTGTCCCTGGTTGGGGCAAGTGTTCAGTAGAAGTTACTTTTGCTCTCAAGGAATTCTATCCTAATATTAGCACCGCAAACCACAATGAAACCTCGGATGAATTTTTTTTTGCCTACAACCCTTATCAAACCTAGTATAAAGCGAGGTGGCAAACCATTCAAGAAAGCGTTAAGTGGTAATTGTTCAATATACTATATCAAACTGTTAACAAAATGGCATATAAAGCTTTTTCATTTTGTTACTTTTAAAATCAAACTTAATTTATATGATCTGTGAAACCTCGTTTAATCCTGGAATCTGCAGTAACGGAATTGGACAACATTATGTCGGACAACATCGCTCTTAAATAAAAAAATCCGGTGGTGGTGTTCTTATTGGTACATTTTTCACTTTTCAGCTAGTTTACACATAAATTCTTGGAAGCAATTGAATGGGATGATATTTTAAATACAAGCGATGTGAATACTAACGTGATCCAGTTTTATCAGATTCTACAACAAAATTTTGAAAGCCATATTCCATCGTGCATCAATGAAACCAGTATACGGAGCCATGCTCCGTGGTTCGACGATCGTTTTCTAAACTTAAATAACCGCAAATCTAAAGCTTATGCTAAAAATGATGGTGGGTTTGAATCGGGTAAACTCATCTTTAAACAATATAATGATGAATTTGGCGGAGCATTTAAAGAATCTGAATTAGTTCAAATACACGACTCACCGATATTCGAAACTGCCACAATAAACAAATTAGTGAAATTCAAATATCATAAAAAACTTATTTAAAATAAGCATTCACTACCCCCATCACATATCCAACAGCTAAACCACCAACTATATACATTTTTAGTAAAGAACTGCGCCATCCGACTAACATCATTTGAACTAACATTGTTCAATGATGCAAACAAATTTTCCGTCCAATCTCGACGGTCGCATCTGTTCCCTCTCCATAAATGTAAATTGAAAGACAAAGATGACGTCACATTACAAAAATACAACACAAGCCAGCCATCCTTTTACAAAATTGTTATTTTTGAAAAAAGATATAAATGTTCTAGTTCAATAGTCTAATTGCGGCTTCCAGTTTTCAAGGTTATACCATTTATAAAAAAAATGCGAAAAAATTCATGTTTTCCGATTTGGTTTAAACTAATTGGCACAGACATGCTATGGACTTACTTCCAACTTAGTGCCGTTTGGTGGTAGTTGCTTCTCATGAATGTGATAAGGTAATTCATGGTTATAAGGCCGATCGTCTTATTGAGCAAAATTAAAACCAAATATTGAGTTAGCTCTAGCTATACATTGCTCAATGTGATTAGAAAAACACATATTTCCAACAAAAGTAAAAAGTAACCCCCAGGTCTTTAAATTCAGAAACTGTTTTTGAAATGGTACCATTTATTTGGTACTGTTGAATAACTGGGATTCTTTTCAATGAAAAGTCTTGGTCTGGTACTTATTTATGTTGCGGTTGAACAGATTTAAGGCACAATACGTCGCGAGTTTGTCGACATCTTCTTGGAGTTTGTACGTGTTGTTGATGTTCTCCACATTCTCTCGGAAAATCATTAGGAAAATGATGAACCTCCATGGACCAATATGGGAACCGTGAGGTACACCTGAGGTGGCATAGATTGCTATAGACCTTTTGTTTCCTATTTCCATATATTGAACGCAGTTGGTCAGGTACGATTTTAACCAGGCAATAGAACCAAATTCATACAATCTTTATAGTGCTTTACCTTACAATAATCGATGGAGTCGTAGCGATTGCAGAACTACAAAACTGTAGATTACGATTTGGGGTTTGGTTGTTTAATAATTTTAAGTAAAATAATGATTTAGAATTCGAAGATATAGTTTTAATTTTAGAGTTGTGTTTTTACAGTGAGCATTTTGAAATTTTGCCATGAGTCGAATGTGCAGGCGTAATCAAATGAATTTGATAGCAAATTAATTGTAAAACTACAATTTCTAAATTTTTAATTTAAAATTCTTAAACATTAGAAAAACTAATAAATTTTAAAAAAATTAAGGGCGAGTCCAGCTTAAGTTCATAAACCGTCAAAAATATTTATTAAATTCCTAAACTAAGGAGTGAGGAGCAATTAGTAAAAGAAGTTCACAAGTTCATAGGTGGGAAAACACTCCTGAATTTAAAAAGAAAATTGAGGGAAACAACTACCCTAGAGAAATTAGAGAGCTCTCGGCAGGGCAAGGAGAATATGGCAACAAACTAGAGCCTCTCAAGATAAAACTAAGCTAAACAATCTGACTCAGCTACTTAAATGGGAAATTAAAGATTTGAAAGACGAATCTATCAGTGACTACCTCAGAAAATTATCTAATGATACTAGTACTGATTATTCTCTCTGTAGAGCACCCAGAAGAATTAAAAGGCCAATGATGCAACTTCCTCCAATCAGAACAGAAGATAACAAATGGGCCAGAAATAGCAAAGATAAAGTACGAAGATTTGTTGAATACTTGGAAAAAATATTTGAACCACATGATGACCAATCATTGGAAGCCGAAATAATAACTGGAGAGGCTGAACAGGAAAGTGAAGAAATCCTACCAGCAACACCAAAAGAAGTCATGTAAACAAACAAATATTAATCCGAAAAAAGCGCCGGGTTATGACCTTATCACAGCAGAAATTTTAAAAGAACTACCAACTACCCACTAAGCCTTGGAAACCACCACACAAAACTGGATCACACAGGCCAATATCACTATTACCAGTTATGTCTAAACTCTTTGAAGTTATTAGTAAAAAGGCTAACTCCGATAATTGAGGAAAAACCTGATTCCAAATCATCAGTTCGGTTTTCGCAACCAACACTCAACATTAGATCAAGTACACAGAATAACTAATATTATTGAAAGAGCATTAGAGGAGAAACAAGTCTGCTCAACGATATTCTTAAACGTTGCACAGGTCTTTGATAAAGTTTGGCACGAAGGACTTAACTATAAGTACTACCAATGCAATTCACTACAATATTAGAATCATACTTGAAAGATAGATTCTTTATAGTAAAGTTAGACGATTCCTATTCTGAATTGAAACAAATCAAGGTAGGAGTACCGCAGGGCAGTGTATTAGGTCCGGTCCTATACCTATTGTACACTAATGATCTCCCTGTATTAGAAAACCACACTGTGGCGACCTTTGCTGGTCGAAGAATCAACTCAGAATTTACAGTTAGCTATTACTCAAATACATAACTGGACCAAAAGTTGGCGAATTAAACTTAACGAAACCAAATCAGTTCACATCAATTTTACAAACAAATGACTCGAACATATTCCAGTTACAATTAATCAAGAAATAACACCGTATGCCAACACGGCTAAGTATCTTGGCATGACACTAGATGCAAAACTACGATGGAAGGCACACGTCAAAAAGAAAAGTGAAGAACTAGGGCTTAAATATAGAAAGATATATTGGCTGATAGGAAGGAGCTCCGCTCTATCAACATACAACAAACTTCTATTATACGGGGTGTCCGCCGAGAAGGTATACTACTTTATTTTGCCGCCATTTTGGTAAACGTTAGGCTTGACAGTTCATATTTGGATGTCGTGAAGTAGACACGTGGCAAATTTATTATGGAAAAATATTCGATAAACCAAACAATCCATCAACCTCAATTCGACGCCGTGCTCAGGAGCTTGGTCTTCAAAGAACAAATTTGGCCACAATTTTGCACAAGGATTTGCATTTGTTTTCATTTAAAATTCAGTTGACACAAAAGCTTCTTCCACAAGACCATTTACGCTGCCGTACATATGCCAATAGGATGTTACAGCTCGCCCATGACAACCCCGATTTTCATGAAAAAATCATAATGAGTGACGAGGCACATTTTCATTTGAATGGATATGTGAATAAACAGAATAGTCGGTTCTGGGCAATGGAAAACCCTCAAATTATTCATCAGTCACCTTTACATCCATTAAAAGTGACAGTCTGGTGTGCAATTTGGTCAGGAGGAATCATTGGACCTTACTTCTTTCAAAATGAAAACGGCGTAACGGTAACTGTGAATGGGGAGCGATATTGTGATATGATTGAAAACTTTTTAACGCCACAATTGCATGCTTTGGGCTTGATTAACATGTGGTATCAACAAGACGGTGCCACATCGCATACAGCCAGGATTACAATGGAATTACTGCGCGACCTCTTTCCACAACAAGTTATTTCAAGAAATATGCCCGGACTTCTTTTTGTGGGGATTTCTAAAAAGCAAGGCTTATGCAACCAAACCAGAAACGCTTGAGCAACTCAAACAAAATATTCGTGATGAAATTAATGAAATACCGCGTGAAATGTGTGAGAACGTAATGAAAATTGTGCTCAAAAGGGCTCGCATTTGTGAGGCTAACAGAGGCGGACATTTATCTGATATTGTATTCCATACATAATTGACATTAAATAAAACATTTATCAATATAAGATCCATTCTCTTTCATTTAATCAAAAATTATAAACAAACAAAGGAGTATACCTTCCCGGCGGACACCCTCTATAAACAAATATTAAGACCGGTTTGGCCTTATGGTATTCAACTTTGCGATTGTACCAAACAGAGCAACGTAGAAATCATCCAAAAATTTCAAAACAAAGTATTAAGGAACAAAGTATTTATGTTAGAAACAGAGACCTTCATAGGGGCCTTAAAGTGGACACTGTTTCAAAGGAAATCCAAACAAATGAACTGAGACATAGGCAAAGGCTCGAACAACATGTTGCCACTGAGGCAAGTAAGCTGTTAAACAACACAGATTTTATTCGCAGGCTCAAACAAACTAAACCTTTTGAGCTGGTGTAATTGCTAGTGGAAACAGCGTAATGCTGATCTAAAATCCACAATAACGATGTTGTTTAATTCAATTTATCAAACACTATGGAACACCAGTGGGAAAAAGCCATAGATTAATAAAACATAGTAAATTAAGTTAGAATAAAATTGCTCATTAGTCCAGGTGACCAGATTGTAATAATTGTTTATTTAAAATGTTTAAATAAAATTGAAAACACAATTCCTAAACATTTTAATAATTTTTGAATAGTTCCGATGAACATATAATATGTGTGGTGGTGTAATCGTGCTACAATTTATGACAGTTTTTTGTGATTATGTGTGGTCCATACTTTAAGGGCGAAACCCACTTAACATTAATTATATCAATGATCTCATATCAATGATCTAGCATCGTCAGTGACTGCATGAATTCAGATCAAATATTTTTAAAGTTAGTGCTCTAATCATCGAAAATGACTACATGCACACACCCGTTCCATTTATATATGTAAATGTGTAAACATTTAAAGCACAAAAGCTTATTTTCACTTATTTTATTATTATTTTGTTTTTAATTAAATAATTAAAATAAAGAAACATTTTCGAAATAGCTAAAAATAAACGAGTCCTATATACAAAAGTATAAAGTATTTTCCATTGATCCTATTATGAAAACGAAAAGAAAATGAAAATTCTCACAAATAATTAACTTCTCGTACTCCCGCCCACATTATTATTCATTCCTTTACTAATAATAATAAAATGATCAAAATAATAATAGTGATAATAGTAATTATATAATATTAAATGTAAATGATGGAATAGTACATGAGTATGTATGTATGTCTATATGTACATCTAGCAAAGTAGCAAATTTCTCAGTAGCTTTTAATAAGCTCCCTTACACTTTTGTTATAAAAATGATTGTGTATCAAAACTATGGTTATATTATAATTACTATTATGAATATTCTTCTTCTTTTTACTATTAGCGTGTATTACCTCTACTATACATACTATGCACAAATTTTCTTTGTGCTTTTGTTTAGTTTTTGTTCCCACATTACATAATAAAATTATGTTTTTTTTTCATGGTTCGCATGATGCTTGCACATTTCTCTCAAATTGTATTATATAGTTCGGTTTATACAAGAATATTTTAGATTTAAAGTTTCATCATTTTTAATCCATAAATCGAAAGCTCCTCCCATAAACTGTAAGAGTACTACTTTACAACATAACTTTTACATAACATCAGCAATTTTTTTTTACTTGTCCAAACCATAATCTGATTCGAAAATAAAAATTGATAGAGCTTTTAAGTAATTAATATAGTTGTTACCACTCAGGGTTTATATTTCTCTCTATCTAATGTACTGGGTTATATTTTTTCTGCTGATTTGAATTTAATTTTTATATATTTTATAATTTTTAATTTTTTTTTTTTGAGTAGCGATGTAAAATTGCAACTTTCTAAAACAGTTTCTTCCTATTTTCATCTCAAGAGTCGGAAAATTTATTTAATTCGTTTTTTGTCGCATTTTCTAAATTTATTATGAGTGTAGTGTGTACAAAGATGAAATTGTCGAATCGATAAATTAATAATTGGACTATTAGATTCAGTCTATTAAAATTCAATTTAATAGTAGGTTTTCTAATGTGTATATAATTGGGGCAAATGTCTGGGATAATTTATATTGTAAATCATTTACCATTTCCAAGAAATTAGGTGGTTTTGCTCGTATCTGCATTCATACAATATATAATGTAACTTTGAATCTCTTCCAATTTATAACAAAGTTTCTGATGTTGTTTTAATTTACATGAAGATTGATTGGGTTTAAGCCCAAAAGTTTTTACCTATCTTCATATATAGTGGGTTGGGTTGTTACGGTGATTATTTTCCAACTGTCATTTTTATTCGCATGGTAATTTCTAAAGAATTTTAAAATTTACAATTTTTTTTTTTAATTTTAGTCTTTGCACTCATATGTTTCGTAAACCTAACATGTTTTCCAAGAATATCACCACAATAACCTTTGGTTGGATCGCTGCGCGTGCGACCCGCATCCGTAAAAAACTCAACTGTTTGTAATATCAACCAAAAGAAAAACTGAATCATGCCAAACCGATACCGGACATCCCTCCTCCAGCCCACCCTAAAGTACCCCGACACGAGGTTTAGGATCGGCACCTGGAACGTGAATTCACATAGAAAACCAGTAAACCAGTAGCGTTGGAAGGCCTAATCAATTGCATGCAGGAGTTTCAAGATAAAGAATCATTTTACAATGGCTTGGACGATCTGATGAGATCTTCCCCCGAACACGATGTAAGAATGGTAATTGGGGAATTTAAGGCTATAGAACTGACAGAAATCAAGTCGACTTGTGTAATTTGTGTTCCATTAACCACGACCGTGTTAATTTCAACGATGCGGGCTCAGCTTGTCCATAATGTGAGAACTTATCAATCAACAAACAAATTCGTAGACTGTTATCATCATTTGGTCGCAAAAATAACTGTGAACGTCTGATAAATGAAGATCAAAAGGAACGTTTGGGAGGTACGGCCGTCAGAGCTGCTCAACAGATTATAGGTATAGTGAAAATCAACCCAAGAATGATTGGTTTGTTGATAAATGTCGTCTTGCAGTCGAGCAGCAAAATATAGTCCATTTTAACAAAGCTGCTTTTGCTCGGAGGGCAACTAAGCAATAGGCGCAGTTCTCGTAAGTTCTTTAGATGAATTACTGGATTGCACCATACTTTCAGGCCCGCATCAACTTCCATTCAGAATCGTAATGGAAACGTCTGCGTTAACATCGACGCAGTACTCGACGCATGAAATGGACACTTTACCGACCTGCTTTGTATCCATCATGCGTCACAAACTGTAGTGGAGTCACCTCAAATACAGACTGCGGAGATTTGCATTGAAGATTCATCCCAGGAGAAATTCCCTAGAGCCATGCAGAGACTAAAATGAAACCGCGCATCTGGGGTGGACTGCATTAATTCGAAACTCTTGATATTCACAGGGAATAGTTTGTGGAACTGTCTTTTCGATTTTGAGAACAGGCTATCAAGAATTTTTGCAGTTAACTCGATACTCTTTAATCTCAAGTTGGAGTAAAACTTTCGTAAGGCTGAATTACCTCAGTGCAATATCTTATATCGTGAGTGGACTGATTAGCAACGAAATTAAAGAAATACTTGATTCGCTTTTAGAATTTTCAGCATCGGTTGGGCTCCAGATGAATGAGTCTAAAACAAAATACAACATCTCTGGATATAGCGACAGATTTTTCTAGATGTCATAACACGTTTAAGTGAGGAGGTTAAAATATTTAGGCTCTCTTGTCACTCACGATAACAGAGTGGGTGAGAATACAAAAGTGCTCTTGGCAGCTGCCCGCCGTGCTTTGTATCTTCTAAGGCCACTGAGACAATGTACATGAAGTAAGATGGCTCTACGGTGAAGAGAATGACTTGGCTTCTTCAGGTTGTCCAAGAAAGTGTGATGACCAAGCCCGCAGGATCGAAACCGTTCGAGCCGGATTGTTGACTCAGTAAGGGGCCAGTATAATGGGTTTTATATATACAATTATTTACTATTTATCAGGCTCACAAAATTTGTTGTACCGTCTAGCACGGCAGAGCCTATATGTGATGATTTCAAGTGTTTCTTCATCTCCCAGGATGCCCTTTTTGTGAATTGTTTACCAACTCCTGCCTAATCCGGGTATGTTTAGATCAATAAAATCAAGCAACTATCCAATTGTGAACACAAATTTGATGCTGAACTCTGAATCTCTCCGTTGTACGCTAAAGCTCGATGTACCTGGATACTCATCTTCCCGAATTAAGACTTGTAGCTCGAACTTCTATGACTATACTAACCTCAAACTACTATGACTATACTTGCCTCATGTTTTTCTAATTTCAGCACACTTAGGTAGCAACAAATCTATTGTCCGACATCAACGACTTTTGACACACTTTTCGAAATTTCTCTTGGTGAAGGCTTTGGGATTATTTAAAGGTTTAATTCTACTTTTGGGAATAATATAAATAAAATAAAATTGTTTTTGGTTCTTGGCCGTATTTATAGGGTCTCATCTGAAAGTCCGTACCGTTCTTTTCCCTTGGCCAATCGCTGCCGAATTAAAAGAAGGCGGTGCAAAGCAACTGAACATACTCGTAGAATCGATAAATGGGCCAGTAAAGCCTAAATGAACTCATTACTAAGGTTTCGTGCGAAACTGCGAATAATCTCTCAGTGACTTTTGGCAGACTTCGCAATATACTGATAGTTTATCTAAATCGTTACATGGCCCTTATTAAAGAATTATTATATCACCAAATTGCACCCTAGGTTGAATTTATGTGAACGTTAAAAAAGAGATTTTAGGGGTTAAGTAGATGATGATCATCATCTGACACCGTACCAATATTCTCATCTAGATAACTATACAATCAATTACTCTATTAGCCTATGAAATATGGTCGGAGCGCTGGAAACGTAAAATTAAAGACATTTATACTCAAATAGTCAAAGTGTGTGTTGATGACTTGTACTTTCCATCAGCTACCTGCGAAAATAGAATTGAGCATGGTATGAAATGTTGACGAAACCAAACTACGTTTCACAGAGTTGTAAACGTGCCATAAACTATTACTCAGTAACCTATAGTGCGTTTTGAAAAGTTGGTCCAAATTATTTGCACATATAAGCGATAATAAATTTTTGTCACGTAGAAACCCTTCTATGTTAATGGTCTATCTGCATAACGCATACCTCTTCAACTCGTGGAAAGTGTGAATTGGGGCTCTGGAAAAATATACCTGCTATACAGGGCGCTTTTATATTGCAGGAATAAAGTTTCCAAATCGTTGCCACCGTATGACATTATGGCTGAAGAAAAAAATACCGCGGACAAGTTTTTAACCCAAAGTTAAGACAACCATTTTTCAGTGCGAGTTTCAATAAAACGAATGAAAATTTGTATTTCACTCTAATGGTTAAAAGAATTATAGCACAAAGAAAATGCTACATGAGGTGGAGTGTGCGGTAGAAAATCTACATATATACATAGTAAAATCGTAAATTTCACCCATGGGAAAATCTTACATGTGAACATAAAAATAAATAAATCCTTATCACTATTGGATGTTTTTTTTTTGATATCTGTTTTTTTTGTGAACCGTGAACGAAGAAAAAATCCCGTCAGATTTTATTATCACCTCACACATTAATTGTTCGTGCATATATGTAATGCAAACAACACACCCACGCACACAAGAAACATAATCCAAATATGAGAGACACAAATTAATACTTGTGGGTGATGTCGTTGTTAAAAAAGATATCCTGATTTTATTCTGCGAATAATCAAGTTAATAAATCACGGAGGATGATTTTTTTATTTTAAAGAAAATGAAATAAAAGCGCACAGTATAGATGTAGGTACAACAACAACAAAAATGATCAAAATTCACCCTTAACATATAAGTACACAAAAAAACATTAAAAATTACCTAAAAAAAAGGATATACGAATAAATCTTGTCGAAGTAAAGCTTCCCTATGTAATATGTATGTATATAGACGTTGAAATAAAATTTCTATGTTTTCAGTAACATGTTACTTTAAAAACCTTAAATCCGAATGAAAACCGTTTATACAAAATCAAAATATTAAATAATTCTATCGTTAAAGTTAAAAACAAAAAACAAAAAAGCTCGAATACAGAAATGTAAAAGTTCAGGTGCTTCACTGATTTTTATCTCATTTACGTTTTTATCTCTTTACCTTCGATGTATTTTTCGGTCTGTATATATGTATTTGTACATATATGTATGTCTATACGTTACGTATGCATATTATGTATTATCATCCATGGCTGTTATTCATTTTTAATCCACAACAATAAATTATTGCTATTTTGTAATATCTTGTTCTTTGTTTTGTTTTTGTGTTAAGCATATAAGAAAAAAATAAAGAGTTTCAGCTAATTTACGGATCTGTTCATAAATCGAAGCACGATTATCCAAAAAGTGGATGCGAGAGTGTGGTGCAAAATTTTTTTGGAATTCTTTGCTCCATGGGACATTTTAAAGAAAGCGTATCTCTTTTATGCAAAATTTTAGCTAAGCTTTAGTACAATTAAGTTTTGCTCTTATCGATCTGTAAATTGACAGATGGTGCCAATCTTGATCGTATATAAGATTCACGACACCTCGACAGCTGAACCCCGTTCCTATACATATCCCGGACATTTTTTTGTAGGAAGCACAGTGATGCGAACGCAACAGGATACATTTCGTGTGAATGGTCGATAAACGTTCAAAAATTTTCAAAATTCCGATCATACATTTGTAAAATTCTGGAAATGAAATTTAATTTATCGAATTTTGAAACCGAATTTTACTATTTTCAAATTGAAATATTGAGATTTGAAAATTGCTAATAATGTGCTTTTCTCAATTCTTCGAGCTTTAGAAAAACGTATTATAACGACACATTTTTAAGTTCGTGGACCTTTCTAAATGTTTCCAATTTTTAAAATTTCAAATTTAAAAATCGATTTTGTATTTTGTAGATCTTAAATTCAGAATTTGAATTTTCCATTCAAGAAAAGCAAAATTTTCTTGTTATTCTTTTTATTTTAAGGACATTTTAAACTTTGAAACCGAACTTTAAATTCAAAGATTTTTTACAATTCTGAATTTAAAATGTCAATTCTATTCAATGAAATTGTGAAAGTATATATTAAGCTGCAGATACGTAGGATCATATCATAAATTTAGAAGGATTTTCTGCCTACCATCGCAGGTGATCGCTGAATCGCAACCCGACAGAGACCACTTGGTTGATTTTCCGAGCAACGATTACAGTCAAAGATAATGAAATTCTTGCCTGAATTCACATTAAAATTGAATAAATGGATAGCGAAATCAAATCACAATGCATTGAGCGGAAGGGGCATTCCTTATCGGTTTCATATTGTAGGTTAAAACTTGGATTAATTCCTTACCAAAAAAAGTACAGTTGCGGCCAGGGATGGTCGTTTACGCATAGAGTGGTTTTGTCAATTAGTTCTAAACTAAAGAATGACCAAATTTCTTTAGGAACCATGCGTTATTGATGATAGTTTTATAGAATGTCCGTCAATGCATTGAAAACTCTTTTCAAAAATAGCGAAATTTATAACTAATCGTGATCAAATACCATGAATCTACTTTAGCGTCATGTTTATCCATTACAAAATTATTAAATTGACCCAAAACAACGATATATAGCTTTATATAGAGTGGGGCCCTCTTTATAACGCTGGAACGGTATAGAACAGCTCGCAGAAATATCGGAAAAAACAGCTCTTTAACATTATTAATGGGAACTTTAATTATGACCGTGTCATACAATTTAACAACCCCACTCCATGGTAAAACGAATTCGAGTTCAGGAATTCTATAAGTGGTACCTCGAGTCCAAAAGAGATGACTCTGATACATAATGCAATACTAATCTTTTATATTTGCCAATTCAATAGGAAACATTTAAAATTTTAGCAACAAGAATTAACTATGCTTATTTGACCATTATCGTTACAGAAATTAAATTAAAAATGTATTGGCGCTGACGAGTCTTGAACTATTTCATGATCATTGACTCTGATAACTCGACCATCGGCGTATTTAAAATTTGTTCTGAATAAGGATAGAACTCTTTGCATGGCTCAACTGATAGAAATCTTTACAAAAAGGTTATAACCTTCATTACAAATAATCAGGGGAAATTTAACTATGACCGTGTCATAAAATTTAACAGACCCCATTCCATTGTAAAATGAACTCGATAAAATATGTGCCAGACTGATGACAAAATTTAGTGGATGTGTTTTGATGGATGACGAAACGTATATGAAATTGGTTTTGAAACACTTCAAGTTAGATACATTTGCAAAAAAACGTATGACTTGGGCAGCAATTTGCAGTTGTGGAGCCAGGTTTTGTCACATTTTTCATAACGACGTATTTTTGCCGCAAATTCTTCAACACGATTCAGCAATAAAGTTTTGGCCATATAGCTCGTTTACACGAATCTAATTCCAACAGAAGGAATAAATTTGCACGAAAATAATCAAATTAATGTAATCTCAAAGAGTTCACAGGTTTCCGATTTATCGCAATTTTTTGGGGTATAGTGGAAAGAGTGCTGAAGTGCAACAGTCGCACCGGCGGTTATGTCTGAAAGGGAGAAAAAAAAATTAAAAATTAAAAAACTCAAAAAATTCTATTTAATCGTATGGGAACTTTATCATCATTTGAAAGAACATTTCTTGCCATTTATTTTTTAAAGATTTAGAGGCCGCAACTGCGATGGTCCTTTCTCAAATTCCAATTTTTGTAGATGCGTTCGAGAATATCGAATGGTATTTGGCGAATGACACGAGTAGTTGGCATGCCTCAAATCTAGCTTGTTTATTCACATATAGACTTTGGACTTTACGTAGTCCCAAAGAAAACAGCATAGAGCTATCAACCAATCTAAATAGCCAATTCAACGATCCGAACCGTGAAACATTATTGCTCGCCAACATGATTTTTCAATAAATACTTTGCTTCGCGGGCCAAATGGCAACTAGTGCCATTTTCTTTTAACCAAACGTCGTCGAATAACGAGCACTATTCACAGGTACGTCCCGGCCGTCTTCTTTTTTGAAGAAATATGGATGAATGATTTCACAGGCGTATAAACCACACCAAACCGTCTATTTAATCGCGTCCCAAGTAACAATTTTATGTTGCCGAAACGTAATGGCAGCTAAAATTCACAGCAATTTAGTTATAATAACTAGCATAAAAAATAACGAAAATGTGTTTAGAATGTTTTGTGGACGTAAGTGCAACTGAAATGGGGATTGTAGTTTGGTTGTCATAACTTTGCAGCAACGTGAAACAGCAAATTTGCTATAAATAAGATATCGCTTTTAGAATATCAATTTGGTTTATTTAACCACAAAGGTTTCCAAAAAGCACATAAGTTCTAATTGCAATAACGCTGTCTCCAACGAACATAATTTATAATTGCAATAACGCTTTCTCCAACGCACATACATAAGTTATAATTGCAATAATGCTGTCTCCAATGCAAAACAGTAAGATAAGGAAAAATGATTTCATAACAATAAAAAAATTATAGTTGACGTTTAGCTGTTTTAAAAGCTAAATAATTACATAAGATAAAATAATTTAAAAAATAACAAAAAAGTCAGAAAAATTTTTAAGCAAATATTTTAAGCATAATAAAAACGAAAACAATTTAATAAGATTTGTTTACTAATTTGATTTAGAAAACATATTTTCATATTTTAATTTACATTTTTCCTTTTTAATTGCAAATGGTGTTTTCTTTATATTAAATTATATAATTATAATTATATATCGGGATATTTTATAATTATATATCGGGAAATATCGAATCTGAAAGCACTTGGGGAAATAGTTACATCGATCAGTTTTACAAAATAGTTTAGAAAGCAATATGCGCCTTTATACTACATGGTATTTACGAAAAAACTAAAATTAAAATTTAGTTCAAAAATTTTTGTTTAATAAAAAAACAGTATAAAAATGGTTAGAACAGCATGAAAACTTAAAGAAACTATCCAAACTTTACGTTATTGGCGTTTTTTAAGAATGTTCATTAAAAAAAATCGATTTTTATAAGATTTTATTAGGTTGTTAAATTTTGTAGCCATTTTAAAATAGGAAAAACCCAAAAAAGATGTCGGCAATCTATGTAACAACTAAAATAGTTTAATTAATATCATTTTCACTGCCTTTACTAAATTACTTAGTATCACAGCTACAGTGATATGCATAAAATTGCCAAATATACAAACAAATCCGGTAATTTCCTTTAGCAACTAATTTGCTTATCAAATAGCAAAATTTGCTTTTAAAATAATAACAAGATTACGGAATATATCATTACGGAAACCTCCTTGTCGTTAATAACAATTTAATTATAAAATACTATTTGTTTGCGTTCGCAACTAATTTGTTTTGGAGATAGGGATATCGCTGCAGTATAAAAAAGCAAAATAACTGTGTACTAAGCATTATTGTTTTGTTTTGGTGATAGGGATAGATATTTATGTAAATAACGATTTATTGCTGTGTGCTAAGCTGTATTGCTGTATGTTAAGCAAAATTGCTGTATGTAAAACATTTTTACAGTTTGCTTTGTGCTAAACGTTTTTGTTTGTATAATATACATTTTGGTTTGCGCAGTTGCGCTTTGTCAATGTAAGTATAAACACATCAATTTAAAAAAGTTGCATCGAAAAATTGCATTAAAAATGGTAAGTTTTTATTATAATATTTAATAAAAATATCAATCCATCATAGCATTTTAAGAATGTACTAAAATAAGAAATTTATCATATTATGAACTAGGTTTTCTGTGTCATAGAGACAATCACTAACAAAGAAGTATTTGTGTGTCCGGTGACATGGTTTGTGGGAGATGAAGTTAACGGAATTATTCACTATCCATCGGACACTAAAAATTTTTTGAAATACCAGGGTTTAAAGGATAAACTACCGGAGAAATCGTGGATGACCGAACCGGCACGATCACTAGCAAATTATTCCGAATATGAATTAGCTGTGCGGGGCATGAATCGGTTAGAAGATGGTCACACTTCAGATAAAAACCGCTGGAAAGATAAAGGATTCAGAAGGGTTAATGCAGTACGAAGTAAGTTTTAACTTTCCTGTATCTTTAATTTTTTACTGATACTTGATTTTTACTAAGATGTGTCAACAATTCAATCTGTTCAAAATTTGATTGACGCTCAGAGCGCTCATGTTAATCGAATCCAACGTATCTCCCCAACTAATTCTATTAATTCAATTGATGTTGATCCTGTTTTTCACCACCAAGAAATTGAAACCAATTCGGTGGAACCGGAGTTTTCAACAAACAATAATAATAATAACATCGTAATTGAATTGCCGGAAATCACAAGTAAGAATTATATGGTCTTAACCTAGTGCATAATTGAGCTATTTTAATGTAATTTTTTTCTATTTCAGACCGTCTTGATAAAATTGAGAGAGATATGGCAGTGGCACTAGCAAGTCTCGCCAAAATGCAAGTCAAAATTGATAAATTAATGGAAGCGGTGTCCAAAATAGGAAATACGGTATCTTCAACGGCCTTATCTCACTCCGTAGCAAACAGTCTAGAAAGCACCGTTAGTCTCACTTCAATGTTGCCCATAACAGACCAAATTCAATTTATGGACTTTGAAACAGCAATCCGAGAAAATTTATTTAATTTAGAAAAATTATATGAACAATTTGTTACAGAGATGGCAACATTTGGTGGTAGAAGTGGCGAAAAAAAAGGCTATAAAATAGCCTATGGGTTAATCGACCAAATTTTCACACGAGAATTTTTAACAACATGTAGTTGGACGGGTTCATCAAAAAACAATGTTGTCAAAAATAGCTTCTCCTCCGCCACTAAATTTCTAGAAGCATTTTTTGAAATTGTGCATTTGGCTGATTCCAGATATACGAAAAACGACGCAAAGGAATTTTTTAAGGAAAAATTTTTAAGGAATTCAAACTCGCGGTTAAAAAATTTGCAGCTTAAACAAACAGAAGAGCCTACAAAAAAGCGTCGGAGAATAGCTAAAACTGCTCAAAATGGTTATTTAAGTGAGTCTACCATCATCACTATATCGGAATTTTCAAATATCTCAGCCGTTTTACCCATTTCAGAAGTAACCGAATAATTAATTATATTAATATGATAATACGGCTAGTGAAGTGCCTTATTCCCAAATATGTGCCAAAGAACTTTGAGAAGAACTGAATTTGAAGTGAAATAATTTATATAGTTTAAGTTTAAAGTTTATTTTAATAAATTTAAAAAATTCAAGTTTTGAAATACAAATTTTATATAATATTGTTTAATTTATAATGTGTGAAGTAACGGAATGAAAACAAACTCGGTTTTGTAGGTAAGGCATACAAATTTGGCGGTAATCTGGTCGAGTTTGTATAAGGAATCGTGTTTAGTTTCACCATTGGATATAAAAATTGAAGACAACATTGGCTGAGTAAAAAAATCACGTTTTGATATTAATGAATTACCAACAATGGCAGTTGTATTGCCAAAAGCAACGGCAAATTTCATAGCAACAATTTGACCATCCTTTGTGTAAAACCATTTGTTTTTATCATTGCTACATAAAGAAATCGCCTTGTTCACTTCGATTTTTTTATAAAGTATTGAATCATTTTGAACTATGTCAGATGTTGCATAGGTTTTGCAATAAACCACAGGATATTTTTTTATTTTTGCTGGTTTATAAGTATCATTGATATTGTTGTATTCCGCTAAGCGTTTGGCAATTTGTACCAATGGCTTTGAACCAGTTCGTAGCATTCGTTTTATTTGGAATAACTTATTCTCGAATGGATATGTGCTAAACGTGGGTAATGGTCCAAATCGTTTAACCTCTTCAGTTAAATGGCATAAATTATGCACATTTGTACCAATTGTATGATGTCCATATATATTAATATAAATTTCAATAAAATTATTCAATAAAAGTTCAGCTGCATCTATATATGGAAGATATTTAGAACTAGAACAAATTGTCACTGCGCAGAAAAATGCTAGAAAATGTTCATATACATCATGTGGTAAAAAATCACGTAATATAACTGGGCCAATATAATGTAAAAAGGTTCGAAATTCTGTTGCTTTCCAAAATGCTAGGCAATCGAGTGGCCTAACAGCCCTATTAATGTCTGATGGCATATTGCATTTAATCAAAAATTGTGACACTTGTTTAATGCGGTAATGATCCCATCGTGAATAAAATCCCATTTTCCTTACTTGTCCGGTAAAGCATAGCAACAATTTCTTCATAATTCCAACATGCAGCTGATGAAGCATGTCGCACACGACTATGTCATCCACCATATCAATAGGAAGGCTAAGAAGTGGCGAGTCGAATTTATGATGGTCTTTGACGAAAGGTATCATCAGGTCTTCGAGGCATATCTGTTCGTGGAAAGCTCATATTTCGTTGATCATTATCGTATTCACCAATGACATGGCATTTAAGACATCCATGATAAGCATTGAAGTTCACTGTACCTAGTTTAACAAAAACCAAACAAACATTACAGTTAGTGTGAATTTATTTTTAGTATTCTTATGTTTGAATTCACACACTTACCTTTAATCATGCTACGAGGTGGTGCGTCACAAATAAAGCAACGAACTTTAATTTCGACTTTATTATTATTAATAATCATACCATTCTGCAAAAGCGGTTGTAATTCGTCTACATGAGTTTTTAAGTAATTGTGAATTGAAGCGGGCATTTTTTCTCCGCAGTAAATGCCTACCACCATTGGATCAAAATTATCAATTTCATGAATTGCTATAAGAATTGGCCAAAATTGAGTTTTTGAGCTTTTATAAATTGGAATTCCATCAATATTAATATTTAAACTGATTGAAATTGAACTATCTAAATGTTTAAAGTATGATCAAAGAAGATATACTAATAGAAGCACTATTTGTATGAGAGAAATATACCCAAATAAAATGATTTCATATTATTTAAATTTTGTTTTTGCAATTTTACGAGATACTATAACAATTTCGTCATGTCTCTTTCTTGCATTTACATTTTGAATAACACAGCAAAATAAAAAATAATAGTGAGCCAATTGGTTGACGAAAAGAAATTTCATAAAAAATAACATTTTAATGAATTATATTGTATTGGTATTGGTGGCAAATAGATCACAACAATAGACCAACAAAACATTTCAAAACGCAATTTGAGTTATTTTCAGAAATGTTACAGTACAGCACTCATACATGTTATATTGAGATATACGATTTATATGCGAGTATATATTTATTTTGGGGTCTATACTGTATATAAGCAAAATATCAACATAAGAAATTATAATAAATCGGATAAAGCTATCCCTACCTTCCTCGATTGTGTTTTAATTTTAAATAATGAAATGATTCATTTTTTTATTGTTTTCAATCAACCTGTGAAAAGAAGGAAGGGATTTCGTTTGTTTCTATTATATTGATATTTTAGTTATATACAGTATAGGCATCAAAATCCTCTTATGATAACATGGAATATCGCAATAAAAATTGTACATTTCCATATAATGTATGAGTTCTGCACTGTAAAACTTCTGAAAATAAAATAGACTTGTGTTGTGAATAGTTGTTGTTGCGTTGGTCTAAACAATTTGATATTTTCAAGTTTATTTCATCAATGAAAATAGTATTGTAAGAGAAGATCGATGAATGAGTATTTTGATTTTCACTTTTAGGAATATATTTACGCAAAAACGTCTATAGGTTACTTCCGTCTTGTATCTGTTATAGTATAGATAGTTTCTCTAGTTTAGGGGTAAAATTAAAAGCATCTTTTGGTTTTACGAAAATTGTCCTTCAAATACTTAACGTAATTTGTTGTTTTATTATTTTGCAAAGTGAAAAACAATCAAGGGTGGATTCATTTGAAAGATAAATGTTTAATTGAGTCCACACGATTGTCACAGCCGCGACTCCTCTTTTGAGAAGCAGTCTTCCTGGTAAGTTTGGAAAATAACCTCATTGAAAGAAAAAAGAAAATGTATCCAACAAAATAGCCTAACAAAAACCAAAATTATAGAATAAAAAACTAAATTTTTGGTTTTTTGTCTGAAGCAAGACGATTCATTAATAATATTAGAGGATTATATCGTCTTAATTTCTGTTGTAATGAAATATTTATAAATATTTTTGGTCTGTACAAATAAAAAATAAGTAAAATTAGAAAACAGAAAATGTTCCTATTGTTGTTTTCGATCAATGCAAGATTTTGCTATATGCATAAAAAATATATCGTCGGCGAAGAAAATGCGTGTCAAGTAGAAAACATTTATTTGTGTGAATCAAAAAATAATAAATAGACGGACGATGCGTATGATTTTTTTTAGAAAAAAAAATTACGATCATATAATTTTTTGTGTAAAGATTTATTTTGAACAATACATGCATAATCCTTTTATAAAATAAACTTCATTAATATATGTGTAGCATATTGTCTATCTATATCACTAATAGGTAACTAGGAATATGTGATTAATTATGTACTGATTAACAAGACATCCACTGCTTCAAAATTATGTGAATTGATTAAAAAAAATATAATCGTATGTCAGGAAAAAATTGGGTTAAACGTCATAATGTTAACATGTGATCAAGGGGCGGGCCTTAAATGTGCAACCATATAAGCAGCTCGGTATCACTATATTTTTTTATATTAGCTGGCAAAAAAGTTTTTGCACAATAAGATCCTCCACACATCATTAAATCGACCAGAAATGCATTTGTTAGTTTGTAACAAATTTCACATAGTGAAATTGGAGTAGCTGACATAGATGTAATCAGAAAAATTGTTGAACGAGATTCAATCAACAAATGTAATTTATTACCTAAGTTCGGCCGGAAACACTTATACCCAAATTCGTTTGAAAAAATGAACGTTTCGTTGGCCGTACAATTATTAAGTAACACCGTCAGCGGTGCAATTCGAGTCGTGGTACAAACGTGTCCAGAAATTTGAAGTACATCTTTGGAAAATGCATTATCAACATCCAAATTTGTGGAAAGATTTATCAACATTTTTGATTGTTTAAATTGCCGAAATTTCAACTCTATACCGCTTTTCGAACAACCATTAAAGTAAGGAAACGATGTATATAATTTAGTAGAGAGTTTAGGTTTTTTAAGCAAATTAAAAATAATTTCTAGAAATGAAAATTATTTAAAATTTATTAAAGGCATTGAGCTTACTATTAACGCTCAGATAATTTTAATCGACCATTTAACATTAAGCGATGGTATACAAATTATTTTGACAGGAAAAACAAATCAAAACGGCCTAGAAATTTTTTTCTCTCAATTGCGGGATATGGGTGGTTTTAATTACACAAATATAATTGTTACTAAACTCTTATTTAATTCAGAGTATTCCAATTGCTTGGCAGATGACGGCAACATGATAGAATTAGAATTGGACAATTTTCAACATCTATATCCAAAGAATGTTTAGTACAAGAATGCGAGTCTGAAGACGTTTCAGTTCAGGGTGAATATTTAAACCTCCATCATCTTAATTGCGATAACCAAATTATTAAACAAAATGCTATTTCATACTACGCTGCGGGTATTGTGCATTTAAAAAAATTAATTGTAGTGAGTGTCGAACTAAGTTGATTAAAGAAAATGATGAAATACCAGCGATCTCTGATACTTTTGTAGTAGAAAAAAATGTCCAGAAATCTTCAAATTTTGGTTCTTTGAAAGCGCCGACAACAGTATACGCTGATGTTGCAAATACTTGTTTAAAAATATTTTATCAAAAATTTAAAAAGGAATGTCATTTATCAAATATTTGTGTACGAGCAACTGAAACCTGCATAAATGTTATTAAACGAGATTTCCCCGAGATTATGCCTTCAGAAGAACCGTGTTATGAACACTTGAAAACCTTAATTAAGTTTTTTATTCTTGTGTTAATATGAAAAAATGCTAAATGGTCTCTTTTTAAAGGCCAATTTTATAAAACAAACAACAAAAATAAAGGTACGTCAATGTTAGCTCCAATACATGGTTCAAAAATATTAAAAATTTTGAGCAATTAAAAAATAAATTCAATTGAGCATAAATCAATCAAATTTTTTTTTCTTTTAATGAGGTGCTTTTCCAAACTTGTCAGGAACACTGTTTCTCAAAAGACGAGTCGCGGCTGTGACAATCGTGTGGACTAAATAAAACATTTATCTTTCAAATGAATCCAAAACAACAAATTACGTTAAGTATTTGAAGGACAATTTTCGTAAAACCAAAAGATGCTTTTAATTTTACCCCTAAACTAGAGAAACTATCTATACTATAACAGATACAAGGCGGAAGTAACCTATAGACGTAAATATATTCCTAAAAGTGAAAATCAAAATACTCATTCATCGATCTTCTCTTACAATACGATTTTCATTGATGAAATAAACTTGAAAATATCAAATTGTTTAGACCAACGCAACAACAACTATTCACAACACAAGTCTATTTTATTTTCAGAAGTTTTACAGTGCAGAACTCATACATTATATGGAAATGTACAATTTTTATTGCGATATTCCATGTTATCATAAGAGGATTTTGATGCCTATACTGTATATAACTAAAATATCAATATAATAGAAACAAACGAAATCCCTTCCTTCTTTTCACAGGTTGATTGAAAACAATAAAAAAATGAATCATTTCATTATTTAAAATTAAAACACAATCGAGGAAGGTAGGGATAGCTTTATCCGATTTATTATAATTTCTTATGTTGATATTTTGCTTATATACAGTATAGACCCCAAAATAAATATATACTCGCATATAAATCGTATATCTCAATATAACATGTATGAGTGCTGTACTGTAACATTTCTGAAAATAACTCAAATTGCGTTTTGAAATGTTTTGTTGGTCTATTGTTGTGATCTATTTGCCACCAATACCAATACAATATAATTCATTAAAATGTTATTTTTTATGAAATTTCTTTTCGTCAACCAATTGGCTCACTATTATTTTTTATTTTGCTGTGTTATTCAAAATGTAAATGCAAGAAAGAGACATGACGAAATTGTAATAGTATCTCGTAAAATTTCAAAAACAAAACTTAAATAATATGAAATTATTTTATTTGGGTATATTTCTCTCATACAAATAGTGCTTCTATTAGTATATCTTCTTTGGTATGATTCCAAACAATATTTTACTCCTGGATGCCAATACGAACCATCATCCAGTGGTATGATACAATCCATTTTCTGTGGTGTGCTAAGCAAGGTGCGTGGGTCAGACGGTAGTGGTTTTAACTTTTTGTTTTTATAGAATTGGTTATAAATCGATAATAATTCCTTCAATGCTGTTTGTGCTATATTAAAAGATACGGCCCATATTTTTATCATATCAACAAAATCTTCTGTTTCCTCCTCTTCTTCTTCGTCTTCGCAATCACTGAGAAAATATGATTCTTGTTCTTCGTTTTCGTCATCTTCGGAATCATTTATTAATGAATTGTTTGGTATTGTTTGAGATGGTTTGTCGACAAGAAAATTTATTTTTCGAAATTCCATGTCCCATGTTATCTTTCAAAGTAATAATTCAAAATAATTTATTGATTCCGTATTGGCCATATTTAGCATAAACTATAGTATCGTGATAACGATTGACATTAGTTGACTAACTAATATTACCATAATATGAAAACGTAATTATGCTTTAAAATTACACAAAATAGAAAATAAAGTGTTATTTCTTTCATACATGTCCAGTTGACTAATGCAGCAAATTTGCTTTTCACATTGCAATTTTGTTTTATCGAATATAACAAAATTTCTGCGACGAAGAGGTTTTACCTACATTAGAAAATTAGCTATTTTTATTATTGCCATAACGTTTTTAAAACTTCTGAAATAGCTATATAGTTTTTATAACTATTTTGTGTAATTTTTCGAATTTCATGACGTTATTACAACTAATTTTTTGCTGTTATATACAATTTACCAATAAATTGTTACTTGGGGTATCATCCAATACTGTAAACTCGGATTGAAACTTTTCGATGGTATTCCAAATAGTTGTCTCGACCGATAATGTGAACCGTAACTTGGTCCAAGCACACGAAACACATTCCTCATATAACGCTAGTTTTCGTAATAAACTTGAACAATTTGTATACTCAGTCTTTCCATGATTAAATAGCAAACAATACATAATAAATAAAAACACGATGACAGTTTGAAACTATTCATGCGTCATTTGTCAAAAAGAAACAAATTAAAAAATGACCTATAGATGAACGCTCTTTCAAAATATTCGGGCGAACTGGCGCATTCGATTTCAAATCGCTAAAATATTGTAGGTTGTTGACATTATTTTAACTGTCGACGTTGATAAAAAACACTGCCAAGTAATCTACGTTATATTTTACGTGTCGACAACCGCACGTAGATTACATGGCGTAATCTACCAAGACCATCCCTGGTTGCGGAACTGTAGCATAGAGATTAAAACTATTTGATTTGCGATGAAAAACTCGATATTGTTATTTGGCTGGCAGTGTTATTAATATCGTTTAAATTAGTATCTACAACTGGCTGGGTTGGTATTATACGAAAAGTAATGCCCACTGCTCAATGGACTTGGAAGAAGTAATGTTGGTTAAGACAGCTTGTGATAGATTCTATACGACTATCAGAGTGTCGGGTCGACTAATAAAATAATAGTTAATTTGATTCTGAAATTTGCGTTGTTTATAAACGTTAAGCGTTCGTTTTAAATAATGTTCAATTGACAAAAGTGATGGCCCTTTACAAACAAAATTTAACAACAAAAAATATCACTAAACTATATATAGACATCAATATATGGATGGTTCACTCATCTTAAATTAATAGTCGATCTTATAACACATAAATTTGCTACTCCTACGAAACCATCCCTCAAAAAAAAAATAACTTTAATAAATGGTCTTATATATACGCATACACAGCAGCCATATCTGTTCCAAAATAAATAAGAAGACAAAAAAAATATAAATGTTAGTTTGATTACTATTATTATTACAATCAATTGACTAGAAAATTTTCTGTTTTCGTTTTCAATAATTCTTCTGCTATTATTGTAACCCAAGAAAGGCAAGCATACATATTGAACGCAAAAAATCTTGAATCTTTCCACCAAACCGCCCACACTCTACATTTAATCCAATTTATATACGTATATACACATATATTGTTTTCATCTCTCGATATTTTCATTATACGATTCTGGTCTATTAGATTTCATTAGATATGTGTGTCTTATTCCGTATAATATTATTCTTAAAAACACCCTTCCTCTACCCCAGGACATATAATATTTATTTATTTTTTCATTACAATATTTTTATATACATATATAAGGATATATTGGAGAATGGTTCTTTGTGTATCTATTATCATCTAAAGATCTAAAATAATATACAAAATTTGCCCATCTGTATTCCGCAAGCGGCTGTATGTGTATATACATATATATTTGAGTATGTAGACTAAATAAAGAGGAAATGCTATAAACGAGATGAGGAAAATTGAAAAAATATGGGAAATTGATTAGATGATGTGAAAAATTGATTTGACACAATTACGTTATTTTGGTGTATGATGTCGGAGGGGAACAGTACTTAAATGGATCTGTGATATAAAAATATTAATTATTACTCATTTCTATATTATACGCCTTGGTATATTGGATAAAAATTGTATATTAGTTTTGCTCGATAAGCGTCGATTCAATTATAATTGGTGGAGCGCAACATATGTGCGGCTATATACAATGATAAATGCTTCATTTAACCAAATTTAATTCAATAACTGATTTACTCACCCTAATAATAATAATAATATTGAATTCGTGCTTAATGCGCTATTTGTAAATGACTCATGCACATTTAATGTGAGGTATTACCCCGTATTACATGGTGCAAACCCAGGATTCTATCCTAATTCACAGTAGCGCACTGCAGCCCTGGCAAACTGTACAAGTTTGAACCAAGGTCTGGAGGACCACTGATCTACATTTATAGAACTACAGCTGAAAACCTGAAGACGAATAATATTGAATGCTTTGGACAACTATCCATTCTGAGATGCCCCTTAAATCGACCATGACCGGTAAGAATCGCAACCAAGATTCTTACCGGGTCCTTTTTCAAAGAAAGAGCGTTTTTAGTTGATTCTGAAAGTAGCAAGTTACTGTAGTCTTAGATCTTTCAAAGCTTAGTTCTTTATAACTTTCTTGGCAAACCTAAAAGATAAGGGAGCCGCCTTTTCAGGTCCAATTATAGTTAGCTGGGAACCGCATTTGGCTAAACAGTCCGCGATCTCATTCCCTTCGATGTCACAATGTGCTGGCACCCATAATCGTAACGATATTTTTGGAGCAAAGAAGATTTGAAGTGTTTGCAATCCTTGGCAAGGGGTTTTTCAATGTACAGAATATAAAAATTCAAATCCTCCATAACACTATACGTCACCGCTAATATTTTCGCTTGGAAAACAATGTAAAGCGAAGCAAGACTGACAAAAAATCCCTGATTGGACCAAGGACAGTAAATTCCAAATCCACCACTGAGGAACGATAGTCATCTGAAAAAAAAGAAAACTATGGGCTCGTCTAATATTCGGAGAAAATCCTTCTAAAACCACAAATCGCTTGATGAATATACCACCTAGAATAAGTTGGAAAAGTTGTATTCAGGTAGTGATCTATCATTAACCACATCGACTTCTGGTAACAATGCAGTGTAGTTATTAAAGATTTGTCTATGTCCCACGATAGAACCGAGAACATTCCAGGCCCCAATGCACCTAAGGCGAAACGCTGCAGAACAAGCAGTGCCAAGAATACCGATGTGTAACTGGGACAAGGAAAGAATGGACTACATAACAAGAAATGGAGTCGAGGACATAGCTCCAGTAACAGCCCTACCAGCCATGTTTGGAAGACTATTAAGTTTAGAAGTGGAAGCCGTGATCGGTAAGGCACATCCTGGGTGTCAGAGCCCAGGATTTCCCAAAAGCCCTTCTACATTGCCAAAATATGGCAGTAATTTTTTGTAGTTTGGAATCAAGATGAAGTTTCCAGAAAAGTTTGCTGTCTAAGAAAACACCAAGGTGCTTGACTTACATCTGGTAATCGGTCTCCAAAAAAAGAAGGAACGGATAGCTACAGACCGCTGCTACGCCTAGTAAAAACAATTTAATCTGTCTTAGAGGGGTTGACGTGAAGACCGTTGTCAATGGACCATGCCTCTACAATATCTAAGGCCTACTGCATTAAGTCAGATAAGATATTCAGGTGTTTGCCTGAAACTGTTAAGACAAGGTCATCAGCATAACTCTGTGGAATGAAGCCAGATTACTGGAGCTTAACCAGTAATCCAACAATGACCAAAAGCCACACCAGGGGAGAGAGCACACCCCCTGGGGACAGCCCTTGGCACCCTTGGCAGAAACAGAGACGCCATCCAGTTCAGTCTCTACAGTGCAAAACTTGAGCATGGATTCAATACATTTGACATTGGTGTGATTAATACCAAAATTTTTACAGGCATTAGTAGTCGAGTTAAACGAGGTACTATCAAAAGCCCCGCTATATCGAAGAAAGTACCCACAAAAAACTCCTTATTATAGAGGGATCTTTCAATCCTATAGTTACACGTTCATGTAAGGCAGTTTCACAGGACTTACCAAATCTGTAAGCATGTTGCATGTTACTGAGCGGGAAGGTAATTAATTAGGTGATTTTCTCTAATATATCTGTCGACGATTCTTTCTAAGGCTTTAAGAAAAGATGACGAGAGACTAATCGGTCGAAATGACTTGGAATCCGTATAATCGGATTAGCCAGTCTTCGGAATAAAAACGACTCTACTCCTGCTCCAGGATTTAGAGAACAGCGCAGAAAGCAATACACGCCTGGAAAAGGTTTATCAAATGATCCTGGGAAATAGGAAGACATAGGAAAGCTATGTTGTATTTTAGCCGGGAAAATCCTTATATGGTGCAAAGGAAAATAGACTCCAGCGCAGAACATAGAGATTGATCATAGCTTGTAAACCAAGTCCCAATCAGGAGCCACAGAAGGAATCTTAGTGGATACGGGAGTAACATCATCTTAGTTGAAAATGGCACAACCAGGGAATTAATTCTGATTAAATTCAACAATACCAAGTCTTATTTGCTTATCGTTTACCAAGCGTTCAAAATATAAATATACGTATAAATTAATTACCAAACAAAGATGATTAGTAATGGTAATATTATAAATGTTTTCATTCCAATAACATAGACACGGTGTTATGGACGAAATCAGATTAAAGTCATTACACATTTTTCATCTACATATTTTAATTTTGGGTACGCTTGTATAATTATTTCCCTAATCCTTTAATTAGGGTCGCCGCAGACAATAACAGTTTAACAGAAATTATAGGCATAATGCAGATGCTAAATTCACATTGTTTCTTAAATTATAGTGTTCCACGAATTGAGTTTGATGACAGTAAAGTTAATACTAACAAAAAATAACCAACAATTACACTGTTTAATTTTGATACATATTTATCCACTTGGAATCACTTGTAACCCAAATCTGGTGCATGGACAGGAGTAAACTCATTTGATAACACCAGACGGCAGGAGGAAAATAAAATACCACCTGCGGTTTTAAAAGGCCAACCATGCAAAGAGTAATATGTAACGGTCGATGCTATTGTAGTTGTTATGCCACTACATCACTCCCCTCCTGGATCGATAACCGTAGTGTTCAAAGGTGAAATCTCACAGTTTTGCGGACACTACGGTTTTCGACTGGGCTGACCACAAGTATTCAACTAAAGCTCCTATGATGGGCGATGCTGCTTTATGAAATCCGAGGTATCTGTGTTTGGGTACGAATTTTGATGGTTGATGAAAAATTTACCTTGTTGCTTTGACCATATACATAGCTCTGCTTGAGTGCAGTTGAGGTCTTGCTTGACTGAGGTTCGAATACCCAATAATACGGTTGAAAGATCGGAACTCCAAAGGGATGTATTACATCGAGCTGTAAAAGCAGCTTTAAGTTGCCTGTATAATCGTTGGAAGAAACATTCGCTTTTGGATTATATGCTGTTGTCCGAATGGAAGATATACTCGTTGTTCCAGATATACTCGTTGTAGAAGATCTTACTAGCCCTGATTGGATAAGCTTCTGGCCAACGGGTAAATCGGTCGACCACTGTTAGAATGTTATCAGAATAATAATCAAGGTATTGTATTTGCCGGGGACTACGTTCCGATTATCACGCGATTGCTGTAGTGAGAGGTTTGTGGTCGGTAAATATGGAAAAATTTCGGCTTTCGACGAAATGGCGAAAACATTTTATTGCTAGATATATAGCAAAAAGTTCTCTATCAAATGTAGAGTATTGGACTTCCGCTGAAGAAAGTTTATTGACAAGAAAGCAAGTGGCTGCCAACATCCATTATTGCGTTGTTGTAAGACAGCTCCAACTGCTTTACTGGAAGCGTCGGTAGTAATGTTGAACTCTGTGTCGTTCAATGGATGAACCAAAAGAGTGGCAGCGGCAAGAGAACGCTTGAACTCTGTGAAAGATGTGTGTGCATTCTTCAGGCCAAGAGAAGTTTCTTCTGTGTTTGCCTTTTTGAAGTAGTATGGCCAAATGACTGTGAAAAGGCGATAACAGTTCGGCTAAACGTGGTATAAAGCGGTGGTAATAGTTCACCATACCTACGAACTGCTGTATTTGACGGATTAATGTTGGCTCTGGAAAGTTTGAAATGGCTTCGACTTTGTCATTTGACGGAAGTATGCCATCTTTCGAGATTGTGTAGCTCAAGAAGTCGAATGACTTCACGCCAAAAACACATTTTGATGCTTTAATGTTAATTCCAAATGCGAAAACTGAATCGAGATGTTCTCTAGGTTCCTACTCGGAGTGACTCGCAATGAAGGTATCATCGAAATAAAAAAAGACGAAGTCCGGCCCATTTAAAACTTTGTTAAGGAATCGCTGGAATGTCTGGGCTGAGTTGCGAAGACCAAATGGCATTTGCGTGAACTCGAAAAGCCCAAAGGGAGTTGCTATCGCTGTTTTATGTATATCCTCAGGAGCCATGGGAATATGATGATAGGCCCGTACCAAGCCTATTTGTGAAAAAATAGTGGCGCCGGCGAGTTTCAACCAGAAACTGTGGATATGTGGAATAGTCTATTTATCCGGGACAGTGACAGTGTTAAGCTGTCGATATTCTCCACAAGAGCGCCAGTCCTTGTCGTTCTTTTGCACAATATGCAATTTGGGGAAGACTGGAGATGACGAGGGGCGGCAAATTCCGATATCTGTCATACACTGAAATTCAGTTATTTCAGCTTTCAGTTTCGTAGCGTCAAGTTGTCGCGGTTTTGCACAAGGTAACCTACCATGTGTAACAATGTAGTGTACTACATTAAGCTTGACTGGCAAATTATAATTTGGAGCTTCAGTGAGCGCAGGATATTTCTTTAAAACAGCGTCGTAATAATTGTAAACGCTGAAATGTTTTAAAATTGGCGTATCAACCTGAGCGATCGTTGCGTTCACGACAAGGGTTGTAGCGAATCCGAAACTCCTCTGTTTTTCAAATCGAAGAAAGTCAGCATCTATAATAGGTTTGTCTACTGCCGCGACTATAAATAGATGTGTCACGAACGCCTGAGATCGAGATTGACTTTTAGTAGTTTTGTACCGTAAGTGAAAATTGGGGTACCATTTGCTGCGGTAAGAATGCAAACGGTGTCTTTTGCTTGTCGGGGAAACTTTTTAACGGGTATCACAGATACTTCAGCCCCCGAATCGATCAGAAATTGTAAATGGTTTACGTGATCAGTGATGAAAAGGTGGCGAGATAAACCAATCCCACTGTTTGCCGTAGTAACAGCAGGATTTATTTGTTTTCGGAAGACTTAGAAATTTTTTAAGTATAATAGCTTCACCATGAGGTACGTGCGCGTGGCCCATAACGACGGTGGTAATAACAGAGTCCAGAGCGAGAAGATGATCTCGTCCGTGTTCTGGGTCACGGAATCCAAAGCTCATGTTGGGTAGTGTTCGTTTTTTGTAACGGCCGATGCTATTTTATTTATGTAATTGTTATGCCGCTACAAATACACATGGAAGTAATACCTCAGGTGGTAAACTAGTCAGTGAACTGGTTATTTTACCCTCTAGGCTGGCATAATGAATTCTGAAGAGTTAAGGAAACTGCTTTGTGTGACGCATACAGATATTAATTCAGGAATTGTACGTTCTTGATGGTGTTGTTTCAGGGCTAAATTGTAATAATGGCAGATTTATCTGTAATAATTCTGTCGATAAAACTCGGTCGTGCATTTTCATTCGTAGCAACATGGCTGGTCTTATGGCTGTGCTCATCACTTCGATATCTGCTCATCACTTATTACCAAATAGTTTGAATTTATGCTTAAGTCTCGCCTTGTAGAGGTTGAGGTGGATGGCATGTCAGTTTTTGTTTTTTGCTATGGCTTTTGGTTATTGATTCTGTCTTCATAGCACAGAGTTATGTTGATGATGTTGTCTTAACAGCTTCAGCCGAACACCTGAATGTCTTATCTAACTTAACGCAACATCCCCTAACTATTGTGGAGCCATAGTGTGTTGACAAGGTTATATGCATATGTCAACCCGTCTAAGACTGACTTAATTGTCTTTACTAGGCGTACGGTAACAAACATTCCTGGAAATAACATTTTGATTACAAACTGCGAAAGCTTCTGGCATATTTGGCCATGTACAAGAGCTTTTTGGGAAATCCAGGATGTTGTTTTTCATATATAATTTACTAGTCTTACCGATATTATTTTACGCTTCTATTGTTTGGTGACCATGGTGTTCAGTTTATCGTTGCCTCTGTTACGCACTTTTATTCTTGCCACAGGTTAGCGTGATTCTCAGCTCTATCGTTGAATATAGACAAATTAATAAAAATTCTACCGAATAAAACTTCGCCAATTTATTCTCGGTGGTTTATTCATCAAACTTTGTGGTTTCGGTGAATTTTCTCCAAAAATTAGACGAGTCCATAGTCTTTTTTTTCAGATTGCTCTCACTCTAAGATCAGTGCTGGATTTGGAATCTGATGACCTTCCTTACTGTAATCAGAGATCTTTTGGCAGTTAGTCTTGGTTCCAAGTGGAAATAATATCGCTGACGCATGATGTTTTGGAGGTTTTAAATTTTGCACCACAGCTGTACTGAAATCCTTAAATAATCCCTTGTTCGTTTCCAAACTTGTCAAGGATTACAAACACTTTATTAACCTTCTTTAGTCCAACAATACTGGTACGGCAATGTGGTTGCCAGCACACTGTGACATCGAAGCCAATGAGATCGTAGACTGTTTAACCAAAGACGGTAACTCTAATTGGATCTAAACGCGCGGCTCACTTATCTATAAGAAAGTCGTAAAGAACTGCATTCGCGATGAAAAGTCTAACTTACAGTGGTTTGTTACTTCCAGTAGTGGTTTGAAAGAACTTCAATAGCGAGCCCAATTTGAGGTCAACTATCCTTGTGGGACATGGTCGATTCAGGGGCTATCTAGATCGACTGAGTTTATCTCAGGATGCTATATTTTAGGCCGGCACTTTATTTGTCTGGTTTTCAATACTATTCGGTTTCAGGTTTTTAACTATAGGTATATTAATGTAGGCCAATTGTCCTCCGTACATTGGTCTAAACTTTTCAGTTTGCTAAGAATGCATTGCGGTTCTGAGAATTAGGATAGAATCCTGGGTTTGCACTATGTGCCGTTCCGACATTGAGAAATTTCATATATTATCAGATGAGTCCAAATTTCTGACAAGTGGTGTTAATGGTGCTAATGCTAACTATTCTGTTCTAGTTTGGGAATGACAACCATAGCAAACTGTAAAAATTTTAATTGAAGCTAATAATTTAGCTAATTGAAAACTGTACTACGTTAAGTGTCTGACGGTGCTTCACTAAAATTCATTATCAGTAAAAGAGTGGTAAATCATTTAAAAGATATGTGGTTAGTAATTATTGCGTCACAATACGAAAATGGTACATACATGGCTCAAGTACATATTTTTTATGATTGATACAATCAACATTTTCGTTCATGTGCGTGGAAATTTGTATTCATGCACAAGTATTGCCCACGATTATAATTAAACTTTTATTCGTGTCTAATTAAAATTTGTAATCGGATTATTACGAGCAGATAGCAACCACAGTTAATTTTTATTTGGTATGGCCCAAATTGACCAAAACTTGAAACTGTTATAGTTAGATACTCACCCCTAAAATCAACAACTAATTAAAATGAATTTAAACATTATTTCCACAATTTTAATCATTACGTAATTATAATTTCACAAAGGGTTTAATTAAAATGCTAATAAATTCTATTGTGTAATTGAAAAATACTGCATATAGTATATATGTAGGTATGTATGTAAAATTGTGTAATCATTTTTAAATCAATATATAAAATTATAAAAACTATTTGGAAATAATTATTTCGACATTCATGGAACAAAATTAAAATTAGAGAGGAAGAATGTTTCAATCAAATTTTTTTTTAAATTAATTTTTCACTCTGGGATATCGACACACAACGTCTCCTGGAATTTTCATAAAACAAATATAAAATTCTATTTCTAGTATTTTCATTTCCATTAATTAATTTTTCCGATGAAAAGTATATGATTTCGAAGAACACACATTTTCATTATTTCGTATACATTTGTAAGTATGCTTTTGACTTTCATCTAGAAAATTTAAGAATATTGTGTCTTTGAATCACCCTATATATACATATATACTTTTCATGCTGAACGATAATTCGGCCTTTAGTGGTAATTTTATAAATTTTTGAACCACAACTATAAATATCGATCAGGCTGATGTTTCCAATTCCCTTAATCCAAATAATCAAACATACCTCTATATATCCGCACACAATATAGATGAAAATGTATCTAGGAAATACAAAATACAAATCTAACCATATGTACAAAACACAAAGTGATAGAATCTGTCAGAAAATGTCATTCCTGGTGAACTTATGATATTCTTTTTTTTGTTTTGTACTCTCGTTCATATACATACATACATACATACACATATGGGAGCTATATATACACATATTCTAATATAATAAATAGGGATGATAAGGAATAATAATAATATTGTTCATGAGTTCATGACTGACATATATTGGCATATGGAAACAAAATAAAATATTTTTGTTATTCGGTTCAATATATTACCACGGGTTGAAAAGTCAATCAAATTTGCAAAACAAAAAATAAAACGAAATTATGTATTTCATGGCCCGTATATAACAACATAAAATGTATATCCCCAATTTTTTTTTTTTTTTAAGGGAAGCATAACGAAATATGTTTACAAAATTTGATTATTTTTGAGTGACATATTTTGTTTTTTGGTAAAAATTGTACCTCCCTATACCTGTTCTGTGTCACATGTTTGCACCTTCAAGATAATGAAATGTACTCTCTATGATTTATGACGTTAGTGATGTAACAGCTATCGAATAAATACAGAAAACCTAACTAACATTCTGAATTCTACTATGCTTTATCAAGAATTTTCACGAGATGAGAGAAAGAATACATATAGTTACTAATAGATAGGAAAGCATTCGAAAGGTTTAACAAATTTGACAGAATCGTTCAACGAACAAAAATTATACATTGGTAGAGGCAACGTAAGTGAATTTTTGTGATAAGTTTATTGTGTAAGTAGTCCTTTATAATTTTTTTAAAATTACTAATAATGCCATCTATTGACAAATAGCTATAACATATTGAACAATATATGGTTACGGTCGTGGTGACATCTCTATTTGAGTAGAGACACTACCATAAATGTATTGGTTAGAAAAAAAATTTAGAAGAGAAAGTTCTGAGCTTCGAGAAGAAATTTCTATATATCGAAGTTAACGGAATAGTGTCTCAGCCAATTCAAGCGATGAAATTTAAGCCACCGTTGTTTGAACCGTCAATCAAAATGGGTGGAACGACGCAAATCGTGGACCAGCGTTAATAGTAGCTCTAAGAAGAGAAGCGGCTGAAACACTGCAGACTATTCCGCAACATGACCGTAATAATTAGAACGAAATAATAAGGCACTGGATCGAAAATACGAAAGCGACCATAAACAAGAAATGTATCGTATGGCACTGAAGAGCCGATATCAAAAGTTCGGAGAAACTTAAGAGAAGTATTTATCTGCGGTCTTACATGGAGAGAATAAAGATAGACGCGTTCATTGATGGAATACGGAATCCAGAGACGCGCAAAGCAGTAATGTTATCACTAAAAGCGACTTTCGCCGAGACCATTGCGTGTGCATTAATAAACAAGACTGCACAGGTCATCATAAAACCGTCACTCGGAATGCGAAGAGAGAAGATGGATATGAGAATGAACACCAAGCGATTGAGTTCTTTATTCAGGGAAGGTGGCAGTAGAATAAGGTGTTGGGCATGTGGCAGGATGGCTCACACAACAAACAACAAGGTTTGGCCAATAAGATGGAGACGGATGAAATCACGATCTCTGGTGAACGAACATGAGCATGAAGTTAGACTACAGAATGTCACCTGTTACTCCATCCCTGCAACAAGAGTGGGGCGAGGCGGCAACGGTTTGACAGTTAAAGGTGATGTGGACGGCATGAATTGTGTCATAACCCAAGATATATAGGAGCAGCTGGAACGTTTGTACGAGTAGATCTTATTAAGGCAATACTGCAACCAGCGGCGGGATAACTTTACGAACGACCACAGGCGAAAGTGCAGTTATGCAAGAACATTTTAACTATAATGATCGGCAGTGTTCCCACACGAAGTACTGGTCGCAAGTATAGTGGATGAAGTCATCTTGGGGATGGTCTTCATGAGAGCGAATGGCTTCGTGATGGAAGATTGGATTATATGCGTATATATGATGCTAGAGCAACAATCAGGGGCTAGTAGTGGATCAGCGGGAAAAGCGTTCATCAAACTTGGAAACAGTTGCACGGGGGAAGATACGAGTATCAAGTGACCGGATGAAGGCTCGATATGACATACGATCAAATAATAAAGGTTTCGAAAAAGCACATTTAGTATGGCTTTACAACCCACAATGGAAGAAGGGTTTATCACCGAAGCTGCAACTTTCATGGGAAGGGCCATACACCATCATCACCAAAATAAACGACGTGGTCTACCGGATTAAGAAAATGCAGCGAGGAAGCTGAAGGTGGTGCATATGGAGCGATTAGCGCTTACAGGGGAGGTGAGTTGGATCCTGTTCGGGACAAATCAGGATTAGGTAGGGGGTAATGTAAAACTGTTAGAAAGTAGGTGTCTCTCGAATATTGTGGAAATTTCTCTAAGGTTAGAATATTTGGTATACGCGATAAACATTGGGATTTAGAAGTTGTCTTTTAACCGTGAGTGTACTAATAGTAGTATAGACAGGGAATAGTGAAATTTAAGTGTAATCAAATTGTAATAAAGTGTAAATAAAGTGTAATAAAGTATTATTAAAGTTTAATATAGTGTTGTTGAAGTGTAGCAAAATAATTATTGTGAGGTTAAATAAGTGAATTAATTAATTTAGTGTTCAGTGTAATTATTCGGAAATAAAAAAATTTAGTGTGATCTAGAATTTACATCGTTTGTTTTATTCACAATCCAGTGATCGAACCTTGTTTGGCAAGGCAAAAACGTAACAATATTTATAAGGTTATTGAGCTATTGTTTATGATAATTAAAATAATAATCTTTCAATCATTTTTGGTAAACAATCGGTCGACAACAATATGTTATAAAGATAAACACACAAACTATTTCTAATACAATAGTCTGCAATTAAAGTTTTGTTGTTTAATCGCAGGATTCAGCATCTTCATTCCAGTTTCTTCGACTGACTGTGTATGCAAACTAAGGTAGTAAGCAGATTTTATTAATTGGACGCTTGTATATGTCTTTCGACGACTGAAATGTGACAACTCTGATTAATTTATCAGAACCTGGAGGTAGATCGATTATTTTTGGTAATGGTCTTATTGCTGGTGGTGTGCAATCATCCTTTAGTATAACGAAATCACTAATTTTGGGCTGTGTTTCGTCGTGGTAGTATTTTGATAATTTATTAAATGATGATAAATATTCGTTGTGCTACCCGAAATGTTGTAAAATTTTCTGAACCATCATTTCAGTTAGGTTTGATTCCGATGCCAGCGCGTGTCCTATCAAAAAGTGAGCTAGTGTAAGAGTATGCACGGAATAATCGGCTTTACATAGTATGGGTGCAAATTTAAAACTGGTTCGATTTGTTTAAGGAAGGTAAGTAATTCTTGGATATTCCTCTCACAGCATGGTATCTGGTAAATACGCAGCTCAAAGTGGTTCTGTGCTTAGATCTGGTATACAAATTCAAAATGCAGAGTACTTAAGGCCATACACACGAAAATAGCCAGAAACTCTTGATGATTTTGGAATTCTCCTGCTGATGAACCTGTATTGACTAACTGCCAGCATGATTTATTCCACTACGTATATAAACGGCCTCAAACGGCTACTCGTAGTTGGTAGTTGCCCCATTAATTGAGTTTGTTTTTTAAGCTTTTGCTGATGTAGTAATTGGAATTTTTCAGGCAACCACTAACTCTTAAAAGGCCATTGGTATCTAAAAATGGATGAAAGACTAGTAATATGCCTGTTGTTGGATGGATACCCTTATTTAGAATGTCTAATACTTATAAAAACCGTTTAATTTTGATGAACGAGAATAATTTTCTCCCAGCGGACAATAATTTTCTCTCAGCCCACAGCTATTCATCAGCCGATATCGTCGAGCAGTCTCCGCAATCTTACTATTGTAGTATTCGTTATATAATTAGATATCTTGAAATTCTGTTTGCCATTTGATAAATTTCATTAGCAAAATCACTGCACTCTGAAGTATTACATATCATTGTTATTGTTTTTTCCAAATCTTCATATCTTCAAGCGAAGGTATTTCTTCTGCATCTGGTTTTATAGTAATTACGGGATCCGACTGAAAAACTGTAGGTCCTTTATCATAACTCGAAGTTTTTTAGCTCTGCTGAAAATTAGACTGGTTCGGTTAGCTATATGTGTTGGCTAAGAATTTGGTTGCTTCGAAGGCCAATTTAATACTATTGTGGCGTCAGAGTACAGGAAAATTCTTGGTTTGAATTAATGATTTTATTGTAGATTCCAATAGCTAGAATAAAAGCGCAGCAGTGGATAACTCCTGTTTGGGGATGATAAACTTTCCTTGGGACTTTCCGCTGAGTTGCTTAGTATCGTAAATGCTGTTTCCATTAAAATTAATTCAGCTCATATCCGGAAAATGTGTTTCAGAAATTAGCATAATGTCAATGTGTTGTTCAAAAAGAAAACATTGTACTTCTAGTTAATGTTGCGCTAGCCCGTTTGGAACGCCAATAACTAATTTAAACCAATTCATTTTAGATTTTGGACTAAAAGTCATTTAAAAAATTTGATGGTCGGTGTTTGAAGGTGGATTGCATGAGTTTCCCTTAACTGCTTGTACGTATGAGATTTTTGGGTTTATGGTGGTAGATATTTCTCTCGCTTCTAAGGAAATGATCACCTTAACTATCTTTATTGTTTCCCGGGGAAGCGGGTGCCCTAACAGAAGCGAATTTTATCATTGACCAAACATTAACAAGACTGCCTAGACCTGATTGTAAACCAGTATCTACAGCGAAATTATTCAAAATATATCATTCAGTTTCCAGTATATAATCATAATATGTAGATAACACGTTTTATCTGTAAAACAAGGTATGAGTTAATGCAAACTCTGCTCCTAAATGTAATAATTATAAACATATGGATAAATTTTTCAGTGGCTAGACAAAATGTTGACAGGTATAAATTATGGTGAATTTTATCGAACCCACACTAATAATTATATATGTCCTTAGCGAGGTCGCTACTCACCAGCATTTTAATAAACCTTGCTTTATACCTGATTTTGCTGCTGAATTCCTAATATGTTTTCGAGGTGACTTTTCGTGGAGGGCGACGTATTTTAGTAATTTCAGTTTTCAGATTATCTCAATATCTATTGATTTATCATAAAATACGTAACTGTTAAATTATCGGTCATTAATTAAGTTGGCCTTGATGCATGAAAGCGGTGCTTTATCTTAACTAAATATTTGCCCAAGCTAAGTAATAAAAAATGGAAAGTAGATAATCCGCGACCAGTGACTTTTGTCACCAAGCTTACAATTTTGTAATTACAACTAAATTTTAACAAAAGTAGTAAAATCGGACCGTATATGCGTAATATACATAAAGCTGCGTCTGTGATATCTATCTATTACTTTGAACAAAATCAGCTTTTTCATCCTCCGATAACAATCGGTGATGAAAGTGATCCAACTTTGGAAGGTAGATAAAATTGGGCGGATTACTCCAGCACTCAATGCCACTAATTCACCCACGGTGCACTAATTTGCACCGTTGGAAGGTAGAACTCAAATGACTTCCAAACCCCAAAAATAAATTCCTGGTCTAGTTGCAGAGGGTAGATCACTAACGCAATTAATATCCAATAAATTATATAGCAATCAACTCAAAGCAATTTAATCGAATCCTATCAAATATAAATGTATTACAAATAAATTATGCAATTTTTTGGTTTCATCTTAAAATTAATTATATTGCCCAGGGTTTAACAAAATATCCATATGTGTATTGGATCCATATTTTATAATGTTACTGCATTATAAATCTCCAAAGGGTTGAAATAAATTTATTAAAAAATATAATGAAATTTTATTGATTCGTTATCATTTTTATTACATGTATACACAAATTTTTTATTATTGTACATATGCAAAATGCTTTACATCAATAAAACTCAACTTGTCAAAATGGTGAAATAAAAAGCTTTTTTGTACATATATGCAAATAAATTGTTGTAACTTATAATAATAACAATTTGTACCATGAGCAATATACTTTTCTATACTGTCAACAACCGAATTTATAATATTATTCTCGCAGACAAATTTATATGATTGTAAAAATGTTATTATCAGTTCGGATTTGATTTTTATGGCTGGATAATTCAAGAATTAAATCTTAAAGTCAGGTACCCTAAATGCGTATACGTATACTCATTAAAATATATTCGAAATAATAAAATAAAATGGCTTTTATACGAGTTAAATGAAATGATTGAAAACAGCCTTTTTGTAATACTTTTTTGCACCAAACGGAACAAAAAAGTGTTATCGGTTATATACTTCGGATACACTGCAATAGAAAAAATAACAATTTTCCAATTTATTTTCTCGTAATTTTCCCGATTTTCATTTTATTGTTCTATTATTTTATTTTATGAGATTTTTGTTGCTATACTCGCATGTACGATAATCGAAGTAAAACAGTTTTTTTTTATCATAGAGCGAGATATAAGGTGAAGATACCAATAATTTTATCACTTTAATAGCTTTTACGTCCACGTTTTTGTGAAACTCTTAATATCATAAGACAGTTGGATGTTTATCATCTTGTCCTCAAAGTTCAGTGAAATAAAAATTATATTTCGGAATGACTTTTACATTTTGGTGACAGGAGTATTTTACACGAGAGCTTTCATGTAACTTTTAGTTTAGTTTATTTTTGATTTGATTTATATGGACGGTTTGGTTGAAGCGGTGCTAATTGCTTTATTTCTTGACTGAACAATAAACAAGTAAAGTTTCAAATAACACAACCAAATAATCGCAAAGTTCTGTTAGCGGATCTTGCGTTTTTTGTAATCCTCTTGAGCCATTAGGAAACTACTTATGTTTTGTAAAATTAATAAACAGAGGAGGACAAGAATTGGTTAAAAATTTGGATTTCCAACTGATTCAAGATGTTTCAAAGAATTCAAAATTCCTAGAGCTTTATGAATGTAAAATAAATTAATTTATGTACATATGATTTAATATTTCGGCCAATCGAAAGCTCGATCGAAGGTACAAACGAAACACACGAAAATTATTGATGACAAATAAAAAATTCGTATAAGATTTGTTGTATTTCAGACTGTATGAAATATGGTTGAGCAGCCCTGCAATTTTATATTATATTACTTATGTATTTTATACCAGAATATTGTTATATGATTTCATATAGGTATATACTTATGTATAAACATAACGAACGACAAAAAAAAGAGGGTTTTTGCAGTCAGTTGAGTCGCGAATTTAAATAGTAATAATCATGACACTATTAATTCAAAATAAAACCAAAGAAGATATACTAAAAGAAGCACTTTTTGTATGAGAAGAATATACCCAAAATAAATAATTTCATATTAAAGGGTTTTCCAATAAGAGGTTTCATTTTGATATTTAAAAAAAAACGAGTATTTATATTAAGAGAAATCAATGAATGTTTATTTCATTGTAAAGAGGAAAGTATGCCATTAATATTTGAAAACGATATCAGCCAAATGGCCGCCACGGCTACGCTTGCAGCACTATATTCTAGTCATTGACCTATACTGAAATGGACACAGTATCGTCTGAAATTAACATTGAAAACAACAACAAGAAATGGAGCAAATTTTTTATATAGTTTTCTACTCTGTTTTATATACTCCTCTTGCTCTAAAAGCTATTACCGAAAAAGAGCCGCACTTTACACAAATTTAATTTCGAAAAATAAAGTTTTGTAATTGAATTACAAAAATATGTTACAATTTTATAATAATTTTATTAAAATCAAAGTAATTAACTAATTATATCAAATCTTGATCATAAATATTTTGTTTTACCGTTTTTCTTTCAATAATTTGATAAATTAATTACCATTTTTTCCTTGAAATGTGAAATGCACCCCTGAAAAACTAACAAAACAAAAATAAAATTCGAGTGAAGTGTCAAAAAAATATTTATACAAAACTGCAGCATTGTTGTGTTTTATTTAAATTTATTCAATTTTTATAAAAAAAAAAAATTATAGTTAATATAATATAATAAAACTAAATTTAAATTGTGTTTCTATACATTATTCGTGCCTAAAATAATTAATCGGCTTAATTGCTGCCTTATATGCGTTGTGTTGGATTCGTTGATTTGTTTTGAAATTTGTGAACATTTTATTTTAATGTAACATTTGATAATAGTTTTTGCCAACTTATATATATAATTATTTGCAACTTCCGTATCATATTGGTGAGAATGCAACGATGGAATCAATTTACTAATGTTAAAATCTTGTAAGATTCGTAACGCCAATCGTTCATCTTGATTTTTGTTTTTAAAATTTATGTTGGCATGTTTGAAATATTTGAATGGCACTGAACGGCAAACGATACAGGAATGATTTTATAATTTCCAAAAATTATTTTAACATATAGAAATTTAAAAACAAAGATATCGTCTTCCCCTTAAATATTATATACTCGTATATAAATATTCTTTACATAATATCATTTCTTTATACCATTATGTACTATCTTAGTCACAATACTAAAATTTGAAAAACCCTAAATAATAAAATCTAAACCAAAATATCATTTTTATGACTACCAATAAAATAAGGACGGCCTGTAGAAAATATTTTGTTTAAATACCTACATATATATTTTAAAAATGATTGGGAATTTGGTTATTTAAAAATAAACATATGTTTTATGACTTTCGTGAATCATGCTGATTAAATCGTTAGTATGGTTTAAATAACATGTTCAACATTACTTAGTAGTTTATTCAAAAAGGATTAGTAACAATTGCATATGTGTGAAAATTTATGGTTAAGATATTGGATCTGAAAATAAAATATAATTCCATAAAAAAATTCTACTACCCATCTTATATCAAAATTTTGAATTTGATTTTCGAAAATTCGATTTTAAAGACAAGGACAAAATACTTTTCTTTCTCGGTCGCACACTAGATAGGATTTTTTTGTTTTTTTTTTCTCCATAATTTTTGTTGTATACTGTATCCATTTCAGTTGAGATCAATGATTCTAGTTGTCATGAAACTTTCCATGACCCTCGCACATTTGCGAATCTTAAAAGTCTTGAATCGATTGTAGACCATTGGCATACAACTTATTTCACGTGGCTCCAAAAAAAAAGTCTAAAGGTGTTAAATCACAAGATCTCGGTGGCCAGTTCTGATCACTTTTGCGAGGATTAACACGGTCAGGAAACTTTTCTTGCAAAATTCCGATTGGTTCGTTGCTCGTGTGGCACTTAGCACCATCTTACTGAAAATAAACGTCGTCCACATCAATATCTTGAAATTCCGGCCATAAAAAATCATTAACCATAGCTCGGTAGCGCAATCCATTCACTGTAACAATTGCACCAGCCTCATTTTCGAAAAAATAAGATCCAATCACACCGCCAGCCCAAAATTCGCAACCAAACAGTGACACGTCGAGGGTGGAGAGGCTTTTCAACAATCATTCTTGGATTTTCTGAGCCCCAAATGTGACAATTCTGCTTATTAACGTAGCCTCCGAGGAGAAAATCGGCCAAGATGATTTTTCGATGAAAATCCGGATCATTTTGATGCATTTGAAGGACCTAATCAGCGAGGATACGACGTTTATTATGATCGACCGAGTTCTTGTGTGAACTTTAAAAGCCTTAAGAGCTCTTTATGCAAAATACGGTGTAATGTCGTTTGTGGAATGTCGAATTCCAATAATCGACGAGAATCAACAAACCTGCGTTTTCTTCAACACTACGGGCTACAGCAGCAATATTCTCAGTTGTTCTTGAGCGACGCACACGGTTTCGATTCTTGACATCACTAACTTGTCCCAACATCTCAAACATTTTGATATTTTCAAGTTTATTTCTGCAATGAAATTCGTATTGTACGATAAGATCGATGAATGAGTATTTTGATTTTCACTTTTACAAATATATTTACGCAAAATCGTCAATAGTTACTTCCGGCTTTTATTTATAGAAGTATAGACTGTTCCTCAAGTTCAATGATAGTTGTATACTTTTCAGTTGCATTTACACCAATATTTCGCAAATATTTGGGCAACAATTATTAAGCGAGAGTATGCTATATCTCAACACACTCCGTTTTCAATGCTTTTATATAATGAACCAAAATTGAATGATTTAAAAAAAAAATCCTTAATTTTTTGTTTAAGAATAGGAAATTTGTCATAAAGCGGTCCTCCACTGAATCACTTTCTTGATTTAGGATTTGTTTGTAAAGCTACTGAAATTTTTCCCACTGTAGTTCAACCATATTTTCATCATCCTCTAGACAGTTAGAATACTCACTTTTGAACAAAAGTAAACAAATTATATTGGCAGAATGAACCCAAACTTCGTTACTATAGGGGTAAAATTAAAAGCATCTTTTGATTTTACGAAAATTGTGCTTCAAATACTTAACGTAATTTCATGTTTTATTATTTTGTAAAGTGAAAAACAATACGTAAAAAAAGTTATCCCAGAATTAAAACCCAGAAAAATCCACAGTCATGAGCGAGCCCAGCTAATCATTTCATATATTTTTCATTATTTTTAATTATTTCACCAGTCTCCAGAGTCAATTAGGTAAAAGCTGGGGTATTTTTTATGTTTAGCAAACTAACCGCAATTTATCCTGTTCGTTTCAAAAAACTTCCCCAGTCGTCAGCAAATCATAAAATACATAGGATAGGGTTATTGAATCATAAAATACATATAGGATAGGGTTATTCCTCCACAGCTTTGCTGGCACATACTCACTCTTTTATCAAAATTCTCCATGACCTTTTTGCATAAATGTGGCTGAATTTCGTTGATGCAGCGTTTAATTATCCTCCTGTAATGCACGGGTGGTTATGGGCTTGTTGACATAGACCTTTGATTTCAAATAACCCCATAAAAAGAAATCTAACGGTGTTAAATCACAAGTACTAGGGGGCCAATTCTGATCACCGAATCGAGAGAGTATACACGACAAGAAAATCTCTCATGCAGTAATTGAATTGTTTCACGGGCTGTATGGCATGTGGCATCATTTTGTTGAAACCACATGTCGTCTATGTCAATATCATCCAACTGAGGCATAAAGATCATGTCGCGATATCGAGCAGCAGTAAGAGTTACTGCTTGATCAGCCTCCAGCCTGTTTTTGGACGACCAGTGTGTTTAGCGTCTCCAACTGATCCAGTCTCCTTGAATTTTTCAACTAATCTCTTAACAGTTGATGAAGTTAAAACACTATTCCGACCATATTTTGTATGAAATTTACGAACTGTCAAACTTTCATTATTTTTAAGATATTCTTCAATAATGAAAATACGTTGTTCTATATCGTGTAACCACACATTTTTACTAACCCTAAGTTTTTTTAAACGAACAGAACAAATTACGGTTCGGATGTCAAACATAAAAAACTCCCGAGCTAGTCCGACATTAGCCCGAGTATTTCGAAGTAGTTGTTTTTGTTGGTCAAGTTTAAAAAACACTCGACTTCGTCCGTCACTTCATCAAAATCTTTTCTGAATCCGACTTAATAAATCAATTCATTGAATGGTTCGATTTACGTTTTATAATGATATTTTTTTGTGTATCTTTGAGATGGTTTGTTGCGAAATTAAAGATTATAGTGATTTCCTGGGATGATAGTTTTATGAAACTGTCGAGACATTAGGATATATTTTTTCTGGGATGGGACAAAATTATAGGATGATAGTTAATCCTGGGCTGATCGTTAATATAAAAGTGTCGCTATAGTTATGGTGTTGCCATCGCGTTTTTCTGGGAAGAATCCTGGGCCGACTAAAAACAATCAAGGGTGAATTCATTTGAAAGGTAAATGTTTAATTAAGAAGAAATACAATTTATTTGATTTATGCGCAATTGAATTTATTTCTTAATTGTTCAGAATTTTTAATCTTTTTGAAGCATGTGTTGGAGCTAACATTGATGAACCTTTATTTTTTGTATTTGTTTTTGAAAATTAACCTTTTAAAAGAGACCATTTAGAATTTTTTCTTATTAGCACGAGAATACATGAACACGAACACTTGAAACCCTTAATTAAGGTTCTCAAGTGTTCGTAACACGGTTCTTCTACAGGGATAAACCCCGGAAAATCTCGCTTAATAACATTTATACAAGTTTCAGTTGCTGGTACACAAATATTTGATATATGACATTCCTTTTCAAATTTTTGTTCAAATATTTTCAAACAAGTATTTGCAACATAAGCGTATACTGTTGTCGGCCCTGTCAAGGAACCAAAATTGGAAGATCAATTTAGTTCGACACTCACTACAATTAACTTTTTTGAATGCACAATATCCAGCGTAGTATGAAAAAGCATTTTGTTTAACAACTTGGTCATCGCAATTAAGATGATGATTGTTTAAATATTCATCCTGAACTGAAACGTCTTCAGACTCACATTCTTGTATACTAAACATTTTTTGTATAGATGTTGAAAATTGCTCCATTCTAATTCTGTCATATTACCGTCATCTACTATAACCAATTGGAATACTCTGAATTAAATACGAGTTTAGTAACAATAATATTTGCAAAATGAATTCCGATTTTATAGCTGCTGGGGGTGTAATTAAAACCACCCATACCGCGTAGTTGAGACAAGAAAAGTTCTAGGCCGTCTTAAATTGTTTTTCCTGTCAAAACAAATTCTATACCGTCGCTTATCTGACCGTTGATAGTAACCTCAAGGCCTTTAATAAATTTGAAATAATTAACATTGGTAGAATTTATTTTTAATTTGCTGAGAAAACCTAAACTCTCTATACTAGATAATTATATAAATATATATCGTTTCCTTGCTTTAATCGCTGTTCAAAAAGCGATATAGAGTTGAAGTTTCGGCAATTTCAAAAACCAAAAATGTTGTTAAATCTTTCCACAAATTTGGATGTTGATAATGCATTTTCCACAGATGTACTTTAAATTTCTGAACACGTTTGTACCACGACTCGAATTGCACAGCTTACGGTGTTACTTAATAATTGTACGACCATTTCATTGCATCTCGTTCGACAATCTTTCTGATAACATCTATATCAGCTACTAACAAATGCATTTCTGGTCTATTTATTGATGTGTGGGGGATCGTATTGTGCAAAAGAAAATTTGGCTTAATATTAGTTATGTTTTTTTTATCAACTCACATAATTTTGAAGCAGTGAATGTCTTGTTAATAAGTACATAATTAATTACGTATTTCCAGTTACCTATCAGTATAAAAAATAAAGCTGAAGTTGCTAATTCGGGTTTCCTCAGTTCACCGTTATCATAAAATCCTACTATTCTATCGGTTAAGATATTGTGAGTTAAATCTTGCTTGATGGTTATTAGTGAAATAGACACTATATTGGGCCATTAAAGCTGCGTTTAGCAATTCAGTAATTTGCTCACATTTTTTGAATTAATATTAACATTTAAACTATTGATTGTTTCATCTATTGATGGATTTTTTTTTTGTTTATTATTAAATTATATATTTATTAAATAATATATTTATTATTTTTTTAACGGGTGCGCCATTTAAAAGCTTAAATTTAAAAATGCAATAAAACAAAGACGGTTTGAAATTGTGTCAAATTAATTTTTTGTTGTGAAGTATACAATTGTTCCGGTTAGAGATGGAATATTATTTCATTCGTTTTCACTTCGCTAGATGGGCCAACGAGAAACTGCACGATGATGTCGATTTGGCCAAAAAAATCATCTTTTCGGATGAAGCTCATTTTCATCTTGGTGGGTACGTTAATAAGCAAAATTGCCGTATTTGGGGCTCAGAAAACCCACACGTGGTATTACAGAAGCCAATGCACTCATTGACTGTTTGGTGCGGCTTGTGGAGCGGAGGCATCATTGGCCCAGCTTTATTTGAAAATGAGGACGGCGCAACTATAACGGTCCATGGAGACACCTATCGCACCATGATAACCGATTTTTTTGCGCCCGCTCTTCATGATGGTGCAACTTGCCACACATCTCATGCCACAATCGATTTATTGCGTCAAACGTTTGATGGCCGTTTACTTAGCCGAAATGGTGATGTCAATTGGCTGGCAAGAAGCTGCCATTTAACACCATTGGACTATTTTCTGTGGGGCGCCGTTAAAGACAAGTGTTATGCCGACAAACCAGAGACAATTGCGCATATGAAGGCCAACATTCGTGATGCCATCGCCGAGATACGACTCCATACACTCGAAAAACTGCTCGATAATTAGTCCGATCGAATGGGGTACTGTGAGGCCAGCCACGGCAGCCATTTTTTTTTTGTTGTTTATTTATATTACGCCTGAGTCTTGTACCCATTTAGTAATTTACATTGCATAATACAGTATTTTGAATAGTCGGCGTAATCAAGTGATTATCCCCAGTTTAGTGTAACTCCTCCCTCAGATTTTTCGCTACAGTAAGTCTACTGACCTCCTGGTCGCGATAAGTCCAGTGGTTTGATTCTTTGCAGTCTTCTTGTTAGAGATGTAGTCAGCATACAGCGTATGTCCAGATTTTGATGCTGGTGCAGACGTTGTAGGTGTTTTGTTGCATGATGCTTAATTTCATCCGCGACAAGCTCAATCTTGAGATCTCGATGGAGGTTGTCGTTTGGAATGTACCACGGTGCATTAACAATACATCGTAGGATTTTATTTTGAACTGTTTGTATGATTTTGATATTTGTCTTCTTGGCACATCTCCAGAGTTGGCTACCATATGTCCATACAGGCTTCAGAATTTGTTTGTATAACAGCAGTTTGTTATGAATCGCTAGTTCAGATTGTCTCCCTAGGAGCCAATGCATTTTTCTAAATTTTATGTTTAGTTCTTCTCTCTTCTTTTTTATGTGTTCCTTCCATCTAAGCTTAGCATCTAAAGTCATACCAAGATATTTGGCAGTGTTTGCATGGGGTACTACTATTGAGTTTATCATTATTGGTATATGGTTAACTTTTTGATTTGTAAAGTTCATTTGGATTGATTTTGCTTCATTTAATTTAATTCGCCATTTCTTTGTCCAATTACATATCAGGTTAGTAGCCCTCTGTAATTTACTAGTGGAGTCATTGATGTTGTTTGCTGTTGCAAGTATTGCCGTGTCATCGGAAAAGTCGCCATTGTTTCTTCTGTAGTTGGTATAACTCTAGTATATAGGAGATATAGGATTGGCCCAAGAACACTCCCTTGTGGTACTCCGGCTGTTATTCTTTTTAGTTGGGAGTACTCATTCTCATACTTTACTCGGAAGTGCCTCTCTGATATGTATGATTTTAAAATTTGAAAAAATTGCTCCGGAAGATCTCGATGAAGTTTGAATTCTAGCCCCTGGTGCCATACTTTGTCAAATGCTTGCGCTACATCAAGGAATATAGTTGAGCATATTTGTTTGCTTTCTATAGTGATTTCTCGATTACATCAGTAATTCGATGTACTTGTTCTATCGTAGAATGTTTTTCCCTAAATCCAAACTGATGTGAAGGGATAAAATTCCTTTCTTCGATAATTGGTTTTAGTCTTTTAAGAAGAACTTTTTCAAATAGTTTCGATAATGTTGGTAGCAGAGAAATTGGCCTATATGAAGCTTTATCATGCGGAGGTAGTTTCCTCATCGCTTTCTCCGGTAACAGTTTTATTATCTGACCCGTTATAAAATCATATCCTGGAGCCTTATACGCATTCAGATTATTCTTGATTTCCCATTTTAGTTCTTTCAATGTTACAGGTGTAATATTTACTTCATCCTGTTTATTTATTGGTGTAATATTTTCCTCTTCCGTTTGTTTTGGATAAGGTTGGAATGTTTCTTCAAGGTGATTTGCAAACAAATCTGCTTTTTGTTTAGCATTTCGAGCCCAATTTTCATTATTTTTAATTGGAGGAATCTGAAGTTTAGGTCTTTTAATATTCTTAGTTGCTTTCCATAATGAATAATCAGTATCTTTTTGCCCAGTTAGAGTGCTGAGGTATTTATTAACTGATTGAATTTTAATGTCTTTTATAAGGTATTTTAATTTGTTACACAAATGATTAAATACTCTTTTATTTTCAGCATTTCGATGTTTTTGCCAATTCTTCCGTGCTTTTCTTTTATTTTTAAGAAGTTCTCTCACTTCCTCTGGATAGCTAGCATTGCGCTTCATTTCCTGCCTATTATTTGGAGAGCTTTCCCACGCAGAATATTGGATATTATGGATGAGCTTATCTAATTCGTCTTCTATTTGGACTGGTCCCTGAATTAGGTTCTGCAGACTAATTCTTTCTGTGAACTGTGTTTGGAAGAGATCCCAATTGGTTTTGAAGCTCGTTAATTTCGGGTTGCTCTCTTTCAAAATAATTGTTTGGCTAAGTATCATAATAACTGGTGAATGATCTGATGAAAGACTTTCACTGTTCTCTATATGGATATAATTATGTGAAATCCATCTTGTAATAAAGAAGTCTATAAGGTCTGGAATCTTACTAGTATCTGTAGGCCAATGTAAGTTTTGCCTGAGTGAAACTCGCATTTTAGTTGTTTGCCTGCAGCGAACAGTTCTTTTCCTTTAGCGGTCGTTAACCGAGATCCCCAATATGTATTTTTTGCATTATAGTCACCTCCAACTAAAAAGACACTTCCTATCGTTTTCAGAAGATTAGTATAATCTACTTGTTTGAGATTGTATCTTGGAGGGCAAAATATTGCTGAGATACTGCATGTTTTAATATTGCTTAATTGTATTTTGATTGTTGTGACTTGCATGGAAATGTTCTCAACTTTTGGTTCTTCGTTATGTTTTATATACTCTTTTATGAGGATAGCTGATCCACCTCTGGCTTTGTTCTCAGGATGTAGTGCATATAGCTTTTCCAGGTTAAATTGAATTTTTTCCAAGTTAAACGAAACTTTTTCCAACATAAACGAAACTATTTCCAAATTGAACGCAACTTTTTCCAAATGAAATAAAACTTTTTCCAAACAGATTTCACTTTTTTCCAAATTAAATTAAACTTTTTCCAAATGGAATACAACTTTTGTCTTATAATTTAGTATGAAAAAAAGTTGCATTCAATTTGGAAAAAGTTTAATTTAATTTGGAAAAATGTGTAATCTGTTTGGAAAAAGTTTAATTTCATTTGGAAAAAGTTGCGTTCAATTTGGAAATAATTTTGCTTATGTTGGAAAAAGTTTAGTTTAACTTGGAAAAAGTTCAATTTAATCTGGAAAAGCTATAGTAGCAATTATATCCTTTTATTTTACAGAATTAAGTTTTGGTGAAATGGGTTTCTGATATAAGACATATATCTATATTATGCATGTTTAAAAATATATCTAGTTCTTGAATGTGTTGAATGTGTGCAATAGCCCATTTGCATTCCAGGTTACAATTCGTAATGTTTTATTCATTTCTTTTGTTTATAATTCGATTTTATATAATTTATATTTTGATACACTTGACCAAGGTTTTTTTCTACTCTTTTATTTAAAATAGTTTGTGATTTCATTTCTTCTAGTGTTTTCTGCAGACTCATTTCCTGCGAAATAAGTCTTTTGTTAAGGTTCTCTAGATTTCTCAGTATGTCCTGTAGAACGAGATCCACTTTTAACTGTTTCTCCTCTGTTTGCTGAACTATTTGTGCATAAGTAACGTTTTCGTTTACTCTCTGGCTTTGTATGTTATGATTAGCAGTTGACGATTTTGGCTCCGTGGTTCTTTTTATAGGTTGTACATTTATTGATGTACCTGGTTTGCATGATTTATCTCTCATTTTTTGTAGTTCTATTGCAATTCTGTAGTTGGCTGGATGCTGGCCATTACAGTTGATACACTTCGGTGTTGTATCTTGGGGGACTGTGCAGTCATTTCCTGCGTGTTTTTCTGCACATTTAACACATCTTGCTTCACGGTGGCAGTACTTTTGTGTATGATTATAATCTTGGCACTTAATACATTGAGGTATTAGTCGAGTGACCTTTCTCGGTGTTTCTATTTTAACTCTAAGGTTGAGGATAGCCTTAATATTATAAATATTTGCGATTTTTTCTTGGTTGTCGAAGGTTAGCATGAAAAGTGGGATACCGCTTCTCATGATTTCAACATTTCCGTCCCTGTTTTCTCTTCTCTCTTTTCTGATGATGTTGACTGCATTGATTATTTTCAGGCCTTTGTTTTGCAGGTCTTCAATAATTTCATCTTTTGAGCAATTTGGATGGAGACCTCATGCCATTACTTTAATTGATCGATCAGTTTTGTCCTCGTAGGTATACCACTGGTGACCATCAGCATTTAGTTTGTTAGCTAGAGCTTTATAATCTTCAGGCTCTGTTGTATTTATTTTCCAAATATTATTGCTGAGCGATATTACTTTGTAGTCATTTCGTACTAGCGGCAGCCATATGAATGAAATAATATTTCATCTCTAACCGAAACAATGATACTTCACAACAAAAAAATAAATTTGGCAAAATTTCAAACCGTTTTTATTTTACTGCATTTTTAAATTTAAACTTTTAAACGGTCCACCCTTTCGTGTTTGCAATACCTTGATTTTTTTTTTGCAAAATGCAATATGCAAAAAAAATTTTTCTTTGTTTTTAAGTTTTGTAGAGTTATTCCTATCTAATTTAACCATGTATTTTGTCTTTGTCGATCTTGTGGTAATTTAAAAAATTTTAAATCTGACGTGGCAGGTTTTTCTTTGCAGTACGGAATAATACATATTACAAGCTTCTGTTCGATGAATTTTCGATTTAAATAGGAATGATTAATTTAACATTGATTTAAATAAATTTGAATCATAATAAATTATTTGTGTTAGCTTTAGCTTACATAATATGTTATTTTGATCAATTATAAAATCGCTTTCAGATGCTATGGTTGACTTGATAATTTTAAATGCTCTACGAAACTATGAAGCTAAGTGAAAAATTTAATTTAAATTTTATAAAACTCGTGGAACACCACCTAACAAGCTAAACCACATATTACTAATATACATATGCGACATTACTCAACTTTTATATGAAACTTTTTCAACAGAGTTATTTTTCCCAAGTGCTGCATATGCAACTATATTTTTATTATAATACATAATTTTATAGTGGAATAATTATTTAAAAAAAAATCTTAAAAAAAAATCAGCGTCATAAAGTACAACTACTACATATTTAATTTATTTGATGTCATATCTGTCAAAATACCGGCATTTTCTAAAAATTTTGTATTTTTATTTAAATTAATTGATTTAGTTGAATTTTGTGATAATGTGAATCGAGTAATTTCAATGAGTAAAATGATAAAACCAGGCAGTCATTATGTGTATGTTTGTTTCAAATGACTATAACAGGAAGGGATGTACAATGAAAGTCACGGTATGTATTTCATTACAATCTTAACTATATAATAATCGATATGTATATTGTTTGTGGGAAATCCTGATGTTTTGTTGGTGCTTTTAATAAAAATTCCAGCAAAACCGAAGCTGTAAAAGTAACTACGAATAAATGAGTTATGTAATTCAATTATATCTTTAAGACTGCTCAACCAACTCCCGATCCATACGCAAAACGTAAATATGAAGAGCTTGAAAATGATCTGGATGCTAAACGAATACGTAAATCACTAGTTGGATTGAATTGAACTAGTCTCACACATATCGTGTTTTTCATACGTTTTCGTGTTGCAACATATTCCTTCGGTTCAATTGAAGTTGAAACACCAGATGAGCTACAAATTCTTTGTGGACGAATGAAAACAGTTATGGAAGTAATTGAACGCGAATTAAATATAAAGGCTTTCAATCCGGAGAAAATCACAAGGGATATTTCCTTCAGCTTACTGTGCGTACGACAAAAGCAACCTACGATTTTTAATGTTGGTGTGTCGTGTTTTATCTAAATTAGAAGCTTCAATACAATCCGGAAATTATTATGAAGCTCATCAAATGTATAGAACATTATATTTTCGGTATTTGTCGCAAAAAAAAAAATACGAAGAATTATTGTAGCTTTTATATAAAGGTGCCACAACACTAAACAATAACACTAAAACATAACGTTATTACATAAATTAATTGCAGAACTTTTTTGGTCTGAAGGCAATCTAGAGCAAGCTCGGCATCATTATTTGTTGTCAAAAGACGGAGCTGGATGCGGTCAAATGTTGATCGAATTAAGCCAAACTAAAGGATATTCGAATGAAACTGATTTATTTATGGCTCAAGTAGTTTTACAACAGTTATGTATAAAAGAACGCACCGCAGCTTTAGAAACTATCGAAACATATACGAAATACCATCCAAAAATTGAGTATCTTGGGCCACCATTTAAATTTCCACTTATTAACTTTTTGTACATTTTATTGCACAGTTTAGATACAAAGAAATTATCCCTATTCAAAGCGTTATGTGAATTATATAAACCATCGCTTGATAGAGATTCATGATACGACAAATATTTACAAAAAATTGGTATAATTTATTTTGATGCCCCAGCACCACAACCGCAACGTACTAACTCAACGTAAGATTTTTAATAATAAAAATGAAATGCAGATAGATATAGTAAATACATTTTTTATTTATTTATTGCTTTATTATGATTAACTATATTCAATACATATCATATTTATTATAGTAAGCATCAGAATGTTAAGCCTACAAATTTTGTGGCTTTCCACTATTTAATTACAACTTTCGGCCAGCAATATTATGTCCTTAAGGTGGGTATTCATCATTTGCATAAATGTTTATAAAAAAAACAAACAATTGCAACCAATATAATTTTGTTCAACGAAGTTGTAAAATATTGTTGCAATTATTTGAAAAAAAAATCTTAAAATTAAAATAAAAATAAATAATAAAAATATATACAGTAAATGAATTTAATAACAAACAATTAAATAATTCAATAAATAAAATATATTAATAAAAATATTAAACATTTCAATAATTCAATAAATAAACATTTAAAATAGTAAAGCATTTAAATAAATTCAAATATGTATAAAATATATATTGAAATATAAATAAAATAAAAATTAAAATCTACTATCACAATATCTTATTATATACAAAATTTAGTCTTTAAAGCTGTAAATAAATAAATAAATATATAAAAGCCCTAGCATATCTGATACAAAGCGGAAATATAACGAAAAACCTAGTTGTGGGTTAATTTAAATAATTTATAATTTTTAGATTTAAGCTCAGCTTTACTACTTAAATCTATATTAAAAAATTTAACATAATTATATAGTCTAGTTCGAATCATATACTTTAATAAAAAGTCAACGGGAAAATTCGGGCATTCGAATGAAATATCTAGCTCCTTCATGCAACAATAAATATTATGCGAAATATTATTTTTTTCGACCGATCCTACATTTTGAAGAAATACTTGTTCTAATTGGCCTATTAAGTTAATGAAATTATATCGAGGAACTAATAAGCTACCGAAAGGACGTTCGCTCGAATAAGCTTTAAAATGGACAAATCTGTTTTGATCATTTATATCTAAATTTATTTGGGTTCTACAAATGACACAATCGTGGATTTCCATGCACTTGTTGACAACGAAGCCTGAAAAATATACTAATGCACTGGAATCGAAAACGGATAAATCTTTGTGGGTTTTAATAACCAAACGCCAGGTATAGTTTGAAATTCCTCGATAATTTGCAGCGACAGTTCGATCGTTAGGTAGAGTGATATTAGCTAACAGATCGACAAAATCTTGAGGTTCAGTTTCACAATTTCCAAAATTTGATACTTTTACAAATTGAGAACAGAAATTTTTTTTAAATGCTCTAAAAATTTGAATAGGGGTCGGATTGGAAGAATTTCCACCTTGTAGGCGAAATTTTCCAAAAAAATGTTCTAAGAAATATTGGTTGAGATGCCTAGTCAGCAGAAATTTATATCCTACCGAATGTAAATCTTCAAAAAGATACATTATCGCGCGAATTGAGATTTGCCAACCCCGGAGGCACTTTACTTTATTTGAAATATTTTGTCCATTTTTATTTGAAATAGTTCGAAAAAAATTTAAAAAGATTTGATTGACATGTCGTCGAAGCACACTATACTCTCTCTATTTGTTGCCCAAAATTTATCTATCTTTATTTTTAAGGCCTGAAAAATAAATTCGTGGAATCCGGGTGAATGTTGGAAATTTTCTGTGCAAATTACAATCTACTCCTAAGTTTCTATAGGCTTTGGGACCACTATATCTACCTAGTTTACTTTGTGCATCGATGAACATTTGCACATTTGGAGGAATAATTGGACATCTATTGCTAACCTGTTTTCTATACCTTTACATGAATACTGCAATCTCCTAATACTTCTGCGTAATTTATTCTTACGGGGAGTATAATTAGATAATATAAGAGGGGTCTGAATGCTTACACTTTTCGAACCTGTCATATCTGAAAGTGATTTAAAATCGAATAAATTGTTATACTTATCTAAGATCTCTACGTTGTGGTGGCGGAAAGCCGATGTGGTGAAAGTAGTGGTTTCGAAATACACAATGAATCTGAAATTAAAGAATTAATTAAATTTATCGGTAAAGTATTCAAATTGAGGCGAAATCTTTTCTTATTTGTTATGATATCTTTATCATTATAATGCACACTGCATAAACGATGCTCCCTGTATTTTTTGTGGACGAAATCATCTCTCCCAACTCTGGACATCCAAAGTTTAGCTCTGTAATAATTAGAATTTCAATTAAAATACATTTTTTAAATATAAATATTTAGTACATATACCTTTCCAAATCTTTTGGAAATCGAAAGAATATAACATCTGGGGTATTCTTCGAGTTAACTGCACATTCCAACGCTGAACAATATCTTGGTCTGGCCATTCTATAATTTTAAAATACATTAGTAACGCCATTTCAATGTTCATATCATATATCCTAAAAAAAAGTATTCATTATTGCTGCAGATGAATTGATGATGTCACTTCATTATGATCCATCTTCTGAAGTAAGAAGTCATTCTTAGTTTCTGAAATGCAAACGGGCAAAATTGTTAACTTGAAATAAATATTCCAGAATATTTCTATAATTATTGTTGATGAATATAATCTAAAAACCTATAAATTGTATATGTATATTAATTTTATAATACACGTAACATAACACATGCATTGAATGTCTATAGATGACCACAGAATTAGCAAATTTTATTTATTTAAATAAATATAAATCAATTTGATTTATTTCCTGGATCTTTCCGATTTGCTCAACTTGTCGCCGTCTTGATCTCCATATTCATTGAGCATATGGACAGACCGAAATTGATTGTTCCACGATACAGTTGTGTGTATCCTTCTGAATGCCACAGCTTCGTTTGCATAAAGCTTGCAACTCATGATTAGGTAAACCATTTAAATTTCTTTTAGGTAAATTATTCCAACGAATATAAAAAAACACAAAAAACTAAACGTTACAAATTCACAGCACAAAACATACGGTTCATGCTTGATAATGTACACACACAAAACTTCTATCATTCTTAAAAAAATGAAAAAATCACAGTAACACAAATTCATTCTCCCAATCCAGCAATAAATGACGTAATAAAATATGATGACTTAAAATAATAATAATTTATACCATTGTTAACCTTTATATGTGTCGTTCAAATGCAAAGCGCGTCATTTGCTTGTTAGACAATTTCTTATAAAATACAAAAAATCTGACAAGGCCAATGTTAAGCATTTATTCAAATTTTGTTAATAATTTTCGTTTCGGTTTCGCTAAAGTAACCTTTTGGCTCACAAACAAATGATCGCACCTTGTTTAGTTTGGGGTTTAGAGCCCTTTTAAATTTGTAAATATCGAGTTTTGCAACTGACCATATTTTATAACGCTTTTTGCACCTAATCGGCTTGTATTTTCCTCATTAAAATGCTTCATCGGCGATTAGCGAAAACATAATTATTTTAAGTTGAATATTCTATTTGAACCATTTGTATTAGTGCTAGCGATCACAGCAACTTTTTCAATCATGCCATTAAAAATTTGTGAAACTATTTCAATTAAAACACATTCGTAAATAAAAGAATAAATTAGTAATCAAGTTGTACTCTAAATTTCAGGTTGAAAACTAATGTCTTTCTATAAACTAAACTATATTGCTTACAAAAAACAAAATAATACAGAATAAAATAAAATAATATAAAACATAATAACATCTTCAGTAATATCACATAAATTATAAAACTTCTTCCTCGGAATGGGAAGTATCACATAAAAATGCAGATTACTATATAGTAATATTCAGACTTGCAACTAATATTATAGTTTGTAATGAATAAATTCGAACTCCTTGATGTTCTTCCGTTACTTCACAAATTGGGTCTTGCAACGCGTCTGGAAGCGTATTGGAATCGTTTGAATTTATAATATTATTGTAAAAAGCCAGCTCATCCATTGCTGCCCAGCTGTCACCAAAATGTTTCCTTAATAAATTATTGACGTCAAGTAATTTTGCTTCGCTTATTATAATACCGGGTTCTATTAAATTTGGATTCATCCGTGCCAAGTCCTCTTTCAAATCGTTGTGGGGTTTGGACGTGGAATCAGTGAAGTAAGCGATAAAATAAAAATAATAAAAAAGTGCAGTGAGTGTAGTTTCTTTTTAATTATTTTATGTATACATTGAACATAGTGAAAAAAAATAAAAAATAAAAGTGCAGTGTTAGCATTTTAATTTATTTTATATACACTCCCGGCCAAAATTATTGGGTCGATGGGGAACATCAAATCCGGTCGGTAAAATGAGTGACGACGAGGAACCATTTTCTTTCAATAGGAACACGACATTGCAAAGGAAATCGTCGGTAGGCAACCAGGCTGATCCTTTTTGTACTACTGGAAGCAAGGAACAAGCGATACATGTATGGCCCTTTGGTGGAAGAAGTACGGCACTCCAAAGAACACCACCATCAACCCCACCGCCAGGGAACACCACACTGCTGTGTAAACTAAACAATGAGGAGGAAAATACCTCTTCCATCAAGCATAAAAATTCCAAGCCAACTGCCGAAGCCACGTTCAGCGCACAAGCAGTTATAATACATAAACTAATAAATAAATTTGAGCAAATGGAGAAATTAATCGCGCAACTGAACAATGAAGTTGCCGTGCTAAAGAAAGAAAACCTTATGCTAAAGGAAACCGTAAATAAAAATAACAACGCAGGAAACTTGGCAATAATGAACAACCAATTTCAAGTACTCGCAGATCAAGCCGAATATAAAACTGATGAAGATGAGCTTGAAAAAGAAACAAATTGGAGACTACAGAAATCCAAGAGGGCAAATAAGAAACCTAGAGAAGAAACCAACCCAAGCAAGAGGAAAGCTGAATCATCACCAGAAGTTGAGCCAATGCAAACCCACATTAAAACTGGCAAAGCATTTTCTGGATCAAAAGTGCATGAGACAGAAAAGAAAAAACTTGTACCACCTCCGATCAATATTCTAGGAATAACCAACCACGGTAGTATTCAGAAACTGATGAAAGAAGTAGTACGAAATGACTACAAAGTAATATCGCTCAGCAATAATATTTGGAAAATAAATACAACAGAGCCTGAAGATTATAAAGCTCTAGCTAACAAACTAAATGCTGATGGTCACCAGTGGTATACCTACGAGGACAAAAATGATCGATCAATTAAAGTAATGGCAAGAGGTCTCCATCCAACTTGCTCAAAAGATGAAATTATTGAGGACCTGCAAAACAAAGGCCTGAAAATAATCGATGCAGTCAACATCATCAGAAAAGAGAGAAGAGAAAACAGGGACGGAAATGTTGAAATCATGAGAAGAAGTCTCCCACTTTTTATGCTAACCTTCGACAACCAAGAAAAAATCGAAAATATTTATAATATTAAGGCTATCCTCAACCTTAGAGTTAGAATAGAAGCACCGAGAAAGGTCACTCGACTAATACCTCAATGTAAAAAGTGCCAAGGTTATAATCATACACAAAAGTACTGCCACCGTAAAGCAAGATGTGTTAAATGTGCAGGAAAACACGCAGGAAATGACTACACAGTCCCCCGAGATACAACACCGAAGTGTATCAACTGTAATGGCCAGCATCCAGCCAACTACAGAATTGCAGTAGAACTACAAAAAATGAGAGGTAAATCATGCAAACCAGGTACATCAATAAATGTACAACCTATAAAAAGAACCACGGAGCCAAAATCGTCAACTGCTAATCATAACATACAAAGCCAGAGAGTAAACGAAAACGTTACTTATGCACAAATAGTTCAGCAAACAGAGGAGAAACAGTTAAAAGTGGATCTCGTTCTACAGGACATACTGAGAAATCTAGAGAACCTTAACAAAAGACTTATTTCGCAGGAAATGAGTCTGCAGAAAACACTAGAAGAAATGAAATCACAAACTATTTTAAATAAAAGAGTAGAAAAAAACCTTGGTCAAGTGTATCAAAATATAAATTATATAAAATCGAATTATAAACAAAAGAAATGAATAAAACATTACGAATTGTAACCTGGAATGCAAATGGGCTATTGCACATATTCAACACATTCAAGAACTAGATATATTTTTAAACATGCATAATATAGATATATGTCTTATATCAGAAACCCATTTCACCATAACTTCATTCTGTAAAATAAAAGGATATAATTCAACGAACGCAAGTCACAACAAACAAAATACAATTAAGCAATATTAAAACATGCAGTATCTCAGCAATATATTGCCCTCCAAGATACAATCTCAAACAAGTAGATTATACTAATCTTCTGAAAACGCTAGGAAGTGTCTTTTTAGTTGGAGGTGACTATAATGCAAAAAATACATATTGGGGATCTCGGTTAACGACCGCTAAAGGAAAAGAACTGTTCGCAGCAGGCAAACAACTAAAATGCGAGCTTCACTCAGGCGGTACACCAACCTATTGGCCTACGGATACCAGTAAGATTCCAGACCTTATAGACTTCTTTATTACAAAAGGGATTTCAGATAATTATATCCATATAGAGAACAGTGAAAGTCTATCATCAGATCATTCAACAGTTATTATGATACTTAGCCAAACAATTATTTTGAAAGAGAGCAACCCGAAATTTACGAGCTTCAAAACCAATTGGGATCTCTTCCAAACACAGTTAACAGAAAAAATTAGTCTGCAGAACCCAATTCAGGGACCAGTCCAAAAAGAAGGCGAATTAGATAAGCTCATCCATAATATCCAATATGCTGCATGGGATAGCACTCCAAATAATAGGCAGGAAATGAAGCGCAATGCTAGCTATCCAGAGGAAGTGAGAGAACTTCTTAAAAATAAAAGAAAAGCACGGAAGAATTGGCAAAAACATCGAAATGCTGAAAATAAAAGAGTATTTAATCATTTGTGTAACAAATTAAAATACCTTATAAAAGACATTAAAATTCAATCAGTTAATAAATACCTCAGCACTCTAACTGGGCAAAAAGATACTGATTATTCATTATGGAAAGCAACTAAGAATATTAAAAGACCTAAACTTCAGATTCCTCCAATTAAAAATAATGAAAATTGGGCTCGAAATGCTAAACAAAAAGCAGATTTGTTTGCAAATCACCTTGAAGAAACTTTCCAACCTTATCCAAAACAAACGGAAGAGGAAAATATTAGACCAATAAATAAACAGGATGAAGTAAATATTACACCTGTACCATTGAAAGAACTAAAATGGGAAATCAAGAATAATCTGAATGCTTATAAGGCTCCAGGATATGATCTTATAACAGGTCAGATAATAAAACTGTTACCGGAGAAAGCGTTGAGGAAACTAGTGCATATAATTAATGCAGCATTTCGACTAAGATATGTACCAAGGCAATGGAAAGTTGCAGAAGTAATTATGATACTTAAACCGAATAAACCTCCGCATGATAAAGCTTCATATAGGCCAATTTCTCTGCTACCAACATTATCGAAACTATTTGAAAAAGTTCTTCTTAAAAGACTAAAACCAATTATCGAAGAAAGGAATCTTATCCCTTCACATCAGTTTGGATTTAGGGAAAAACATTCTACGATAGAACAAGTACATCGAATTACATACTGATGTAATCGAGAAATCACTAGAAAGCAAACAAATATGCTCAACTATATTCCTTGATGTAGCGCAAGCATTTGACAAAGTATGGCACCAGGGGCTAGAATTCAAACTTCATCGAGATCTTCCGAGCAATTTTTTCAAATTTTAAAATCATACATATCAGAGAGGCACTTCCGAGTAAAGTATGAGAATGAGTACTCCCAACTAAAAAGAATAACAGCCGGAGTACCACAAGGGAGTGTTCTTGGGCCAATCCTATATCTCCTATATACTAGAGTTATACCAATTACAGAAGAAACAATGGCGATTTTTGCCGATGACACGGCAATACTTGCAACAGCAAAGAACATCAATGACTCCACTAGTAAATTACAGAGGGCTACTAACCTGATATGTAATTGGACAAAGCAATGGCGAATTAAATTAAATGAAGCAAAATCAATCCAAGTGAACTTTACAAATCAAAAAGTTAACCATATACCAATAATGATAAACTCAATAGTACCCCATGCAAACACTGCCAAATATCTTGGTATGACTTTAAATGCTAAGCTTAGATGGAAGGAACACATAAAAAAGAAGAGAGAAGAACTAAACATAAAATTTAGAAAAATGCATTGGCTCCTAGGGAGACAATCTGAACTAGCGATCCATAACAAACTGGTGTTATACAAACAAATTCTGAAGCCTGTATGGACATATGGTAGCCAACTCTGGGGATGTGCCAAGAAGACAAATATCAAAATCATACAAACAGTTCAAAATAAAATCCTACGATGTATTGTTAATGCACCGTGGTACATTCGAAACGACAACCTCCATCGAGATCTCAAGATTGAGCTTGTCGCGGATCAAATTAAGCATCATGCAACAAAACACCTACAACGTCTGCACCAGCATCAAAATCTGGACATACGCTGTATGCTGACTACATCTCTAACAAGAAGACTGCAAAGAACCAAACCACTGGACTTATCGCGACCAGGAGGTCAGTAGACTTACTGTGGCGAAAAATCTGAGGGAGGAGTTACACTAACTGGGGATAATCACTTGATTACGCCGACTATTCAAAATAATGTATTATGCAATGTAAATTACTAAATGGGTACAAGACTCAGTCGTAATATAAATAAATATAAAAAAAAATAAAAAAAAAAAAAAAAAATTCGTGCCAAGTATTTTCCTCTTTTAGTTATAGATTTAGAAGCTCCAATATCGGATTTATAGGCCACTTCTCCGCGAACTAAAATTTTTTGAGATATCTTTGATATGATAAATTGCTTGGCTTCGTAAAATTTAAAATGCCAGCTGGAAGGAGGTCGAATTATAACCGCAGCTTCTGTTTTCGAGTCCTTCACTGGGCAATCCACATCTCCCAGCTCAATTACAGTACCGTGTGCATTGTATATTTCGATATATTCTCCTGGTTTAATAATTGTCTGTTTATTGCGTATCTGAAATTTAATAAATAGTAAAAAATCATCTTTTAAAAAATACTATATTTCGCAGCGTTGGTGGAAATAACTTTTACCTCCTTCTCTAATTTCGTGAATACCCGGTCAGGAGGTATATACGAATGCCCTGGGATCAGAAATACCAATTCGACTTGTTTGATGTTATCCGGACTATTCCAAAATTATAAAAATAAATTTGTCGGCGACTTTTGGTAAAACCATGTGTTTTTGACAATCGAACGACATTGTCAATAAATCGTATGCTTCTTCCCGTGCTAAGCCGAAAAATGCTTTTGCTCGTCTTTTATGTATCATCGATTGAACCATTAAGTCTTGTTTTCTCTTACTGTCAGTTTCAAATTTTATACGCTCCTTAAGCATAATACACGTTGAGCATAAATCAGTTGCCGGTGTTTTAAAACCTATGTTAAAGGAATTATTGAAAATATACCGAAAGTAACTTTTTTTAATGTTTAAATCAGCTATCTCTGGATCCGATATAAATAACATAAACATCTTGTTAATATTTAGTTCACTCTTTAAATATTGTCTTTTCGCAATCTTGCTACGGCAGTAGTGTACCTCGATTGTTCTAAATTTTCTGATGAAGTTTATTACAGCATTCTTTTTATATTGGTTTCGAGTGTCAATTCGGTCCCCTCCTCGACGGTCAACTGGTCCGAAAGCTGTATCCAAATGCCTTTTTGCAAGACGAACCACTCGATGTTTTTTAATTCCCAATATTCCACAAAAAGCAACTTGGCATACTCTCGAGATGTTCTTATTAGCTTTTCTCACGGACACGGTTCTCTTTAGCGACGAATTTTAGCCCCTGCGTGAAGGGTTTACTGCACTTGCGTAGGTCAATAGAAACGAATCTAGCAAAATATTTTCGTCAAGTTTGCGTAAAACAGTTTGGAAAAGTACATCACGACCGTTAATTGTATTGCATTGAAAAGTACCAGCACCTTTTTTGTGATTGCAACTTAGCACAATCGGTGGCCGCTTTTGTTTGTATCTAACAAAAATGCAGAAATTAAAATTTATAAAGAAATGCATTGGTGGCATCATAACTAAGCCACAAGGATAGTCTCAGTTCTATTTATTTGTTAACTGAAATGGGGAACCCCCGTCATGTATGCATAAAGAGGAAGTTAAGTTACTATTTATTTATTATACAAACATAACGGTTTGGTTGTGGCTTAATTATAATGCTAGCACTGTAATTATAAACATTTAATGTCTTACCTGTTTAATTTTTCTCGGGATCTTTTAGTATTTGAAACCTTTTGCTTTCGTGCTTTTCCACCATTTAAAATAACAATAGGGTACTCTTTACTTTCCATAATACTTTTTATTGTCAAATTTCAATTTGTTAAAATCTAAAGAAGCGATACAAAATGCACGTCCGAACACTGAATATATTTTTTTAAACTAAATAATTGTCAAAATTTTCGCGCCAAATCTATTAAGACTTATTTAGTTTTGTTCGAAATTACTACAGAAAATGACGAGTTTTGCACATTTTCGTTCAATAAGTAAGTAACGAGTTTTGAATAAATTTTTTACATGTAAATAGAGCATTTTGAAACAAATTTAATCTGCAAATGAAGCTTTTTGCATTTAACTCCTACTTTAATAACTGAAAATATAAGGTAAATAAACGATTTTGATACTTTTATTTGATTCCATTGCATAGCCCTTGGAAACACGAATCCAACGATACCTATGTCATGTTAAAAAAATTTGAAAATCGTAAATAATGCAATTTGCATTTGAACGACACATTTGGATTATCTACAAAAATTAACATTAAACCAAGTATATTTTTAACTCGTTACTACTTCCATAATATAGTTATTATGAAACAAAAACAACGCCCTAATTTTTTAAAAATATTTTTTGAGTTGTGTATAGGTTCTCCAAGTCGATCATATAGTTCAAATTAATTTATTCTTTTCTTGGACCATGACTTGTTGTTTTGCAATAATATAATTTACAAATGATGTATATTGCTACTGCTATAATCTACTTATCTCTGAAAATTAACCAGAATATTCCCACATAAGCTTCTTAAATAATTCACTACACAAGTATCCTATACAACAACAAAACATATTCTAGCTGTACGAGCGTACGCTATAATTTTAACTGAAAATCCTAAAATAATAAATGTTTGCTAATTTTTCATCACACAACACTAGAAAATGTGTTGTATTATAAAATGTTGAATGAACGACACCAAAACACAGAACAGCACAAAAAAAAATCAGTGATTTGTTTTTCCACCTGTCAAAATCATGCGTGTGAAAATTGAAAAATATTACAATATATATAGTTTATGTTGTATGTTTGTAAGGTATTTGACAAATTACCTGAGATTAGCGATTTTTTTTTTTTGTGTGGTATAGTGGCTGTTGTATGCCTCTTGTATTGTACATATATGTATATATCAAAGTGGTATGTTTGTTCTTATTTATTTCCCCCTAAGCTGCAATCAATTATAAACCATATCTCGTTTCCTATTATATTTTTGGTGAAGTGTATAGATATCAGTTATGAACTGAGCAGTAATTAGTAAAAAAGAGCACATGTAGACTGGTTCCACTTACATATGGGAAACGCCTCTGAACTGTTTATCACACAATAAAATCGTTTTATTTATAAATTATGTACCAGGGTATACAATATGCTCGTTCAAATCTACTTATCATTATTATTAATGTTGTTAAGATATATGTTATGTATATAATATACACAGAATATTGAAATACGGTTTCGGTATACAAAAACCTTTAACGATTTAAATCTTTAGAGCTTTTTTTTAACGATTTTATAAACTATTCAAAATAAAATAATAATTTATATTTACACGCTAAAAATCATATTATCGCCGCATCAAAATTTCACAAATGGATCAACCAAAAAAAAAACAACAACAACATTATTATATTTACTTAATAATTCATAAAATATAAAATTCGAAATTTTTATGGTTTATCATAAATTTCAATTTTTATGGCGAGCGCGCGGGGAAAATTATATCGCACCAACATAAATTGGTCGGATGATACATAAATTAACCGTAAACATATATTAAATGATTGTCACACATTGTTTGTATATATATATGTATATAATATATACATAATATGTACGTATATATGCTCGTTCATCTGTCGAACTTTGATTATAACCATAATATACTTATATTTAAACCGTATTTTGTTGACCAAATTATTATTCAAGCACACCGACGGGGATTATTGGCTTATGGGGTTTATTTAAGAAAATAACATTTTTGATGACCAATTATTAAGCATTTTGAATTGAAGCAATTTTATTTGTAATACATACATATACATATATCTAACAATAAGTCGGGGTATATTGAACATAAATTGAAAGCAGAACGAATTTTCAAATTTCAATATGAGCCCTATTTCGCCAAAAATACAATTTACAATCACAATTAGTAGGTTAGGTCAGGTTAGGTTGAGTGGCTGCTACAGCGCAGTTAGACCGGTTCTGGTACGTTGTGATACCACAGCAAGTTATCGACTTCCCTATTACTCTTATGAGAATCAGTTTGAGCTACTTATGTAGCGTGATAAGCACCTTACAGTTTTCGAGATCAGAGAGGCAGTACAATAAGAATTTATTAACCAAATTCATGTTTTTTGTGTGCCAAAGCCGGGCATGAGCATATGAGGTGGAGTACCGTTTCTTCGTCCTCGTCCATACAGCTTCTGCAAAAGTCATTTGCTTCTAGACCTAGCCTCCTCCCATGTTCTCCAAGTAGACAGTGTCCTGTGAGTATCCCCACGATCGTGTTTAGTTCACGTCTGCCGGCTGACTGTCCACTTAAATTGCGATATCCGTCGAGGAGCACACTATGTCTCAACCAATCACCTCAATCGCTATCACCTCTACATGGTACACGCTGCAGTGATCAGGGAGATGAACTGATATATTTATTTCCAGTTTATCACAGAATCAATAAATGACCTTCCTTCGAATCCATCCGGTCGGTCTCCGTAAAGGGTGGAGCAATCAGTTTACTGCCTAGTATACCACCTGGGGTATTATTTTCTTTTTTTTTACTAATTGTACAATGTCATGATAGGCTTGTTGGTTCTCGGGAGGTATTTGATTTTCCTCCTACCTTCACAAATTCCCTTCACGGAGTTAATTAATGAAAAATTCCGACGAAAATGAAATTTTTTATTCAACAAAATTATTGTTCACCCGGAAAACGAACTCATCCTCAAGTATTATTATTTATTTTCGTGGTGTAAATATCACATAAAGTAGAGGGATGGCTTTTCCATCTAAGATCTAGTCAACCTTCCGAGCAAAAGTTCAAAAGGAGCAGTTGCTGAATCTTAAATTGCTGCAACCCTCTTTTAATCTGGTTTCCTTTTTTTAAACTTTAGCAAAATGGTACCGATGCACGGTACTTTTTTGGTACAAAACAATTGCTACAACATTTAGTTTTGAGGAAAGGGCAGCTCTTTGTTATAAAATTTATAAACTTCAAATAGTAATTTCTAGTATTTTCTTGTATGGCCTCTAAACGTAATCTAATATAGTTGAAACTTTAAACCGTATTCAAGATTCTATCGTTTTAGAGACATAACGGCTGTTTGGAAAGTCAGTGTCGCGAACATCAATTTCCCTCAAAGTTGTCAAAGATTGCTTTGATAGATACCTGAATGTCTTGACTGATATAATCTTATGATGGTTGAAGGGGGATGTCTTGGAAAGAGATCATTACTTTGATGTTATTTGCGTCTCAGTGAGTTAGTTGATAAACAAAACTACCGCATTTGAGGTACTGAAGATTAAATACTGATCCAATTCCGCTATTAGTCACTCATTTCTACCTTACTGAACCACTTTAAAAAATGTCCTCGCACTTAAGTGACCGGTGTACTACTAGAGAGTAAAGTGAACATAGGAGTAGGAGCCCGATTGTAATACGTATTGTTTTATTTGTGGAAAATACATATTGTGTAACTTTATCAAGCTTTCGGTTGCTCCATCGCAAAAAAAAAAAAATTTAGAAGGAACTTTAATTGGAAATTAAAATATACAGGATAAGATGGATCGAGTATATAGCCGGATATTTATCGCCTTACAATTTACGAATTGCTATAGCCTATCGAGTATCGAGTATTTTCTCTGTAATCTAGTCATAATCAAATTTGTTCTTCACGAAATTACAAAAGCCATCTACATGTACATGGCTTGGAACTAGAAGGTTCGATTTCATAAACAAATCGTGGTACTTTTTCTCAGGCATCCATCAGAATGCTAACACTTTCCGATCTAGCAAGATGCAAAGACCATATAAGCAGAAACGAAAAGTGAATATGACATATTTCATTTAAAGATTAAATAAGACGATAAACGGCGAAACGACGGCTTTAAAAAACCCTTAAGGACCTTTAAACGCATTAAGGACCCTTAAAGTGACTACATAAAACCTCTTGGACATTCCATCTGCGTTATTATGTTGTAATCGTCGTTAATGTATACTTGCCACGTAAACTTTCTGAAAATGGAAAGAGAAACAATTCTCTTTTAGAAGCTTAGATCACCATTGAAAAATATTTTAGAGGAAAGACGCCGAGATATGTTCATGCCTCTTAAAGTAAAAAGAATATTAAGAATAAATACGGCGGATGACTATGAGACGGAAGTAACATTACGGTACCTTAATTTATGGACTTTAATTTAGATGTTTACCAGCATTTTGAGTGGTACTCCTTAAAACAGATTTCAGAATGGCGTAACATCGAAGACGATACATCGTTTTAGGAAACAAAGGGCACACAAATTAACAATACACTTTTGTTCGATCAGTTTTCAAATTTAAATTTTTTTATAATTCAATCACGCCTAAAGCGAAGTTACTCTCTCATACATATGCGCGGCTTAGCATCAACAATGGCTGAAAAAACCACAGGAAAACTCTATATGACTATTTATTCGCGTATTGACAAACATTATACCATATAATCGTAATATGGCTCATATCATCGGTAATATTACCAATTTATTACCAACGACCGCAATTGAATTTCACGAACAAATTGAACAGTTGCAACTAGGAGACCTATAGTTTTACAAACCAAGCAAAATTGATTTATTACTCGGAGCTGACGTCTTTTTCGAAAATTCAAAGCCGGAGAAACCTAAGATGGATGGGTTGCCGATATTACAATCATCATAGTTCGGCTGGTTAGTCGCGGGTTCCTATTCTAATTATCAATCAGATATCGTCAGTTGACCAACCACCATAGAACCAGTATTTCAAACCACCAAGTGAATCTGAGTGGAAGACGTACAAAACCAGATCCAATCAATTCAGCCCAAGAATCCATGTGATTCTTGTGTCCGACAAACAACTACAAAAGACTAAAGTGGACGATTTGTTGTTAAACTGTCTTTCAAAAGTCCACAGCATATCAGGAGTGTGATCATAAACTCGACATTGTAAAAATAAAATTTCCCCTTATTGTTACAAACGTTATTACCAACTCTACTCGGTACTGCCTTTCTATACGTCAAAATGACAGTCGTAACAATATCGTTACAATGTCGAGTTTATGAACACACTCCAGCGGTTATTAGCTATATGGAGCGAAAATTTCTAAAAGCAGCAAACTTTTTCGATGCTTATAAATTATGCATCCAAGGATATATTGAGTTCGGTCTTGCGACGTATTTGCTATAGGATCAGATTCCTGTTGAAGATGATGCGAAGTATTTTCTACCGCACCACGCTGTCATCAAGACCATTAGTACCACCTGTTTAATAGTTGCTTTCGACGCGTAAAGCAAAACAAATACACACGTGTCTTTGAATGATATTCTTCAAATAGGTTCAAAAATTCAGACAGACCTTGCAATTATTATACTACGATGTCTAAAACCTTGACGATATTTCCATTCAACTAATTCTAGCCAAGAGTGTATAAACTTAAAACCGTTACTAATGGTACAGCTTGTGGACCATATTTAGCTGTTAAACCCCTTCAAACAGCAGCCGAAGATTTCAAACAATTATACCGTAAAGCTGCATGTGTGATTCAACATGATATTAACATCGATGATCGGCTGACGAGATGCCAAACCGTTTATGGAAGGAACTCACCCACACTGTTATCGTGAGTGATAAGAGAGTCCAAATATTTGAACCTCCTCACTCCTACAAACGTGTAGTGGCCACTACTAAAATCTGGTGTGTCATTGTCCCTATATCCAGAAATCATGTATTTCGTTTAAGGCTCATTGATCTGGAATGCAACAGAAGCTGAAAATTCCACAAACGGATCTAGTATTTCCTTCACTCCGTTGCGCTGAGGTGTTTCAGTTTTACGAAAGATGTACTCCAACATGAGAATGAAGAGTATCGGGGACAGAGCATCTCCCCGAACTAACTGTAAAAATTCTTGAAATTCAACACATCTTCAATTACACACATTTTGCGATGCATCAAAAGCGGCATATAGTGGTATTATATATTTACGAGTTATTAACGGGATTGGTAAAATCACAGCAAACATTATATATATATGCGAAGAGTTAGATTGCGCCAATTAAACAAATTTCTCTACCCTCGAGTGGAACTATGTGGGCCTGTTCTTCTCAGTAATTCTGTTAAATTTTGTTTAGATTCTCTTGCAAATGAACATATCGAAGTAATGCATGGACGGATTCAATGATTGCTCTTCATTGGCTATAATCAGATGTTCCACGAAAATGGAAAAATTTCACAAACAACAGAAAATTTTAACGAACGATTAAGAAAGTTGTGACAATGTTCATGTCAACCATATATGCATGCTGGTAATCCTTTGACTTTAAGCATAATTAAAAATAATTCATCAAACACTGCATAAAATCATGTATCGTTTGCTTTTGCTATCGGTGCAACAACAACGATAAAAAATACCTGCTGACCCTTTTCGAAAACAGATTCTGCCGGACCATTGTACGTCAAAACCAGACAACGGAAAAATGTTCTAGATCAAAAGGCCTATGTCGCAGTTTTTGTGTGCTTGGCTATCAAGGCAGTACATCTAGAAGTAGTAAGCAGTCCCAACGCGAATCATTCCTGGCTGCTTTAAAGCTATTCATTCCACGACGAGGATCGCCGGAACAAATTACATGTGACATTGGGTCTAATTTTATTGGGGCCAATCGAAAACTTCAAAAGCAGAAACAACAAATTCTAAACCAAACAACCAGTTCGTTAATATCTGAATTTTTATTACAAACAAGTATAACGTTTCATTTTAATCCACCATATGCGCCACATTTTGGAGGTTTATGGTAAGCGGCAGTTAAACCATTTAAGTTTCATTTGAAAATTATAATATTAATCTTTGAAGAGATGACCACAATGATTACCCAAATAGAGTCGTTACGAAATTCAAGGCCATTATTCAAAATAAATGAAGATCCAGCTGATTTATTTGCACATATGGACCCCTTTGCCCTTCTCAGTTGGAGGAGCCTTATTATTAGTCGTTTCAGAGTAGGTACTCGACGAGATGCTATCAAACAGATTATCGAAATGACAAAATATTCAGCAGAGAGTGCAAGGATTTTGGAATTGATGGCATCGCGACTATCTTACTTCTCTATAACAGAGATGCAAATGGAGAACATAGAATTACCAATTAAAGGTAGATGATGTGGTGTTAATACAAAAAGACAATATGTGTCCAAGCGTTAAAATTTCAATTATTTTGCAATAAAAGCTTCCCTTGGTTAATTGCACTATACGACAATGATGATAATGTAAAATATAGCTCTCTTAGGTTAGCGTCGATCTTAGTATTATAAATTAAATTAAATTATAAAGTTTAAACAAAAGTATTTTAAGAGTTTTTATTTACGCATTACAGCACTTTGATCGAATTGAAAACCTCTTTAATCATCAGTATATTTGATATACACAATCAAATTAGAATGTATCCTCTGTTTTTTCTGTCTTCATTCAAAAAAGTGTCCTCTTTTTTTAATGCCTCATCTGGTAACCCTAATACAGGATCGTGATATATACAGCTGTCAAATATTTTTCCAACTATATTTTAGGCCAGACAATTGAAATAAAGGTTCAGCTGAAAATTGCACTTACAACAACACTATCATTTTGTAATAGTACGCGAAGGAAGAAATAGGGCAATAATAGTAAATGTGTAATATTTTCTTCTGGTTCATTCGTTTCAATTATTTATTTATTTCCTTCTTAAATCTGGACATCTGACGGCCTTACAATACCGAAAACATTATATTTGATAAGCAAAACACCACTTTGTACGACTAATATTTAACACCTATACAATAGAAAGTACAATGTATTATTAATGTACAAAACACGAAGTTTATCATAAAAAGGTTAAACCGCATACGACCGTACATATACCTATATCTATACGTATTATTTACACATATACAGAACAAACAATAAGATTATCTAATTTGCATATACTCATGTATAAAAGAAGTTCAACGCTGTAATAATTGAAAGCTCGTTCTGCTAATCTAAAAAGCTCATGAACGTTGTTTTTGTTTTTTTAATCAAAAAAAATTAAATTTATACGTTTTCGTTTTTTGTTAAAAGTTGTAACCGCACGTACAAAATTAAATCCGTAAAATTCAGTTCTCACTCCATATTCAAACGACTGTCTACTATATATACATAGAACATATATGTATATGCAATACGCGAGCATCAAGCTATTATAGCTGCTTTTCATATATACAGAAACATAAATTTATAATTGTATTATCTCTTATCAGTGTAAAAAAAAAGAAGATAATTCTTAAGCACAATAATTGAAAGTTAATAAAAACAAAATTTTTATTCACGTTTAAACCCCCTTGGTTTTGTTTCCCAAAAAAAAGCGCTTTAATTTAACAAAAAGTAATTTTTGTTTTTGTTTTTCGGGAAAGCTTCAATATATTATGTATGTATGTGTATAAGCTACCAAACATTATTATTGTTATTCGTTTCACCAAAATTCTAATTTTATAATTATGCTTTGGTTTTTAAAGTTTTTTTTTTCGTTTCGGTGAAAGCACAAAAGATTTTACTGGAAAATCGACCCACTATTTCTTTTGGATTTAAATCGCGGTTTTTATGTACGATCAATTAGACGATAATTTAATTGTTTTTGTTTTAATTTTTGTGTAATCTTTTGTTATTGTATTTTTAATAATGATGTCTAGTCTTGTGGCTTTAATATTTAAAAAATAAAAGATTAAAAAACATTAATTATTTAACACAGTACAAGAAAATGGGACGTATCGTTACGTTGGTTATTAAAAATTGGTAGATTTAACTATGTATACATGTATAAGGGAAAGAGGTCGTTGATTTCGTCTGATAGATATAGGTTAACTACTACTTTAAGCCCTTGCATAGCATTATGGGCTCTTCTACTATAACGGATTAGTAGCACAATAGATTAATATTTTCCACCAAACCACCATGTTTTTTTGAACATCTGAAATAAACTATAGTTGAATAAAAGCTTTCTCAGATGCATCGAGATAACTTCAATCTTTTGATCAAACGCTCATTACCAAAGGATGCTTCCGATTCAGAGTCTAAAACAGCATACGAAATACATACATATAGCTTTGATTCTCCAAGTTTCAAGCTTGGTTTACTTTTGTATTATAACTGGTGGTCATTTCTTGCCAAAGCGTTCAAGGTAGAAACTCAGGATCTCTAACGAAAATAATTATTACAGCGACCATAATTTTATATCAGATTTTCTCATTACTAGAAAATTTGACAAATTTTCGCGAAGTTCGTCGGCATCTTTAAACACGTTTTTAACCACGCCTACTTCTAATATCAATGTTGATATTAACTCAAATTTCATCTATTTTCAAAACGTTCGTGGCATTGCTTCAGTGAAGCATCTAGTGAAGTTTATTGTTTTGTGTGTGCATCTATGTATCCGGTTTATGTACTGGTTTGAAACAAATTTGAATGCGGATATGTATTGCAAAGTACTATCCTGCAGATTACTTTAATCAGTTCTAAATCTAAGGATGGTGGAATACTCACTGCTGGCCACTCTTCTATCGTTAGTGATATAGTTGATTGTGACCCAACTGTAGAACTTATACTATGTGTTAAGATTAATATATTTCTTTGGTGCATCTTCCTTTGGCGAATTCCACCGAATTCAGAACTTGAGGTGTATACTAGTTATACAAAGGGTTTCTTTAATTTCACTTTAACAACCAACAACGTGCTGATTTTAATTTACCTAAGGTGAAATGGGTATATATGATATGGATGTAAACTATGCTATACCTTGTAACGTTGAAATTTCATTTAACGACTCCATGTTAATTTATGGATTTGCCCAGATTAATGATGTTCCTAACAACATTGGTTGAATTTTGGATTTATGTGAAGCATTGGTTCCATATATTGTTAATGACGTTAACCATAAATCGACGGAGATCAATCTGAACCAATCGGAACTTTTACTGTCTAATTCTATTAAACGTGCAGATCTTGAAATCCTGATTTCATATTTCTCATCAATCGACTGGAATGCGTGCTCTCATATAATGACTTAGACCATGATGTGAAAATATGTATTTTATAAAATTTTGCATAGTGGTTAAATTGGCCTTTTCTTCTTTATGAATTTGATTGCATAAGGTTCATAATAAAGTTCAAAAAGATTTGAAATTATATCCCAAATCATTTTGGAACTTACTTCAGATTAGCAGGAAAACTAGATAATGTTGATAAGGGAACATTTGCAATTCAACATATGATAGTATAAATATACCACCTTAAGTTTACCTTATATTACCCCAAAAAAATATTATTGAACCACTCCGTCAGTTCAAAGATGGCTGTGCTCCAAATGGTATTCCTTTAAGATTTCTAAAAAAAACTTGGTTATAAGTTGGCATTCCTTTTGTCAATTTTATTCAATAGATCACTTTCGTGGGGAATTTTTTCAACTATCTGTAAATCCTTTCAGATCGTTCTTATTTTCAAATCCGGTAATAGGAACAATGTCTCTAATTATATGGACATTTCTTTACTGTCAGCGATCCCTAATAAATTATTCGAATCAATTGTTTATGACCACATTTATTTCGGACTGAAGTCATATATAGGTGATGAACAACATGTGTTTTTCCGTGTAAGATCTTTCGAAACGTACTTTGGACGTGATTGAGGTTAATGCTCAACTTGACGTCATTTATACTGATTTTAGCAGGCTCCCATCTTGGACCCCTCATCTTAATTTTATTCTTAAATGACGTTCACTAATTGTCTCAAATTCGCTCGTTGTCAAATTTATGCTGATGTCCTAAAAATATTTTCCTCTATTCATAAAGTGCAGGATGCAATTAATTTACAGAGGGTCACTATTGACGCTATTATAGCGATTGGTATATGTCAAAATAATCTGTTATTTGTGAATTCCAAAAAATGTACAATTATGTCATGTATCCGCTCATCGTCTTCTGTAATACATGTCGTCTATTCCATTAATAATGTAAACTTGTCTCGAGTAACCGTAGTAAGAGTTTAAATATGACTCCAAGATCTCTATCTTGGAGTCATATTTAAACAAACCTTTTTATAGATTCGGCATATTGATCTGATAATAGCAAAAGCATGTTTCATGTTAGGATTTCTTAAACGCACCATGAATGATTTAAATAAACCGAAGGTTTTTATCGTGATTATTAATCTGTTGTCCGTTCACAACTTGAATATGCGTCATGTGCGTGGTCTTCCCATTATGAGAGAAATATTAGTAGAATCGAGACGATACAAAAAAAAATCTCATTTTTTATGCGTGGAAAACGTGCCAATTTGTTCATCGTAAGTCACGGTGAGAGAACGTTAGGGATCAATCATCTTATGTGGACAGGTTCGAAACTTTAAAGATTGAGCCACTTGTAATTCGCCGTCACAATATTCGAGATCAGAAAAAGGCTACGTATTTCAATAAACATTTTTTTTATTGTGTAATGTTAAATTAAATTTGTACTGAAACTTCTGGTCCCTAATTTATTTTCTAAATAAATAAGCATCTGGTTTAACATGAAATCATTTGATAGAGGCAACTGAACAATTGATTTGTATTACTTATATTTATTCCTTTGCGGTTCTTATAGCTGGAAACACCTCAGCAGTTGTATATATGCGTCTCATCCATATAATCGTTTTGACTAATCGTACCATGCCACCATGGATCTTTATTGCTTCAGTAAATTGCTCTTTTAGAAGCCTGAGAGTAACTGGTAATCATATCTCATTGGTGTTAAATAAATTGGAAACGTTCTGCTTATACTCTCGATAATTGCCTGAAAATCTTGGAATCTTGATACTAGAGATTTAAACTACATCGGTTACCATACTTGTGTTGAAGTAATGGTAAACAAATCAAAAATTGAATTATGGTTACCGCTTAATTCTATCCCAGACTACCATAATTTAGTTTTCAAGGAAAAAAGTATTGGCTGGAATATTTGAATTAGGACAATTTGCTCATAGTTGGTTCAGTGATATAGCCTTTGGATCCCTTAACAATGTTCCAATGAGAAATTAGCAGGGTGACCTAAAATTTGGGTGGAATAATTTAATTTCTATTGAACTATATCGCCACGGAGGGGGGCGAGTGGCAGAGACAGTTAAGTGATAGGCGATTTCATCACAGAAGTCAAGCAACATTGCAGGGTTAGTACTTGGATGGGTGACCACTGACCGCTTGGTAACATCACAGAAGAAAAGGAAAAATACACAAAAAAATCAAAAAACCTCCCCCCTGGTAGGCCAGTATGCCTTAACCAGCAGCCCTGGAAACTGGCTAGGATTCAATGGACCAATCATTCATTAATCTGAATTAAAAATGATTACACTAGAAGAAACAACACTAACCGCAAAACACAAATATCGACCCTTGGCTATCGTACACGGACACGAATTGGAAATTGGAACATCAGAACTCTAACGGAAACATCAAGGCTGGCACAAGTAGAGAAGGAAATGAAACGTTACAACATCGAAATTCTAGGACTTAGTGAAGTTAGATGGAAAAACAGTGGCGAAATTAACACAAGCGAAGGCAACTCTGATATTCTCTGGACGAGATGATACACATGAACAAAGGCGTGGGCATATTAACAACAGCGAAATCAAAGAAAGCATTAATGGAGTGGATACCAGTCAATAATTGTGGCAAGATTCCGCTCAAAAATAAGAAACACCATCATTCAGTGCTATGCCCCAACAGAAGATGCAGATGAAGCAAGAAAAGATGAGTTCTACGAACAACTACAATCCATAATAGCAAGAACGCACAGAAATGACGTGAAAATTATTCAAGGAGATTTTAACGCCAAAATTGGCACTGACTGTGTCACAGCAAAATACACCGGAGGTGAGAAGGAAATATGAAGACACGGCAAGACAAGTAAAAAAGATGGCAAGAAATGATCGTAAAAATTACACTGAAAATATTCTCAACGATGCCGAAAAGGCAGCAGCAACCAGAAATATGCGCACTCTACAGTGATGCGTACGAAAGGTCACAGGAAAATACACAAATATACCACCTATAAGAGATAAGAATGGTCAAATCCTAACAATAGATGAGGGACAGTTAAAGAGATGGAAAGAATATTTCGGAGAGAAAATCGCAAACAGCACAGAAAACTTCGAATTACCCAATAATACTCTTAACGAAGCAATCAACACCCATCCACCAACGGAACGCAAAGTTAGCAGTATCATTGGGAAAATGAAGAATAACAAAGCCGCTGGACTAGATAACATACCATCCGAAATATTCAAAGGTGACGCATCTACAACTGTGAAGACACTAACAACGATCATAACGGAAATATGGAATTCGGGTAAAATACCACATAAATGGAAAGAGGGATTAACCATAATGATTTCAAAGAAAGGAGATCTAAGAGAATGTAAAAATTGGCGAGGCATATCACTACTCAATACAACAATAAAGGTGTTAGCAATGATAATCCTCGACATAATATCACCTACGGTCAATTCGAAATTGAAGAAAGAACAAGATGGCTTCAGACCGGGATGTAGTTGCACTGACCATATAAATACGATTCGCATCATCATTGAACAGTCCAATGAATGGAACTCCCCACTATACCTCCTCTTCGTGGACTTTGAGCGTGCATTCGATACAATACCATAGAAACGCAATATGGAAGACACTTTGTGAAATGGGCATCCCAAATAAGATTATCGAACTCGCACAAGAGATGTACCATGATGCAGGTAACCGAGTTCAATACAAGAGTGATGCATATTACAATAGCAAGCAAAGTGATGCATATTACAATAGCAATGGAGTAAGACAGGGATGCGTATTCTCCCCACTACTGTTCCTAGTAGTATTAGATAGTCTCATGCGGAAAATGGACCACAAATCGCCCAATGGCATCCAATGGGGACTAACAGGAAAACTTAACGATTTGGATTACGCTGATGATATATGCCTGCTAACACATAAATACACGGACATGCAGCAGAAAATAGAACAGCTCTTAGCTGATCGGACTTAGTGAAAGAAGTTAGTCTAAAAATAAACATTACGAAAACCAAGACGATGAGGATAAATACTGCGATAACCACACCAATAAGCGCCAACCAACAAAATATAGAAGATGTAAAGGAATTCGTATACTTAGGTTGGACACTAGCAGAAACAGGCGGAACCGAGGAAGACAATAACAAGCGCATAAACAAAGCCATAACGACATACAACATGTTACACAAAATCTGGAATGCATCTGTCCTCTCCCGTAACACCAAGATCCGAATGTTCAACTCGTTTGTAAAATCAGTACTCCTATATGGCTGCGAAACGTGGAAGCAAAGTCGGCAGATTACGAACAAACTACAAGTATTTGTCAACAAATGTCTAAGAAGAATACTAAAGTGCTTCTGGCCCAATACCATATCAAATGCGGAACTCCATAGAGTAACTAAACAGGTAAATATGGAAAATGAAATAAGGAAACGGAAGTGGAGATGGGTCGGACATACACTAAGAAAACCAGCAAGTGACGTAACACGCATGGCCTTAGAATGGAACCCTCAAGGGAAAAGGAAGGTTGGACGTCCACCTGGAACGTGGAAACAAACGGTGCTAGCCGAACCGAAACATCTCGGCAAATCATGGAAGGAAATTAAAACAGTAGCAGCCAATAGAGTTAGATGGTCCCACCTAGTAGACGCCCTATGCTCCTAAATTCAAGATAATAGTTTAAAAAAATAAAAATAAAAATGTCGCCTTGCGGGGAAGTCTGTGACGAGCCGACTGTATAAAGATCTGGGATGACCGACTGTATAAAATCCTGGGATGAAACAACAGTATAAATTAAGTATTTTTAAAAAGTCTGGATTTGGATGGAATGCAGGGAATCTTCGATACACACATTATAAGACATGATCGTTGTAGCAGACCGAATATACTACTCAACGAAACTGCCACAGCAAACAAATTACTGAAATTCAAAATACGAAACCACGTATTTTAATTAAGCGTTTACCTACTCCGTCACGCATCCAGTTGTCGAACCAACTATAAGTTCAAAAAACCAATTTAAATTTCACACCACTTAACTCGTATATCCTAATATTCTAACCACCGCTGGCGCAATTGTTCCACGAGGAAACCAAAATTACTCAGTTATTACGGTTTCGATTTTACATGAAAGTGCAACGCGTCGTACCTTGAATCATAGTTGTGGTGTAATTTAATAAAAAAGGGAATTAAGTTATGTAATTACAAAACAAAATTAATTTTTCGAGAATATTGATGGTACGAGTACTATTGTAAATAAAAAATTATGAGAGCGTCTTAATCCCCAAGGTCGGCTATAGATCAAACAAAATCCTGAGCAGAATCAAGTTTTTCAACAAATATCTTATTACCATCTATAATAACGTGAATGTTCTTGACATCGGGCCGGGCCATCATGAAATTTGATTATACAATCCAAATTTCATTACAGTTCCGAAATGGAACCGAAGAGTGCCACATTTAGACTTTCTATATATGATTTAAATTATTTAATTGACAAATAGGTAGTACAAAGAAGACCAAAGGTCACACCCAATAATTTGTTAGGGAGCAGATTGAGTACGGATTCCAAGCAATTTAAAATTTTGATATAGATCAAAATACTATTGGCAGAGAAATGTCAGTCGATTGCATTACCTGTCCACACAATAAAATTGCACGTACAAACAGGAACAAGAACAATCGGAGAAAGTCGATGACGTGACGTTTAACAAATAATAAAAAACGTAAGCATACTGAAATTTGTGGAAATAATAAATGGAAGAGTGAGTGTAAAGCCACATTTGACGCTGTTTTATTATTGATGAAAGAGGGCAAACTGGTCAGTCAATTCAGGTGCTTGCGTATGCAGATAACATATGAGTGATTGGACTGAATAGCAACGGAGTGAAAGAAATAGTTGATCCGCTTGTAGAGTTTTCAGCTTCTGTTGGACTCCAGGTCAATGAGTCCAAAACGAAATACATTATCTCTGGTTATAGGGACAGTGGCAGATCAGATTTTAGTACTGGCCACTACACGTTTGAGGTAGTGATAGAATATGGGTAATGATATTAAAATGCGGCTGGCAGAAGGCAGTCGCGCTTTGTATCATCTAAGACCATTGCTAAAAGATGGTATATACCGAGCTCTGTACAATATCGAGATCAGAGAGCTTAAGAGCTTAAGAAGATTTTCGATATTGTACATGAAATAAGAACTCAGCGAGCCAGCGTACTCGGCCACGTTCTGCGAGCTGTATAGAGAACGATTTAACTTCTTCAGATTGTCTTAAAAAGTATGAAGATCATGCTCAGATTCGAAACCGTTGGATTCACTTTGTTGCCCATCCATAATCCATGAATATAAACAAACAATTTCGAATAAATTAGTCGATATGAAGCAGTTTCAAGCGAAGAAATTGAAAAAAGTTATCTTTCACAAAGCCGACCAACACAGCAAGAACTGAAATAATCAGCAGTTTATAACAATTATGGACCCTTTTAAAGGCAGTTGCATTTCAAAAGGCTAGAGATGCGCGAGATTTCAAATAAAAAGTTTTACAAGGTATAGCTATAGTAAACGTAAACAAATTTCAGTACCATTGACGTTAACTGAGCGCACCAACAAATTTTGCAAACGTTTAATAAAGAAACTCCTGACAGCCCATAGAAGAATTTTTTTCATATTGGCTTTGAGAGGTAAGGAAAGAGGTAAATGTTTAATGCAACATTTTAAGGAGGAAATAGCCAACTATGGTTCTCCGACAGGACGCCTCGAATATAATTCAATTTTTGGGAAAACTTCGCAGGGGGTGACAAAAATACCACTGACAGTAAATGTTTAGTTTCCAATAAAGAAAATGAAAATATCTGCCCAGTCAGGTTATTCAAAAAAATGTTGCTGAACGTACGCCCAATAAATATGAAAATAGTTATTGCTACAAAAATATACCTTAAGGAGAAAACTATAAATGTACCTTAATTAGAAAATGGACAAAAACTGCGGCAGAAAGCATTGGAATCGACACTAAAAAAGTGAAAATTACAAACCATTCGAATAGGTCACTCGTAGTTAGTCAGTTATCGCAGGCACATGTATTAGTTGCTGTTTCCCTCCAACCTTATTTGCAACTGAGCGCAAACATCATGAGAACATCTTGACATTTGAAAATTTTGATTATGAAATTTATTAAAACTTATATTTGATTAGAAAATATCAAGTTGAATTGCATACTCATAATGTTTATTAACCATCTAAATGCCCAACAATAAGAGAAACGACATAATTTAATACACCAAGGCAATACTAAGGAATTAGGACAATTAATTCAAAAACAACCACCTTAGAAAAATTTGCTAACATAATAATCCCGTTGCAGTACCTTCACTCAGCCCAAAACTGCATATAACAGATAAGAAATTACGAAATAATTTGAGGTAAGTTATAAAAGCTATAAATAAAGTCTAACAATGTTTCTGAGTAAATAATCCATCTGATTCGTATACTCTCTGCAAATATTGTTAAAACACTAATATTCTTTTCGGGCTGTGAAATTAAATTCCCCACAAGTATATATTGACACAACAGTATATTCACTTCTTTAAAATTCCTTAACACATTTAAACACATTGTGATAATAAAACCTGTTGAAGCAGTTAAATAAATTTTATTTTTAACTTTTTGAACTTTTAAATTTCTTTGGTTTGGTTGGTTGGTTTTTTTTTTTTTTTTTTTCATCGTTTTCTAAACTTTTTATTTCCATCGTACTTTAAAACTAAATGATTCAATTTAGGATAAAAAACATAATTTTGTATAAAAAAAAAAATTATTTTTGGATTTACAATAAAATAATTTAATTGTTTAACGAAAAAAAAAAAAAACATGATGCCTTGATATTTCGCAGGTAAATAATAATGTTTTATACATTATATACCTACCGAAAAAAATGGCGTGGAACAATACGAAGAAAATCATCCAATTACAATTTTCATTTATTCTAATAATTTTCCTTTTATATTTTTGTTCCACCGTAAAAAATGTGCAACTTTTTTTTTTTTCCCCGTAAAATAATGAATTTTCTGTTTTCGTTCCTTTATTCCAGCTCATTAAATTTTATAACCGTTTTTTTTTTTTTGTAAGTTGTATAATTTTATTTACTTTAAGTTACTCTCTTTGAATTTATGGTGGTGTTGTAAATGTATGCGAAACGGATAAAATTATGAAAAGTATAAAACAGGAAGTTTTTGTGTGCTTGTGGTGGATGGTGGTTTTTCTCGAGATGGAAAAATGTTTTATCTTTATATTTCATGTTTTATTTTCATTTAAAGTTGTGTTAGTAGAGAAAGGGAATCCAGTGCGGTTGCACATAATTAAGCAATTTTACACAAATGAAAAACTTTCATTTTAGTGATAACTTATAATTGAAATAACTAAATTGCACTTAACATCATTATTAAATAATTAGCAACCATTTTTATAATACTAAATTTGAGAATCATGCAAGCAATGCCCGACGGGCTGAACACAAAACCAAACAAACTGATAGTTAAAGGCAAATTGAAATAAATTAACGGCTTACCCGAAATTATTAATTCGTCTTATACAAATTCTGAATAAAAGGAGTGAAATGCTAAATTAACCAATTATATACCGTGTCCCAAAAGTATCCAAATTCTCACTAAATTGTATCTCCGACAATCTATAAGGATTCATCTGCTGAATACTACTACAAAAACTCAATAATCGAAATATTGTTTTAAGCATTCTAGTAACCTTATAAAAACCCACCTGCATATATATTACATCAAGCATATCCACCTACTGCCGTATGCAGCTTCTTCATTGCGGTCGGTAAATATATTTGTATTCGACAATCATACCAAACATTATATAGAAAAGCCTATTATTAAACATCAATTTGGCTTGATGGGGAAAATCTGATTAAATTCTGTGAGGACTCCAATAACTTTTTAACATCACACAGGTACATATTCTGTTCATCGGGCACGGAAATCATGTTGGATCTCCTGATTTACAACCATTTAAGCATTATGTACAAAAAGGAAAACATCACGATACCAACTATTACAAATGTTCAAGGAGTTCCTGGTTGTGGTAAATCTACCTGGATTATAAACAACCATAAACCAGGTAGTGATCTTGTTCTATGCGCCCCTAAAAAGGACTAGCTGATCTTAAATTAAAAGTTGCTTCTCGTTGCATTAATGAAAATATGGATTTCAACAAAGTTAAAGGCAACTACAAAACGATTGCGTCTTTTCTGATAAATGGTTGCCTCGAGTATGAAACGGTATTCATTGATGAGTACATGATGGTGCATGCTGGTTATACTGGACTTGTGGTTATTTTAAGTAAATGAACAAAGGTTTTCCTTCTGGGGGATAAAAATCAAATACCGTACATTGACAGATTACACCATGTCAATATGCGGTTTTCCGATGCAAATTCATTTTTAACAAACGTAGAACCGTAAATGTAACATATAGATGTCCTGCAGATGTTACGTTTGCTCTAAAGGAATTTTATCCTAATATCAGCTCTAAAAATTCCTTGGAAACCTCGGTTGAATTTCTTAATTTGCCATCCACATTATCGATGCTACCTGTCTTAGATAATACATATTATCTAACTTTCACAAAGACGGATAAACAATTAGTTTCTCAACTCGCCATACCATCAACTAGTAAAGTCATAACGATCCATGAAGCGCAAGGTTTAACATCACCAAATGTGATATGTGTAAGAACTAATCCGAAACCGCATGAATTATTTGACAGTGTGCCTCATGCTATAGTAGCTATATCACGACACACACGTTCTTTTAAATATTTTTCACCAGTTAAGAATGACAGACTATACTCACTTGTGGCGAAGGCTCGATCTTACACAATTATAAATCAACACCAGCCTTTTATTTCCATGTCGTCGGAAATTTATCACAATCAACAATCAGCTAAATCAGTAAAACATAAGAAACCCGAGAAATTTACGATATACTTCCAGAACGTGAACAAGATGGCATCAAAAGCTTCTAAATTTTTCAATTTTGTTCTGAAAACTAATTATTTAATTTATGTAATTGGTGAAAGTTCATTGAATCCTAACATTAACAGTAAGGAATACTTTGGAAATGATTACGCGGTTTTTAGATGTGATCGTTCATCATCAACAAGTGAAAAAAATCAGGTGGCGGTGTACTTATCGCAGTGCATTCAATGGTTTCCAGTATTGCCATAAATTTAACTCCATCAGCTATCGAGCACGTGTGCGTAAAAATCAAAATAAATCAGACGAATCTGTTTATTTATACAGCCCACATTCCACCAAGTTCGTGTAGTGAAATATACGGCAGATGCAGTGATGCAGTTGACGAATTAATTAATCTCACAAAACCAAATGACTTAGTCTTAGTGTACTATAGGTGACTTTAATCTTCCAAATGTAATGTGGAATTATAATCAAGATATGGATTCCTTTCTACCATGCAATATCACATCAGAATCGTAATATGTCTTTCTTGATGCTATGTTTGGTTTTAACCTAAAGCAAATCAACAACATAGCCAATGCTCTTGAGAGAATATTAGATTTATTCTTCACAAATGATGCAGATATATTTAAAGTAACAGAATCACTCAATCCATTTGTTGTTAATGATGTTAACCACAAATCTATGGAAATAGTTTTTGAATCAAATGAAATTAGGCCAACAACATCCGTGCATCATATGCATACCACCTATAATTTTAAAAAAATTAACCACACTGGACTTCAGCAGTACTTAGATGGTATACAATGGGACGCTGCTTTAAATACTAATGATGTAAACCAAGTTGCTAACAAATTCTACCAAATTTTATTACAAGGTTTTGAATCTAATATTCATCCTCCTTGGTTTGACGACCATCTGATTAATCTGAAGAACCGTAAATCTAAAGCCTATGTCAAGATGATTAAAAGTGGTTTAGAATCGGATAGGACTGTGTTTCTCCAATCTAATGAAGAATTTGATACATACTTCAAGGAAAAGCACCTCTCATATATTGCAGATGTACAACGAAGCATTTCAACCAACCCTAAACAATTCTGGAAATACTTTAGATCCAAACGAGTAATTGATGGTTATCCAACTAATATGTATTTGAATGATATTACAACATCAGATCCTAAAAAAATTGCTGACATGTTTGCTGATTTTTTTCAATATGTATACAAACCCAAAAACAGTAATTGGTTTACCACTCAATCAAACGTAAATAATAATGTACTTATCAGTTTACCGGTTATTAGTGGTGAGGATATTTTATATGCACTTAATAAGTTTGGATGTGGGCCGGATAATATTCCAACGTCTATATTAAAAAAATATGCTAATATTTCAGTAAAACCATTACGGAATATATACAATCTCTCGTTGACATCCGGAATATTCCCTGATTCATGGAAAATATCTAAAGTTACACCTATATTTAAATCGGGTAAAAGAGAAGACATCACCTGTTATAGAGGGATATCAACCACTTCAACCATAGCAAAATTATTCGAACAGGTTGTATGCAACAGCTTTAAAGGAATCCTAGCTCAACATATATCACTCAATCATCATGGGTTTATGCCTAGAAGATCTACATCTACTAATCTTGTTGAATTTACCAACAAAGTTATTAATGAAATTGAAAACCGCAACCAAGTAGACGTAGTGTTTACTGATTTTAGTAAAGCATTTGACTCAATCTGCCATCACAAGGCTCTAGAAAGTCTTTACAACTTTGGCTTTGCATCCAACTTCATTAAATGGTTCAACTCATATTTGTCTAGTCGCGTACAATATGTGTCAATTGAAAGCGAAAAATCTAAAATAATCAATGTAACGTCAGGAGTTCCTCAGGCTTCCCATATTGGACCATGGATTTTTCTCATGTTCGCAGATGATATAAAAATCTATGACAAATGCAAAGTAATGTCTTTTCATCGCAAGAGAAAACCGATTAACTTTGCCTATAGCGTTAATAATACGGAATCGATCTAGGTGTCACATTCGCTGAAAATGAGTTTTAACAACCACATTGACAAATGCATTGCTAAAGCAAATTCTATGTTTGGTTTTGTTAAGCGTTGGACTGGTGAATTTACAAATTTGTCAACTTTATTTTCACTTTATTTTGCGTATATAAGATCGCAAGTTGAATACGCATCAGTAATTTGGAGCCCGTATTATGCTAACCGCACACCAAAAGGATTGAAAGCATTCAAATGAAATTTATGATCTTCATTTTAAAGAAAACTGACTGGGACTATGACCATAGCTTACCGTTTCATGAGAATATAGCCCGCCTTCCACCATACACGACAAGATGTTTAGAATATAAAATTTGCACTCTGGAAAATAGACGCTTATTTTTAGACTCAGCTTTCATCGGTAACATCCTGCTTGGTTTTATTGATTCTCCCTACATATTGGAAAATACAGCTATCCATGTTCCAATCAAATCGCTGCGAAACCATCGGTTTGTGGAGATAGTATGCCACTCAACTAACTATGGTGAAAATTGTCCAATCAACAGACTGGCAAAATCATTCCACATCGCTGAATACAACTTTGACTTTCATCTCACAAAGGACTGCTTTAAAAGGAACTTGAAGAACTATTTTTCAAATTTTAAAACTTAATTTATCAGAAATTATCTGGTAACAACTTTTCAGTTTATTTTTTTTAAATATACTTTTTCAATCTAATTTTTTTGACAATTTCTAATCTGAAGTACTTAACTTTTAATTTTTAAAATTGTAAAATTTAAATTTTTAAATCTTGTGTGTAATAATAAATACTGAATTGATTATTTTTTTATACATGAAATCATACTTGTAATGTACTAAATCGATTTATTTAATATAAATAAATAAATATTGAAATAGAAATATTTCCAGCTCGGGGACGTGTTGGATCAGCCCATTCGCATTCCAAATTACTATTCTGAACGCTTGCAAATTTATTTTTGTTTTCTAGTCGTGTTGGATGATGGAAAATTTCTCAACTGTTCAAATATGAGTTTATTGGTCAACAGCCTGCTCATCAAGTTTTTAATTTAGAGCATCTATGCATTTCACGACATCTATCAAAATTTGGCCGTCGTTGCTATCCTTCGCTTTTGCCTGTTGACCTTGGGTCACTTGTGCATATGATTCTTTTCCTCGTATTTTATATAATTTGTCTGTTGATTGGTCTGAGCTGGAAATATTTCTATTCAAACCAAAAATTGATATTTGTCTAATCTCTGAAACCCATTTTACCTACTCCTCATATGCCAGAATACGTGGGTACAGATTTCACCATGCTATCCATCCATCAGAGAGAGAGAGCAAGAGGCGGGTCTGCCATTCTTATCAAAGAGAACATAAAACACAACGAAGAATTAAAAATTGAAAGTGAATCTATGCAAGTTACAACAGTCAAAACTCGCACAAAGTACAAAGAAATAAATGTAGCAATATACTGTCGACCACGACATAATCTGAAAAGAGGCGATTGTGAAGAATTTTTAACACCATGGGAGATTGGTTTATTATTGGTGGCGACTTCAATGCGAAAAACACATACTGGGGCTCCAGAGTTACTACACCAAAAGGGAGAGAGTTGTTTAAAGCAGGAAAAAAATTAAAATGTCACTTTAAATATGGTGGCTCACCAACTTACTGGCCAACATATTTAGACAAAACACCGGATCTTATAGACTTTTATGTGACAAAAGGTATATCAGATAACTATATTCGTTTTATTGTATATGTGGGTGTTTGATAGTTCTATTGAGGTGTCTGTAGCATCAATCTTGTATAAATGTGTTGTTTTTATACAGAACTATATACACTCTATACGTGTGTGTTTGGGGTATTGTACACGATTGTGAATATGAGCAGATAATGTACTTATGGATGTTATACAGTTGTATGGAACTGTATGTCATGTGGTCATGGTCTATGTTTTTGTTACGTGTTTACTGTCGTCAATGTTGGAATATTTGGACTAATCCCAATATTCTGGAGAATGTAATTAAATGTTAGTTATGAGTAAGTTCTTTATCGACACTTGTAACTAGGGAAGCTTGAGCGCTGAAACACTCTTCCGTCTTCCCCCCTCGCTTTGCCGTACGAGGTTCGTCCGCCAATGTCGTAAAGAACGGTGCCGTGTTATGTTAGTAGGAAGTTTTTATGTTAGAACAATACCCGCTTACCACTGGTGGGGGCTTAGCAGTATTGCTTGTTTTTTTGTTGTTATTTAGTGAGAGATACTTACTTGGTATTGGTTATTTCCTCTAGAAGAATATTTGAAATGAAAACTGGAATTTTGATTTTACTGAACTACTTTTATTTAACTGTTTTAATTATTGACTTCGATTACCAACTGATTTTTTGTTATAAAATTTTGACTTATTTATACTAAAATATTCTAGGTAATTGAACTTAAAATTTAACTTAATGTGCAATTTTGAATTTAATGACCTGAATAGCTATTTCGAAAATTATTAATTGATATTTTTCGCAGCGTAAGTATTTTGCGCATGCGAGTTTATTTGGGTTTATATTTTTGTAATTTCAGCTATTCATGTTACTTATTCAAAAAATGACATTTGTTAGTTTTTGTTTTAAAATTATTTTGTTCTGAATAATTATTTTAGCCTAAATGTGGAGTAGTTTTATATATTAGTAGGTGTTAACTTAAATTCATAATGGGTGTTATCTTTATGTTTAATCTATTACTACGTTATTTATGTGTTTATTATTTATCAGGGGTGTACAACACCTTCCCCCTTTATTAGTGAAATCTTCTTATGGAAGATTTCGCAGTTATGGGATACATATTGCCTAAGACTTATTACTATTATTATTATTATTATTATTATTTTTGTTTATTATTGTTATGGATTATTGATGTAGGTCTGGTAATTGGTTGTCTTCTGCTGGTCTTCTTGCGTCTTCTCTGCATTATAAAATTTAGTTTGGTCACGGATTCAGTATTCCATCGTTTCTTGGCTATCTACGGTCCAATCGTTATCCGTATGTGTTCAATTTTGTGGTTTGCTAGATGGTAGGTAGTGTTACTATAGTGATTCTGTGCTAAATCTGTGTTGTTATGGCTGCTTCGTCAGTATTGTTTGTCTTCATCTTACGTATGTCGTTGCGTTTTGCCTTGTCGTGTGCCTCATCGTTTTGTATTTGTTTTGTTGTTGTTTTGCTTACAATGTCATGTTGAATCGTGACCATGAACTATATTTTATTTTTGCTCTGGAATTCTGTCGTGTTGCATTTTATTGTCGTTTGTATTATATTATATTATTATTTCATTAGGTTATTAACTTATATCATTTATTATTGTATAATTATAATTTGTAATCTAAGCTGATTTTGTTTATTTTTTTTTATTGTATGAATTTGTTTTAAAAAAAAATAATGAAATGTATGCATTTTGTAATATGAGCTAAAATTTGAAAAGAATGCATTTTTCTAATTTGTATAATTGTATAATTGAAATTTTTATGTAATATACTTTTGTTTATTTTGTTTTTTTTTTTTGATTTCATCTTTATATTAAATTGTAGAAAAAATTTATTTTTAATTGTAATTTAAGTCTGTCTGTTCGATGAAGGAAAAGCTAATTAGATTTTTGAAAAATATTTCCTGTGCGCGTTATTTTCTGTCCATGTCGGTCATGGGTAGTTTTAATTTAATATGTTTAAATTGGGTTAGTATTTTAATTTTGATTTTGGATTTTCCGAATTTTTGCGTATATGGCTTGTTTTCTCAATTGGTATGTTTGAAAAGAAAAGTCATTTTGTGGTAAGGAAATGTCCTTATATAATTTTTTATTTCTGTCGTTGCTCGATTTTTTTCCTTGTTTTGTAATTTATGTACTGGTATGGGGAGTTAGGTACATATGAGGTGTTGATAGGAGTTGTGTATTTTGGTATTTTATCTTGATTTGTTTGATTTGTAGTATGACTCTTAGGTAGGTACGTGTTATTTAATGTTTTTGAATTGGGAAGTTGAAGTTTTTGTTCGTTAATTGTTTCTGTTATACTGCTCTGTCGCTTCTTGTTTGGATAGTCTCGTCCTATAAGCTCATTTTCGTTTATAGGGGAGTTATCTGCTGTTAGACGTGATTTGTGTTCTCCTATTGTCGGTGTGATTGTGTCGCGATTTGTTTTGTATTTTGATATTAGCTTTATTTGTTTGGGTTCTGCTAGTTGGAATAAGTCTGCTAGTACGTCTTCTTGTTCGTCAAAGATATTACTTTGTTCTGGTTTATTTGTGTCATTCCTTGTTGCTTTGCAGGTAGTTTTTTCATCTGAGTTTTCGTGTATTGTGTTTCTTTCGTGTAGTTGAATTTGTTCGTTTACTCTGGATTTGGGTTCTTGGGGTGGGTTTTGTTTGTTTAGTAGGGACAGTCTGGGAGCTGGGATAGGTTTGAAATTGATTTTTCGAGTTGGTTCGTATTCTTGTGTGCTTGGTTTGATATTTGTATTGTTTATTTCGTTTATTTGGTAAGCGTCTGGGCTTGTTTGGTTTGTGTCTCTTTGTGTTTCCTTAAATTCTAGTATTTGCGTTGGTCGGGCAACGGCTTGGTGTGTCGGGCTGGCGACTGTTTGAGTTTCCTTAATATCTTCGTTTTGATTCGTTCGGTTAACGTGAGTGGTTGTACTCGGTCGGTTAACTTGAGAATCTTGGTTTGGTGTCGGGCTGGCGACTGTTTGTGTTTCCTTAATATCTATGTTTTGATTCGTTCGGTTAACGTGAGTGGTTGTACTCTGTCGGTTAACTTGAGAATCTTGGTTTGGTGTCGGGCTGGCGACTATTTGTGTTTCCTTAATATCTATGTTTTGATTTGTTCGGTTAACGTGAGTGGTTGTACTCTGTCGGTTAACTTGAGAATCTTGGTTTGGTGTCGGGCTGGCGACTGTTTGTGTTTTTTTAATATCTAATTTTCGCGTTGGGCTGGCAACGGTTTTGTGTGTCGGGCTGGCGACTGTTTGTATTTGCTTAATTTCTACGTCTTGATTCGTTTGGTTAACGTGAGTATTTGCACTCTGTCGGTTAACTTGAGAATCTTTGGGATTTTGTCTTGTGTCTTCCGTGTTTGCGTACGGTTTTGTTGGTTTTAGGTATATTCTTGGAATTATACCCATTGGGAGAGAGTATTCATGTCCGTTTGTTATTTGCGTTTGTTGTTCATCGTTGTTTGTGGCTGGATCCAACTGCGGCGGCTCTCCTACTGCTGGCTGGATCCTTGGTCGTTTCCCTGGTTTCTATATTGTCTGTATGTAGCAGTGTTTTCCATCGGCTGTTGGATGACTGTGTTGAGCTTCATTGTGTTGAATTTGCTTCCTAGGTTCTCCACTTCATTTGGTTGTCGTTGGTTCTGGTATTGTCCCGTGTTGTAGGTTTTGTTTGTATTGAATTTGCTTCGGCACTCGTTGAATGTGTGTCCCTTCGTTGTTTTGCAGTATGAGCAGTATTTAAGGGGTCTGTCTTGGTAATTTGGAGTTGTAGGTTGTCGGTATGTTGTGAAGTTATTTTGTTGAGGTGGAGTGTATGTTGGGGTGTTTGAAAATTGTCTGGGTGGTGTGAATTTGTTTTGTGGGAAGTATTGGTTGTTCTGTTGCCTTTGGGCTTGATAATTGATTGGTGTATTTTGGTAGTATGGTTGGTTTGTTCGGTGTTGGTTATTTTGGTGTTGAATGTTTCTTGGTCCCTGTTCTCTAAATATCCTGGTGCGCCATATATCCCATGTGTGGTTTGGTTTTTGACAGTAGTTACCTATTATTTGATTCCTTCTAGTTGGAGTTTCCATGTGTTGATTTTGTGTTGATTGTAGAGTTTGTGGTTGTGGTGGGATTACATGTTGATGTGGTTCGCCAGTTATTATTGTTAGTATTTTCTCTATTCGCTCCGTTTCTTCGATTATTTTGTCTATGTTTGTTGCTGCGATTGTTGCTACTTTTTCTTTCAATATTGTATTTGTCAGTCCTCTTTTGAATATTTCCACACTACTTGCGTCTAGGTGGTTTGTGTAGGTGTCGTCCAAGTTTGCTAATTCGTACTTTGATCTGTAGCCACTTTTGTATAGGTCTAGTGCTTCGCTTAGTCTGTAGCCGTAACTTTTGATGGACTCTCCGTATTGCTGTCGTATTCTCATGTAATTGTTTTCGAGTTCTGTCAATGAATATACTGGATTGTACATCTTTTTCAGAGTGGTTTTCAATGTTGGGTAGTCTTTTATTCGTCGTCTGTGTATCCTGGTGAAAGCCGTTCCTGTTAGCCGGTACTTGATGATTCCGTTGAATTCTTCCTTTTCGTCATTTGTTTCCAGTCTATTGTAGATGTTATCTGATGCTCCGAGGAATTTCGCAAGGCTGGTTGCGGTTTGTGCCGGGTCGGTCTCGTCTCCACTGAATTCTGGTACTAAGCTAGTTACGCTCTGGTGTATTTGTTGCGGATTCATTTCGTTAGGTTGTTGTGTATTACGGGTGTTGGTTACGTTTTTAAGTTGTGGTGTATGTGGAATTTGGATTGTAGGAGTAGTCGGTGTTCTGTCGTTAGTTTTGGTTGATGGAAGGTCGTCTGTCACTTCGATTTTTATTGGTCGGGGGACTTGTGTAATGTCGTTTTGTCGTGCAGCCTTACTACGAGTATTGTGTACTGTTGGTGTGTTGTTAGCTTGTTTAGTTGGGGATCGCGATGTCAAACCGGATTTTGATGCGAATGGTGAATCGTTGAACATGTGGGTCTCTGTTGTCTAATTTTAACCTAATTAATTCGCCACAGGTGCGAATTTCGGCAGCGCCAATATTGTATATGTGGGTGTTTGATAGTTCTATTGAGGTGTCTGTAGCATCAATCTTGTATAAATGTGTTGTTTTTATACAGAACTATATACACTCTATACGTGTGTGTTTGGGGTATTGTACACGATTGTGAATATGAGCAGATAATGTACTTATGGATGTTATACAGTTGTATGGAACTGTATGTCATGTGGTCATGGTCTATGTTTTTGTTACGTGTTTACTGTCGTCAATGTTGGAATATTTGGACTAATCCCAATATTCTGGAGAATGTAATTAAATGTTAGTTATGAGTAAGTTCTTTATCGACACTTGTAACTAGGGAAGCTTGAGCGCTGAAACACTCTTCCGTCTTCCCCCCTCGCTTTGCCGCACGAGGTTCGTCCGCCAATGTCGTAAAGAACGGTGCCGTGTTATGTTAGTAGGAAGTTTTTATGTTAGAACAATACCCGCTTACCACTGGTGGGGGCTTAGCAGTATTGCTTGTTTTTTTGTTGTTATTTAGTGAGAGATACTTACTTGGTATTGGTTATTTCCTCTAGAAGAATATTTTAAATGAAAACTGGAATTTTGATTTTACTGAACTACTTTTATTTAACTGTTTTAATTATTGACTTCGATTACAAACTGACTTCAACTGCAAACTGATTTTTTGTTATAAAATTTTGACTTATTTATACTAATATATTCTAGGTAATTGAACTTAAAATTTAACTTAATGTGCAATTTTGAATTTAATGACCTGAATAGCTATTTCGAAAATTATTAATTGATATTTTTCGCAGCGTAAGTATTTTGCGCATGCGAGTTTATTTGGGTTTATATTTTTGTAATTTCAGCTATTCATGTTACTTATTCAAAAAATGACATTTGTTAGTTTTTGTTTTAAAATTATTTTGTTCTGAATAATTATTTTAGCCTAAATGTGGAGTAGTTTTATATATTAGTAGGTGTTAACTTAAATTCATAATGGGTGTTATCTTTATGTTTAATCTATTACTACGTTATTTATGTGTTTATTATTTATCAGGGGTGTACAACAGTTTGGAAAATAATGAAGAGCTTACATCGGACCACTCTCCTGTTATTACGACGGTCAGTGAAACAATAATTGAAAAAGAAATCACAGCGAGACTGTCCAATAAGAATACCAATTGGAAAATTTTTCGAGAATTATTAGAACAAAACATCAATCTTCAAGCACCAATAAGGAACATTATACAAGTCGAAGAGGAAGTAGAAAGGCTGATTGAAAACATAGAACAAGCTGTGTGGCAAAGTACATCTTTCAAATACGGAAATAACAACCACTGTAAAAACTATCTACTTGAAATAAGAGAGCTTGTGGCAAAGAAACGAAAAGCATGAAAGTCTTGGCAAATAAATCGAATAAAATCGTCCTTAATAACCTTTGTAACAAGTTGAAATCTCTGATCAGAACAGTTAAGAATGAATCAATAAGTACATATTTGTTGTCACTTACTACCCAAAAAGATACCGAATATTCCTTATGGAAAGCAACGAAAGTACTTAAGAGATCAACAAATTCGACGGCACCAATTAGAAGTGAGGATGGAAGCCGGGATCGAAGCGCTAAACAAAAAGCTGACTTGTTTGCGAGACACCTAGAAGAAACGTTTCAACCATTACCCAGGCAAACCGCGGATGAAAATATTAACTACTGAAACGATCTGATGAGCTTGAAATACAAAGTGTATCTCTACAGGAGCTAAAAGGGGAAATTCAAAATTTAAACATGAAAAAATCTCCTGGGTACGACCTCATAACCGGACAAATCATTAAATAATTACCAAATGAAGAGATACGTAAACTTCTCCAAATAATCAACGCTGTGTTTAGACTAAGATACGTTCCAAGGCAATGGAAGGTGGCAGAGGTAATCATGATCTTAAAACCTAACAAACAATGTAACGATATACTTGATTTCAGTTTGTAACAGTTTCTTGGAACAGGACGCTAATGGTTCCCAACTACCTTTGTTTAATTGTTGTAATACTGCTGATACAGCAATATTTGATGGGTCAGATGTAATATTATACATGCGTTATTGCATTCATCAGGCAAAGAGAAGTTCTTAGCTATTTTGGATCGTTTTGTTAACGTTGCCAATTGCGCAATTCATGCGCAATTTGTTGCAGAATTTCGGCTAAACGTGGGACAACCCGGTGATAATAATTCACCATCCCGACGAATTTCTGAATTGTTTTAATCGTAGTAGGTGGAAAGTGATTTATGGCTTCTACGCGCTGCGGCAATTGTTTTACGCGATCTGAAAATATGTGGTGGCTGAAGAATTCAAGTGATGGAATACCAAAAACAAAGTTGGTTGTCTTTATTTTGACATCGTAGACATTCGTTTATATTCGAATAACCCAAATGGTGTGGTGATTCCCGTTTTATGCAAGTCTTCGGAAGCTACAGGTATTGCGTGATATACCCTGATTAAGTCAATTTTCGTAAATACAGTGCACCCTTGCATATGTACTGAAAAATTGTGATTGGCATAAACCTAATTCGATTATATATGTGAACTCATTATATGCGGCCTTATGTTTTGTATATAGGATCCAGCCGACGTGGTTTCGAAAACGTTGACCGTTTGTAAAGATATGACGCTGTGTTTTATTGGAACTTTGTAGTTTAGTGATTCAGTGAGGGTAGGAAATTCCTTTAGTAATTTCCCGTATCCATTTTCAACCACTAATTGTTTTGGAGTTGGAGTATTAACGAAAACTGTCAATGCGCTGACAGTTAATTTAGTGGCCGGGTCAATGGTTCGTCTTCCACGCATGATTGGTCGGTTTACTGATGCGAGCACGAAAAGATGAATAAAAGTGCGCCATAGTCCAATATCGACAGAAAGTAATTTAGTCCCAAAAGTACAACACTGGATTACGAGATCGATTTCATTGGAAATAATTTGTTGGAATTACAGAAATTATTAATTTGATCTCTTAGAAAAATACGGCAATTCGCTTGTTCTCGACTATCTGCCCTATGGATAGTCGAATTTAATCGTTTAAAGAGTTTGGATTTGTGGATCCATCTTTTTGGGCTATAAACTGGCACGGTTTTGTGCCCACATTTCTGTGCTCTGCTATACCGTACCAATAAAAATCTGTAGTTGCGTACAGAATTGTTGCGACTCCTCGGTCTAAATCGTGGCGACCTCGAAGATCGCAGACTTATTCAGCGATTTTGACATCCAAACTTTATAGTTTTGGCTGCTCTTACCTCGTACTTGTAAATTTTGAGGACTTCATTATAGCAGTCCTAATCTGCAGCAGCATCTGTGTTCCTCGCATTTCATACGAGTACCTTGCAGTTCTCTCGACCAACAGAGTGGCCGAGAGTTACCCAAAGGCCTACTGATAGGACATGCACGTAACATAGCTTTCGTTAAAACCATGATATCATTTGTATAGCCTGTAACTCGATGGCTGCTTACTGTTGCTATAGAAATGCAATCTTATAACTTCTAGCATAAAATTCAAGGTAGTATATTGAATTCCTCTCAAATTTGTATCGGGCACGGATCGCTGCGGGTTACAAATGAAACAATAAACTTTTTAAGCGATTTTTATTTGATTTTTTTTTATTATGTGTTTTGTTATAAAATAGAAATGAATAAATAAAATTTATTTGACGTGTACATAGAATAGTTGAACACATAACAAAAAATTCGGTATTTATCGAAAACAGATTTTTCTTAATAGTTCTACCTTAAAAATAAAAATCCCATTAATTACATAACAACATAAACATAAAATTTTAATTGCTAAAACTATAAAATGTACTTATCAATATTTGAAAATCAATAAATAAAATTTATTACCCATCATTAGCACCATTCCATTTCGATTTGTTATATATATGTATATGTATTATGTATATGGATGTACAACATAACAGTATGTGTACATATAAAATATAGGTATATACATAAAGCATACCAGCTTTTGTAAGTACAATAAATCGAATATTTTTATGGAAGAGACGAGAGTGTATAGGATCAAAGCTATAAATTATTTTTTCACTATCAATCAGGTGAAGAAAATAATTTTTCACAAGAATGTTATTGTTTATCATCGTATATGTATGTTGTATTTGATATTTAATCTCATCGAGTGCATAAATATAGTTGTTATCGCGTGTTCTATGAAATATACGGTGACAGATTTCAGTGTGATATGGTACATTATTTATAAGCACACATACATAGATTAACATAACATGAAAACGATCAGAAAATTACTTGACTTTGAATTTATATCTGGATAGACACGTTGTGCGTGGGAAAATCCATCGTCCACGCAGTCCTAAAATAATAAATCCCAAATATATTAATTTAAAATTCAACACCACGGTACAACAATACAAAATAAAAACAAATTAATTTATTGTGATTTAATTCTAACATATCATATTATACAACGCCAACGTCTAACGACAAACAGACAAAACATAAAATGAACGAGCTTTTTTTTACACTCTATGCATATAAGTATACCGAGCTTTTGTTGGATTTGCCAAATAAAAACATTAATCTAAATCACAAAAACCAAAAAAAAAATGAATAAACAAAAGCAGGAGCGGGCAAATAAAAATAAAAACGAAAATCATCGTCATCATTTCAAATAATCATAAATTATATTGTTTTATGTGTATATGTCCAAGAACATGTCGTGGATATATATCGAAATATTATGTTCCACACATGCACTGCACATACATACATATAGTGCGGAAGTACCTAATAATATGTATATTGAAATTGATATTAAAATTAACAATCAACTCATAATTTGCGAGATTGAATTTATTGGTCTCGTATATATACGTACGTTATATTCTGGCCAGATCGCCATCAAGATTTAATTTAAGGTATTAACATTATGGTCAAATTTTTATGTATATATTATAGATGTATGTGATTTAATGTCACATCGAAATTTAAGTGAAATGGCATAGAAATTATATTGCGGTAATAATACGCGATTATATAGCCAATTTATTGGCTGAAATAATTCGATTATCCCCCAAAAAGTTATTTGGTTCAAAGATTTAATCACCATTAACAAAATATTTTATTTTATTGTTATATGGAATCACTGGCGATATAATAATATAAATTCGATATTTTTATTTACGATAATTTATTTTATAGTTGGCAATTATGCGTATTTTTAATAGATGTACACTATTATAGTCTTAAGTTTATTAAAAGCTTTCGATATACGAATTTTAATTTCCTTTGTTGATAAATATTTTTTTAAAAATAATTTACCTCTTCCTCAAGAAGCTTTTGGCAGATCATCGTTTTACCGACAAAAACTTAATGGTTTTAAGCTTTCGGGGCATTTAAAAATCGGCTCTTGTAGATTAAACGAGTTGTAACAGAGTTTTTGAATTTTAAACGTATTTTTTCGAACTTACAAAGATTTATTGACGAATTGAAAACAAAAGTAAATTAAACCATTTACAACCAAATTCAAATACTGTACTAAAAAACTGGGTAAAATATATAAAGAAAAACGTAAATGACCTGTTATTGCCTTTTCAACGTTTTGCCGTCAATGTGAATTCCAATCAAAAAATTGCAATTGATGGTTGAAACCGTGAAAAATGTTAGCCAGAAATGGCAGAATATGCTAAAAAATACATAAAATTGTAGCGTTCGCTGGTGGTCAACCTCACCAGAAATCCACCAAATGAACACATTAATTAGTAAGTGCTTGGCTGATAAGCGGCTAGTGGTAATTGTTTGTGATCAACTCCATTTTCCAAAATACTCCATTATTAATGTCTCCATCCATTAAACAAACATCCCTCCCATTTTTCAACTCACCTGTATGATTAGCAGAATGGTATAGGCGGTGAATTGATTATGGAAATGGCAAATAATATCAATCTAAGTCGACGATTAATTATGTTTTGTTATTCTTTTCATTAACACATACACGTCCAAATGCAAATGAGACCAAAAACACATCAAGTAATACGCCAGCATCATTCAGGCGTTTTGGATCATCCACACAAATGACATTGTTTGAGCTAGTGCAATGGAGATGGCAGCACACACCAGCAAAACATGATATAGACGGATAATTTTCGAAAATGAAACGTTGATGAACGAAGTGGTTGACCAAACGCGGTCATAAGCAAATGAACAGGGGAGCCAACTTATATTTCAAAAAAACATGACAAGCATTTTTGGGAAAAAGATGGTCAGTCAGAGGTGAGAGATCGTAAGATAAAATAAAATAAAAATAAAATGTTATACTAAAAGAATTCTATGCGAGAGCAGAAGAAATACAGATGAGTGAAATATTGTTTCTTTAAGCTCCTTGATGGCGTGGCAATAGAGTGGTATGAAGTCAAAGCAGCCGAATTCAACAACTGGAACGAGCTTGTGAGAGGACTCAAAAACCGCTTTCAATCCAGGAATTATGACTTCATAATGAAAGAAGAGAGACCGAATGAAAACATTGCCATTTATCTGTTGAATATGTCTTAGTTGTTCTCAAGGATATATCCACCGGTATAGAAGAGCAATACAAAGTATATGTTTTACAAAGGAACATGATCCCGGAATACAGAATGCAGTTGGCAATTGCAAACATAGGATCAGTCACTCAACTGGAGAAACTTTGCCGCAACATTGATGAAGCCAGAATGATGGGAAATAGGGAGAAGATGGCCAGAATACCACAGGCAACGAAAATATCGATTAGTCAACCCAGAAAGACGGTGCCCACATGTAAAGCAGTACACGAGGAAGCAGCGGAAGTTGTGACTACGAATAACAGATCGGTGCCAAGATTTCGATCGGATAGACGCCGAGGCTTTACGAGGAGAGATGACAGCTCGGTAGTATGCTGGAATTGTAAGGTAGTAGCCCACCGAAACTTCGACTGCACGAAACCTCGCAATAGAATATATTGTTGGTGCTGTGGGATGGAAGGTGTTACAGCTGACCGATGTCCCCAAAACATCCAGGATGAAATCTTTTTACTTGTTCCATTACTTCGAAGGCTGAAGGTACGAGTACGGAGGGAAACGGTGCAGTGGGCATATAAAGGATCAATCATGTCCGAATTATAACAAACAGATCCCAAATAAACTTAATAAAGAAACACAAACGGAGTTAAATGAGCAACAAAGTAGTAGAATTGGAAAATGCAGTAGTTCAGACATTCATCAAGATTCAAATTTAGATATAAATTTTAAAATTATTAGAGTGAACCAAAAAGGTATTGAGCCGATCAAGACTAACCATAGGACGAAAGACCGAGGTAGAAAGTCAGTAGAACCAGTCAGTATAATAATTGACCCAGCTGAAGTGACTGAGAACGAATTTGTTAAACACGAAGATTTTGAGGGTAGTCAACAGTTAGTAGAATGTGTTGTCAACGTAGAAGATGACAATCGACCACACGTAGATGTCGAGGTGTTGGGGTATGCTTTGACTGGATTATTGGATTCTGGTGCCAGTTGTACCATACTCGGTGGGTTTGACATCTGTGTTTGCGGTTGGAGAAACTGGGTTTAGAACTGATTCCATCAAAATCCCGTATTAAGACTGCGGATGGAACGGTTCATTTCGTGGAACACGCTGTTGACTTACCTTGTCAAATTGATGATAAATGAAAAATGATCAGATCACTTATAGTACCATCCATTTCTAGGGATCTGATCTGTGGCATCGATTTTTGGGAAGCTTTCAACATCTGGCCCAGAGTAGACAGGACAGACGATCGGATTAGTTTTAATTGATTGTGTAGATGTGGTGAACGAAAAGGGGGAAATGATTCAGCATGAAATGGACGATTGTCAGAAACTAGAATTGAAAACAGCTATGAATTCATTCCTGGTGACTCATCCTGACATGCTGGGTTCCACACCCTTATTGCAACATAACATCGACACGGGAAATGCAAATCAGGTTAAAACACGAGCTCGCTCCATATCTCCATACGTTCAGAAGGAGTTAAATCTGGAACTTGATCGTATGTTACGGTTGGGAGTGGTGGAAGCTGCTGGTCCTGTTAAATGGGCACACCCTGTGGTTTGTGTGCGAAGATCTTCAGGTAAAATTAAATTTTGCTTAGATGCACGCAAACTCAACGAAGTTACAGTGTAGAAGAGTTACCCTTTACCATATATAAACAGGATTTTAGGACAGTTATCCGGTACAAGATACTTGTCCAGTTTGGACCTTAGTGACGCATTCTGGCAAATTGAGTTAAACGCTGCAAGTCGACCAAAGACGGCATTTATTGTTCCTGGAAGAGGACTTTTCCAATACAAGCGAATGCCGTTTGGGCTGTGCAATGCTAGCCAAACTCTTTGCCGTTTTATGGACAAGGTTCTTGGGATGGATTTGGAACCTATAGGGTATTTGTTTACCTTGCTGATATAATCGTGATGTCGCGAACGTTTGAAGAACATATTTACCTACTGAAAGAGGTAGCTCAACGTCTCGGAAGGCTAATCTTTCAATAAGTCTAGCCAAGTCACGATTCTGTCTCAAGGAAATCAATTATCTTGGATATATCCTCGACGAGCACGGACTAAGGATCGACCCTGAGAAGATTACCGGAATCCTGAACTTTACAACACCCACAACAGTTAAAGACGTACGGAGGCTCATTGGGGTGGCTGGTTGGTATCGGCGGTTTATCCCCGACTTCTCTGCGGTAACAGCTTCAATCACTACCCTTTTGAGGAAAACTGCCGGAAAAAAGTTTGAATGGACCTCCGCCGCTCAAGTCACTCTTACCCAATTAAAGTCATTATTGGTGTCCGCTCCAATTTTAGTAAATCCAGACTTCAAGAAGATGTTTACCATCCAGACTGATGCATCTGATACTGGAATTGGTGCTGTGTTGACACAAGAAATCGATGGTTTTGAGCGAGTAATAGCGTATATGAGTCAGAAACTCACATCCACGCAAAGAAAGTATCCTGCCCCGGAGCGTGAATGTTTTGGCAGTGGTGTTGGTCATCGAGAAGTTTAGGCCTTATATCGATGTTGATCGAAACTATTGCAAGACAAGATTCCCATAAAAAAAAACATAAGAAAAATGGTGGAACAATTGTTAAACGTAAAGTGTGTGTACCTCGTGTGGTAAAACTAAACAGCACTGAACATCATGAGACGCAGAACCGAGTCAAGAGGGTGAAGGAGGTCGCAAAAATCCTACAGGTGAGTTTCTCTCAAATTATTACTTCTCCACTTTCCCTCTTTTGCACACATACAATTGCCATTAGCCGTGCGTGCATAATCCATTTTCTGTTGACGCTCGCGCTGTTGCGTGTGGTTTTAACATTTGGTGGCTTTTTGTGGAGTTTGATTGATTTTTAATAATTCATCACTAATTGATTGTTATCAATTTTTCGTGCTGACCTTAAGAAAATATATTTAAATACTTCTTTGTTGCATTGTGTTATACAGCAGCGTTGTTACACATGTAAAGATACAGATAGATAGAAGATTTTTACCTCGGAAAGATGTTATAGAAGATTTCAAGAAATACCTACTTACCGTGAGAAATAAATTCAAATCTAATGATTGCTCATATAATGGTTCGATCACCAGTTTATTCTCAAGCATTTACAAGAGAAAACCTCTCATAAACCTGAGTTAAATATGAGGGTTTCAAAAACAATACGGAGATCGATTGGGGTAATCCCTCGACGGTTTAAACTGTTTTCCGATCCCAATATCTGCACTATACCAGATATAATCCTTGTACTTTGTCAGGTAGTAGCTTTCGAAACGTTGGTTACAGATTGTGTTTTTATGTTTAATAGCTCAGAATAACATTTCAACTAAGTTGCTACTATTTAGCAATTCACGCCTGTTTGCAAGTGTGGTCATCTTATGGGCTTTCCAGCTAGTTACGTATGGCGTTAAGTTAATTCTTGGTTGTATAAGGCGGCATCATACATTAACTGCATACTCCACTTGTCATCTGATATAGGCATAATATAAGATTTTGATTATCTTTATATTGTTCATATCACCTATTCATCGATTGATAAAACCAAATATTGAGTTAACTCTAGCTTTATACATTGCTTAATGTGATTAGAAAAAAACATATTTCCAACAAAATCAACCCCTAGGTCGTTAAATTTAGAAACTTTTTTTAACAGGGTACCATTTATTTGGTACTGTTGAATAACAGGATTCTTTTTCCGCTGGAAAGTCATGGTCTTGCACTTATTGAGGTTGACGTTGAACAGATTGGAGTGAAACCACTTCGCTAGGTTGTCGACATTTTCTTGGAGTTTGTAAGTATCGTTGATGTTGCCCACAGTTTTCTATATTTTGAGATGATGAATGAAAATGATGAAAATCCATGGGCAAATATGGGAACCTTGAGGTACACCTGAAGTGGCAAAAATTGGTATAGATCTTTTGTTTCCTATTTCAATATACTGAACGTGGTTGCGGTCAGGTACGATTTAAACCAGGCGATAAAACGGCCGCAGAAACGAAATTTATACAAGTTTTCTAGTGCTCCGCAATGGACTGATGGAGTCAATAGCTTTGACAAATTCTTTGTATATAACATCGACTTGCTTCTTGCTCCGTAAGGTTAGTTGTAGTAGACCTCTTTGGCATAAAACCGCGTGATGATATAGTTGTATCGAGGTATCACGGTCCGGAATGAGTTTCCAACTACCAGTTCAAATAACTTTGGGATTGATGAAATTAACGTTATACCTCTATATTATGAAATAACATCCCGCGTTCCACTGCTTGGGAAATTTTCCTAATTTCAATGATTGATTGAAAAGTAGGCACAGAGGAATTGCCATAAAGGTTTGTAGTTTTTTAATAATGAATTTGCCATATCATACGAGCCGCATCCATCTATAAAAGTATCTAGAGCCTGATAGATATCACTCAGTGATATTTGGGGTGTTTGTATGGACACATTGTTGTTGTTCTCGTAGCTCCAAAAGTATTTTGGATCATGCTTTACTTTTCCTTGAATACAAGAGATTTAATCTTTGTACTTTGTCAGGTAGTAGCTTTAGAAACGTTGGTTACAGATTGTGTATTTATGTTTGCTAGCTCAGCATAACATTTCAGTTTTTTGTGTAAGCCTTGTACTTTTGATTTTTCAAGTTAATAAGTTTCCCATTGTACCAAAGGGGATACAAATTCAATCTCTCTTTCATCTTTCCAGTTAAAGCGTTCAAAATATAGAGTCAAGTTTGTTGTGTCTGCTTTTCTGTAGTTACAGTAGGTCATTGGTTCTGGTGATTTTTTAGGCTGATGTCGATCTTCATAATAATTTCGATAGATTTATGATTCCAGGCTAAAAACCAAACCTTTGGCATTTTTCATGTTTAAGATCAGAGTTGTTCTATGATGCATTTTAGAGGTCGGAATTATTCAAATGTACATCAATTTGAAAAATTAACTATGGGACATATTTGAAAGTACTGAAAGCACAATTTATCCTCAATTTTTAAGGTGGTAAGTCTAGTTTTAATTTCAGACTGAAGACCAACCCTTTGGCACTTTTCATCCCTGTGGTCAGAATATTTGTTATGACATCAAAGCCATTAACAGTTCTATCGACAGGCCCACTGATCCAATGCCCTTGGCACCAGAAAAATTCTTAAGCGGAGGTAATATACAAAATACTTCAGAAGAAAACATCGCCGGTATTCCATCGAGTAAACTTTCAAGATTGCAGAATATCCATAAAACAATTCATAAACGTTTTCGAAAATCATTTTTTGTTGAATATCTACACACGTTGTAGCATAGAGGAAAGAGGCTTCCATTTTAAACATTGTTGATACGTATAGCCATCTGATAGTTTAGAACATCATTAGTGTCGGAAACATAAATCTAAAGTTCAGCTCAAATTACACTTTCATTAAAAAAAATCCAATTGGAGAAAATTAAACAGTTATTCGTTGTCAAATCTGGGCTTCCCGCTAATGTCAGTTATAGAACTGTAATTTATATTTAAATTTCAAGTCACTTGAAACCCTCACAAGAATTTACAGAATTTGTAATTAATAATTAAATTTATAACTAATCAAACTAATTTCAAGGTTGTTCTTTGACCAACTTTCAAATACCTTTAACTTCTTGATGATGGATCCCGAACGGTAACTCTTTTTTAATATATTTTCTTATTTAACGTGTGCGTATACGCTCAAGACTAAGCGCTTCTGGTACGAAAATTAATTTCCGATTAGGATTTACAAAACCTTTTTTTTAATTTAATTTCAAGTTTCGTCGAGAAGCATTTACCTGATAATGCTTTCCAGCCTCAATTAGACCATCTTTCATTGTAATGTGGAACGAAGATACTTTTTTTGAACAGTTAGCAATTATTTGTAACTTTTACTAGGAGAGTGTTTTTTAATACAGAGTCTTAACCTTATGATTACTGAAATATATCTATAGTTCAGAGTTCAAAATAAACCATAGTCTGGAACATTTAAAAGCTCTTTCAGCACAATACTGACTTTAAATATTAAAACAATAATGCATGAAAGAATCTCATTTTGAAGATTAATAATTAAACAGTCTGCATACATCTCAATAAATTCAAAGAATTTAAATGACATAGCACTGCCATCGTATATGGCATTTATTTTCAATGATATATCAAAATGAAAACAGCGAATTAAACATTAATTTAACATGCATTTTGCAATTAATTTCAAGAAACGATTTACTTTTAGACTTTTATATACTGTAAGACAATACAAAAATTATTGTGAGGATGTGCCACTTTGTATTTTACTTGTGTTTTCAATTAGTTCTAAACTAAAGAGTGACCAAAATTCTTTAGGAACCAATCGTTATTGGTGATAGTTTTAAAAAATGTCCGTCAATGCATTGAACACTCTTTTCAAAAAGAGCGGAATTTAAAACTAATAGTGTTCAAATACCATGAATCTACTTCAGCGTCATGTTCATCCATTACAAAATTATTAATCTGACGAACAACGTCCAGAACAACAATATATAGCTTTATGTAGAGTGGCGCCCACTTTATAATGGTACAGGCTCGCAGAAAAATCGTAAAAACGGCTCACAAAAACACAGACAAAATTGTTATAACTTTCATTAAATAATCAGGGGAACTTTAACTATGACTTAATCGAGCCCTAATCGAGACTTCAACTCAACTATACCTATTTGTTATACTTTCAGTTTGTATAGGGAAATTTTTTATTTGAAAGTTATTCATGTACTGACTTAAGCTTAAAACTTGTATCTGGTCAGTGGTCAATATTGTAGCCTGCTGCCTGCCTAGAAAATCGAATCAAGCATCATTGACTGGAACGGAAGTTCTATAATTTTTAAGAACATAAGAAGGAATAGCTTGGCAGATTTTTAACTTCTTCGAAATACATTGTTTGGAATGTCATCGCATTAAATGTTGCATCTGGCACTATGCAGTTCAGTTAGGTTTCAAACGATATTAATGTTGAGACATTTTTGGTTCAACTCAGCCTTCTATTAAAAAATTCAATTCAATTGGAAAGTATAAAAAATTTGTATATCATCAAATATATATACGGTGGTGGGCGAGGTAGTAGAGTGATGTACTTTGGATTTGTGGACCTAGGTTCGAGTCCCATTAGCAACGGTATTATTTTAATTTAATTTCTTCTGTATTCAAATTGGTTCAACACACAGTTCTGTTAAACATTTTCATATTTTTCAAGTAGTGGTATGTATATACAAGATGGGTATATAGCGATGGTTAAATAAACGCAGAGTCCATTGCCTTTGCTAATATTTTCATGTTTTTCTATTCAAATGACGGATATAAAGATTTGTACAGAATTAAATAAATATGTGGCGGTGGTCCAGTAAGCAAATTCAGTGATTTTGGATTTATAGATCTATGTTCGATTCTCGATCGAGCCAAACATTTTTTGATTTAATTTCTCTTGTCAAATTGGTGATGTTGAAATAAAAATAATCCAACTCAGCTTCTGTTCAAAATTTCAATATTCTTCATGTAAAAGTGACAAGTATAAAAGATGGGTATTGAACGGTAATGAAATTGAACGGCGATGGTCAAATAAGCAGAGTCCATTGCCGTTGCTAAATTTTTTTATTTTTTATTTAAATGGCACCTATAAACGATAGGAATATCACTAATTATATGTATGGCAATGGCTCGGTGGAAAAAAGAAGATGCGTGATTGGATTCTAATCATGACTAGTTTTAATCCTCAATATATATTTTTAATTTAATGATTTAGCAAATTAGTAATTTTTAAATCAAAAAACAATTTATTTTCAATTTAATGAGTAATGAAGTGGATGCCTGCTAAATTGTTTGCCCTTTATCGCGGTTCGAAAACTGTACAGCATCTATGATCCCTAAACCTATGACACTGCTAACCTAGGGCTGGATGGGGTGTTAGTTTCTGTTAAGGTTACCAAAGGCTGTCCTCAGGAGTTATGTCTTACGAGATATAACAATTTAATTTTTTAAAACTCAGGAATTTATTCCTGAGTATTTTATTTCTTTTATAAATTTTTATTTTTAATTTTTATTACAAGATTTATTCTCCGATCTTATCGGTGTAAAAGTTACAATAGAAAAAACCGTCTAATGTATATTTGTTATTTCTTTATATAGTATATATTTCCGTAGTCAGCGTTTATAGTTGATGTTGACTTTTATCGCTGAGTTGGTGTTTCCCACAATTTAAATGGTTGGGTCGTTGTATCTATGGAATGTGTTGTTTTTGTCTATGCGATTTGCATCTATGGGAATTGACTTGATATTTGATGTGCGGTATGATGTTGTTGTATCAATGGAATATGACTCGCGATATGATGTTGTTGTATCAATGAAATATGACTTGCGATATGATGTTGTATCTATAGTGTTGTTGTATCAATGCGATCAATGTGGTTGTTGGTTGTTGTATCTGTGGGATATGACTCAGGGAGGTGTGCTCTCACTTCTGCTGTGGCTTTTGGTCATTGACGAGTTACTTGTAAAGCAGCAGCAATCTGGCTACATTGCACATAGAGTTAGGCTGATGATCTCGTTTTGACAATCTCAGGCAAACATCTCTTAACTCTAACGTCTTACCCGACCTAACTCAGCATGCTTTAACTATTGTGGAGGCATGGTGTTTTGAAAAGGGTCTTCACGTCTTAAACTGATATAATTGTCTTTACAAGGAAACTGATTTAATTGTCTTTACAGGAAGAGGAATACTCTTGAACTATCTGTTCCCTCCCTTTTTGGGATAACGCGTATTACTAAATGTGACAAGGTCAAGCATCTTGGTGTTGTCCTGTACCCTGATTCTCTAAAAATCAAGATAAATTGTAAAGTGATAACGCGATAAATTTAACTTATGAAAAAGTTAACGTGTTCATTTATCTTGGCCCGCTAAAATCAAATTCTGCAAATAAAATTTTACGCAAGATAAGTTAATGTAAACAAAACTTAACGCAGGATAATGTTATTGTTAGCATCAATATATTTTATTCAGCAAAATAAAAATTAAACAGAAACGTCAAAACTGTGTGATTTAGTGGGTGAAATATTTTAAATTTATATATATAAATATATATATATATATATATATATATATATATATATATATATATATATATATATATATATATATATATATATATATATATATATATATATATATATAGATATATATACTCGTACCTATATATAATAAAAGATATGATTCGTCTGATGATAGAGGAAATTGAGGAAATTCAAAGAATACGGCGCATGAGAATTACTCGATTGCGTTTAAGGGATAAACAAAATCCATTTAATTTGCCGGGACAAATGTTTATAAGTTTTTATAGACTACCGAAACATTTGGTGTCCCGTTTAATTGAAGAATTAGAACCAATATTGCGAACGGCTCAAAGAAACACTTCGATTCCACATCACTTACAAATTCTAGCTTTTCTAAGTGTTGTTGCGAATGGTAAGTCCATATATGTATTACTTTTATTGTGAAAATGAAATATGTGTACTTAAAGGTGGATATCAAAAGAATGTTGGACACGACTTTTTATTGGCACTATCGCAAACGACAATATCACGATGTGTCGATATTGTTTCAAAGGCCATCGATAATGGGTGACTATTAGGTGACCATTATATTAAATTTCCACAAAGTGAAATTGAAGTTGCCAGAGTAAAATCTATGTAAGTTTAAATTATACATTGATAATTTTTGTTTGAATTGAATAGAAATAGTTAAGATTATTATTTAATTATTAATTTTTAGATTTTATGAAAAGTTTGGATTCCCTGGAATCATTGGTGCGATCGATTGTACACACATTGAAATTGAAAAGCCCAACGCAACAGTAGAGCACGCTTACTACAGTGGAAGAAAAAAAGCACACACTAAAAATGTGCAAATAGTAAGTAAATACATATATAAGGGTATCCAAATATAACTATTTACTTTCTATTTTAGATCTGCGATTATAATTTAAGAATTTTAAATATAAATGCGCGATATGGCGGTACGGCGCATGACTCTTATGTATTTGCTAACAGCCAAGCTAAAACCCACTTAATGAATTTATATGAACGTGGAAATACAAGCACATGGTTAATAGGTTGGTCATTTGCACGTTAAGATAGCAAATAAATTTGATTTTATTTATCTATTTTTTAATGTAAGGTGATAGTGGTTACGAACAGAGGCCATGGCTTATGACTCCGATACGACGAGCAGAAGATGTGCACCAATCTGCGTATAATAATGCGCACAAACAAGCAAGAAATTGCGTGGAAAGAGTGAACGGCGTCCTAAAAGGAAGATTTCGAATTTTGGGCAAAGATAGAATCCTACGCTATACACCACAAAAGAGTGGAACCATTATAAATGCGTGTGCTGTACTCCACAATATTATGGTAGAGGCTAATGTACCAATTAGTGATCATGATTTTGTAGAGGATGTTGATGAGGAAGTAGTGGAAGAAGAAGTACCGCAAACTGATCCTAATGGATTTTTTTTGGAGAGAGGTATCATGACCCGAAATAGGATTGTTTCGGAATATTTTTCATAAATTAAATTTTAATTTAGAAATACTTAATTAATTAATTTATTTTTAATTCAATTCATTTATAGTTATAAATTCAATTTAATTTAATAATAAAAATATATACATATGTTCTTTCAGTTCTTATTTATTTACAATTTCTTTCAGCAATTTCTCTATACCTTGCAATACATCAAGTTTTTGTTTCTTAAGCATAATTTTTTCTAATTAATTTTTTTTTTTTAATTCAAACTTCTCTCTTTCTAGTTCTAATTTTGCTTTTTCTGCATTCATTATGGCGTCCAATTTAGATTGCGTTTGAACATACGTTCTAGGTTCTCTAGAGCGTTTTGATCCTCTAGCCGCAACCTTTTGTTTAACGTGGACTTCTGGGCATACTTCATTAGGATTATTTACTTCTGATGGTATTTGAAGTGTAGGCAATTCACTGACGGTAATGTCGTCTAAATCGACTTCAAAAGGGACTGTTGAGGATTTAATGAGATCAAGGTATGCAATAGTCTATAAAAAAATTTAGTATCATATAACCTGTCTTCTCCAAATATTGATATTTGAAAACCTACCGGTTTACTAAACCCTTTTTCTTGAGATTTAGAATCACCGTCCCCCAAATCCGGCGTTATTATACTAACGACTCTTTTCTCCAAATCATCTAGCTTCGTTAGATGAGGAGTAACTAGGCCATTACGGCCAGATTCTTCTAATTTTCTTTTTTCCTCTGCCGCTTTTCCTTTAACTAGTCGTCTTAAATTATCAAATGAGTTATTAACTATGGGAAATGCTTATTTGCAATAAAATACATACTTAAGATCACGCCAATACTGTTTCCACTTCTCAGTGGTTTTCTTGCAACCGCCAATTGCATTTAATTGATTCGCGAGCTCCAGCCATTTCTGCTGATGCAGCATTGCTCCAGAATCACCTTCGAATCTAGGAATTATTGCAGTTATAAATAATAAAATGAAATTGTGTAAGGGGGAGATCAAACCTTTCGTGAGAAAATCCAATATTTTCTTCCATATAAGAAATTAGGAAGCTTTTTTGTTCCCGGCTACCGCGTTTTCCTCTATTTTGCTTAGTTCTAAAAAAAGGTTATGTTAATAATATTACTGAATTAAATGAATTAAGCCCTTTTCTATTTTTACTTACTTAGTTTCCATAATAATAATTGTTATTAAAACAAATAATTAAATTATTACTTGTTACAGTTACAGTTGAAATCAACAATTAAATTAGAATTGTTATTTTTAAATTATCCCACTTTGTATTCTATATTGAATATTGTTATCGTCCTTCTTATCCGCAATGTAATGTGTTAACTTCTAATGTTTATTTATGATGATAATTTCTATTAGTGAATATTTTAAGAAAAAACAATTTGCACTCTTGACAAATATCACGCACTAAGGAAACAAGACTATGCCCACTAAGTTAATGTTTTAAAATAATTTTATACTAAGTGCCTATTAACTTTATACAATTTTCTATTAAATATACTAGATAAATAATAAACAGTGTTTAAAGGCCATTACTGGCCCCTTACTGTGTCAATAATCTGGCTCCAACGATTTCGATCCTGGGCTAGGTCTTCATACTGTCTTAGACAACCTGAAGAAGCCAAGTCGTTCTCTTCAGCGTTGACCCCTTCTCGCCTGCACCGACCTCTGCGCCTACCATATGGTAGCTCTTCTTTCAGAAACCGCTGCACAATTTGTTCCGGATCAGCACGCAGAACGTGACCGACCCAGCGTACTTACTGAGATCTTATTTCATGCACAATATCGGTGATCTTCATCAGATCTCTGATCTCGATATTGTACAGAGCTACCAGAACTTCCTCACTCCTTCGTGTAGTGGCCACTACTAAAATCTGATGTGCCATTGTCCCTTAAACTAGAGATCATGTATTTCGTTTTGGACTCCTTGATCTGGAGTCCAACAGAAGCTGAAAACTCTACAAGCGGATCAAGTATTTCCTTCACTCCATTGCTATATTCAGTCCAATCACGCATATGTCATCTGTATTTGCATGCACCTGATTGGACTGACGATAGAAAATTTTGCGCTGAGGTTTTTCAGTTTTACGAAAGATGTTCTCCGACATGAGATTAAAGAATATCGGGGACAGAGCATCTCCCTCCCGAGATGGTCTCCCTTCTTCAAGATTGGGCATATCGCGGCAACTTTTCATTCGTCAGGCATTACTCAGGAATAAGGTCGAAAAGACAGTTCCACAAAGTATTCCCTCCGAATATCAAGAGCTCCGAATTAATGCAGTCCACTCCAGTTGAAAAATATCCTAGATGCATAAGTTATTAAAATGCTAAAACGGTTAATCTATGAAAATTACTTATATGCACATTTTTGGTATATTGAAGTGATGTTTTAATTTATCAATTTATATTTAAAATTCCATATAAATGTAATTCAAACGAAAAGATGGCATACAAAATTTAATAGTTACTAATCTGTTATTAGAAATAAACGTATAAATTAGGTTTATTAAATTAAATTATTATTTTTAAATTATCCAACTTTATATTGTACATTGAATACGGTTGTCGCCACTCTTATCCACAATGAAATAGATGTGTTAACTTTTGATGTTTATTTATCATGATACTTTACATTTTATCATGACAGATATTTAGAGAATTTGAATAGGCAAAAACAGCACGATAACTTAACGTTTACGCTTTAACACATTTTGGCAATGTAGAAGAGCTTTTGGGAAATCCTAGCATATCACCTGAGGTGCATTGGGGCAGGAAATGTTTTCGGTTCTATCGTGGGACATCGACAAATTTTAAAAAATATTTGTCATGTTTACCAGAAATCGATATGGTTAATGACAGACTACTACCCGAATTTCATTTCTCAAATCATTTCTCGGTGGCTTATCCTTCGATAGATTTGTGGAGTACGCAGGATTTTCTTAACAAATTAGATGAGTCCATAGTCTTTTTTTCTGATGGCTCTCGTTCTAACCTCAGTGCATGTTTTGGAATCTACTGTCCTTGGACGGATGTGAGATTTTCGGTAGACTTGGTTCTCATTGTACTGTTTTTCAGGCGGAATTAATAGCGCTGACACGTAGTGTTATTGAGGCTTTGCATTTTGCTGTTAAAATCAAAAGTATTCTACTTTGTATAGATAGTAAAGCTGTACTTTTAACTCTTTAAGAAATCACTTGACTGTTTCTAAACTCGTCAAGGAATGTAAACATTTCATGAACATTCTTTGTTCTAACAATAAAGTTACGGTCATGTGGGTACCGGCTCATTGTGACATCGTAGGCAATGAGGTCGCGGATTGTTTAGACAAAGCTGGCTCCCAATTGACTTTTGTTGGTCCTGAACCAGCGGTTCCTGTTCTTTCAACTACGGGAAGAAAGTTATAAAGGACTAGGCATTGGAAGACCTAAGGTCTCAGTGTCTTGAGACTTTTAGTTGTTGTTAGGCGAAGTACTTCATGAAGGAGTCCAATTTGAGACAACGAAGTATGCTTTATCTTTTAAAAAGAACCTGTTAAGAATCTTGGTAGCGATTCTTACGGGACATGGCCGTTTTAAAGATCATCTACATCGTATGTGTTTAGCTCATGATGCGAGGACTGCCTTGAGGAAGATGATGACTGCCTTCACTTCGTGAGCAGTTGTCCTGCTTTCAGTTCTATACGAATACAGGTATTCAACTTTAGGTCTTTAAATTTAGATTAGTTGTCCTCTCTGCCATGGTCTAAACTTGTTCAGTTTGTGAAGGCAGCAGTGTTCGTTTGCGAATTGGGATAGAATTCTTGGTTTGCACCATGAGCCTTTGTGGCATTTAGTGCTGAATCCTCGTGGGTTCCAGCCAATTTTAATAATAATAATAAATTCACTTCGAAAGAACATTCCTTGCCATCTTTCAAATAATGGCCGCAACTGCGATGGTTTTTTCTCAAATTCCAATTTTTGATGACGCGTTCGAGAATATCGAATTGACGAATGACACGAGTAATATTGGCTTCCAATGCCTCAAATCTAGCTAGTTTATTCACATAGACTTTGGACTTTGCGTAGCCCCAAAGAAAAGAGTCTAGAGGTATCACACGATCTAAATAGCCAATTAAACCATCCGAACCGTGAAATTAATTGCTTGCCAACATGATTTTTCAATAAGTACATTGCTTCGCGCTATATGGCAGATAGCGCTGACTTCTTGGAACCAAATCTCGTCGAGGTCTGGCATCAATTTCAAGCAGCAAATATTCCGTTATCATGGCGCAATAACGAGCACTATTCACCGGTACAACCCAGCCGTCTTATTTTTTGATGAAATATGGACGAATGATTTCATAGGCGCATAAACCACACCAAACCTACTATTTAGTTGATTCAAACTTTTCGATGGTTTTCCAAATAGTGGTCTCGACAGGCCGATTATGCCAACCGTAACTTGGTCCAAGCGCACGAAACACATTCCTCACAGAACGCTCATTTTCGTAATAAAGCTGAACGATTTGTAGACGCTATGCCGGGCTCAGACTTTCCATGATGAAATGGCAAACAATACTGAATACAAAAAAACACTATGACAGTTTGAAACTATTCATCCGTTATTTGTCAAAAAGAAACAAATGAAAAAATCATCTCTAGATGGATAGGAACGGTTTTACTAAATACTGCCGCGAACTGGCGCATTCGATTACAAATCGCTAAAATATCGTAGGTTGTTGACATTAATCAACATTAATTGTCGACGTTGGCAAAAAACACTGCCAAGTAATCTACGTTATATTTTACGTGTCGACAACTGCGTAGATTATATGGCGTATCAATAATATTCTGGCAATTTTTGAATTGCTGAAATAACCCGAAATTATTCACGTTATACAACGATATGGCAAATTATTGTGTGGTACATGATAATAATGCTAAAAGGCCTAATCCAACATGTACCTATCCTTAATATAATTTTTAATTCAAAAATTGTATTATTTTTATCGGTTTTTCCAAACAAAAATAAAAATAATTTATTCCCGAAAAGTACATTTTGCCAAATTTTCATTACATAATTATCCAATAATTATTAAAAATTAAATAAAAATAAACGATATTATTAATAATAATAATACTAATAATTTTATCTATCGAGCATATTTTTTAAATATTTGTGCATATCTCTATTATGTTTTAATTAACGATTTAATGTAAAAAAAAACATAATCGTGTGTGTGCGCGGTAGAAGAAATAATGTTAGTAACAATATTTTTGGTTTGATTAGTTTCCTGTACAAAGTATACAAAAAGTATATGTTAGTTGGTAATAATAGCGAAATTGACCATTTCTGAAAACAGTTAATGGTCGAGCACGTCATATTGGGCCACTCCGTTCATTTCACCATCCAAGAATCAATCAAATATTAGTCTGTGTTGCACTGTAAAATGTGCACGTACATTTTGTGTATCAATCGCATTAATGGGGCAAATCGCATAGTTCGTCTGTTATACTATATGTGAGGGTTTGGCAAGTTCGACTAAAATTTGGTATCGAGAATTAATTTTTAATATTATTGAATGATTGTAAATTTAATTTTATAAACAATTAAAATTTTAGCCGTCCTTACCAAACATTCACTTATAGTAAAATTCACGAAAAACTGTTTAGCACTGATGGGAGAAAATTTACTTTGTCAGTGCTAGGAAAATTTTCTTAATTTATTATAAATTTTAGTAAATGGAGTTTTATAAAAATTTAAAATTTCGATACCAATATCCAATATTGCCCATTCTGATTTAAATAAACGTACAAATGAACATACTTTTGTATAAGAAAATCGGGTGTTGGCAGCAACGGAACTCTCCTATACTCATTTTTATATTAATGGCTACGCGTTTAGTTTAGTTTTTATTATGATTTGCAATATAACAAAAAATAAAATTAAATAAATTAAAAATTTGTTAATTTTATTAAAAACTAATTAATTAAAAACAAAAATATTTTATGTGTTAAATATTAGTAAAGTATGCGTGGAGCGAGGAAACAAACCAAACATTTTGTTGTTGTTTAGTTTTAGAGGTGTAAATTTTGTCCTATACATTCACTTGTTTAATTGTTTATAACAAATAACAAAAAAAAATACTGACCACAATTATGTATTCATTTAATTATAATCCATATAATGTATGCAACTAAATGATTTGAGGCTGAGAATTAACTGGCCACAAAATATATGTATATATGTACATATAGGACAGCATTGGGATAATGCAACAAAATAATTTTAAAAAAAATTATGCATGAACATTCGCATATAAGATTAATGTTTTTTTAACAAATCCATTTGAATTAAATTTTTGTGAGTTAATAAAAAAAACTGTTTTCAATAATAATTATTGTATACGACAAGTCAATCTACAGTGAAACTTCCATAATTCGAATCACTAGTTTGGTTATTACTGGCTGAATGTGATTCGATATATTTCTTGTCCTTCTGGATGCAGTAGGATTTCCTAATTTGTTGAATTGCTGGTTTCTCATTTTAAATTTCTTCAACCTCGTCTTCGTTGGATTCATCTTCGGTGACAGGCGATGGTAGTTGTTCGACAATCGAAGACTCGTCGAGATATGCAGGAACATAAATGTTTTCGTCAATATTTAAATATTTGTCCGCCGATATATTTGTGAAACTTGTTGTTTTCATCCACTCATTCCAAACCGCTCGATACCCATCGTACTTGGATTTTTCGGTTTGAATTTGAGCTCTGATTTCGGGCAGAGACACTAAAGTTTCCTCATCCTCTTCATTTTTCATAAAATCAGGTTTACGAAAACTTTTAACTTTTGTGTTATACCCATATCCATAGGTTGCAGCTTTAATGTGGTATTTGGTGGAAATAACTGTAGCATAATAAATTTTAATTTTGATTGAACTATTTTGGGCTGTGACGCGCAATTGTCCGTAAATAGAAGAGTATTTCATTTCTGATGACAAAAATGACTGTCGAGTTTTACCAACCATGTCCTCCTATAAGGCACTGGCCATCGGAGTTTTTTTATCACTGTAATAATTTACTCTGAGAGATTTGACACCACGAAATTCTCGCGGATTTTTGCTTTTTAAACACGTAATCCGATTTTTGCTAGGTTACCATTTATTACCTTTAAATGTGAAAGATTTATCAGGTAAATACTGGAAAAACAAGCCTATTTCATCACAACTAAAGATGTTATTTGAGAGTACTAAAAGCTCAATTTGGCCTTAATCTTTAATTGGTCAAGTCTAGGTGCATTTTTAAGTATATTCAAAAATTTATTATGGGACATAATATGAAAGCACTATAAAAGCTCAATTTAGTCTTAATCTTTAATTGGTCAAGACTAGTTTTAATTCCAGGTTGAAGAATAACTCTTGGAAGATTTCTATGCGTGTGATCAGAATTTTTCTAGAATGTATTTTCGAGTACAAAATTATTAAAATGTCCATCAAATTGAAAAATTTCCAATGGGGCATAATGTGAAAGTACTAAGAACTCAATTTGGCCTTAATCTTTATTTGGTCAAGTCTAGTTTTAATTCCAGGTTAAAGAACAACTCTTTGACGTTTCCACGCCTGTGATCAGAATTTTTCTATGATGCATTTTTCAGTACGGAATTATTCAAAGGTCCATCAATTTGAAAAATTTCCAATGGGACATAATGTAAAAATACTAAAAGCTCAATTTGGCCTTAATTTTTAATTAATCAAGTATAGTTTTGATTTCAGGTTAAAAAACAACCCTTTGGCGTTTTTCGTGCCGGTAATCAGAATTTTTCTACAGTGCATTTCGAGTTCGGAATTATTAAAATCTACATCAATTGAAAAATTACGATGGGACATAATGTGAAAGTACTAAAAGGTCAGTTTGGCCTTAATCTTTAATTGGTGAACTCTAGATTTGATTTCAGGTTAACAATATCTTTTTGGCGTTTACCATGCCTATGGTCAGATTTTTTGTATGGCGCATTTTCGAGTACGGAATTGTTAAAATTTACAACAAATTGTAAAACTGACTATGGGACATAATGTGAAAGTAATTAAAGTTCAATTTGGCCTTTGTCTTGAATTGGTAAAGTGTAGTTTTGATTCCAGGTTGAAGAACAAATCTGTGACGTTTTCCATGCCTGGTGATCAAATATTTTGTATGACGATTTGTCGAGTTCGGAACTATTCCAATTTATATTAAATTGAAAAATTTACTATGGGACATAATGTGAAAGTACTAAAAGCTAAATTTGGTCATAATCATTAATTTTTAAAGTGTAGTTCTGATTCCGGGTTGAAGAACAACTCTTTGGAGTTAACTATGTCTTTCAATAGAATTATTGTATGATACATTTTCGAGTACAGAATTATTCAAATTTCCATCAAATTGAAAAATTTCCAATGGGACATAATGTGAAAGTACTTCAACCTCAAGTTGGCATTAATCTTTATTTGATCAAGTCAAGTTTTGATTTCAGGTTGAAGAACAACTCGTTGGCGCTTACCATGTCTGTGATCAGAATTTTTGAATGACGCATTTTTGAGAACGGAATTATTCAAATTAGCATCAAAATGTAAAATTTACAATAAAAATTCCGTACTCTAAAATGCATCAGAGAATAATTTTGATCACAGGTATGAAAAACGCCAAAGGGTTGTCCTTTAACATGTAATCATAATAAAACTTGACCAAGTCAAGATTTTCAAAAGTGGTCACGCTTATTCCTTCTAAACATAGTATACTCGCGTAAAATTCCTTAAGTGGATTTAACTTTATTCTTCAGCTGAATGAAAGCTCGATTTGGGGAAACGTACAAGTGACCAGGGTCGGGATTCATTTTTTCAGTTTAACGTATACAGTCACAGAGTCACGTGCATTTTTATGAAAGCCAATACGCTATCATGACCATCATAGCCAGCGGTAGTTTATATTAGGTTAGGTTTGGTGGCCGCTTTTAACAGCACACTTAGACTGGCGACGGTCATTCATCCTCATTCACACAAGTACAGTCTACCACCTGCGCAATGCATAGCTCCAAGTCACCGTGTATAGTGACATGGAAGGTGGGCGGCCCATGAGTTCTAAATTCCAACGGCTTAGATGCTCAGTTAAATTAATCATCTCCCCGTAATCGGCATTAGATGAAAAATCTCTTTTCACATCCCACCTTTGTTGGTATTCGAACCTCCCGATCCAAACGTCTCAGCTTTAACCACTGCGCTATTTGCTCGGTGTTAGTTTATATTGCTCATACAAGATCTATGTTTATTGGACAGCACTGCTAACAAGTTGTTTACAACAACAACAACAAAGCCGACGTACAAACTGCTTCAAAACATATCTTATTACAACGGTTTTGTTGTTGTTGTAAATAGCTGAGTGACTTAAACTTGAAATTTATATAAAACAAATTTCCGGTTTAAATAAGTCACTTAGTTAAAAACTGGGTGTAACGAGTGTCCAAAAAAGTTTCGGGATTTCGCTTTTAAAAAGGATTTCGCTTTTAAAGAGGCCGATGAACAAAAACCAAACAAGCCCATTAACAACTGAAAAATTGATTAAAATTTTTTTCCGTTTCGTTTGGTTGTGTTTCTTGCGAGAAGAAAAGTTATTCTTAGTTTTAGAAAAATGCAGAATCGATTTTTCCAAATATTAAGTCTCATTTAGTCTAGGTAGAAACGATCCAATATTCAGAGCTTTCGATTTTCAATACAACATTTACTAGTTTATGATTAGAATGGCTATAACGTTCTATTGAAATCAAATTAAAGCTTTCTACGCAAGAACTATACTCAAACTACAAAATTGACTATATCGTACCATCGCATTATATCCAGTTCAAATCCACTATAAATTTTAATTTCAATTTCACTGACACAAAATCTGGTTGTCCCACTAATCCACAATTTGAGCATGGTTATTCTGGCATGTGCTTGGTTTTCATTCAAAAACATCATTTTATCAAAAACCAATTAAAAACCTAACTCCTGTAACGAAACCAGAACTATAACCTTAACGGTCAAGTATACATAAAAAAACATAAAATCGTTTTCCAACTGAACTATGAAAATTCCATTTCTAGCGTTTGTGAAACATAGAAAAACAATAAAAATTTATAAATAAATAAATAGAAAATCCATCCATATTGTTGTTATATTCTGGTTTTATATAGTTTTTCCATTTATATAAGATTTTCCCGTTCAATTTTATATGTTCGTATTCAAGCAGTATTGTGTCTGGATGTGTGTATAAGTGCATGTATGTGTGTGTAGATCGGTAATTAATTTTTTTTATTATTTTATTACATCTTAAGCTTTTTTTTATTGCGCCCAATCCGGAAACACAAATATAAATTAAATAAAAACGCGGAATTTTCCGTCTGTTCCGTGTATGAGCGCGCTCGTGCCGTACCAATAACAACGATATATACAAATTGATTTTGTTGTTGCGCGTTCTATTATTTTATTTGCTAAAGTTATTGTTCTTAATAACAATAAGGAAGAAAAGTTGAAGAAAAAAAAACACAATCTTTGATAGGGGCCGAGGAGTGGGTGAAACCCACCGGAAAAACTGATGTAAGTACTTTTGTACGAAAAATAAAATGAAGATATAAACTTTTCGTTTGTTGTGCTTAAATTTTTTTGTTTTTCGAATTTGAAGCTTTTTTTTTTGTGTTATATATGTATATTTTACTTGTTAAGAGGAGTTTGTTCGAGAAAAGAGTGGTCCAAGATGGTTAAATCGGGGATGGTAATAAAAAAAAATTCTAACGAACATAAAATAGGACAGACAGATAAAATAAAATAAAAAAATATTGGTTTTTATGGTTTGGTTACAATGTTAAGGTGGAGTAGATCCCATTTTTTTTTTGGGACTCGAGCGAACGACTATTACAAATTTATTGTTGTCTTAAATACAATAGTAAATACATATATATGTATCTTGAATAAAATATAAACTTTGTTCGATTTTCACCTTTATGAAATTATTTTTAAATTTTTTAAAAATTTACATTTATAAAAGTAAATACGATTACACCGAATTCTAAAAAATAAGCAAACAACGTTAGGGGGCATACAACCAAAACCCTACCAGTGATAAAATGGAGAACAAACTTCAGAGGCAAACTCAATAAAAGACACATAAAGGGATTTAGGATTATGCGAATCAGAAAATTATTTGATATTAAGTTTAATAATTGCAATCATAGAATACGCCTTCGCAATGATAGAAACAACAACTAAATCCGACATAAATTCGATCAACGGCAGTATTTCATAGTATATGGAGAGCGAGAGTAGACTTGTATTTCTTCACATTCAACAAAAATTTGAGATCAGCCAACCAACAATAAAAATCAAAGTTCAATACGTTTGAAATCTTCTAAATCAAATACGTTATTAATTATTGATTCAGGGGTTTTTAATGTCATCCGCATAAGACAGTCGATCATATAATTAACAAAAATCGGGAACAAATGCAATGAAGCCACTTTGTGGTATACTAGAGGGCGCAGTTGAAAGGTAATGATGATAGCAGCTACCTTAGCTGTGGATAAACTTATCGATACATTTCATCGTATGTATCATGGTAAGTTGCAGGTTGGGACTATAAAGAATTAGAATAAACAATTAAAACAAATTTGTAACTATAGTCGATCTTCAATAGGCAAAATCAAAGCGTTAATGATGTCTACACCATAGTCTCGAAAAATTTTGACAAGATGGACTCGATAATAATATTACTAACCGATCCCCTTTTCCAAATTTTAAAATCGAACAAATATAATAAGTTTTCAAAGGATCTGGAAAAATACGTCCGAAACCTTTCGTTGAAGAGAACCAGCCAGATGATTCCAATAAATAATTCCATTGGGAAATAAGTTAAAATTAATTTTGACAGTGCGTCAGTATATATTTTCTGCATTTTAAAGCGCTGCTGTAATTCTTAATTTTTAACTGAAATAAGGTACAACAATCACATGATCATGATTGTGATCACATGATTGTGAAAATAAGATTGCACAGTATAGGAACAAAATGTTGGTCCATAAACCGATTGGAATTCGTCGAGGTACCAATTAGTTAGATGGATATACTGACACAAAAATTGCCTCTTAAACATTTGCGATATGCATAAGCTTTGATCCCCTCGAAATATTATTACATCATAAAATCGATTATCACAGCAACTCTAAATTGGCCACAACGAGCAATTCTTTGTTTAGCCCCCGAAATAACCGAAATATTCGAAATCTGATTAATGATCCCTCGTGGTTCTGATAATGGTCGAAAACCATTCTGTGTGACATGCCAGAGTCGTCCTTCGGAAAACTCACGTCCGGGTGTGACTGTGGCGAGGCGACTGCACTCGGAACAGCTGATTCATCAAAACATACGAAACCATATAAACCATATAAGGCCCAAAAAAATTATCCAATAACCGAGTTAGAATGTTTGGCGGCAATACTCTTCATAAAAAAATTTAGACCATACATCGAAGGATATCAATTTACCCTTATTACAGACCACGCCAGCCTTAAGTGGCTTGTTGGTGAGCGAGACTTAAGTGGGAGGAGATGAACTCGCCAGATGGAGTTTTATGCTTCAAGGATATACCTATTCAAATCAACATCAACGAGGAAAAGATAATGTTATTCCTGACACTTTATCACGAACACTCTGTGATACAATTGAGGAGTTGGAAAGTAGAATTCCAAAAGTGTTGGAAGCATCAAAAGTAAATCAGCAGAATTCGACGAACAGGAGTATTCCAGGTTTCGGCAAAATATCGGTATAAACCCTAGTAATTTACGTGCTTTCAGAATTCATAAAGATCGGATATTTATCCGCTTAGAACCTAAAAAGTTGGATGATTTATCAGACTTATCGGTATGGAAAATGTGGATGTCCAGCCCACGGAGGTATAGCAAAAATTCTAGAAAAACTTAGAAGGTTTTACTTTTCGACTTGGACCATTTGACAAAGTACGTTGTTTTAAAAGCCCTCAGTAAAGGAACAGCGCAACAAACCATAGACTATTTGCACAATGAGACATTTTGTCTATTTGGGGTTCCTCATACTATCCATTCAGATAACGGAAGTCAATTTAAGAGCAGTGAATATAAAGATCTTTTGAACAAGTTTGGTGTTATCGACTTTAAAACAACTATTTATTCATCGCAGTCAAATGCGCCTGAGCGAGTGTATCGGTCGATTCTGTGTACCATACGGTCATACATATAAAAAAAGCGTTTAAATTTAATTTTTTCAGGGAAATTGTAAGGGAGGCCCGCTCGAACTCAATATTAATAGAAAGTGTTGTCAACTGACTCAAGACCTGGCAGACTCCTGGCTTTAGTTGACTCCGTGGTCTGACCCCATTGAAATTTTAATAGAAATTATTGTCACTGGAACTAAGCCCACAATTTTGATTTTTAATATCATATTCCAGATTAAATTTAGGTTATCTAGCGCTTTTAAATATTTTTTAGTTTTATTTCCAATTCGTCATTTAAATGGATTAGTTAAATCAGGAACAACAATACTGTTTATCAAAAAATCTTCCAACACCGATGACGCACTGGTGGACAATATTAACATTTTTCACAACATATACAAAGTAAATCTATAACCACTTTGACAATCAACAGTGAAATAATAATAATAAACAGTGTTTAAAGGCCATTACTGGCCTTTAACTATGTCAACTATCTGGCTACAAAGGTTGCGATCCTGGGATCAGATAACCTTGAGAAGCCAAATCGTTCTTTACATCGTGGAGTCATTGTCGCCTGCAACGACCTCTGCGCCTACCATATGGTGGTTCTCCTTTCAGAGATCGCTGCAAAATTCGTTCCAGATCTAAACGAGACCGAGTCAGCAATCTTCGCTGAAATCTTATTTCATGTAAAATTTCGAGGATCTTCATTAGATCTCTGATCTCGATATTGTACACAGCTCGGTATGTGCCATCTATTTCCCGTTTTGGGCCGTAAATCACATACGCATGACAATTCTCTCAAATGTATCGAGGCATCCCTCGTACCGATCCGTCAGCGTCCAACTTTCAGCTTCACGGCACTTGATATAGGTGTTTAGATTTTAGCAGTGGCCTTAGAGCATATAAAGCACGACTGCCCGCTGATAGCCGCACTTTAATATCCTCATACACACTGTTATCGTTAGTGATAAGAGAGCTCAAATATTTGAACCCCCTCACTCCCTCAAACGTGTAGTGGCCACTATTCTTAAATCTGGTGTGCCATACACCAATCTGGTATATCTATAACCAGTAATTCAATTTTTCAATTTTTAATAATATTTGTGAGAAGTCACCAGTGATAGGCATTTACGCGACGTTAATTAATTTCTACGTCGACGTGTGGACAAGTTGTTGACAATGACAACAATGTAGACAACGTTGGTAATGTAGACAACCTCCAGAATGGTGATTTATTGAACTAGTTCAAAACTACAGTTATCCAATTTTTGTAATGTGATTTTGATATTTTGATGGGGCTGTAATAATTATATGTAGAATAAATGTTTCCGATTTATGAGTAATATCTGAAAATGTCGAGAAGCTGTTAGATAATTTAGTACCCGAATACCCGGGTAATTACGATGGGTATCTCTGAAACGTGTTTTAACTAGCTTTTAATACGTTTATATCAGAGTTAACGCGTTCATTCCATACGCAGCTGATTTGCAGTTGTCGCTGCCAATGAATATGCCTGATAACTCAAAAAATACGAAGAGGTGTTAAAAATTCTGATGTGTGCATCACATGACTTTATCAACCAAACGTGTCTAGACGGAGGTTAATTTTTCGTTGCACACCAAATATTTTAGAATTTTCAAGAGACAATTACTCTCTGTCAATTGCGAATTTTTTAGAGCTGTTAAAACTAGCAATTGAGAATAATTTAAAAATCTAAAAACCATCTGGATGTAATTTGTTAAAATCTTACGCTTAATTAAATTTTTTATAATATAAACACTATGCAAATAATTTGTAACTAGTAATTTTCATAATTGATCAAAATATGTGTGCCATTATAATGCTTATAAAAATACGTTTCATTTGATATATCACATGCGATAATCCAAATTAAAAATGTTAATCCATCATCCAGCATCTATGGTCCAAGCGATTTTATCCAGACATTTCTTTCCTCTGTTCTATTTTCACAAAACTCCACGAATTTTTCGTGAAAAAAGTTTCAAATTTTTTTTGTTTGCTAAATCTTCAAAAAAAAAATTTGTTACTTGAAAGTTTTGTAAAAAATCATCTGGACCAAAGATGCTGGGTGGTGGATCAACATTTTTAATTTGAGTTATGTCATGTGACATATCAAATGAAACGTATTTGTATAACCAATCTAGTGGTATACATTTATTGATCATTAAATAAATTATTATTTAATATTAATTTACATAGCGTTTTTATATTTAAAACCTTAATTAAGATTAATATTTTAACGATATAATATAAAACAGCTTTTTCTAAATTACTTCCAGGTGGTTTTTAAGAAATTTAAATTATTCGAAATGGTTAATTTTGACGGTTCTAATAAATGTGCATTTGTCAGTGAGTAGCATTGTCCTGATATTCCTGAGATATTTGGTGAGCAACGGAAAATTAACCTCCTTGTAAACACCTTTGTGCGATATTCATGTGGTGCACATATCAGAATTTATTCATATACCTTAATTAACGCCGTACTTTTATTAAACACAACAAATAGGGCGTTGCTAGGTAATCTACGTAATACTTTACGTGTCAACAACCGCGTATATGACTTGGTACAGTCTACTTCGCCCATCCCTAGAAGTCACAATTCATGTGGCTGGATGTAGTAAGTTTTAGAAATTTATTTTCCTAAAATAAGATGCTGCCAGACCTTGAAATAATATTTAATGCTAAATTGTTCAGATTATTAGATGATATAGTTAATAAAAAACTCTTATCTAAACATTGTGGTATTTGATGAAATTAACTCAGGACTGTGGATTTTCGCACCACTTTCAAAATGTATGGATGGAAACTGAACTATATAATCTTTAAAAATAGAGATTATTACATTTGCTGGCTCGACCTTCTGTATACTATAATTATTCGTATCGACCACAGTAATTTTACTCAGATGCTTTCGTTAGATTTCATATTTTGGACTGAAGAAATTTGACTTGAAATATTCAAATTTTGTCTTTTGCATAGGAATGTGTTCATTTCCACCGCACGCTACAAAACAGCCAAAAAAACATCGTTCTGTGCTAAATTGAGCTATACCTTGGGTTAGATACGTCTAATAAAAGGTGTATATTGTTTTTTTCATCTCGTTTTGTTAAGCAAATGAAATAAAACAACGAAATGTGAAAGCAGATGAAAATCTTCTTTTCTTTATGAGGAGGTATGTGCGAGATTTGTATTTCTGTTGATTATTAATAAATGCGTCATACGTGATATACATATATTGCAAATCTTTGTACATATTAAGTATTTATTTGTTTAACTTTACTGTCTCGAGCTTTTTGCAACAACAAGAATACAGAATGTTCAATAATTCGATTTCATTTTTGGTACGCGCGTGTTTTAAGATATTTTAAACCCGATACCGTTTTAATACTTTGGCAGATACATCTTACCTGTGCCATATATCTATAGTCGTATATAGTATATACATATAATCCGTAAATTGTTACTTACTTTTATGTCGTTTATTTCATTTTCGATTTTATATTACAGAGGCGAAGGATAACAATAAAATTATGTGTATAGCGATACAGGAATCAATGATAGTATCGCAATTGAGATATAAATATTTTAAAAATAATAAATAAGCCATACGGATGTAATATATACGGATATACGTAAAACTATAAAATATTATCCAGATTACAGATAAAATCTGATCAATTTAATGGGATCTTCTGAATGTGTATTTTTTGTTACAAACGAAATATTTATTATAATACACACACATATTATATGCAAAGAAATTATAATTTTGCTTCAACTAATCATAATGGTATTTCATCGTGTGTTAAAGTACTAACTAGTACATTTGATTCGATCATTTTAAAATGTCAAAAATTATTTCCCCAAATAATGGCTTTATTTATCCACACATTCGATAACATTGCTGTAAACATATTTAAACTTTTCGTCAATTATTTATTGGTCCAAACTTTGTACTCCAAAATCCACACCTATATAATTTATAACACAAACCGCATATGTATGTACATACATACGTATACCGTAAAATAGATAATACTAACCAAAATTTACCAATTCACAACACATCACAACTATCACAATGAATTTTTCATTTATATACAGAATTGGGTGATGATAGCCTACATACCTAAATACGATAAAACAAACTCTATATATACGTATACTATACTTTTATTGCACTATATGCCTCGTATGTGCTACAGGAGAACTTTGTAAAACGATGAAAATTCCATACCATTGCTTTACGCTTCCTAAAAAATACAATTTAAAACTTAAACCTATTCATGACAAAATATTGGAAAGGATAAACTTCAAAAATGATTTCGAGTCCCGAAGGTTTCACAAATGAGCATTATACTAGACTCGAAGGCCTTTTATTATTGACCTTGTTAAATCATTCGATATTTATGTAGAATCGCTACAGTACCCTCTAGCAAGTAGATTCCTTACGTAAACTGTAAAAAAAAATGTATAACAAATGAATGTGGAATCGGCCTTTTTTTGCTGGATTTGTTTGGTAAGATTTTGGTAAGCTGAGGATACCATGCGCCGATGGAAACATTTACATTTCGACCATTTTGATCTATATTAAAATGTTTCCTAAAAAGAACTTGCAACTCTCCAATGATTTTGGGATATGAATTGGCTTGTAAGTTGACTTGCGAGTCTCAACAGGAATAATCTTGCGCATAGTCTTGCGGGACTTGGATCCGAAGAGTTGGTTACAATCGAGTGATCCACGGCCTGAGGCATACCCCATTCGACTATTGTTAAAACTATTGTTAAAATATAAATATTACCTTCAGAAGGTGAGAGTGTTCCCACTACATCGATATATATGTTCGAATCTTCCTGCTGGAAGATCAAAATTTGCCGGTTGTGACCTCGTGCGCCTTGTCTTTGCGCCGCTCAAATTCGAAATATTGTCTATTTTAACAATGTGGTCACATGGTCGTGACAAAGTATCAGCGACGTTGTGCTTGCTTGATATCTGTTGCACGTCCGTCGTAAACTGAGCTATGAAGTCAAGATGACGAATCTGCCCTGGATTTTTTTCGCTCAGTGACGTGAATGCCGTGGTAAGAGGGTTTTGATCCGTGTAGACGGTAAATTGCCTACCTATATGCCATCTGTGGTAATATGGTGGCAAAGGAACTCTATAGAGCGAATACGGATGTTTATTCCAAATTTGGCTAATCTCTCAAATAACTCTTTGAGATGAAGTTTTTACTATAGCATTTTTACTAGCCACAAGTATATTGTGTATGTAGACATATTATGCAAAATCTAAGCCTTTGACCACTTCATTGATGAACAGTTGAAAGCACTGCGCAGCATTTCGAAGACCAAAGGGCATTCTCGTAAACTCAATTAATCCAAAAATCAAACAATGGGCATTAGATGATACGCTCTTACCAGGTCAATTTTAGAAAAAACTATTCATCCTTCCAGGTACATAGAAAAATTCTTCATATGTGGTATCGGATATCGATCGGGTTCGATGACGGCATTTAGGCCTCTATAATCCAATATTCTCCACATGGCCTACATTCTGTCCCATTTTTCTTTTGGACCGTATGTGAAGTGGTGATGATATCGCAGAAGATAACGGGAAACGAAATGTTATTTATAAACGCCATCATCGTTATGGAACTACTCGTTCAAACCAGTTACCATCAAAAAACTTATAAATCAGAATGAAAGTTGAGCAGCTAATCTGATACATTATAATCGCCGCCTCTTTATTAAAGATGCAACAAACGATACCCTTTTTCTTGTAAAGGGTGTTTTTTTTAGAGGTTCACAACTTTGGGTTGGCAACACTGCTTTATTTGACAGCTCATTTAGCTGCTGATAGTTGCTTTTTGTTAAGTTTGGTTTGACTTTTCATTATGAATAGACTTACATCAGAGCAATGCTTGCAAATTGTTGAATTTTTTTATCGCCATATGCCACACAGCGCGCGCTGCAATTGATTTACTCAAATAATCTTTTGATGAAAGAATAATTTCGCATAATGGTCCAATTAATTGGCCACCAAAATCGTGTGATTTAACTGCATTAAATTATTTTCTTTGGGGTTATGTAAAGTCACTTGTCTACGTCGAGAAACCAGAGACAATTGAACACCTCGAAATCAACATTCAATGAGTTATTGGCGAAATACGGCCGCAAATGCTGCGAATAGTTTGTGAAAATTGATGATTGCCAGATTGCGCCTTGTACGTGCCAGCCCTGGCGGCCACATGGCTGAAATCGTATTTAAATATTAATCATAACATTTTCTATCGAATAACGTCAGGTTGATCAAACCAACAACTATCGCATGCCTTACTCATCTGAGCCAGCAATCCACTCAAATAGTTTCTGGCTTTAAGGGGTTTATCTCAATTCCTCGATATAGAAAATATTTTCAAAAATTTCAGAATTGAGCTACCTGAGCTGGCCAGAAATTATTTTTGAGCTAAAGTGGCGGTAAAAGCGGTTTATTTTTTATTATTTAATTTATTTTAAATTATTTTTGAACCGCAATCATAATAGATGGTATGGTGTACCGGTGAGTTAATTAAAGCAGCATGGAAGTTATTAACTATACTCGTATAATAGGATGGAAAGTAGACTTTAAATGTTTTTTAAAGGAAATATTTCAGTGGAGGTTATGTAATAGCGATGCCTTGATAATGTAGGATCGGTATGGCGATGCTTTGATAAAGTAGGACGCTTTATCTCATTCCTTATCTGATGCGATAGTGAGACCCACTCAGTTACGTATACTTTCTTAATAGCGATTTTTTGTTTTGATTAGCTTTAATTTTTTAAATTATTCAAAAACATGCGAATTAATTCTCCCATGCGAAATTGGTTGGAGCCCAATTTCAACATACTGTATATAAAATCAGTACAAAGTTTACCCAACCGACCCAGGAACAAGAGCGCCGAAGCCGATTGGAACGAGAACATATAACAACTCGCGTGAAATACCATAGCATTGAATATGAAATTTGTACTCAATGAGCTTTTATCCGAATATTCAAATGTTGTCGGTATGTTATTAATAAGCTCCACTACTGACTCGCTTAATATTCAAAACTTTGGTTTGTATTTTGAATTTCACTTATTCTTTGTTGTGGCAGTTATGAATATCAGTGAGTCGTATCGATTAAGTAAGTCGATTAAGTTCACGACTCACTGATATTTCAAACTGATCCAATAAACAATTAGTGAAATTTAAAACAAATCAAAAGTTTATTTAAATTTAAAAAATAAAATTAAATTCATTATATTCGGTTTGGTTTGATCAATTGACATCTCTTTTGCATTTTACACAATTACTGTTCTGAAGCTGTTATTTTTTTTTTTTTTTTTTTATTTATTTATATTACGACTGAGTCTTGTACCCATTTAGTAATTTACATTGCATAATACAGTATTTTGAATTATTTATCCTCAGTTTAGTGTAACAGATTTTTTTTTCCTCAGATTTTTCGCCATAGTAAGTCTACTGACCTCCTGGTCGCGATAAGTCCAGTGGTTTGGTTCTTTGCAGTGTTCTTGTTGGAGATGTAGTCAGCATACAGCGTATGTCCAGATTTTGATGCTGGTGCAAACGTTGTAGGTGTTTTGTTGCATGATGCTTAATTTCATCCGCGTCAAGCTCAATCTTGAGATCTCGATGGAGGTTGTCGTTTCGAATGTACCACGGTGCATTAACAATACATCGTAGGATTTTATTTTGAACTGTTTGTATGATTTTGATATTTGTCTTCTTGGCACATCTCCAGAGTTGGCTACCATATGTCCATACAGGCTTCAGAATTTGTTTGTATAACAGCAGTTTGTTATGGATCGCTAGTTCAGATTGTCTCCCTAGGAGCCAGTGCATTTTTCTAAATTTTATGTTTAGTTCTTCTCTCTTCTTTTTTATGTGTTCCTTCCATCTAAGCTTAGCATCCAAAGTCATACCAAGATATTTGGCAGTGTTTGCATGGGGTACTACTATTGAGTTTATCATTATTGGTATATGGTTAACTTTTTGATTTGTAAAGTTCACTTGGATTGATTTTGCTTCATTTAATTTAATTCGCCATTGCTTTGTCCAATTACATATCAGGTTAGTAGCCCTCTGTAATTTACTAGTGGAGTCATTGATGTTGTTTGCTGTTGCAAGTATTGCCGTGTCATCGGCAAAAGTCGCCATTGTTTCTTCTGTAGTTGGTATATCTCTAGTATATAGGAGATATAGGATTGGCCCAAGAACACTGAAGCTGTTATGAATGGATTTTATTATTAAAGTTGGTTGGAACATAAGCAGGTTCCACACTCAATGCCACTCTGGGTCCATGGTGCAAACCGAGTATTCTATCATAATTCGCAAATGCGCTCGGTTGCTCTGGCAAACTGTAACAGCTTAAACCAGGGTAGGGATGACAATTGACCTACATTTAAAGATCTACAATTAAGAAATTGGGGCCTAACTATCTCGAAAGCGGGACAGCCACAGACAAAGTGAATGCTGTCATCGTCATCTTCAAGACAGTTGTCACACAAGGAATCTTGGACAAGTCCCATTCTTTTTAAATGGAGTTTAAAACGACCATGGTCGGTCAGAATAGCGACCAGAACTCTCAGTTGGTCTTTCTTCAAGGATATAGAGCAAACTTTGTGATTCTCAGATTAGGTTCACAAATGAAGTACTTATAGCCACTCGGCAAGTAGTAGGAGCTAGCTAATTACGTTTAGCCTGCAAAAACATGTAGTTTTTAATAGCTTCCTTACCACAATTAAAGGTCAGGGGCACTACCGGTTCAGGTCCAATAAATTCCATCCTTGAGCCGGTTTTAGCTAAAACATCAGCTATCTGATTACCTTCAAGGCCTCAATGAGCCGGAACCCACATAACTCTGGCACGATTATCAGTTTGGAAGTGATCATAGGATTACGTAATGAATTGAGCACAGGTTTACTATCACTGCATGGAATAATGTCTTTTCCGGAAACAGCGAGCTTAGAAGCATCAATCACACAACGTGTTAGTGCAATCAGCTCCGCTTGGAATACAGTGCAGTTCCGGCCTAGACTCCCACATGGTTGTAGGTCATGTTCAGAACAATAGGTTCCAAAACCTGCACCAAAATTAGAGTGAGACCCGTCAGCAAAAACCACTAGCGACTGAGCCACCCAGTCCATGAATTCTTGAGACGACCACGAGCTTCTCGTTGGATAAACCACCGAGAAAGAGATATCAAAGCAGAATTCTGGCAACAATTTGTCATTAACCATATTAATTTCTGGTATATATGAGCTGAATAAATTGAAGATTAGTCTATGCCCTGTGATCAGGCCGAGAGCGTTCCATGCACCAATACACCGCAGGCGAAAGGCAGCGGAGCATGCTGAGCCTAGGATGACCGACTGCAGTGGGGGCAGAAATAAAATTGCCTTCAAAGCAAGTATAGAAAAAGTGGACATAGTGGTAATAGCTCGACAAGCCTTACCTTGTATGCTATTAAGCTTCGCAATGACAGAAACTGACTGAACCACAGGCCACCAAACAATAGACGCGTAAGGTAGGATAGGTAAAGCTTGAGATTTGTAAATAAACATCAGCATTTTGGGGGTCAGACCCCACGACTTCCCAAATGCTCTTCTACACTGCCAGAAAATGGAAATGACCTTTTGCAGTTTTATTTCAATATGAGATTTTCAGGAGAGTTTACTGTCCAGAATGACACCCAGATGCTTTACTGTGTCGGATCTATCGATCGTTTCCGCAAAAAGAGAAGGAGCAGACAGCTCTCCAGTATTCCTACGTCTGGTGAAGACTATCAGTCTAGTTTTCGATGCATTAACATACAACCCCTACTCTAGACACCACATTTCTACAACTTGGAGAACGCGTTGCGTTAAGTGTGATAGTACATTAAGGTATTTACCCTGAACCAGAACGACTAAGTCATCAGCATAACTCTGAGCAGTGATGCCGGATTGCTGTAGTTTAACAAGTAATTCGTCGATAACTAAGAGCCACAGGAGATGTGACAGAACACCACCCTGGGGGCAACCTTTTGTAACTTTGACCGAAATGGAAAGGGAGTCCAGCTCGGCCACAGCAATGCGCGACCGCAGCAAAGATCGAATCCAAGTAACAATGGTTTGATCAATTCCAAAGATTGAGCAGGCTTCAGTGATGGAAGCGAAAGTAATACTATCAAAGGCACCCGCAATATAGTTTCACATGATCTCCCAATTTTGTAAGCATGTTGAGTGCTACTGCGAGTGGGATGACAGATAAGTGATGATCCCTAATATATCTGTCAACAATTCTTTCCAGAGTTTTGAGAAAAGTTGAAGGAAGACTAATAGGGCGAAATGCCTTGGGATCGGTATAATCCGTCTCTCCAGCTTTAGGGATGAACACAACTCTCCTCCTGCTCCAAGACTGTGGAACATATCCAAACGCAAACACGCTTGGCAGAGTCGAAGTAAATGTTCCTGAATTAGGGGAAACCCATGCTATAATTCAGCAGGAAAAACTCCATCTGGACCACCTGAGTTATAAGGTAAGAAGGAGAAAACGCTCCAGCACAAGGTGTTGAGAGTGACTAGCCTGCAGGCTAAGTCCCAATCAGGTGAATAATCAGTACCATTAGGCTGGGCGTCAGCAACATAGTCATGATTGATAACATTGCACCCAGGGAAATGAACAGAAAGTAGTATATTCGACAATTTCCTTCCTGGAAGAGGTTAATCTGCCATCAGGAAGTCGCAGCACATCGAGTCGGCAGGAATCATCTCTAACCAAGGACCTATTAAGTCTGGCGATCCCAGAGATACTATGAATTGAAGAAGTCCTATGAGCGGATCCCAGCATTTTCTTATATTCTTTTTGAGCTGCCCGAAAGTTATCCCAATCAACCTGAAGGGCAGATCTTTTGGCTTTGTTTTTGAGTCTCCTAGCAGTTTTCCTCAGTTTTTTGGGATCAGAACACCAAAAAGGCCTATTCTGAGTTTTTTGCTTGGTAATAAGAGGACAAAAGTTTTCGAAGGCTGAAGTGACTGCATGCGTCAAAGATGAGGCTAGCAATTCAATATCCTCAGTCGAACATATCTCACCCAACGAAACCAGCCGAGGTTCCAACTCAAGAGAGAATAACTCCCAGTTGGTAAGCTTCTTATTACGATAAGGTTTAAGTGTAGGTCTTCTCAGATTTAAATTAAACGAGATGAATGGATTTGTTGATATTCGATTTTTTTGATGATAAATCAGAAAGTATAGCGAAAAGATTGCTGCCGTTTTAATACTATAATCATTACTATATGTGAGAAAATCACTAAGATTAAGTGTCGAATCAAATTATCAGCTGCTTTAAAGGCAGGAACTAAAAATAATACTGGAAAAATTAAATTACAAAACGATACAAGCCGCGAACCCTTTGATCCTAATGATTTGTATTTTTTATTAAAACAAATTAATTAGTATTATGGTTTTCGAAGCACAAACCAGCACAAAGCACAAACTCGCTTGATCTTTACGGATAGAGGGAAATAATTCTGGCTACTTATGAACAGTTTGCTTAGTTGGAAACCAAACATTTCAGAAAGCGTAAAAAAAATTACTGCAGCGCTCTATTCCTGGAAAAAAGCAATTGGAAAGAGATGGAGTATGAAGAGGCAAATTTTGACCAGTCCGAATCCGGCCAACTGATATCGCTTCGTGGGAGCTATAACGGGATATTATCTGATTAAAGTACATGCGAGCAGACTGAGAGTCTCCGCTCGTAATTTCTGCCGTAGCTGTGGTAATGCGAGGAGGAGGAAGAATGTGTGGTCCATCTGCTCTACACCTGTCCTAGTCTAGAGTACAGCAGAATAAAATTTATGGGTACTTCCCATTAAGACGACCTGAAGTATCTTAGTAAGACCTCCAAATAATTTGAACATGCCAGGATTATTCTACTCTTAAAATTGGTTGCATCCAGTACAATTTCATAATTATCACAGCATAATTATTCTTCACAGAAATCGAAAGTGTCCGATTTCTGTGAACATCATTTTTACACGTATGTGAAGTTTGTCCTAAATCTGTCCTAAAAAACAACAAAAACAATTTCCTCTTATATGTGTTAGTGTGCAAGACAGAATGTCTCGATATAACGAATTTTATCATAAAGACAATTAAATTTGGTACGACGAAAACATGATTTTCTTTGAAAAATTCAAGGTAGCGGACACCATAATGACTTATATACCAAGATGCCCTAAGGCCTAAGCTATGCCAAAAATATTTCAATTTTGGAAAAAGTAGGGGATTAGGGGGTTTAGGACAACCAAGTTTGGTATGACCTTATGTATATCGATTATATATATGAGTTTTCTAATTTTCCTGGAAAAATCCTAGGAAGCGGCCACCATAATGACGCATATACCAAGATGTCCTAAGGTTTAAGCTATGCTAAAAGTATTTCAATTTTGGAAAAAGTAGGGGATTAGGGGATTTAGGACAACCAAGTTTGGTATGACCTTATGTATATCGATTATATATATATGAGTTTTCTAATTTTCCTGGAAAAATCCTAGGAAGCGGCCACCATAATAACGCATATACCAAGATGTCCTAAGGTCTAAGCTATGCCAAAAATATTTGAATTTTGGAAAAAGTAGGGGATTAGGGTGTTTAGGACAACCAAGTTTGGTATGACCTTATGTATATCGATTATATATATATATGAGTTTTCTAATTTTCCTGGAAAAATCCTAGGAAGCGGCCACCATAATGACGCATATACCAAGATGCCTTAAGGTCTAAGCTATGGCAAAAATATTTCAATTTTGGAAAAAGTAGGGGATTAGGGGGTTTAGGACAACCAAGTTTGGTATGACCTTATGTATATCGATTATATATATGAGTTTTCTAATTTTCCTGTAAAAATCCTAGGAAGCGGCCACCATAATGACGCATATACCAAGATGTCCTAAGGTCTAAGCTATGGCAAAAGTATTTCAATTTTGGAAAAAGTAGGGGATTAGGGGGTTTAGGACAACCAAGTTTGGTATGACCTTATGTATATCGATTATATATATGAGTTTTCTAATTTTTCTGTAAAAATCCTAGGAAGCGGCCACCATAATGACGCATATACCAAGATGTCCTAAGGTCTAAGCTATGCCAAAAATATTTGAATTTTGGAAAAAGTAGGGGATTAGGGGGTTTAGGACAACCAAGTTTGGTATGACCTTATGTATATCGATTATATATATGAGTTTTCTAATTTTCCTGGAAAAATCCTAGGAAGCGGCCACCATAATAACGCATATACCAAGATGTCCTAAGGTCTAAGCTATGCCAAAAATATTTGAATTTTGGAAAAAGTAGGGGATTAGGGTGTTTAGGACAACCAAGTTTGGTATGACCTTATGTATATCGATTATATATATATGAGTTTTCTAATTTTCCTGGAAAAATCCTAGGAAGCGGCCACCATAATGACCTATATACCAAGATGCCTTAAGGTCTAAGCTATGGCAAAAATATTTCAATTTTGGAAAAAGTAGGGGATTAGGGGGTTTAGGACAACCAAGTTTGGTATGACCTTATGTATATCGATTATATATATGAGTTTTCTAATTTTCCTGGAAAAATCCTAGGAAGCGGCCACCATAATGACGTATATACCAAGATGTCCTAAGGTTTAAGCTATGCTAAAAGTATTTCAATTTTGGAAAAAGTAGGGGATTAGGGGGTTTAGGACAACCAAGTATGGTATGACCTTATGTATATCGATTATATATATGAGTTTTCTAATTTTCCTGTAAAAATCCTAGGAAGCGGCCACCTTAATGACGCATATACCAAGATGTCCTAAGGTCTAAGCTATGGCTTAAACCTTAGGGCATCTTGGTATATGCGTCATTAAGGTGGCCGCTTCCTAGGATTTTTCCAGGAAAATTAGAAAACTCATATATATATAATCGATATACATAAGGTCATACCAAACTTGGTTGTCCTAAACACCCTAATCCCCTACTTTTTCCAAAATTCAAATATTTTTGGCATAGCTTAGACCTTAGGGCATCTTGGTATATGCGTCTTCCTAGGATTTTAGCACGAAAATTCAGGAAATCATATATATTTCCTAGCAAATTTTGTAACTTTTAGTTAAAATTCGTTATATCGAGACAATCTGCATTGCACACTAACACACATAAACGAAAATTGTTTTTGTTGTGTTTTAGTACAATTTTAGGACAAACTTCACGCGTCTATATAGAATTGTGAAGTTTGTCCTAAAAAAAATCCTAATTTTTTTTTTTTTTTTTTAGGACAGATTTAGGACAAACTTCACGTGAATATTTTTACTGCAATAATTATAAAACTGTTGTGTACGCAACCAAATTGTTACATCAACCCCGCGTGTATAATAATTTTGGCACTAACAAAATAATTATTTTTAAACAAAACGCACATTTTTCCAGCAACAAACAAATATTGAGTAAGATTATCAGTGTTGTTGCCATTAATATAGTGGCCCTGTCTTATTACATATCATGAAAATCGGACAAGATCCCAGTGGTAAAAAAAACTTCATAACTAACCTTATTATTGGTATGAGCGATCATTTCGTTAATTTTATTTTAGTTTTTTTGCTCGGTTGGGCGAAGTTCTGCCTGAACTGTTTGGCCGATAGTAGAAATGCACGACAGTAGTACTGCACGATTGCAATAAATATTTGTCCATAATTCCAAGACATTCTGCCTTCAATGCCATATATTATAAGTTTAGCTCTCCAAAGGGTTTGGTACTTTACTTACAATGTATATAGCATTGGGTGCATTACTGAAATCGTGCTAAAAATTAGTTTGCAATTTGAACACACGTTAAACGAAATTTTTCTAACGTAATAGCGGGTGTTATAGCAAAGCTGACAACAAAATATTGTAAAGATAATTTTTTCTAAGTTTTGATTAGTTTATCAACTTAGTTTAGAATTCGGAAAAAAATCAAACATTCCAATTATCAATTTTCTAAATATATTTAACACAATAGAAACTTGATAAGAGGATTATGCTTTTAATTTATCAATACTCAATTAATTGATTATCAATCACATTTCTGGTTGCAAATCATGTATAATTGATACATGAAAATTATAAAAAGTGGTCGGTGTTTGAGGAAAGGAGTTGAGAAATTCGCTTTGCAATCAGCTTTTCAATGTTTGTCAAAGCTCCTGTTAGCCATTATTCAACGCAAAGCATTTATATGTTCTACGAATACTTGACGTAACTAATCTGTTGGCTATTGCATTCCAATTTTTAGTTATGCAGAAGAGAGCGCGCTATGCGAGTTATACCCGTACAATATATATGCAAATATTTGTCTCTGGTCTACATGGCAAAATAAACAACAAACTAAAATTTCTATTTCACAAAATTATATTTTATTGATTATGATTTACATGTTCATGCAATTATAATGCAGTTATCTGTAAATTACTATTTTATTTCGATTTTGTTGTTATAATTATAGTCGTATATAGTATATGTATATGCATGTATATTTTTTGTTGATTTTTATATTATATATTTATTGTTAGAAACAATATAATAATAAAATAAAAATTTGTCTGTTTGTCGGGGTCTATTTATTGATTTTACACATAAAATTCGAAAAATATTGGAATATTTATTTATTTATAAATTTTAATTATGTACAATTTTGATTATAATTTTTAATTTATTCATAATATATGTATTTACAGAAATAAATTTATAATAATTTTATTTTATTTATAAAAATTGAATTATTATTATTTTTAGTATTATTATGCCTTTATATATACGATTAATGTTATTATTAGTTTTAGTTGTAAATGAATTTAAAAATCTTCTCTTTTTTTTTTGTAGTTTGCCTACGGAATTTGCGCTTCAGTTAAACGAAATCAGATAAAATCGACGGATTAAACAGGCTGTGATCGGCCACCAAAAAGAAATATCACGAAATTGCTTAACAATTGTATAAACAAATTAATTTTTTGGTTAGCCTAATCGCGAAACTGATCATAAAGAATGAACCGTGTTTTCTGTAGCCGTATCTATAGGCATATAATCCATTGACAGATTAGCTACTTGCAATCTTCAGTTTTAAAGAAGGCATTATAGCGTAATCTCAGGATTTTTTCAAGCTAAGCTGATCGCAAAGTTGTTGCAGGTAGTCTAAATTGCATAATTCCTGAAGAGATTTATATTAAATTAATTTTTGTTAGCTTATGATAACGGTTGGCATAACCCGAAAAAGATCGGCTTGAATATTCGAAAAATTTAGGGTGTAAAGACTCAGCTTCTGTTCAAGTAATAATTCATAATATATACTTTACCCAACGCCCAAGAGTGTACCACTTTTGAATCCGCAGTCTAAAAAGGTACTAACAAATTATTTACACGGACAACAGTTTCGGTAAAAACTAGAATTGCTATTTATATAGGCAGAACAATAGATTTCACAAGAATATTCGATTTCAACACTATCTATCATTAAGGCATTATACTCAAATTTTATGATTATGCAAATAGTACCATTGTTTTACCTATATAGTTTTATGCATATCAAAATAGTACCTTTTCTTGACATCTGAGATAAGACTCTCGCTATACGTTCAATATCACAATAAACAAACAGAAACCGAACTTTTCTGAAAAAATATTTTTACCAATTTTAGTCCAAATTTACAGGCTGTACTTATAATGAAAGACTGCATCCTAGGTGAGAACTCTATAGAAGAAAGGTAGAGACTTATCACCAGTAACGATGAAGTCGATTTTTAAACCATCGGCCAGCATACAATAAATGAAGATAAAAGCAGTAAATCTTGGGACCTCGCTCCTAAAATGTTATTTTTACTTACAGGTAGATGTAAGTAAAAACAACATTTTAGGAGCGAGGTCCCACGATTTACCAAAATCACTACTGCATATTTCAAAATACTATGTTATAAGCATTGATGGGCATTTACGCGTCAACTATTATTTTCTTCGTTGACGTGTCGACAACCCGTAGACAACGTATAGATATCGTAGACAACAAAGACAATCGATAATATAGGCGATTGATAGAGTGATTTATTTAGTGAACCAGTTCCAAACTATGGTGACTGATTTGTTTTCAGATTCAATGCGATTCGGGTGGAAAAGGTTTAGAACATTTTTAAATGCATTTTATTCTCTTTTTATTGGAAAGATTAAATGTTTAAATAACAATCATATAAACTAACGTTCAAGACCTAAACTTAAATAGAATCGAAAGAATTTAAAGTAACTAATTTTGCAAGACAGTTCCCCAGATCTAGAATAAAGCTTGACGTTAGCAATACCTGTTGAACATTTAAATTTGATTTAAAATATTAAAATATATTGAGCCATCAATCTGCATCCCCTAACCAACGGCGTTAGGTACCGTGTCAACCAAGGGCTAGAGACGCACTTAAGGCATTACATTTGCTCTATTACGGTCGACCAGAGTACCAATCACAGGAAAAAGGATACCGAGGAAAACTAGCAAATGAAAAACATTGCCTGACATCGAAGACTGGGTGTATAAATAAATGTCCGCTTTTTGAAATTTCAGTTTTTTATACTTATTTGAATATTAGTAAAATATGTTAAATTACATATTTTGAGTAAATTTTTTTCAAGTTGAGTTAAATTTTAAACGTGTTTGAAGTAAAGATTTAAACAAATTTTGAGTGCATTTTAAATTTTAATTGTGTTTGAACTCAAACATTGTTTAGAAATCAATATTTTGTTATATTTGATTGTGATTGATGTATTTTGAGTGGAACATTTTAAGTTAAGTTAAGTTATTCAGAGTACAATTTGTATTATGAAGTTGAGTAAAATTTTAAACGCAATTTATTGATTATTTGAGTGCAATTTAAATTATAAATATTTACTCATATTTCAGACTTCGAAGTATATATTTTTTGAGTGGGTTTGCTTAAGTGGAATTTCAGGTATAATTTTAGGTTAGATTTGAGCCAAAATCTTTAATGGTTTTTTAAATGTATTGTATACGTGAAAATAAAGTAATCTCTTTGATATGAACAAAACTTGAGTGCATTTAAATGCGAGATTTGAGTACATTTAATTTAATCAAATTGATTTAAAATTCAAACATTGAGTTGAAAAAAATATTTTGTATTATTTGAGATTGCGTCTAGATTTTGAATTATAATTTAAGGTATAATATTTGAAAGATTTGATTTCCCTTTAGAGTGAAATTTAAGTAGATTTGAAACAAAATCTTTAGTTAAATTAAACTAGTGAGTAAAAACTAAAATTTCAACTGAATATGAACAAAAATAGAGAGCTTTCTACATTTTGTTTAATCGTATCTGTATTTGAATAGCCTTCGAACTATGTCTTGAATCCAATTTTAATTATTATTGTTTAGAAGTAAATTTTTGGTGAGTAGAAAAAGTTCAAAAACAACGCCCTTGTACCTCGTAAATATTTGGTACGCGGGTATTATAGATGACAAATTTGTTTGCCCTATTATAGTGTGTGAATAATAAATCGTATATACTATACCCAACGCCCAATAGTGGACCGTTTTCGAATCCGCTGTCTGAAAAGATACTAGCAAGTTATTTACACGGGCATCAGATTCAGTAAAAAGTGGAATTGCTATTTAGATAGGCAGAACAACAGATTTCAGAAGAATGTTCGATTTTGGTAGACGTGCAGCCTATAGACGTTTTCAACACTATCATTAAGGCATCATACTCATTTTTTTATGAATATCCAAATTGTACCATTGTTATAACTATAGTTTTAAGCCTATCAAAATAGTACCTTCTTTTGACATCTGACATAAGACTTTCCCTATACGTTCAATATCACAATAAACATACAAAAATTGAACTTTTTGAAAAAATACGTTTACCAATTTTAGTCCGAATTTAAGGGCTGTACTAATAATGAAAGACTGCATCCTATAGCTCAGAACTCTAGAAGAAATGTAGAGACTTATCACCAATAACATCCCTATACAGATATACATTTTGTAGTTGATTGAGTCTAAACCATCGGCCAGCATACAATAAATGAATAGGAAAGCAGTTACAAAACCATCCACCTGTAAGTAACAACTAAATTTTAGGAGTGACGTCCCAAAATTAACCAAATTCTCTTCTGCATATTTTAAAATATTATACATACATTACGAAAAGGCTGTCACTATATCTATGAAAATAAGTTGAGGGACATTTCAAAGAAGTGTAGTGATAACAGTTAATGGGCCTGTTTAGACGATATATACAGCGTATGATGTATTTCCTCGTTTTTTACCTCTTTGCCTATAAACTAATTTTAGAGTGGGGATATTTGTGTTGCGCTTTTTCCTCAAAAATTATAATTGCGGCACGATTTGTTGTACAGTAATACAATGAAGAACCAATAAAAAATAGAGCCAAATTTCAAGTGAAAAAGCAAAAGTGGCTCGTTCAAAAGCAATCGGAGTGCTGATGAAGTGTATATACCCAAATTATGGTGTTACCGTTTTTGCTGCATTGCAATGATTCACAACCGAGCACTTCAAATATACAAAATGTAAGATTATCTTTCATGTTTTTCTAAATTTTTTGTTTTTTTGAGCCATTTTATTTTGATTTTCAGGTTGAAGTAAATGAAATTGAAACCGCCGAAGAAGGTTTTTATTTACATTGTTATTGCAATTCACTCAATTGCTCCCACTTTATTAAAATATTATGTCAAATTTCTTCTGATAATATCGCCAGTTCTTGCATTTCTTGGGTTTGAACGCCCATCTGCCACCTTCTGAGACGTGGTATTTTGATTTTGTTGACAAACATTTTCTCCACCGTACCATCGACTCCTACTTATCAAAAAATTATGCAGCACACAACAACATTTTACTATTAATTTTACCTTATCCTGATGGAGATTGATAGTTTTCTGAAAAATTTGAGACCTATTACTGAGTATTCCGAAAGCACACTCAATTGTCTGTCGAGCTCTACTTAATCTGCGGTTAAATATTTTCTTGCTTTCATCTACCGTTGTAAACGGAAAAGGTGTCATCATGTTTTGTGATAATGGGAAGGCATTATCTGCAATAAACAATTATGATATTAACCTTGAATCTCCAATAATCGCATTTGGTGGTAAATGTTTATCTGGCTGGTTCAGGATGTAAATAAATTTTGATCTTTGTAAGACACCACCATCGCTAATCCTACCATTACAATTACCAACATCAATAAAAATAAATTTCGCGTTGGCATCCGCAAGGCCAAGTAGCACTATGCTATGAAACCCTTTGTTATAGAAGAGTGCTGCTTGTTTTTTTAATGGTCGAAATGCAATGTGCTTTCCATCTGGAGCACCTAAGCAATGTGGAAATTGCCAGCGATTTTTAGCCACTCCTGGTTGGTTGTTGGAAACTGTAAAACAGATTTTTGTGTAGTTTATTTTATTTAATGGATATTATTAAATATCAATTAATTTTATTTATATTTTCAGAAAAGGAAGACCAAAATACAGGACGAGTTAAAAATTGAAGCCATGAAACTGATTCAACAATCTAAAAATATAACACAAGAACGGCGAAAACAACCACTAACAAAAGAGGAAGAGTTTTAGCGGTATCTCTGTAGCGAGCTTAAAAGAATACAAATAGAAACCAATTTTCAAGAATTGAAATATAAAATATTAGAATTGGTGGATTCTAAAATTTTAGAAGAGCAAACCATTTTCCAACGAAGCCGTAAAAGTTTTAATTCAACAGAATCTTTCTTAAATTCTCCTTTACCACTTCCTATAGACATTAAAAAAACAGAACACTTTCCAATATTCAACTTCTGAAGAAAATTCCTACAACTCCCAAATTTCGTCATCTATATCCCATCCTACTTTGGAATAAGTGGTCCAAACCTTTCCCGAAGAGTTACCTCAAAGTTTCTTCCGTTCACCAAAAAAACTACATTATAAAGCGCCTTACCCACAGGAAAACGAAAACGAAAACGGATTTTATATTTTTTGCTATAACTCCAATATAATTAGTATGCACAGATCTTAATTCTATAAAAATTATTCGCAAACACAATACAAAGCTATTTTTATTTGAAAAGTCAATTAAAAGTAATTAATTTTGTCGGAAAATCGAATTTTAATATTTTCGGTCAGAAAATTTAATTTTAAATAAAAATAGCTTTGTATTGTGTTTACGAATAGTTTTTATAGAATTATGATCTGTACATACTAATTATATTGGAGTTATAGCAAAAAATATAAAATCCGTTTTCGTTTTCGTTTTCCTGTGGGTAAAGCGCCTAAAAAAAGCTGTTCAGCCAAAAACATCAACTTCAAACGATATTTTAGAGATGGTGATGGAGGATACATTGGGCAAAGAAATTTTGACGGCGATTTATTAGAATAGATATTAGCAAATAAATTTAACTTTAGTACAAAAATAATAATTTAATGTTTAATTTACTTTTAAAAATTGATCCTTTAAATGTTTGAATATGGCCTCGCATGCCTCTATGATTGACGTGGACAGGAAACATTTTGATATTTTCGAGTTATAATCTAACTCCATAAAGCTTTCTCCAGTGGCGAGGAATCTAAACGTAATTGCTAATTTTTCCTCTACAGTTATTGCATTTCTCATGACTGTATCCGGTTTTATGATGTCCGGTTTGATTGCCGACAAAATAAAAATAAATGAATCCTCATCCATTCAAATAAAAATTTTAAAATCGTCTATTCGTGTTTCGTGTTTTTCTATATACGGTTTTACACAACACCTTTTAATTTTCGATTCTTCTTCAATTTCTATTGCATCAGCCAACAATAAACAAGCAGTATAGCTGTTAATTGGCAAGCCATCATTCGAACATCATCGTCATCATTCTCTCTTAAAAATGCAGCATTATCATCGTCCGACAGAAATGCCACCTCATCAAAAATGCCTTAAACCATCAGCCCTTAAAGGTTTAAAATTAACATTCATCACTCACAAAATTACCACTAAATTATTTGTCGTTCTTTATTTATCAAAACTAGAATATTAATACACATATGTAAGCACAATTTTTATCCAATAGCCAAAATGGCGACGACTAAACAAAATTGTTTGTTAAAAATGTTTAATTTTCGATCGCTTGTTGTTGAGTACATTCCTTCTCAAAGCATCATACTGAAATGAAAATAATTTTACACATACAAAGATAAATCGCAATTGGTGTCAACAGTTTGAAATTTTACGTCTAAACACGAATGTGTGTAATGTCATGACGTACTGAATACACGTCTAAATAGGCCCAATATGCTATTCAATCACGCATAAATTTCTTCATGGTGTTCTCAGTGTGGCTTTTAAATTTTCTTTTATTTTGGCCAGTTGGCAGTATTCCCCGTTAACCCTAACATTGGTATATTGAACATTACTTTTTGGTTTCGTAATAGTTTTTCTTAATGTTCTAAGTTCAAAACACAGTCCACACGAATGGCCTATTTTCATATTTATTATATGTAGGTGTCTTGATTTTGTTGTTGTCAGTAGAGGATTTGTGTATCATGGATCACTGTACGATATATTTATTGATTTACTACTTTTTGGACATCATGGTTCTCGATTGAATAAAAAAAATCTATTGCCCAAAAATATGTGATCAATGCATGAATAATTCTCTGCTTAATGGCTGATTTACATTCAATCTTTTTCTCTATTCCATAAAATGGACGTATGAGAAACAAGTACATTCATATGATTTGCATGAAAAAAGAAAGTAGGCATAGCCAAATAAACATTGTCTTTTTCAAGAAAAAAGATGAACGGGTTCGTCTTTTTTTCAATATTTTGTCATTTTTTGTAAAGTTCGCAATGGCTGGTTTACATTCAATTTTTAATCTTTTTTCCAATTCTATTCCTAAATCAAATATGTAAATAAAAGAAGTTAGCTATACGCTTCTAAATGGAAAAAATTAATAGGTGTGGAAAAGACAACTATGTTATAAAAAAAAATTCACAATTTGGCTGCAAACTTTACAAAAAATACCAAAAAAATAATGAAAAAAAGACGAACCCGTTCATCTTTTTTTTTTGAAGGCTTGTACACGAGTTAGGAAATATTTGCTAGGAAATCATAGCCGATCTCTCTCCCAATCAAATCAACTAAAATGACGAAAAACACGCCCGTTTTTCTCTTCTTTGAGTTGAAATATATTTAACTTTGAGCAAAAAACTCGCAGACGACCAACTTAATCACACAAAAATTCTCTTAATCACACAAAAATTCTCTCAGAGAGAGATCGGTTATGATTTCCTAGCAACTATTTCGTAACTCGTGTACAAGCCTTGAAAAACAAAAAAATGTTTATTTGACAATGCCTACTTTATTTTTTCATACAAATCATATGAATGTATGTACTTGTTTCTCGTACGTCCATTTTATGGAATAGAGAAAAAGATTGAATGTAAATCACTGCTGGGATGTTCTATTATCACTTCAATTCGCTTCGATAGACATTTGTGTCTCTTTTTTACGAACAAAATCGTGCTCCATCGCGTTTTTTGAATTACGTTAGCCTTTTAGAATAAATTTGCAAACTATCTCTTTTTTCTCTTTTCACTTGCCATCGAAAATAAAAATATTGGTGATATTGTATCGAATGAATTTATAGAAATAGAATCGAGTAGGCTATGATCACAATATAAATTGCGAAATAGAATACAATTTTATTCGTAAAAAAAGAGACACAAATGTCTATCGAAGCGAATCGAAGTGATGATAGAACATCCCAGCACAGCCTTAATAGAATAAATAAAAAAAACAGCCTTGCCAGGAAATTAACTTATTAAACTACTAATTCTATTATTTAAAAAAAATATATTTATGAGCTAACTAAAGTTTTAAGGAAGGCCATTAATGAAGCTAACTCTAGGTATTATCTGAAGCGTTTCCAAAAAACGTCTGGGAATAGTAAGAAGCAATGGGTGTTATTAAACGAGATTTTAAATAGACAGAAGTATGACAATCAAATAACCGAAATATTAGTTGAACACAGCAATAAACTCTCAACGGGTCCAGGAAATTGCAAATTGTTTCTATCAGTTTTTTAGCAACATTGTTTCCATGCGGCACGTGCTGGTTTCAAAGCTCTCTTATTTTTCGTGATAAAAGCTCTATGGGGTAGCTTTCTTTTCCATCCAATTTTTGCTATACAGAATTAATTTATATTATTTATTCTCTGGACCCTGTGGTCGGGGGGCACTCACATGTCTCGTAAATCAAAATTGCACGAACATGTTTCCCAAGAATACCACCACAGTATCCTTTGCTTGTCGTAGGAGGCGACTAAACGGTTGGATCGCTGGGCTGACGACCCGCATCCGTAAAAAAAATATAGTGTTTATAAAGTCAACAAAAAGAAAAATGGATACCGCCAAAACAACACCGGACCCCCGCTCAAGTACCCGGACACGAGATTTAGGATCGGCACGTGGAACGTGCAATCACTAAGGAAACCAGGAGCGTTAGAGGGCCTAATCACGTGCATGAAGGAGTATCGGCTGGAACTCGTTGCTCTTCAAGAAACTCGCTGGCCTAAAAGTGGAGACCATGTGTCCCAGGGCTATACGTTGTTCTACAGTGGAGATGACCTCGGAAATCTTGGAGCTGGATTTCTTCTTGGGCCGCAGGTAAAGAACGCTGTTTTGGATTTCCAAGCAGTTAATAACCGATTGTGTAAGCTTCGCTTGCGCATGAAGTTAGCTAACCTGTCGATAATTTGTGTACATGCGCCCACAGAGGTCAGCCAGCCCCAAGATAAAGACTCATTTTACAATGACTTGGACGATCTGATGGGATCTATACCCGAACACGATGTTAGAATGGTAATTGGGGACTTTAATGCTAGAGCTGGCAGAAATCAGACCGACTTGTGTGAAAACATAGGTCCGTACTCCCGACACGAAACTGCGACCGATAATGGTGAGAGAATGATGTACTTTGCGGCTGCTCATGATCTTAGAGTAGCAAGCACATTCTTCCCTCACAAACACATACATCTTGAGACATGGACACATCCTCGCGGAACTTCCCGCAGCCAAATTGACCATGTGTTAGTTTCTAAAGGACGGGCTCAGGTTGTTCAGGATGTGAGAACTTATCGGTCAGCAACCAAATACGTAGGCAGCGATCATCATTTGGTCGCTGCAAAGCTACGATGGAAGTTTTCATACAAGTCTGGGAACACAGCGAAACGCATGGTACGTTTCGACTGTGAAGGTCTGATAAATGAAGATCAAAAGAAACGATATCAGGATCTTGTCAGCGACAACATTAATGAAGCTAATTACCAGTCTGACTGCGTGAACTCTGTCTGGGGGGTACTGAAAACTTCGGTTGTCAGTGCTGCTCAACAGACTTTAGGTATAGTGAAAGTCAGACCCAAGAATGATTGGTTTGATGACGAGTGTCGTCTTGCAGTTGAGCAACAAAATATAGCCCATAATGAAGTGCAACAACGTCTCACAATCGCGAGGAAAAACAAGGCTGCTCTTGCAAGAAGGGCAGCTAAGCGGATTTGTAGACGGAAGAAGCGAGAATGGTGGAAGGCCGAGGTTCTGAAAGTACAACAACTCAGTAATGAGCGCAGTTCGCGTAATCTCTTTAAAGGAATTACTGGACTGAACCATACTTTCAGGCCTACGTCAACCGCCATTCGGGACCGGGATGGAAACCTCTGTGTCAACATCGACGCAGTACTTGACGCATGGAGTGGACACTTTACTGACCTGCTTGATGTCCATCATGCGTCACAGACTGTTGTTGAGCCACCTCTAATACAGACTGCGGAGATTTGCACTGAGGAGCCATCCCATGAGGAATTCACTAAAGCCATGCAGAGATTGAAACGAAACCGTGCACCTGGAGTGGACTGCATTAATTCGGAGCTCTTGATATTCGGAGGGGATACTTTGTTGAACTGTCTTTTCGACCTTATTCGATTAGTATGGCGAACCGAAGTTATGCCTGCCGAATGGAAAGTGGCCGCGATATGCCCCATCTTCAAGAAGGGAGACCGCTTGAAGTGTGAGAATTATCGCGGTATAGCTCTCCTTTGCACAGCTTACAAGTTACTGTCATACATTGTATTGGATAGAATCACTCCTCTGGCGGAGGGCTTGGTTGGTGACTATCAAGGAGGATTTCGTCCGAATCGATCAGTCACCGATCAGGTCTTTTCGCTGCGGATGATTCTATCTAAATATTATGAGACATCCATCCCCGTACATCAGGTGTTCCTGGATTTCCGGCAGGCCTATGACTCGATCAATCGAGAGAGTCTATGGTCTGCCCTGGAATACCTAGGAATGCCAACAAAACTGGTACGACTATGTAGGATGACAGTGACGCAGTCTCAATGCTGTGTTAAAGTTGAGAACAGGCTATCGACAAGTTTTGTAGTTAACTCGGGTGTTCGGCAGGGAGATGCTCTGTCCCCGATACTCTTTAATCTCATGTTGGAGTACATCTTTCGTAAAACTAAAACACCGCAGCGTAACATCTTATATCGCCAGTCCAATCAGGTGCTTGCATATGCAGATGACATATGCGTGATTGGACTGAATAGCAACGGAGTGAAAGAAATACTTGATCCGCTTGTAGAGTTTTCAGCTTCTGTTGGACTTCAGATCAATGAGTCCAAAACGAAATACCTGATCTCTGGTTTTAGGGACAGTGGCACACCAGATTTTAGTAGTGGCCACCACACGTTTGAGGGAGTGAGGAGGTTCAAATATTTGGGTTCTCTTATCACTCACGATAACAGTGTGGGTGAGGATATTAAAGTGCGGCTGGCAGCTGGCAGTCGTTCTCTGTATCCTCTAAGGCCACTGCTAAAATCTAAACACTTATCAAGTGCCGTGAAGCTGAAGCTTTACAAAGCGTTGATCAGGCCCGTTGTTATGTTTGGATGTGAAAGTTGGGCGCTGACGGATGAATACGAGAGATGGCTCCTAACATTTGAGAGAAGAGTCATGCGTGTGATCTACGGCCCAAAACGCGAAATAGATGGTACCTACCGAGCTCTGTACAATATCGAGATCAGAGATCTGATGAAGATCCCCGATATTGTACATGAAATAAGATCTCAGCGAGTACGCTGGCTCGGTCACGTTCTGCGTGCTGATCCGGAACGAATTGTGCAGCGATCTCTGAAAGGAGAGCCACCATATGGTAGGCGCAGAGGTCGTTGCCGGCGACGATGGCTCCACGATGTAGAGAACGACTTGGCCTCTTCAGATTGTCTTAGACAGTATGAAGACCATGCTCAGGATCGAAACCGTTGGAGCCGGGTTGTTGACTCAGTAAGGGGCCAGTAATGGCCTTTAATACTGTTTATTATTATTATTATTATTCTCTGGAGGATGTACATTCAGTGGACTGTTTGTTTTAAGAAGTTAAATCATTAAAAGAATTAACTGTAACATTGTAAATGTCTTGAGCACGATTTTGAATCGAAGTATCAATGAATAGTTTCAACTATTTTAGTAAATCTCAGTTTGGGTTTAGACGTGGTTTAAGTACAGAGGACGGTTTGATTGAAGTATTGAATTCATGAGGGTCTTAATAACTCCAATATGGTTGTTGCCTTGTTTTTGAACATTACCAAAGTATTCGACATGGTTGATCACAAAATTCAATTGAACAAATTGTGGAATTTTGGATTTCGGATTTAGGTAGTATATATTATGGGCTTAAAACGTTTATTGTTAATCGATCTCAAAAAGTTCGAATTGATATGTGTGTTAGTAGTCCTATCTTATTTTTAATTTATATTAATTCGGTGAATGAAGATAGTGGCATTTGCGGATGATATGACCTTTACATATAATTGTTTCCGTAATGTCAACATGGCGGCTAATATTAATGAAGATCTACACATTTTAAGCAATTGGTTTGCTGCTCATAAACTACTATTGAGTTCTAAAACTAAAAAAAAGTTTTGCAGCCTGAATGATAACAGTTCCTTTAATTATGATTTAGATTACCATGTCCCTTATTGCCCTATTAATGGTTCTTGTTGTACAAATTGTATACTTATTGAAACAGTGAATTTTTTTAAATATATAAGGAGAAATGTAGATTATAGTTTGGATTGAAAAAGTCATGTATCTGAACTAAGAAATTCATTTAAAAATTTCACAAATTTATTTATTACGTTGCAAACTGATCTCTAGGGGTTTCTTAAGGTATTTTACCATGATTTAGTCGAAACTCGGCTGCGTTATGGTATATGCTGTTGCGGCAGTTCTTAATTAGAGGCGATTAGACCGTTATTTGTCACACAATAGTTCATATTACGAATAATGTATACTTCGAAAGTAAATTGCATTCTTCTTCGAACGTCATAAGTATATACCTTGTTAGGAGTGGAAATCAGTACTTGAGTTGCGAGAGTTATAAATTACGAACCAATTCCAAGAATCCTCGTGCTGTTCCAAAGTTATCAAGTTTTACAATTATTTCCTAGTCATAGCGCCATCTATCTTTAATAAACTTCCCTGTGTTATACGTTGCATTAGTTTTAAGCTTGATTTTTGACATATTTGAGACGTTGGTTATTTCGCTTTTCAACAATTGATTTTTGTTTGAGCGGGTTATTTAAATAGCTTTTTACGTTATTCTTATGTTATTGTGGTTCCATAATTTTACTAAATTAAATTCTGTTGTGGATTTTTCAAGGTCACCTAATGACAATTTTAATATTTAATTTTTATTATTATGTTGTTATTATTGTTATTATTATTATATGAATGAGTATACTTGCTACTGGTTGTCTTCAACCAAAAGGCACCTCATTATTTCTCTTAAGTATGTATATTCAGTGGATTTGTAACTTAAATAAATAAATAAAATAAAATGAATTTTGAGTTATTTGATTAGTTATAAATTTGAAGTCGGTTAGTTTTCTTTATATAACCGATAATATAGTGTTCATCACCAATACCTTCCAATTAATCGTAAGGTTAGTGTTGGCTAAATTTGGTTTGGGGGTAATATCATATATGAACCTCATGGTTAGCTAGAAATTTTCCTGAGATGCACAACGCAAAATTATTAAAACTGATTTAACCATATTATTCAAGTTTCGTGACGTTCAAAAAGGATTTCTTCAGGATCGAAGTATTTTCGCTGAGGATGGTTCTATCTAAATATTACATTCATCCCCGAACATCAAGTGTTCCTGGATTTTCGGGACGCCTTTTCGGAATACCTAGGAATGCCAATGATATTGGAACGATTTTGAATAGTAATAGTGACGTAGTCTCAATGCTGTGTTAAAGTTGTGACCAGGTTATCAAACATTTTTGCAGTTAACTCAGTTAACAGGTGCTTGCATATGCAGATGACATATGCGTGACTGGGCTGAATAGCAATTAAGTGACGGAAATACTTGACCCGCTTGTAGGGTTTTCAGCTTCTATTGGACTCCAGATCAATGAGTCCAAAACGAAATACATGAACACGAAATACATGGTTATAGAGATAATGGCGTTGTAGCCAAATTGTTGACTCAGTAAGGGGCTAGTAATGTCATTTATAACCTGTTTATTATTATTACTGACGTTCAGTTCAGAAACAGCACCAGTAAGGAGGTTAGGTTTCTGAGCTTAACAATAAGTCTTAAATTTATTAACTAGACTTTAATTTGAATACAATTTCAGAACACTTGCAAACCGAACAAATAGCACAGTGGTTTAAGCTGTCACGTTTGGATCGGGTGGTACTGGGTTCGAATCCCAATTAATGCGGGATTTGAGTACTGGGTTCGAATCCCAATAGGAGCGGGATTTGATCGGGACGGCAACGGCATAAGGCAAGGACGCAAATAAGCTAAATGCAAAAGAGCCGGGATAGCCTTGAGCCTCATAACAAGTAGAATTTTGAAACATTAAAAACACACTTGGAATACCACATTTGCCTGATTCGAATATTTTTAAGTCGAGCTTAGCTTTAGTTCAATTGTTTACAAAAAGGTCGGATGAATAAATATCCAGCGATGAGAGTCAGCATGATATTTAAATTATTTAATGGGTTGAATTTGTAACAATTGTGAATTATCAATATTTTGAAAAATTCTTATTTTAGTACGCCATTAAATTATGTTTCATCCTTCAAAGAATGTGTTATCTTAATTAATCTGTTTGATTACATTTGCTGAATTACTTATCCTGACTCCTGTTATACATCTTAAACCCACCAGCTTTATTATGAACACATGGACAATCATTTCATTTCATATCCTTTCTCTATAAGTAATTAAGTTCACACTCGTGTCCGCTCCGTTTGAATATAATATATTGTATATATATATATATATATATATATATATATATATATATATATATATATATATATATATATATATATATATATATATATATATATATTATACATAGATGGCGAAAGAGCGTTTAAAAATAATATCGTCAGTTCATCTCTAGCCTCTAGATATTTATCCGTATAGTACACACGCATATACGGAACCTTTCGGAACCTTTCGACTGTTCATAATTCAATTTCCGTGGCTCCTGATTAATAATTTTATGAAGCGAATTCGAATAATTTTTGACATTTCTTGTCGTACGATGAAATATTTTGATGTTGGCTATAGTTCTATAGCAATTAGTTGTCGTTCTATTTTAATATCTCATTTCTATTATTGTCTCTTTACAAACGTTAATTGATTTTTTACGAACTGGTGCGACATTCCTTAGACATTCTTAAATGGTTACTTTAAACATAGCTATATGGATACAATTCAAGCTATGACAGATTCTGAATTATTTATTAAGCGAGCCACGATATATTATTTTTCCAGGTTAACCCTATATTTAGCCTATAGTCAAAATATTATTTATATTCCCCGATGTAACATCTATAGTAATTTGATCATCTCATTGTTGAACATAACAGAATAAATTGATATATATTGAAATTTTTGAAATGTTCGTGCGATTTTCATAAACTTTTCCGAAAGCATTATAAATCATTGATGTGTCATGGGAAATAAATAAAAACAAAACCCAAAACCAATCAGGAAAATACGTTTTTTTTTCTATGACCAAATTATATTTTTGTCGTATCTCTGTTGTGTGCGTATTCTATAGCCTTAAACTTTGAACCAGGAAATAAAAAAAATAAAAAGAATAACAACAGCCGAATCAAACAACAATAAGCAATATATACAATAAAAATAAATCTTTTATTGATAATGAAAGATATCGTTAAACAATAAAGTAAAGAAAATGTCCAGCAGCAATATAATCAAATAAAATTATTAGGTTTTACTGTTTTTTGGTATATTTCTTCATGGCTCTAATCTTTTTACCATAATTCAGAATGGAAAGGAGCACATTTCTATGTGTATTGTACTTAGCATACACAACACTCGTAAGTTTGGGTATCCGTTACCATTCGAAAGTTGATGCAACAGAATTGGTTGTAGCATCTACCAACAGGAAAGAAATATATTGACACTTTGGAGAGTATTAAATTTCAAAACCCTGTACCTCTGATATTTCGAACTATAATTGTTAATGTATAGGTATTAGCAATGTGGTGCCGTCGAAACGATATCAGGTGGCCGGACCTAGCTAAGCCTATAATCCAGATTTATCTGGTTATTACACACGAACTGGAGTTTCTTTCTTGGTTTCCTCCTGAAGCAACTACCGGATGCATGCGGTATCTTCATATATATATGTAGTTTGATTTTTGAGATAAGGCGTGCTGTGCACTCACGTGCAAGCTCTTCAGCTTTTACATTCCCTGTGATATTGGAGTGTCATGGCACCCACGTCAAGCGAATGTTGAACTTATCAATAATTAAAGATGCCAGACAATTCCCAGCAATCTTCGTCAAGAAGTGTGATTTTTGCAGTTTAATGGCAACCTGAAATTCTAAATATCAATAATATTTTAGGAAATTTGAATGTGCTAAACTTATAAACTTAAATTCTAGTGATCAAATTTTAAAAATGAAATTTTTTTTGTGTATACAATCCGGAATGTTAAATTCTAATTTTTATAAATAAATTTTGAAAAATTAAATTTATTTTAAATTTTCGTGAATTAAAATTAATAGTTGGAATTTTACCAATTCCCATTCAAAATATTTAAAAATTTGCCTCGGAAGTTTCATTTCAAATATTGAAAATATAAAAATATGAAATATCTTTTAAACTTATAATTGTTTATACTTCATTAAAAACTTTTAATTCATAAACACCTTGCTTCTTCTTTGAAATAATTAATTTTGATTTAGTTTATCAAATTTTGATTTTTAAACTGACAGTTATCCAATTCATTTACCGAGTTCTAAAGATTTGAATTCTTTCAAATATAACAACCTATCATATAGAAGATCAAATTTATGATTTTTTTTTAAATATTCTTTGGAATCATTTGGAGCCATTTCATTTATTGAAGAATAAAATTCTAAATGGAAAATCAGCAATCGAATTTTTACGAATTCAGAAACCATTCTTAATTTTAAATTACTAAAATTTGAATATTGCTCAATTTAAAAAATATTTAGTTCGACATCAAAAATTGTTCATTTGGCTTCAAATTTCCACCAAAACAATTAAAAATTACTTTGGAATCTCGATATTTTGAAATTTATTTTATTATGAAAATACAAATATTAGGAAATTTAAATGTTTCGATCAGTATTTTATAATTTTTAAATTTAATTTCAATTCTTATGGGCAGAATTCAATTAAAATGTTGAACCCCAAATTTTATGCATATTTGAATTTCAATTTTGTAAATTTCTTTGAGTTAATAGATTTATACATTTCGATTCAAAATATTAAAATTAACAATTTGCTTTGGAAATTTTGAAAATATTTCGGAATTAAATTTTCTAAATTTTTAAATTGGGTAAACTTAAACATAACTTAGAACCCTTACTTTACAACACCAAACTTCTAACTTTCAGACATGAACTTAGAACCAAAACTCATATTTTCAAAACTGTTATCTTTGAAATGTTAAATTTCGATCTGTTAGTTAGTGAAGCTAAATTTTTTTAAATTTAATGTTGAACTTTCATATGCTAACATATGCATAGTATTTTGGTTGTAGAGGTTATACATATTCTATTTCTGCTAAAATCACACCATATTGCTTATTTTTATATTGTTCTCTTTTACATTCATGTTTATTTAAAGTGGTTCTCGGACAGGATCAGGTATTTTTAAAATTCGCCACATAAATGAAATTTAAACTGAATCCCTGAATTTATAATAAAAATTTATAATTTGCCAATTATGCTTATTATATGCTGGAAGTACACATTATATTCAATTTTCTGTCAAATTATCACCCTTGCGCTTATTTTGTGTTGTACTTTTTCTTTGAATTTGTTTCTAACTTTTAATAACAACTAATCAATACATCTATCTCAAATTAGATAGATTACCTTATTTTATAACGATCTTCGCAAATTGGTTAGATTGTGTACTAAGCTGATCAGACGTAACAATGGTGCGATATCCTACAACAGATTGATCTTAAAATATGTTTTGCGCAAATTGTTTGCCGCAATTGAAGTTTTAACGGATTGGCAGAACAAAACGAAATTATGTTTGTCAGATTTTTTCGTAAATGATATTACGTATATTACTCATCAGTAATTCGGAGCCCACATCAAAAGGATTGAAAGCATTCAAAAAAAAAATTATGATCTTTATTTTAAAGAAAACTGCCTGGACTATGACCATGACCTACCGTTTCATGAGAATATAGCCCGCCTACCACCATACACGACAAGATGTTTAGAGTATAAAATTTGTACTCTGGAGAATAGGCGCTTATTTTTAGACTCAGCTTTCATCGGTAATATCCTGCTTGGCCATATTGATTCACCTTACATATTGGAAAATACAGCTATCCATGTTCCAATCAAATCGCTGCGAAACCATCGATTTTTGAAGATAGTACACCACTCAACTAACTATGGTGAGAATTGCCCAAATAATAGACTTGCAAAATCATTCAACATCGTTGAAGAAAACTTTGATTTTCATCTCACAAAGGACTGCTTCAAAAGGAACTTGAAGAACTATATTTTAAATTTTAAAACTTAGTTTCAGTTTATTTTTTGTAAAAAATATAAATTTATTTGTTTTTTGACAACTTTTTTAACTTTTAATTTTTAAAATTGTAAAATTTAAATTTTTTAATCTTTAAAGTCCCCGCTGATAATTTATGTCGTACTTGGGTTGATGCAGAAGAGGGAGAAACTGTGCTTCATCTGTTTTGCACCTGTCCTAGTCTAGTGTACGGCAGAATAAAATATATATGGGAGCTTCACATTTGGACGACCTGATTGATCTTAGTAAGATCGATTTCAGGGGCCCTCAACGCTTCTTGGTGAGCTGAGGATGGTCCAAAAAGTGAAGAGGTGGTAACAGAAATGTGGTACAGCTACGGACCAAATTGTGTCTATTCCAAATATGAACGACCAAGTGTGGTAACGTAACCTTACCTACCCTATCAAATATTAGAAAATTCTTAATTGTTAAAAATTTTATAATTTTTTCTGTTTTTTAAACATAATTTTTACAAGCAGGAAGTACATACATATTGTATTTTTACTCTGCACTTACTGTAACTGGTTTCTATAATCAAAATAGTTTGATTACTGCAATTTAAAAACGTAGTTTTTTACTAGTATCAGCGAATATTGTAAGTGAAAAATGTCGTCTGAGTGGGGTAATTATTAAATCAATTCAAATATATTTATACTACATTTGGTAAATATTTTTAATTTTTGAAGATTTCACAAGAACATTTTTACAGTATTTTTTTTGGGTAGCATTTAGCCCAATAGGTTTTTATATGCAGGGAGAGCACATTGCTTTTAATTTTTTCCTCAAATTTCATTTTTTTCAACAAGTTTAAAATAAAAAATTGATCCTTAAAAATTTTTTCATGTAGGATGATCGATTTCTCATAAAATAATTCAAATTTCCATAGTAAAATAGTGATTCCGATTTTGCTGTTAACGTTTTTACATACAGGGTACTTCGATTTCAAAATTGTGTTAGATTTCCGCAAAAGTCTACCACAGATTTTTTTCCTTCAATTAGCTTTTGTTCAAAGTTCAACTAACCACCTGAATATTATTGCTGTGATATCAGCTCTCGAATATTTCATTGAATTGACTGTGCATATTAAAGGGTGATATTCGACACTGTTGACCTAAAACGTATAGTTTTTTGAATATTCATGTATATTTTCATTTCTATTTCTCGCAAGGTCAAACTCAATAAGCTTTTTCATTCTGTTTGAACTACGAGTAAAACTAGTTTTTTTGTTCCAAATTTTAGTGATTATCTAGTTTTTGCTGTTCAGATTTTCAATCAAATTGTATATCATGTGCTAATTTTACGATAGGTTGATGAGATGCAGGAAGTATAAATTATATTTCAATTTCATAGTGCGCATAAGTTTTACCTATTTTATAACAACACGTTTAGGTTTCAACGTAAGAAGTGTATGTAAACAATAGTTTTACGACATGGGGTACAATCCTCAATTTAAATTTGATTCGTTTGATTGTACCGTCAAAGTTTTTACAAGGAGGAAGTATCATTGATATTCGATTTGAGCTAAATTCGCCCTAATATGATTAGTTCTATATTGCAATTTTTTAAATAGGTTACTTTAATTTAAGATGTTTTGTTATCTCGGACCTGATGTGCAATTAAAAGAGGTAATTTCATCTTAGCATCAGAATGTATTCTTAGTATTAATTTATTGTTTTCCATATACCATCTCTATGTAATAATTGAATTTATTATGAATCATTAAAGACATAAACACGTTCTAAATCTTTAACTTCTCACTTAAAGGATGAACTTCATTTTTCGAAAAGATTATATAAAGAAATTAATGATAAAACATTTTTTCGCGTAGGAAAATCGATTTATCACCTCACAGATGAAAATATATTACAGAAAAATGTTGCCGCTCTATTGGTCGCAAACGCGCAGGAAGTGGAGTTATGTGAGATACGCGGTTGTATTTATTTATTTTTCATGCCTCTAATAGATTACAGGAGCATAAAATTAGGAACAAGCGTTTTAAACATCATTACTTCCTGCTTGTAATTTTTTTAAACAAACTTTTATTTTAATTAAAATTTGTTAAAAATATCTAATTGTTTTAAAATAAAATTTTGCTTTATTATGAGTATTAATATACACGGAATAAAAAATTGGCTTAAAATCATCAGTTTTTGCTCAATCATTGAGTGGCATGCTCGAAATAGAGTTACATGAGATACGCGAATGTATTTATTTATTTTTCATGCCTCTAATAGATTACAGGAGCATGGAAATAGGAACAAGCGTTTTAACTATAAATTTCCGATGCGGTAAGTATACATTTCAACATTAAATTGAAGTGTTAACAGAATGGTAAAACGAAATATTCACATTCGATTTTGCTGTAAAAGGACTTTTAGTCAGGAAGTAAAGTACGCTTTTTAACTTTCAGATAAAAACCATGATGCTTGTTATAATTTGCTATTTATGCCATAATGTTTATTATATGCAGGAAGTACACATTATATTCTAATTTTCTACCAAATTAACACGATTGCTTATTTTGATGTTGTACGTTTCCTTTAAATTTGTTTCAAATCAAGGCAGTTAGATTATTTGCGGCTTGAGGCAGACTTTTAATGACAACTAATCAACACCTATCCCAAATGATATAGATTACCTTATTTTATAACGATCTATACAAATTGGTTATATTATGAACTATGCGCGATAAGCTGATCAGACGTAACAATGGTGCGTTATCCTATTACAAAATGATCTTCCAATAGGTTTATATATTTATATTGAAAATAGTATTTTTACCATTGCGCAAATTACTTGTAGCAATTGGAGTTTTAACAGATTAGCAGAACAAAACAAAATTATGTGCGTCAGTTGTTATCGTAAATGTTATTACGTATATTGAAAATATATATTCATGTAAAAATATTGATTTTTCACCCCACAATCGATATTTGCTAAAAGAAAACACCTTTATTATTTTTGCTTTCACTGTAAAAGATTTTACTTCCTGCATGTAATATGTAAATATTAGTACAAAATTATAAAGTTATGTATTTTACTTTGTTTTATTTGGTTTTTATTCATAATAGCTCGATAAAGTCTCGTAGTAATTTAGAATCAAGATTTAAAATCTCTCATCCAATCAAATCAACTCGAATGATCAAAAAAGACATGTTTTTCAAGCTAAATACAAAATATTAACTTGTCAATAGACCATTTTGTCCTTTATTTTCCTTGATAAGTTGTCTTTTGGAATAGTTGATTTAGTTACTTAAACCAAAATTTGCAGATTGCCTATTTTTTAACTATTTGCTTCTACGTAATTTATTTATTATCATGCCGAATTTATATTTATAGGGTTTTACATATTTTCAAGTTCTTTAATACTAAAGTTTCAATCTGGGTGGGTTTATATCATGACCATTATACATATATATAGGCTAAACAGCACGTTAATTTTCACGAATACCTATGTAGAAATGGGATTTAAACCCTAAAGTTTAAAAACTATCTGACATAACTATTCAATGAATATTAATTTAGATTTAGGATTTGTATTTTTTAATTAACTTTTATAGGTAAAAATTTCAAGTTTTCTATCAAAATTTAATATCGGGTTAGAATAAACCCCGAAAACCAAGTACAGATTCCAAATTTTCTAAGCAATTTACACTTAATTAGCTAAAATAATTGCTGAGCTTTTGCATCAAGAAGGCATTCGAACAAATATAAACGAAAACTGTAAACTTTAAAAATCGACGATATAAGTCGTAGTCGGCCCGCGCAACTTTAATCAAATCGTATAAACATTAAACATAAAAAAATTCTCATTGGAAGTTCTTGGTTTGAACACTGTGTACCAACAAAAAATAAAAATAGTTTGAAATAAATAAAAATAAAATCGAAATCAATTGACAAGGTTTCTTTGGTTTACAAACAACTTCCACCCCCCTTCTTAGTCCTCCCCACTTCGATTGTTTTATTTTGCACAACAAATACAAAAAATTCCAATGATTTGAAATATATTTTTTATTTTATTAAGTATAACAAAAATCATTCTGATGACGATATTGATGGTGGGTGTGATGATGATGCTGCTACATCGATGACGATGATGATACGATGGCAATTTCGAATTTTTTGGAAATATCTATAAAAACAAAATTGGAATCGATTGGATTTTGATTTGATTGAATGATTTGAATGAATAAACAAATGATTGATGTTATGGTAATAATGTTATCAAACATAAAGTATGTTTTCAGAGTTATGTTACAGAAATATGTATATGTATATAGAACATCAGTTAGACACCATATATACAAAGCGATAAAATAATAATATAATTATTCGATAATTGATCATAATTTAATTCGACATTTCGATTCAATAAAATTACGATGACATTTTTATGAATTTTTAGTATCGCTATGGGGCGGGGTGGTCTCGTTTGTTTCTCGAAACTACGATAAATTTATATCTAAATTCAACAAAATTCATATAAAAGCTGTAGGTATTTGTGCATTAAGAAATATAATTTTTCAGCTGAATGTACTATCACGAATATGATAATGATTTCATTGGCAATACGAGTAATACTGTATGAAAACCAAACGTGAAACAGCACTTTAAGGATTCCACCTACACCAAATGTTTGATCTACTTTTTCCAATTCATTACCATAAACATATGCCCTCCTTTGAACGCCTAACATGTAACTTACTAACGGTTAAGCATCAGTCCATGGCTCAGTTAAAACCATATTTCACTGGACATAAAATAAGTGATCCGATAAATAGGAAGAAAGCGAAATTTACCACACATTCATAAAATTATAAAGAGAAAACTAATTGGAGAACCAAACCCGCATATAGTTCTTCTAGAGAAGTTATTGAATGAATTTTAATTTCTGGCAACTCAAAATGAAACCAAATACGTGGATACGCCTCTGTTGTGTAGCAATGCACTAATAAATTTATGTTACATTATGTATTATTATTATGATAATTATGTAGTAGTGCCATAATGGTATATTGCCGTAATCCGTCTATAAAAGCGGATTCCACTACTAATTAAATATTAGATAGATATATATTCGAGATGTTGAAGTATTATCAACATATTTAACAAATTATAATTTGTATAAAAAAAAAGCGTATAGTTAATTAAATAAAATTAAATAAATTAATTCAAATTATTATACCAAGTTATTGGTATACAAACATATACATATTACAATGGTGGCACCGGAGGGATTAAATGGATTAAATGAATGTTAAAAAAATTAAAAAAATGTATCTGTAATCCACCGATTACAATAACCCAACTTTAATTCAACGACGACTGATGCCAGTAATAAGGCCGTATGAGCCGTTTTATCTCAAATGAACGATTCCAAACATCTACCAATAGCATATGCTAGTAGAGTCTTGAATGTAGCAGAGAAAAATTACCCTACAATAAAAAATGAGTTACTCGTAATCATGTGGGCAGTTCGTCGCTTCCAACAATACTTATACGACAACAATTTGTTATTCAATCCGATCAAAAATCACTTACTTATTTATATTCTGGTTCTAATCCTTCGTCAATTTTGTTAAGGTGGCGGTTAGAGCTCGAACAATACAATTTCACAATTAAATACAAACCAGGAAAAACCAATTGAGGAGCGGTTGCATTATCACTGATCGAAATTTATTCAAGTGGAAATTAAGAATACTATCCAATTAACGTAATCATTCGCTCAACTTCTAAGAATTCAAATATTCCCTCAACTTCAAATATTCATGCAAATCACTCAACTGAACCAATGCTTTCAGGATGAAAAACATCAAATAGTTAAACTGATAAATTCCGATGACATCGATCAAGTAATTAAAGATTTTCATATTACGGCAGTGATTGATCATCAAGGGATTTGTCGGACTTTAAATCGTCTAAAATGTTATTAGGAATTTCCAAAAATGATATCAAAAGTCAAAAGATTCATTAAAAATTACAGTATTTGTCAAAAAAATAAATATGGGCGTGCCACTAGGTTAGGAGGTTAGGTTAGGTGGCCGCTTTTTACAGCACACTTAGACCGGCGACGGTCAGTTGTGATACCACATTTGTATCACACACATTCATTCACACAAGCACAGTACCACCTGCGCAATGCATAGCTGTATATAGCATAGCTCCATGTCACCCTGTATATATTGACATGGTGGGTCGGCCCTTGAGTTCTAAATTCCAACGGTCATAGATGTTTTTACAGTTAAATTAATCAGCTCCCACGTAATCGGAATGAGATGAAAAATCCATTTTTGCATCCCCCCGCCATTGTTGGGATTCGAACCCGGTACCTCACGATCCAAATGTCGCAGCTTTACCCATTCCGATGAAAATTACAGATACTGCGAAAACTCTTTTTGGAAGAATTTGTATGGACATAGTTGGTCCAATAAATCCTCCTTCATACTTACAAAACCGATACATCCTCACAATTTAAGATGAGTTAAGAAAATTTTCTCAAGCAATTCCAATTCCTGATCAAGAATCATCGACTGTCGCAAAAATATTCTCAGAATATTTCGTGTCCCAATACGGCTTACCCGAAATTATAATTACCTATGAAGGTTCTAATTTTATGAGCCAACTTTTTGAAAACGTGACGAAATTTTTTAAAGTGAAGTATATAAACCGTTCCGCCTATATCATCCACAGTCTAACGGATCACTCGAAAGATCACACCGCACTTTACGGGAATATCTCAGAACATTTACAACAAATGATACATTCAATACATATACATATTACACCCCACCGGGAATAGCAGATTTACGATACCAAAATATGATGTTAAATGTTCGGAACGTAGAAAATAATTTTCTATACGAAACATTATGGTACTACATACTCTGAATGAATAAACTGTTATTCAAAGTTAATTCGACAATATTATCCATGAGAATATACTCAATCTATACAATGAAGGTTTTAGAAACAAGAACGGAAATACTATTCACGACCTGTTTATAAAAGTTACGAAGAATTCTAAAGCTTACGAGGATGATCGAGTTGCTTTGCTTGTATAAATCGATGAGGTGAAGCTGATGAAATCTAACAGAAAATCATCATTGCTCGTTACTAACTCTATATATTAAAGCCATATTATGGGAATAAATCGATTAGATTCATTTGCAAACCAAGCAATAGTCAATGAATATATCTGTTCAGCATAGATGATGGGAAGGATAAACTGAATGAAATATTACAGTCTCGGTTGTTACACTGTATAACCGCAGTAATAATTGGTATTGGTCACTTTGAAACATGAGATGATATATAAAGTATTGGAGGTTTGAAGCGGAGGTTAATGTAGCACGCGTTACTAATCTCTATATCAATCTTCCTTCCAAACATTGGAAGGAAGTTTGATATAGAGATTAGTAAGGATGATTAGGGATGGACATTTCCCAGTGCTATAAACTGGGAAATGTCCATCCCTCTATTATTTAACAAACGATATAACTAAACAAGATTTTGACAATGATTTTGAACTATTTTTCGTACGACTTTAGACGATTTATTTCTAAATTTATTTTTTTTTTTTCACTTGGACGATTTTTCGCATGATTTTTCGTGATTTAATTTTGATTTAAGTCGTATATCCCAAACACTGCACATTTACATAGTAAATTAAATTTCCAATATTTTGAAAGTAAAATTGGACATTGGACAAATCCATAATTTGTAATTAAATTCGACATTTTTTTAATTTACTAGAACGATTTTTCATACGATATGACACGATTTATTTTTGAATTTAATCGTTATTCAAAACATTTTGGTAATTTTGTGAAGTAAAACTCCCGATGTGCAAAATAAAATTAGGTCCTGAAATTGTATTATAATCGATATTTCTATTTCACTCGGAGGTTTATTCGAACGAACCTTTCCAAATAATTTGGAAATTGGGTAAATAAAATTCCCAACAAATTGCAAATAAAATTACGTATAATACTGTTAAATAAAATTAGATGCTCAATTTTTTTTTTGATCAACAAATATTTTCACAAATTCTATTTAAATTGTTTTTTTTTTACTCGGACATTTTATGTTGCATTTGAACATTTTTTCGCACGGTTATGGATTGCTTTTTTGTGAATTTTATTATTATTCAAAAAACATTTGACCTTTGATAAATTAAATTCCAATAAGTTTTCAAATGAAATGTAAACATCGGAATAGAACATAGTTTGATACAACCAACATTCAACTTCTTAACCTGATAACTGTATATCCAAATCCATTTATTGTATATTATCCAGTTTTCCAATTTATATTGGTATAAGTAATATAATAAGATAAGTCAACCTAAAAATTGCTTATTTAATTATCTAGAAATAAACAGAAAAACTCAAATGTCAAAATTGTAATAGACGCATATTGTGAATTCTAAATCAGTAGTAGTTAATCTATTGTCGGTGAAAGATTTACGTCGCAGCCAGTTGTCCTGTTTCACTATATGGAGTTTAAACTCATCTTTGTCACGAAGATCGGTCTAACTTACCAACAAATATTTCTATTTATTTATTTTATAATTCAAAAAAATCGACTTAGTAAATACATATAAGATTTCAAAGAATAGAATTTACCATAAAACTTACTGAGTGAACCATTTGACTCCAAAGATTTCCATCCTGAGCATGGTATTCATACTGTCGAAGACAATAAATTTAAAAAATAATTATAATTATACCAGCTGTGTCTGGATAAATTGAAATCAAATTGATGTTCCGCAATGTTAAATGATTTAGCCAATCTATTAATATAGGATTGTTCTCCTCGTAATTAGGGGAATGGAGTTCAAGATCCAGAAATCGATGAAAACGGAGCCTTCTAACGGAACATAAATTGAGCTGTTTTCGGCACTGTACGGTGAATCAATAAAAGAACTCTTCTATTTTGAAGGGTGCAGATTTTGTAGTCTTATAAGGTGGTAAGCGTGCCATATTTTCATGATACGGTATATCATAGTTGGTTTTCTGTAATAGATATAAGAGGATTTTTTTTTTGAAACTTTCAATGAGTTGCGGGCACACCAGTTTGATGGTATGGATATCGATATTTTAATATCGTGTGCAAAAATCAGTAGATTAGAATTTTTTTATAATTTTTGTAACTCGGTCGATGCAAACAAGAAATATCCATAGGGTCCAATATGTTATTCTTATTCTTAAGGAGGAGCACCCAAATATTTCCAAACTTTTGTTTAGAGTTGGAATTAAAATATTATCTTAAACACCGAACTCATCATTGTATTGGAGGAAGATCAGTTTATCCGATTCCAGCCTACTTTTTATCATTCTAGCATAAGCCTTAGATTTTCGATTTTTTAAATGAATGAGTCGATCGTCAAACCACGGAGGATGGCTACTGGCTCTTTTGATGTACAATGGAATATGATTATCCAACATCGTTGCAAAATCTTATAAAATTGTTTGACGTTATCATTAACATCGTTAGTATTTAAAATATCGTCCCATTTAATTGCTTCCAAGTATTGATGTAAACCCACATGGTCAGCTTTATTAAAGTTGAAAGTGGTTAGTTGGTTATGCTTAATTTTTTTTGGTGAAAGATCCACAGAATAAAATAATATTTCCATCGACTTGTGATCAATGTCATTAATGGCAAATGGCGTCGATGATTCTACCTTAACTCGGCCCAGTTGTTTAGCACCGTCTTTAGGCCTAGTACACCACATATAGACATAGTTTACCAGTTGCCCGGTGGTCACCTCGGGAGGTAACAACCACACTTGTAAAAGCTGCGAGATACGGAACTGGCAACAAGTACCAACTTGATTCCCCCAAGACAGCTTTGCATCAGACCACCTTCTACAACTTTAAATAAATCAACTTCGTAGAAGAAAAGATGTAAAAAATGTTCACGATCATTGGGTATATGTTATCGATTTGATATATATTGGCACAAAGCAAAGTATCGCCAAAAATCGGTTTGGCATCTGATGTTATATTATATGGGAGCATGTCATTCACTTCGTGGTCGTATTTCCAGATCACAGCCAAATGGCAAATTAAAATCACCACGAATTAGTGCTAAATCAGAGGAATTAGTTGTATTTATAAGTTCACTGACGGCATCTCTACATTTTGTATAAACGTTACTTCCTAACTGGGGTATGTAGGCTGTATATAGATGAATATAGACTTCTTTGGTTGGGCTTAATCATCAATGTGCGGCAATAAGAATACCTCCACCCGATTTTTTTAAGCTATAGCTGCTGCAGAGCGATCACATCTATAAACGACATAGTTTTGTTTAAAAAATTCCGAATTGCAAATACCATATAGTGAAACAAAGTTTCGCAGATTACATAAATCAAGTGGTTCGATTTTAGAACAAAGTTGTAAAATAAGGAAGCTTTGGATGTCATTTTGTTTACATTTTGATAATATATTGAACATTTACCGGTTAATGCTTTCTTTACTGCTTTGTTGCATCGGTTTACACTAGATTTGATAGCTGATGACCTACTCGTGACATAAATTGTTGTGTTCGAGCCTTCAGCACAAGTGAGTGTAATCTGTCACTCTGAAATGGTGAAAAATATATACAAAAACGTGTATGTCTCGATATAGCAACTATAGCTTGAGGCCCACTGTCAAATGATTCATGAGGTTTACGATTTATTCTTACACAGATCACATTTGGTGATGTTAAACCTTGCGCTTCATGGATTGTCATAACTTTACTAGTTGATGGTATGGTGAGTTGAGAAACTAATTGTGTATTTAAGATAGGTATATAGCATCGATAATGTTGATGGCAAATTAAGAAATTCGACCGTGATTTCCACGGAATTTTTAGTGCTGATGTTAGGATATAATTCCTTTAGAGCAAACGTAATAACTACAGGCATCTATATAAGCCATTCAACGGTTCTATAGTTTTCTTAAGAATGAATTTGCATCGGAAAACTACATATTGACTTGGTGTAATCTGTCAATGTACGGTATTTGAACTTTATCTCCCAGAAGGAAAACCTGTGTTCATTTGCACTTATAACCACAAGTCCGATATAACCGTTTCATACTCGAGGCAACCATTTATATCAGATAAGAAGCAATCGTTTTGTAGTTACCTTTAACTTTATTGAAATTCATAATTTCTTTAATACAACGAGAAGCGATGTTTAATTCAAGATCAGTAGTCCTTCTTTAGTGGCCATAGAATAACATCGCTACTTAGTTTATGGTTGTTTATAATCCAGGTAGATTTACCACAACCAGGAACTCCTTGAACATTTGGAAGAGGTTTTCTTTGGTGATTTGCGTGCCCGATGGACAGAATATGTATCTGTCTGATGTTAAAAAGTTATTGGTGTCCTCACAGAATTTAATCAGATTTCCACCGTCAAAGCCAAATTGATATTTATTAATAGGCTCTTCTAAATAATGTTTGGTATGATTGTCGAATACAAATATATGTATTTACCGACCGCAATGAAGAATAGTCGGAGATGCTACTGGAAGCTCATCCATAGGATTAGATTTTAAAAATTTGGAAGGTTTGCCTTTCATATTGCGGTGCCATATTGAATGGAATCTTCAAGATCCATTTGATGTTACGGCATGGACAGTTTGTGATATAATCTAAACCCACTTTTTATTTTTTTACTGGACAGTTACTATCAATATTCCACAGTGATGGTAAAAGATTCTTCTTTACGATGGTGTTAAACGCATAAATTAGATTATTGCAATCAGTTTTGGCTTGGTTCGTTATCACCATTACAAACTTATCCTCAATTTGATAAACTTTGGTGACAGTGTTTATAGATTTCATGTAGAAATTGCTTAGTTTTGCACCCTTAATCGAAAGAAATTTTTTTATAATGCATTTATCTAATTTAATCAGCATAGCCCACACAAATTATGATTGATGATGATTTAGGTAGAGATTTGCCGTTAATCTAGGTTGAATTTGAATAAGCTTTAAGGTACTATTCCATGGACTGATTGACTGAGTTGACTGAAAAGATGATAGCAACAAAATTACATTAGAGTAACAAAGACAACAAATAAACGTTTTTTTTTTTTGCAAAATAATTTAACAGCGTAGTTTAGTATTAGACATTTCAAATTTGAAGTTTAAAAATTGTTTTTATAAAGGAAAAATTGACATTTACAAAATCACAACTTGGATTGAAATTGATATTTACAATTTTCTTCCACTCAAAAATAATTTTTATAGTGAAATTCTTTTCCATACACAAACTTTATAGTAAAATTCTCTTCCATGCGCAAATTTTAGGTATGTTGTTTGTTTGACTGCCATAAAAAGTATTCGATTTGATACTTTTTATGGCAGTTCACACTGCTAAAACTCAAATATTTTTTTACTGAGAAAATTTTTTTGTTTCATTTGTACAACCACAAAATATAATTTCTTTTCTTTCTTTAAATTGACTGAGTCAGTCAATCAGTGCATGGAATAGTACCTTTAAAGGTGCTATTCCATGCATTGATTCACTGACTCAGTCAATTTAAAGCAAGAAAAGAAATTATATTTTGTAGTTGTACAAATGAAACAAAAAAATTTTCTCAGTAAAAAAATATTTGAGTTTTAGCAGTGTGAACTGCCATAAAAAGTATCAAATCGAATACTTTTTATAGCAGTCAAACAAACAACGTACATAAAATTTACGCATGGAAGAGAATTTTACTATAAAGTTTGTGTATGGAAACGAATTTCACTATAAAAATAATTTTTGTATTTTAATATCTTTGGTTGTTATTTTGTAAACGTCAATTTTTTCTAAAAACAATTTTGAAATTTAAACAGTGTTTGTGAAATGAACTCCAATTATTTTACTAATTCTATAGACGATGATGAAATCGAGGAATCATCATCGTCCACCTCCGCATCAATGTCAACACCAATAGAGGAAGTGGATCAAGGTAATATTTTAATATTTCAATTTAAAAGATAAACCAAAAAACATAATTTAACCGTAAATTTTCATTTTCAGATGCTATTATAGATGCGGTTAGGATTCGTTCGGCGTTGTGGGACATAAGGGACAACTCCTTCAAAAATAAAATTATGAAATCACGATTGTGGGAAGAGGTTGCTGTGGAATCAAGTAAGTGGTCGTAGATCATTTTAAATTATAAAGCGCTTACCAATATTTAAATTTTTTTTTTTTTTTTTTTATAAAAGGACTTGGCATAGACACTTTTACGGTCCATAGCCTTACCTTACATTCACACAACTTTCATTCAATCCATTCATTCATCCCATTCACACAAGTACAGTACCACCTGCGCATTGCATAACTCCATGTCACCCTGTACAGTGACATGGAAGATGGGTCGGCCCATGAGTTCTACATTCCAACAGAGGTGTTGATGACACAGATGTTTTCAATTTAATCACCGATCGTAATCGGGAGATGAAAAATCCCTTTTGCATCCCGCCTCTGTTGGGATTCGAACCCGGTACCTCCCGATCCAAACGTCGCAGCTTTAACCACTGCGCTATTTGCTCGGTAATATTTAAATAAAATAAAAATTATTTCAGATATAGAAGTAACTCCAGAAAATATTTTAAAAATCAGAAAAATCTGGGATACTCTCAAGGCGACGTATAAACGATCGCAAAAACGAACACCCAGTGGTTCAGCTGGTAGCATATTAAAGGAATACAAATATTCCAAGGCTTTATCTTTCCTGAACGATACCGCTGAACCGAGAAGGTTTGAAAAGGGACTTTCATATACAGAAACATATTAATAATTTTGTTCATTTTTTTTTAGAGCAAACGAACTAGGTGGGGGTATTGAAGAAGTGGATGCAAATACATCAAACATTTTAAAACCACCGCAAACAACTAGGAACAGTAAATACAAAATTTTGCGATATCCGATTTCATAATATATATATATAAATATATATATATATATCTATATATATATATATATATATATATATATATATATATATATATATATATATATATATATATATAGATTTATTTATATATATATATATATATATATATATATATATATATATATATATATATATATATATATATATATATATATATATATATATAATTATAATAATTTTACTAGGAAACGCATCACACATCGAAGAGGAACAACTGAATTTAAAACAACGCTATGTAGCAGCAGTAGAAAAGATATGCTACGACGTACAGGCCCCTACAACTGTTGCTGCTGCTACTGCTGCTGCAACTTCGGCATCCGGTGATCCTCTCGATGTGGAATTGGATGCATTTTTTAATTTAATCCGGCCGCATCTTAAAAGTTTGTCGAAATGGTCGCGTATCAACCTCCAACAAAGTTTTTACAAACAAGTGACCGATGAATTAAGAGCAGAGGTATACATAAATAATTAATAGTTTTTACTTGCAATTTTTAATAATTTTTTTATTTTTCAGGAAAATGACAACTAAATAATTTAATTTTATAATTTCCCATGTAAAAAGTTTTATTTCTAGTTTTTATATGTAATTTTTTTTTGTTATTAAAATGAATTGAATTGTACAAAAAAAATTTCTTTATTTTTTCATATTTTTGAAAGCTGCCATTCCACCTGCCCCTCTCCAACAAAGTAATCAGCAAATTTGTTTCGTAATTCTTTAGCTGAATTTGTTGAATTTCTATTCAACGGTTGAAGCGGCAAGAAATTATTTTCGGAGATTTGATGATTTCCTGATATAAAGATTAGAATTAAAAAAGAAAATTAGTAATCGTTTAACGTTTTTCCATGTATTTAATGATTAATTTACCTCCTACTTCACGATCTACAAGGTCCGTTGTTATGTATTTTTCATTTTTCATATTTAGCCAATTGTGCAGACATACAGATGCTTGGATAATTTCCTCCACCAAACTGACATCTGCTGTAATTGTGGTTCGGAAAATTCTCAATTTCGCAGCTAAAATTCCAAAACAATTTTCAATTATTCGCCGTGCCCGACTCAGGCGATAATTAAAAATTTTTTCTTTGTCATTTGGCGTTTTGAGAAATGGCTTAAGCATGTTCTCGTTCATCGCAAAAGCATCATCAGCCACGAAAGCATAAGGTACATTTTGAAAATTGGTCGTTACATTACTTGGCTCAGGAATCCTAAAAAAATATATTATACATATTGAGGTAAAATTGGAATATTTGCATTTTTCCTAAAATAATTTTAAAAATATTTTATTTTTTTACTGACGGGAGAGTTTTTTCGTAAAAACGTTTTCCAAACCCGCTCTCTCTAAATACTCCACCATCACTTTGGCGGCCTGCGGCTCCAACATTGCACCACATAAAATTATAGTTATGGTCAGAAATTGCCATTAAAACAATGGACGAAGTTTTTTTGTAATTATAAAACTCTGAACCTGAGTTTTTAGGAGCCTAAAAATACAAAATATTAAAAATGGTAAATTTTAGAACTATTCACGCACTTACTTGAATAACAACGTGTTTTCCATCAATTGCTCCTATACAATGTGGGAAATTCCAGCGTTGGTTAAAACCAGATGCCACCGATTCGAAGTACTCCGCTGATAATTTTGGGAATACTTGTTCTTGAAGTACGGCAATAATTGCCTTCGTAGTTTCCCAAACTATACGGTGAATGCTGGTTTGGGAGCACTTAAACGCGATCGCTAAACTTGTCTGTGATTCGCCCGTTGCAAGATACCTATTGTTTTCATTAAAATTAAAAATTACATATAGATATTTATATATATGTATATTTGACATGTACTCAAATAATATTATTTGGACAATTAATTTGTTGCTTACCGTAATGTGACAACTAATCTTAAATTAGGACTCAATGGTTCACGCACAACACATTGTTTTTTGATGAGAGGCTCAACCATGGACAGCAACTCGAAGAAATGAGCGAAACTCATTCTTGTGAAGCTATGAAATAGTTTTGGGTCTTTTAGTAATTCGGTAAATACTGAATTAAAGGCCCCAGTACGGTTCCTCTCCAAATAATATGGGCGTACCCAATATTGCCGTTTTTTGGAAATTGTTTTCTTTTCTTTTTTGTTTAGCGTTTCATCGTCACTACTAAAAATAATGTTCATTACATCTAAACACATGAACACTTTAGCGTTGTTAGCCATTTTAAAATTGGACAACAATTTTACTATACGATAAAATATGTTTATTATATATTTTTATTAAAATAAGTTACATTATACACTATATGTTTCAAAACTGTCAAAACAATTTATTGTTGTTTATTTTACATAACTACGCTGTTAAATTTTAACCATAAAAAATTTTGAAATAAAAAAAAAAAACAAATTTGTTGTCTTTGTCAGTCTAATATAATTTTGTTGCTATCATCTTTTCAGTAAACTCAGTAAAACTTAGTCAATCAGTGCATGGAATAGCACCTTAAAAAGTCAAACCCATTTAAGTAGTCTTCAGAGTAATTACCGCCAAAGCCACTCGTTTGCCAATTAGATTTTAAAAATGAGTAGAATAATTTAGTTTTGGTTGGAGTTGATCTAATATCATCCACAGTCTGCGTTTCACAATGTTGCAATTTAAAAATATTTGTCAGCCTATGCGTTTGGTTGTTGTAGTTTTCGGAACAAGAAAAATGCATCACGAATTTTGTTATTATTTATGTTAACTCTATAAAAGTCAGCTGACACTTTTGAAGGTATAAATCATATTTCATCACCAGTCAAATACTTGGAAATCTTGAAGTGTTTGAATTTCAACAATACTCGGTATGTTGGTGAGATTTTTAGGCCATAAAATGTACATCAAGCCACCGGTTACGCACATCAACGGTTTTAGAGATGATATACGATTATTAAAAGAAGCTAATTCGGTATTTGTGTTTAGTTTAGTTAAGTTTCCGGTATTGGTATCCATGGCATTCTGGAAAAAAAACTTTTTTTTATGTAAAATCAAACTTTTGATGGAACAGGATTTTGAATTCAACAATGTTGAAAATGATTCATCATCTACACTGAGGCGATAAGGAATCATTCTAAAAGCATTTAGATCCCTTAGATGGAATTTCTTTTTGATGAATTCCTTGGTCTGTAAATCGGTGACGGATGGATCGATTATATACTGAGAAATAACCATCGCCTTGGTTTTACCACAACAATGGTATCCAGTTCTAGATCATCCGATTAACTTTAAATGACATTTTTCATTATTTATAGCAAGAGGTTCCATTGTTAACGGCCCATCGGTATTTGTTGTTTTAATTGTTTGGATTGAAGCCTAGTTACACATCAGGTTTTTTTTTTCTGTAGGGGACATAGAGTGGCATTCCATATTTTATTAGTTAAAGCGGCATCTTTTAAGTGCATGTCACAATCTGGGCAGGACCATGATAAACCCTTACAATTTGGTATGACATTTTGAAATGTTGTGTCGGATTTGACTTTAATGCCAGCACAAGCATAATGTGCCACACTGTTACACATAATCCACTTACATAAGGAAATATTGTCAATTACGCCTTCTACATTGTATATGCAACATCATTTTTGATCTAAATTGTTGGCATCTGATTAGTTAATTCTACAAATATTCTACTTAAATACAATTGAAATCTGAACCAAATAATCAAAATTTACAAATTAAATTTTGAAAATTTAGTAATTTATGAGAATTTTAATTTCTGAACTTGAAGTTTTAAAAACAATTCATTTCCGTGATCCATAGTTAGACAGAGATTGTGAAGCTCTGAAACTAAATATTATTTGCATAACAATAAAACAAAACTAAACAACAAAATTATTTTGTCTTCAAAAATTGTGCATCAACTTTTAACGACATAATATATGACGTGTGATCAAAACTTTTTTGTTTTAGTTTTGTGTGTTGTCTGAAAAAGCAAAATATAATTTTATTAAAATTGATATTGAAATTGAATTTTCAGAAAATGATATAAATTTGGTATCAACAAAATTGCAATGTATGTACGAGTATGTATATGTATCTTGAATTTTTATTTTTTTTTATTTTGGATTTCATCATTTTGTTGGTATGCGATGAGATGTTTTATCCAAATCTCCCCATTCCAACCCAAACTATATTTATCTGAAATATATTTGATGGTTGGAATCTTTAATGTTAGTGTATTCCAATGCTTTGAATAGTTTAATTTAAAATAAAGTTTATAAAACTTTAATCAAAAAAAATTAATTTTAGAAACAACTGGATTTTTGATTATATTTTGTTCAATTTTGTATGCAAATTAGCTGTTAAAGCACGATAAAATTAAATAACAGATTCATAAATATTTAAACATGTATTTCGCGTGAGGGGTGATTTGCAAGCGCGTGCTTTTTCGTCCAGTTTATCAAGCTAGAAACATAATATATTATCATAGATAAACACAAAACTATTCGATATAATTTTGGACAAACATAAATTATTATATTTATGATTATGTATTATTATTTAGTTTTTCAGTATTTACATAAATTGTTTGTATTTTTTTTTTTTTTTGTATAAAAGCAAAACTAACAACAAAACACAATAGTTTATGTTTGTTATAGATTTTGAGTTCATTGATGCATATCGAATTTTTTGTTAAAATGTCACGCACGTTGTTGGCTTAGTTTTATACATATATTGCTAGAATTGGTCTAACGATGTTATAGCGTCGATTTAAAAAAATGTAGTTTAATATGGATCTGTATGTGTAGGTATGTAGGTGTCTATATGGCTATGTACAATCAAGTTTAATCAATTAATTTTATTTACGTTTCAATGGGTGCTTTGAATTTCTAATATTAATTCTCAATTAAGAGATCGCAACAAAAAGTGATCCAACATTTTTAATATCAATTTTAAATGATTTTGAGCTTTTTGTAATTCTTGTGAAGTTCGTAGTTGAATGAGGATCATTCGGGGAATGAGAAAGGCTTTGGATCGTTCAAAAATTTAACCAAAATTATTTCCCGTCTTGAATAAATCAGAGTTTGATTCTTCAGTTCCAATTGCAAAACTATCTACATTTGACGTCAAATTATATTTTAAAATCATTTAGATCGTTCTTTTGACATTAAAATGTTAAAATAAATTCAATATTCAAATTGATTTTATTCATATCTGAATTGATTGATGTTATTTGAAATATCAAACCGATTTTAAAATTTTAAAAATATTAAATATTGAATATTTTCTTATATCAAATTTTTATTACGTTCAATGAAGTTCAAATTTACGAATTAACTAAATTTTGGGAAACCGCTATTTCATTTTGGTGAAGATCACTTTTATTGAAGACTTTCGACGATTGCAATCTAAATTCTGAAAATGGAATCTGAATTATTGAAAATTCATAGTGTTTGAAATATTAAATTCAGATAAAATATCCTTTAATTTTTATTTAAAATTTAAGATATGTAAAGGGTCTTCCAATAAGGACTTGACAACTTTTTTTTATAAAACGCAAACCATTTAAGTTAATCTCGAAAATTTTATTATTGGGGTGAAGTACAATTAAAACATTTCGATTCATTGAACTCTGCCACACATTTCGACGGAAATGGCCGCATTCTCGTTCAATATTTATGGAGAAATGTTAAGTATTAGCTTAGTTCAGAATTTGAAAACCCTGAGATAATTTTGTGGAAGTAATCTTTGGACTTTCGAAATCTTTTGTTTTTAAAATTTATCACCTTGACTGCCACATTGCTTCTAACTCTAGCTAATTTTTGTTTGTGATAAATAAGTAATTTAAAATATTTGGCGTAACTATAAGCCAAAAACACGAACGGTTTTACAAAAATTGGATGAACCTCAAAATTGTATTGCCGGAACAGTTTTTGTTTTCGAATTTCTCCAGATGTCGAATCCAAATGTCAACACTATAGATATACCATGCAAAAAAGAACTTTCAAAGTCTGTGATATTCTATGACCTTGAATATGGTATTCAAAATTCTTGAAAATTCCAATATTTTGGTTAATTTCACATTTACAAACTGTTAAAATTTAAAATTCAAGAATCGCGGAGCCAATTTTAAAATATAAACAATTGTTCTTTTACTCTATAGATTTTAAATCCAATCTAAAATGTTTAGAAACAACATTTTAAATATTTTGAAATATTTAATCGAAATTTCAAATTTGGAAATTTTTGGAATTTCAACAATATTGATTCAAAGAAATACGATCAAAGAAACATGAGTTTTTAATTCCGTTTCTGAAATTTGCATTTTGCATTCTATAATCTTAATTTTTAAAAGTTTTAAGGTTATAACTTAAAATTTTAGAACTCAATCTTTGAAAATTCTTACATCATGATTTTTAAAAAAAATTCTAATTTCTTATACATTTTAGGAAATACTAATTTGAAAAAAAATTGATTCTATTCAACACTTCTACGTATTCTAAAGAGTGATATTTTGCTTAAGTTATCTGCCATCGGTAAAAATTAGGATTAGTTTCAGTCTCGCCCTGTAGTTTTCTCTTGCCAAAGACAACTTTCGACGCCATTCTCTTGATGAGGGTATGACTTCACCAGCCAGTAGACTGTTTTAATTTTTGCTTTGCAGAAAGCGGCTTGAGTTGGTTGTTGCCGCTTTACACATGAATTTAAAATATGACAGAATACGAAAATTGTGTCAGTTTAGTTTTGATTTCATTTGCTTTCGACTAACATTATCAAGGTGGAGCCAGTACCAGTCTAGAGCGTTCGCAACTCCCAAATAAGTATAATTATATTTTAACACTATATACATACAACAATTTTTCAATCCTATGCATAAACCACAAAACACTTGATTTTAATTTTTTGATTTTTCACAAACTCTTTAATAAAGTTAGAAATTTCTTAAAATTCTGAAATTTCGACCGAACAACATCAAATTATGTGACATTTTGAAAATCGTGCAAACCTTGTGAAATTTTATGAAATTCTGAATGACATCAGAATTCCGTGACGCGCACTTAAATCAATTCTTGATTGATTTTAAAATAAAATGTTTATAAAATTCTTTTCATCTTAACTCTAGGGCATTAGGGCATTAAAAAATTAACAACTCTAATCAATGCAGCTTTCAGGATGAAATATGTACCAAATGTATGGAGGAAGTTCGCGGAGGTGATTATGATACCTAAGCCTGGAAAACCACCAAACGAAATAACATCCCATAGATTTCCTTACTGCCTATTATGTCAAAACTATTTGAAAGACTTCTCTTAAAAAGATTGAAACCAATAATTGAAAGGCAGGAATTAATCCCCACACATCAATTTGGATTTCGAGATAGACACTCTACAATTGATCAAATTCATAGAATAACAGATATCATAGAAAGATCACTCGAAGAAAGGTAAATCTGCTCAGCAGTCTTCCTTGACGTGGCCCAGGCGTTTGACAAAGTTTGGCACGAAGGTCTTCTGCACAAACTCCAGAACATTCTACCTTCACAATTCTGCCAAATAATAAAATCCTACATTACAGAGCGATACTTTCGTGTTAAACAGGAACAATCATACTCAGAAATTAAAAAGATCAAAGCTGGAGTACCACAAGGACAAATTCTATATTTATTATTCACAAGCGATATTCCATTATCTCAGAATACCACAATTGGCACATTTGCAGACGACACTGCTATTTTTGTAGTAGATGATACCATAGAAGGAGCTACCAATAAGCTTCAAAGTGCGATGAACAAAACTTATCGATGGACGAAGCAATGGCGTGTCAGGTTAAATGAAACGATTTCCATACGTGTTGACTACACCAACAGAAAAATAAATCATTTGCCTGTGGTATTAAATAATGTCCCATTACCACATGCTAACTCAGAAAAATATCTAGGGATGAATCTAGATACCAAACTTAGATGGAAGGTCCATGTCAAGAAAAAAAGTGAAGAACTCAGAATCAAATATAGAAAGATGTATTGGCTGATGGGAGGGAACTCCAATCTATCAATAAACAATAAATTGATGCTATATAAGCAGATATTAAAGCCCATTTGGATGTATGGAATTCAGCTGTGGGTTTGTATTAAACCAAGCAACATGGATATCGTTCAATGATTCCAAAACAAAGTGCTAAGGGATATTGTAAATGTCCCCTGGTACATACGTAATAGCGACCTCCACAGGGACCTAAGAGTGGAAACTGTCACCAGAGAAGAGAAGCAACCAATGCTGCACGGAAGCATGAAGTGAGGCTTCAGAATCACCCGAGCGTTGAGGCCAACCAACTACTCGACCACAGGGAAGCAGTGAGAAGACTGAAAAGAGTAAAACCTTTTGAGTTAGCACTATAGTCAGCGTAACGCAGTAACACCAAATAGAACATAAGGAAAACCAATGGGGATACATAATTAAACACAATTTAGCAATTTAGGTCAAAAAAGAAATGTTGTTAGTATATAGACAGTATAGGTACATTGTAAAATTTTATGAGAATAAATAAGATTGTAAAAAAAAAAAAAAAAAAAAAAAAAAAAAAAAAAAAAATGCCAATATAAAAAAAATTGAAATGAAAGTGACCCAAAATTCAATTTCAAGAACATTTGAACCCGGCCGGTTTAGAAAATTTAGTAAGTACATCAACATACGATACCACGAGAAATCTACATTAAAATATTCATGAAATATTCAGTGCCTCATCCTTTGTCCCGGTACAATATTTTCTCCGATAAATCTTCGTTCCAACATACATACCCATTGGAAAGGTTTACTAAGGCGATCATAATTAAGAACTGTTCCAGAAAGAAAATAATTTTAAAGAATCTCATATTTGTTAAGGATTGATGTGAGGATATGTTACTTAACATAAACGGCTCGTTGTATTTGTTGGCCAAACAAAATTGCAAATTAAACTTACCTCTGTGATTAAATATTTTCTATTTAAATTTTAATGTTTGGAAGTCGACTCGATGTCAAAGGAGTTTATGGAATGATATAGTTATTCCGGAGAAGTTGAGGTAGATTTAGACTAGGTAGACGTTATTGATTAATTTCTTAAATAGTTTTCGTGTTTTCGTAAATAAATTTCATTTTTACCAAAAAAGGAATCGGCAAGATTATTCCCAGAACCTTGTCGGCGAAATGAGATTGAATGATAATGACACATTTTTCAATTTCCACCGTATGACACCTGCACTTTTGATGAGCTATTAGCAATAGTTGGTCCTTCCACTCAACCAACGATGGTAGGCGATAGAATTCTATCGGCAAGTGAAAGGTTTTCATTAACCATAAGGTAAGTCATTTAATTTATTAATTTTTCCTAAATTTAATTTTAATTTGTAGATACTCGGCTAGCGGGGACACAGTATATGATATCCATTGGTCGATATGGATACTGAATTGGACAATCTACAACATCCAAAAAATCCGGGAAACATGCTTTGTAATGGAACAAGGTTAATTTGGTTTGTTTCCCAGAACCCACGGGCGAAATGTGGCAATTCATCTCGAACGATTTTTATTCGAAATGGAATTTCCCAAATTACTTATAGGGGCAATGGATGGGTTTGTTTTGTTTTAATTGTTATATATTTTCTTTACAGGCGTTTGGGAATTCCGGCGCCGTATAGCGGAACTAGAAATACAGTCACATCATCATTTTATTTGCGGTTTGTGATGCGAATTACAAGTTTATAATGGTGGATATTAGGACAAGTGGGCATGTTGGTGATAGCACCATATTCCGACGGAGCGACTTATTAAAATCGTTATTAAATGAAGGTCACGAACTATGTATTCCAACGCCAGCCTAATTGCCAAATACGACTAAAGCACTTCCATACGTATTCGTTGGAGACAAAGTGTTCCCACTGATAAACATTCTAATGCCACCATACCCTGGTCGCAACACGGGGGTGTTACCGTCAGTGCAACATATTTATAATTACCGGCCGAGCCACACGTATTGTAGAAAATGATTTTGGAATTTTGCCCGCCAAATGGCATATATATCGGCGGCCAATTCTGGCAAGTAAGCCAACTGTGCTTAACATTATCAAAGCCACAGTTGTGCTCCACAACTGGCTCCGGGACAACCAAAATTATAATTTTATATCCAACGAGTTGGTGGATAACGAAGTGAACGGTAATTTGCGACCGAGGAATGGAAGATGTTCGAAAAGTGGGTTCGAATAACCCTAGCCAAATGGCTACTTAAGTGCGGGAGCAATACAAGCATTTCTTTTATTTTGGTCGACATACTCAACCACTAATGGTAATCTGAAGTTACATACATATTATGAAATTTCAGTCTACTGATTTTATTGTTTTGATATAGAAACACACATATCGCTATAAAGATGGACAATGCAACAACAACAATGTAAAGGAGAGGCAATAAATATGTATTATTTAATGAAAATTTTGATTTTAATTTAATTATGAAACATATTTATACTTTATTTAAAAAATTTAATTAATCCTAAAGTTGAGAGATCGATTCTCCTTCTGTTACTTCGGCCACAGTAACGTCGAATAAATTTTGTATTTCGTTCTCCGATGCTGCTGACGATGTTAGATCTGCTGCTGCCGATGACGGACCTGCTACTGCGGATGATGAACCTGCTGCTGCCAATGTTGGAAGGCGATGACGATGGTAAAGAAAAACTATTTCTTCTGCATCAAAATTAGAATAACAGAAAATTTTAATTCATTAAATATGTATAAATAAAATAATAAAAAAATAAAATAAATTTTGAACTTGTAAATTCTTTATTAGAATAAAAAATTAATTTAAATTTATTTACACTTCATCTTTATCGCAATCGAAATGTTTCATTTCGTTCAGCAAATCGTTTATTACTGGCTTAATTGGTGTGTGGTGCAACTATCGCTCTGTGGCCTTAAACTGGCTTTGGCCTGAGAGTATTTCCTCTTTAGACTTTTCCACATTGCCATAAACTGGTTGCCAGAGAGCCCTAAAGAATCGCCAACCTCCGTCCATTTTTGCCGGCGTAGGCAATTATTACCATACAGGTCGTGTTGTAGTTGCCACAACATTTGCCGACCTTCCTTCATCACACTTATTAAATGAAACACATCTGGCGATATATTCATTTTTTTTTTAAATCTAAAATTGATGGTAAAATATATAAAGAACTCACTATGAACAAATTTTATATTTCATTATTAAAATAAATAAAACTATTTTTTAATTTTATTTGAATTTGTATTATACATATACTTTATGTAAATTTAACAGGTTAATTCACTCTACTTTAATCAAATTTGGATATTTTGCCAAAATCGACATTAATTAATAATAAGTTTACATAAATAAGTATAATAAAGTCAATAAATATAATTAAAAATAAAATAAATATTTTTAATTTACATAACAATTCACAACATACACAGATAAAATATTTTACGCATTATGATGACAGCTACAAACAAAAGTATTTATAGCTACTTTATGTTATGGTTTGAGAAAACCGGCTCTTGAGTCCAGCACATAATCCTTTATGCAAATTTATTTAACTTGAAGTATTTATATGTAATTAATGGGAGCATTACCACGATCTTTGGCAAGATACAATTCATGACCTACTAACTGTTACAAATTCTGTCTACAAACTGTTATCTATCAAAACACATCCACTAAATCTTGTCAAAACTTGGTCATAGAGGCTTCCTGAACTCATCTCACCATGGAGCGGGATGTAGTAAAATTTAAGGCAGAGTTTGATTCAAAGATTCCTGGGTTGTATTTAACTTATAAATTTTTTTATCATATAGCTGAGGCATGTTTCTTATTTTTGTGAGCTGCTCTTTCTACGCTGAAACCTTCTTTATATCGTTGCTTTGGGCAAATTTAATAATTTTGCAATGTTTAAACCAGGCGCTAAAGAAATTTTTTTTTCGAAAATTGTAGATTAAACTGCATTGAAGGAAATTCTATAAACTTGTGGCCTGTATCGCATTCACCATAAAGAAATTTAGGCATTGTTGTTTAGAATCAGTTCACAAAATAACTCTAGAAATTGTCTATATTATCAACGTTGTCTATACGGGTGGTCGACACGTCGACGTAGAAAATAATAGATGACGCGTAAATGTTCATCCCTGATTTGGATCCTCTTTAGTTCTTATACGCACTACAGCTTTCATTTAGAGGAAACGAGGTGCGAAAACAAGTCATAGTTAATCGAATTAACTGCTCTGATGGGGACGATTATGTCGACCAAAACATAGACATAACGCACGATGAGTTTCACGAACTGAACCATTAGTTTTAAAGTAAATTTGAACAATTGGCATACGTTGCTCTGACGTAACTTTATTCATTATGAAATAGAAAACCAAACTGCCAACTGTCAAATCAACTTGGGAAATTTTAATTTTCTAAAATCACACATAAACAATTAAAAAGTTGTGTAAAATCAGCCTGTAGTGTATTACGTTTGGAAACTACTAGTTTTGAAATATTCTGCTAGCAGCAATTACATACGATTTAGCAAAATCGAAATTTCCCACACTCCTCACATGAAACTTGGAATAAATCCATATTCTAGAGATTGTATTATTATTTATAAAAAAAATAGGAGTTTAAAAAAAATTGAGCTTTGATACAAAATTTAAGTCGACCTTGCCCACCACGCACTTAGTAAATCACATGAAAAAATGTTAGATACAGATGAAAGATAAATTTCGTGTGTTTTACTATGTGATAGCTTGGAAAAAATTTGGTATTGTGGAATTTTAATATTTTTTTTTTTTATTATTATTATTTGGATTGTGTCGATACTATTTTGTGCGAAAAAAAACTTCTCATATTTTAGGCCCACATAACTATAAAAAACAAAAAAAAATGCCCCACTGCACAAGGACAACGAAACCGAACTAAACACAAAGCTTTGAGTCAAAAAATATCTTGTCAAAAGTGCAAAAATAAAAAAAAACACTCAAACTTCCAATAATTTTCCTTTCCAGTATATTACGAGTACATCCAGAAAAAAAGAATTGGCGCAGTGAAAAAAATATGCGCAAGAAAATGTAGTTCAACGTACGAGTACGTAACAATAAAACCGAGGGGAGTATTCAAATTCCCCAACAATCAAAAACGTTTTCTCCGTTTTTTCCCCCAATATTATGTGGACAAAGATACACGAAACACAGAATCAGTAATTCTAGAACGAAATCAAATTTAGTACTGGCGATGATTTCCACTGAATGATCATAATGTATATTATATATGTATATAAATATGTGTATTGATGATGACGATGATGATGATGGTTCGGGTCATTCAAAGCAACAAAAAAAAATATTTCGAACAATTTTTTTTTTTTTTTGTTCCTTCATGTATTTTAATTTTATTACAATTTTCCTTCACATTTTCCTCTATTTTACTTTTCAGTTCGTTTTGAAATTTTACTGCGGCAAGATCGGAAAATCTTTGCGCTGTTCGTTTTTATTTTTTGTGTTGTGTGTTTATTTGAATATTTTGAGTTTTGTGTGTTTGTGTATATGGTGTAGTATAATATTCCGCGGGCTTTTATTTGTGCGAGGAAATTCGCAAGATATTTTTTTTTTGTTTTTTTTTTTTCTAAATATTATTATTTTTTGATTCGGGCAAAATTGCATCTACAAATCTAAAATTGAAAATGTAATTAAATTTTGTGTGAAAAGTGTTTGCTTTGTTTCTCTCGTTTCTGTTCGAAATCCAAATGAAAAATTTGTTTTAAAAATAAAAATAAAAAAAAAAAGAAGAAAAAGTTGAAATAAAAAAAAAAAAAAATAGTTTTATATTTTGTTTGTGTTAAAAAATAAATAAAAAAATAGAAAAAGTAATTTTTGTTGTTTAGTTGTTATTAAGCAAAAATGGTGGATTAAAATTTTTTTATAACACAATAAAAAATTCGTGCTAAAATTCAAAAGTGTTAAATTAAAAGGATTAAAAGTTCTTTACAATTTTATTTATCAGTAAATTTGTGGGTTTTCCTCTTATTCATCATTAGGCAGACAAAAAATTGCTTAAGACTAATTTAGTCTAATTTGGTACGTTCAAACAACATAAAATATACCAACAACAAACGAAAAAAAAAAGTCTTAACGGTACGGAACAAAAAAAGGTTCATCTCACGTGCAAATCATTTTTCTTCTATCAAAAAACACTTTTGACCGTTTGAATGAAATTTTCATTTTTGTTTGTTACTTTTATATTCATTTCCAGCTGACCTAAAAATTTTAAGAAGACGAACGGTAAAAAATTAAAATGATTTAAGATCTCCCAAATTTTTTTTTCTTATACCTTATATCGATTTTAACAATTTTTATTTAATTTCGTGGTTTTTATCATAAAGACGAGCTTTATCAATATAAACCAGTTAAGTGAAAAAAAAACACACTTTAAAAAGAAATTTGATCTGCATTTTTCATCCTTTTTTTTTTAATAGTAACATACTCGTATATGTATGTATGTATGTATATAATATACATATATTTGCTGCTTGCTATCTTTAAATTAAATTGAAAATTGAAGTGGATTGAAAATGATTGTTATTAGTTCTTCTTCATCGTATTTTGTATTTTCTCTATACGAGCAAAGTAGAAAAGGATGTAAATTTTTATTTTGAAAATGATGAAAAGTGGATTAGAGTTTTTTTTTTTTTTAGGTTAATCAATTTTAAAGTTATTTTTATGAGGACTTTAAGCCCATCACTTAGTCGAATTGGAACTATGAATTGGATGAATATCTTTCTAATAAGATAATCGTAAAAAAAGGATTTTTTTTCTCGGTATACATATATCCTTTTTTAATGTTATTGATATTGGTTTTATTTGTGTCGATGTAAAGGATTTTTCCAATTTTTATTTTATTTTATTTTTTTATAGTTTGTTGACATATTGTTGAAAGTGTAGTGTTTTTTCTTGAAAGGTTTATAGTGGAATTTTTATAAGAGATTACGCAATTGGTCATTTTATTTTAAGATAAAGTACAAGTGCGTATATAGCATCTGGTTGCTTTAGTCATTATTTCTTGTGACTGTGACGCCAACATATTCAAAAAATTTAAAATGCTAAGAATTTGGGTAGACATTTAATTATATGTGGTTTGTTTAGCCTGAAAAGATCTATCTAAGAAATTGTATTAATTGTTTCCAAATGTTACAAACTTGGTATGTTTTCTGTAAACCCAAAAAGAAAATATTATTTCTATTGTTAGTTTATTAAATTGTTGAACAACTATTATAAGTCGTGCCCAAAGTATTATAAGTCGTGAAACCCACAATATTCATTAAAGAAAGAAATTCATGTAGACCAAATCAAAAATCCCATTTTTTGAGGTTTCGAAACCTACATAATATATAAACATTCAATTAAATCATCTGTATTTAGATATAGATAGAATCCGACGAGTAATATAGAATACAGGTACATTCAATTACAATCAGAATTTCATAAATATAGACAGAAATTCAAAACGACCTTCAACTTCCATCAATATTAAACGAAATGAAAAAACATTACATTGTCAATACTTTAAATTGTGCCCTAATTACTGAAATCCTGTACATTTGCAACGAAATCCTTTATGATTCGTACGAAAGTGAAGTTGTTTGAAGTTTCTTTAACATTATAGAAGCCGTTGTAACGTACTGGGCAGTCTTATATGTAAGTGCGGATCAAGTGCGATTTTAACGAACGTCCTTACATCGCAAAGAGCAAGCATTTGATAATGTTTTATTGGCTGACTGAACGCGTTGAAATTGCAAAAAAAGCGGGCATCGGATTTAAGAAACTTATACTTTAAATTTCGATGTGATCCAACCCGAGAGTCACGGCTACATTGCAAATTATAAATATTTTTTACCAATATACCATATAGCGATTGTACTACGTGGTGGTTATTACAACAAAACTTAACGTACGTTAAGTGCTTTTTTGCTTAATGCTTTTTAAATTGTGGATAGAAACACAAATTGAATCGTTTATAATGCGTACTTCCACGATGAAGTAAACATTACATAAGTATATTTATACACAATACGTTGCATTGTGCAATCCTATAGACCTGACTAGTTTTCGGCGTTTACGTAATCCATACACACGAGGGAGTTGAGAATATATATATAATTTATATTAATCTTGAACAAAGCTCAATATGTATGTACATATCTAGTTTGTGTTTGTTGACGCTAACGATTATTTTACCGTAGGGGTAAAAAGCGTAGAAATGAATTCACTTCACTTTCACAATTTTATAAATTTGTACGAGTATATAACAAATGTACGAGTGTATATTTATTTGAAGGCACAAATATATACAGGTCAAAATGAAAACTATAAACTGTTCGATTTGAGTTTTGAGTAATAAGTAAAATTTATTTATGTTTTGTATTATTGTCCAGTATAAATGTATAGCACACATAGGACGTTAATTGAGCACCGCTTCGACCTGTTTTACGAGGGTGTTCAATTACTCATACGTTAAACTAGCCGTTGTGATCACTCTGGGAAGATAGAATTTGGCTGATTTGACTGCAGCTTCATGCAGTCCACCAAAATGAGGAGCACATGAAGGATAAAAGTCCAGTTGATGTGGTTATCCCTGCACATAATTTTAATCTCCTGTTCAATTTCATCGGACTGTAGCATCTTGCACATTGAGTTTCACTCGGAGTTGGCTCCAATAAAGTTTGTACCTCTATCGGTGAAAACGTGTTTGCAAAGTCCCCTGGTGCTTATGAATCTTAAGCACACGTTGAGAAATGCACTGTAGAGAGGTCTGCAACTAACTCCATGTGGACTGCTTTGGCCGCTAGGCAAACAAATATGAAAATATATGTTTTGGTTGGTGGTTTACCCCGAATCTTGTGATGAACGAAAACGGGACCACAAAAGTCCATTGCGGTATTGTAGAATATCGATGCGATTTTTTCATGCTCCGAAGGCAAATCTCCCATCAACTGTGAAACAGTGCGTGGTCGAAGTATGGCGCAACGTCCGCAGTGACTACAAATTTTCTTCGCTACTCGTTTACTCAGGTCCCACATACAGATGTTTTCTATGTACATATGTCAGTAGTGATGAAATGTCTATAGGCGGGAGCAGAATGGGATGCTTCGCTGAATAAGCCAGTGATCGCTTTGTCCGAAATGCAAATGAAAACACCTTTTTCTTTATCTGCGGTCCATATGATTTTCGTTATGCCAAACTAAGTAATTGCGCAACACAAATTAAATCATGAATGACTATTTATTCTGAGGCCGTGCATGAATTAGTTAGACAAAAATTCAAAATTAAAATTTGCCATTAATTCATAAACACGGCTCGAATGTATATTTTGTGACCAACTTAATCAATCCCATGGTTGTTCGAATTCTTATGGAAGGCTATAGGACAACAGCACCCAATTGTTCATGTGATTGATGAAAGAATTGGAAATATCGCACATTACATTATCGATCACAATAAGCTACGTCACAAACTGGACTGACATAAAAATACTATAGACGACAAAAAGTAAAGTTGTTGAACTCATTTAGTTGCGTTGTGTCTCACGCATAGACTTCTACTTAAAAGCTGGTTACGAAATGCATTATAGAAATGTTTTTAAACATAGATTCTGCAGATTATTTAGAAATATTTGTTTTTTATAGTTCTGTTTGTTTGTATTACCTATACATAAATATTGAATTACACTTTGGAATTGAACGATGGAAGATTGTTGGCATTCTCACAATGCTGTTAGTATTAGCTAAACCAATTAATAATTGATAATCGAGTAAACTATATGAACCACAAACAGCCATGAAATGTTGACCAGTTTTGTCATAAAATTAAAATTTTAAATCAGGCTTAATTCTTTAACTATATGACTAATTTTTAATTATAACACTCCAAAATTTTTAATTACAACCCACTATAGAATTACACTGAAGTTTGATAATGCTGAATTCCGCCAAATTTCAACTGAAGGCTTACAATATTATATTTATAAACATTTCAAACTCTTCTGAATCAAAAAATATCAGCAATTTTGAAAATTCAAAGTATGGTTGATACGAAATTCGAATAATATTTATCACTGATATCAATTTTGATGTTCGATTACCCTTATTCAATTTAATGATATGAAAACTATAAACAAATTGATATTTTTGTAAATTCTAGGAGAGTGAAAGCATTTTTAATAAAACGTTGTTCGTTATTTTGTTTTGTTTTTTTAAAGACTAACCAGCGATTCAATAATAATTCTTCAACAATTTGACAGTGGCATTTCCTACATAAACATTAATCGAACCCATATTACAACTTGTCGAAGGGTCTTGAAACACGAATCCCGCGCATTTACAAAATTGCTTACTTATTGTGTACAAAATGAGTTAAATGTATTCGGTGTATTTGCATATATAGGCCTAAAAAGTGACAGAATGAATTGAATTAATTTTCTTATTCCTTTTTTGCCAGTTAGAATTGGTATTCATGTATGTATATTTTCAAAATTCCTGCTGTTTGGGCTAAACAATTTTTTTATAGTCAAATGCGACACACAAATTTTAAAATCCTGTTAGAGATTATCCCCGCAGATTATGAATTGTGAAGAAATATAAACCTTATATCTCTGATGAATTTAATTTGTACGATAACCAACAAAAGTAATTTAAAATTTAACAGACAATCGGGTTATATACAAATGACGTTCTTTCCATTCGGATAATGTAGCATCTGAAAAAACAGGAGTAAGGTTTGCTGTCCTGGTCACATTCTACATTTGTACTACAATTGAATTGAATTTGCAACCAAAAATATTTCTTAAATTTTGAATTTTTTAAAGTAATTAATTCATTCCACAAGAATGGGATTTTATTAAAATTTTCAAACCGTACATTCAATTTTCTCGAATACATTTCAATTTTTCAAAAAATGTACGAAATGCACATTAACAAAAAATAAATTTTTAAAATGTTTTTCATCAAATTTTAATTTAGAGTATCCCGGAATTTTTTGTTGGAGATAAATAGACTGAATTTTAATTATTGAAGTCTTGATCATGGATTTTTTGAGGACAAAAAATTATCAGACATACAAACACATTTATAAAATTATTTAAAAATAATAATATTTAGGGTTATAAATATAATATAACACTTTGAATATACAGTTTTTATTTTTAAATATTTTTAAATTTATTTTTTAAGTTAGCCTATTGAAAACCTTCAAATTTTTTTTTAATTTTCATTTCTTACCGTTGTGGAGCCTTATGCTCTATTTCTTTTGGTATTTGAACTTTTCCATCCTTAAATTTAGCTGGCACTCCAAATCAAGTTGACAGGGCTACAGATTCAATTTAATTGATCCTTGATTGAAAAATTTTAATTTGCATACCCTAATGGAGTTAGAACCCGATATTTCCTACTTCAAGCGGTATTACATGTCATTTTTCTTGCCGATCTTCCCGCCAAAAATAAAATTTTAGTAGCGAATTAGTAGTTGAATTTAATTCAAGCTTTCACAATGAATCGAAAAGTTCATTTATTAAATATAACTCCTCTAATTTTAGGATTTTCTTAAAAAGGTCACCCATAACTTTTTATTGGACTATTCGAACCACGATTTTAGTCATTAAAAAAACTTACTTCGATACATGATAAATTCATTACTACCACAGTTTGCCTGATCCCACAACTTGTATTAATTTTAATATACAAATGCTTGAAGTTTCTTAACTCTATACAAATTTGAAGTCCAGTGCAGTTGGTTGCTTAAACATAATTTTATTTATTTAAATGCATTTTAGATAACAAATTATGGCAGTTTTATAATTCTAATATTCATGAATTTTTTAGTATTGAAATTCTCAAAAATGTTTAAATGTTCAAAATAACCAAATCGAGAGATATTCTATATAATCGTTATAGCAAATATATATATATTTGTATTAGGTGCAGTATTTGTTAAAATCTATAGACTAAAAGCTTTTTAATGTAAACGTGGAAAGAGTAGAAAATCCCGTCACAAAAGCTTTGCATGTGATTTACGCTTAGTAATAAAATTTCAAATGACAGCCGTTTGTTTGAACTAAACGAATCATTTGTAAAAGGCTTATAAAAATGTTATTTTTAGAATGTTTTCATGTGTGAAACACATATGACATTATTGAAAGCTTTTATTAATTAATGTTTTTCTAGAATAATAGGAAAACCAAACAACATATGTAAGGCTATAGGCAAAGAACCGAAAGCCAATGAGGTGAATTTAAAAAAAACACAACTAAACGAAACCTATAGTTTAATCAATTTTATCAATTAAAGTTTCATTGTGGTTGAAAAAAATAAATAGAGCTTTTTAACTTTAATGGTGATCATTTATACATTTTAACCTTGCTATAATTAAAAGAATATCATGACTGTACATTCTAGTATTATTTTTCGTTTTCCATAAAACTGATTATGCCACTTTGTATTCGTTTTCGAAATAATTCACAGCTTATAACTTATTATCCAGAACGGCTCAAAAGCTATAGTCTAAGTTGTACTGTAAATTAAGGCTTGCGCTACGTTTTATACTTTTTTTTCTTTAGAAATTATAGAAAATGAAATTTTATAATAAAATAAAATTTCAATACCAAATTAAAGATGACCTTGCCAAGCATTCACATAGTAAAACACAGGAAAAATTATCTAGCACTGATACAAGACAATTTTTCTTGTGTTTTCCCATGTAGTGCTTGGAAAGGTTGAACAAAAATTTGATATCGAAAATACTATATTAATAATTATTGTATGGATTGTATTTTTGTATATCTTTTCGGCTACTGCGTATTCCGTCTACACAAGCAATGAAAGCAGAGCTTCTGTTGAACATTTATACATGGCTATGATTAATAAAATTAATAATTTTAACAATAAGGTTTTTGTGATTTAATTATAATTTCTGTCATTTTGAAGTTCCGTGATTTGTATTGACGACTAGTAAAATGGCATTTGTTATTTAGAATTTCCGTGAAGATACAGCATAAAGCTGTATTAAAGTCTTTAATGGAAAATAATATTTATTTTATTTTATTGTTTGTGAAAATTCCAAATAACACAAATAAATTCCGTGAAAAGACAAAGTATTGTATTTCTAACAAAAGTACGTACGTATAGGTGTATATTCTGCGAAAATCTTCTGATACACGAAGAATTGATTTGTTTTTGAAAATCTTTCGCAGCAATTAAACAAGAAATTCTACTAGAAAATAAACCACCTATACAAACGTATACCTTGAATATAGAACATTTTACAACAATTGTAATTTTGCAAGGATACACAATATTTAAAAACAAAAATGTAATTGTTCTGGAGACAATACAGAATTTAATTGCACATTTTAAAATCATTATGAGAATTAAAAGATTTAAAAAAAATTTCATTGAATGCTAAGTGGGTCTCGAAGTCTACTGATCTAATTTGCATAGTCTGAAATCATTAAATATGCTAATTTATTTGAAAATTATTCCATTAGAATGAGACAAAGGTATAGAGTTGTTCTGACTAACTTATACGGTTTTCAAGCGTAATTTTGGATGTTGTATGTACATATAAATATTAAACAACGTTCACTCATTATAATTACGATCTAAAATATGTACCTATGTATGTTGAATAACATACAACATAGAAATTATTCAAATCTCTAACCTTTCATTAATCACTGATATAACATTTTGATTTGACACAATCATGAAAATTTGTATGTTTCTAAATTTCAAGGCTTTCTGATCGCGAGATGTGTTTTTAGTGAAAGTTAGATTTTTTCTAATGCCGCCTATAACGAACAAATTCAAACAAGTTATACATACTCCTGAGATTACTACTACAAGAAATTGCTCATGACATCATCTCTTGTTTAGTTCGCTGAATTCATGGAGATTCTCTCGTGCAATATTAATGTATATCCTTCATTACCATAGTACATTTGGGCCTCGGCATTTAATCCCTCCTTCGGGAAAACCTTTATTGTTTCTCCATTTTCGTTCATAACCAATTAAGAGCTACTGTCCTGCTTTCAATGCCCAATAAATCTACTAGCTAATATGTAATTTCACTTGATGACGGATGACTTTCTTTGAGTTTTCCACTATACGCCAGCACTATTGGGACAACTTTTTTTTTAAAAATTTTGTAGATATTTTAAAAAATTTACCAGAAATACAACGTATGATATTGTAGACAAAGTAGGCAATTTGTAGAAAACGTCGATAAGGTATACGATTGATAGAGTGATTTAGTGAACTAGTTCTAAAATACGGTGGGCACGTTTTTTTACGACTACTGCATAAATTACATGGCGCAATCTACCTCGCCCATTCCTGAGTCCAAAACTGATGGACAGTCATTCTTAAAAACATCAATGAATGTTTTATATAAAGGCCGTCAAAAGAATTCTACTACTAAGACTGTGTCCGAAATCTGTAATAAATATTTAATGTTTTTTTTTTTTTGAAACGTCAAATTTAAAATTGCGTAAAGACCGTGGTTGTGCTGTGTGTTCCACAATATATGTATTATTGTATTACCGCAAACGATAATATCACGATAGATTGGTTAACTCTGGAAGAACCGGAACCAGAAATTCATCAACATCTAAACGAAGTTATTGAGGAAAATGTCTGTTCCTTTAAGCAGAGAATGGGATAGTTTATGAAAAGTTAAATAAACAAATTGGATTTAAGTTTAAATTCGGACTTTTAATTATTTCATTTTACATTAATTCAGTATGTGTCGTGTGTGTCATTCATTGTGTTCATATAAATATGTATATATATATATATATATATATATATATATATATATATATATATATATATATATATATATATATATATATATATATATATATATATATATATATATATATATATATATATATATATATATATATATATATATATAGTATCATCCCGCCAAAAACATCATAAAATTCCGATCCATCCGCCATTTAATATGTATACACATTTTTTCTATTGCTCGGCCCACAACACCATATAAAATATTATTTGCACGGATCTGTCAAAAATTATGATAGAGATATACTATAATAACTTGGGTATATGAGGTTTTTGCATATAAATGTCAAAATTCTGTACTAAAAAATATTTATTACAGGTTTCGGACACAGTCTTAATTCAAATTGTGTCATAAGCGATCAAAATAATTTGCGATGTCAGCGGTTTGCTTGTGACTTATGTTTGCTCACAGTGCTCCGCTCCTACTTTGGCTAGATCAAACCATCTTAAAGGTGAGTATCATCAGGTTTATTTAAAAACCAGATTCATTGTAAAATCTTACCAACTCTAAAACTCTGTTTCCCTTTCATTATCAAGCATACAAAAAATTGGGATGAGTTAGAAATAAACTAATTTAGAAATTATATTGTAACTGTAATGGACTGGAAAGATCGAATCTTCACATAATAATCCTATGACCTAGTGTTAATGACCTACATACAATTAAATAAAATTAACAATTAAAGAAAATCTAAAACAACTAGTTTTGCAAGACAATGATGTTAGCTTTAACTGAACTTCTAAATTTTCCTTAAAATATTAAAATATATTGGGAAATCAATGAGCATCTGCTAACCATCGGCATTTGGTACCGTGTCCATAGGCTATATGGACATGAAGCTACATTTGCTCTATAGCGGTAGTCCAGTATACCGAGCACATGAAAAGAGATACCGAGGAAAACTAGCAACTGCTAAATTATATATTTTGAGTCGATTTATTATAAGTTAAATTTAAGGTAGCATGTACTAAGGAGTTGAGTTAAATTTTAAACGCAGATTTCTTAACGTATAGATTTCAACAAAGTTTGAGTGCAATTTACATTTTTAGTTTTAGAATTATATATTTTGAGTGGATTTGCTTAAATGAAATTCAAGGTAGAATACTAGTATGAATCTGAGCTAAAATCTGTAGATGTTTTAGATTATATATACGAGTGACAATACGGTAACATTTTAAACTCGATTTGAACAAAATTTGAGAGCATTTAAAATATTAATGGTGTTTGAATTACTCAAACATTGATTAGAAAATATTTTTTTGTTATATTAGATTGTGATTGAGTAGATTTTGAATTATATATTTCGAGTGGAACTTTTTAAGTTTAATTCAAGGTACAAATTATACTATGAATTTGAGTAAAATTTTGACGCGATTTTTAGATTATTTGAGTACAATTTAAATTATTTACTCATATTTGAATTTGTGAGTGGATTTGCTTTAGTGAAATTCCTGAATACAATTCTAGTATGAATTTGAGCCAAAATCTTTAACGGTTTTTAGTTGAATTGTATGAGTTAAAATAAAGTAAAATTTCACTTTGACTTGAACGAAATTTGAGTGAATTTTAAATTTTAGATTGAGTTAAAATTCAAACATTGAGTTGGAAAACATATTTTTTTTTTGTATTTTGAATTATAATTTAAGGTGTACGAGTTTGAATAAATATAAATTAATATTTCAACTGAATTTGAACAAAAATTGGGTGCAGTTTAAATTATGTTAAATCGTATTTGTTGAGAGGATTTTCTTAAGTAAAATTCTAATATGGGCTTGAATCAAAGTTTAATTATAATTTAAAGAGTATTTCAAGGTAGATTTGTTACGCAATCTTAAATGATTTAAGCAAAATTTGAAAAAATTCGGAATTCTGTATATACTTTTGAGTATAAACTTTAATTTCTATGGCAGTGTGGAAATAACGGTTTGGTGATATCTGCATATTCTATACAATTTCAAACAGATAACGCTTCAAAATAGCTTTTCTTCGATGACCTACTCACAACCATCATGCCAGCCAAAGTAAGTAATAATGTTTCAACATTCGGGATGGAAAAATTTGAGCGCATTTGATGTTGAGGTAATGATTCACATATGTCCTGGGATGAGCACATTAAAATTATATGTTGTAAAATAGCTCTTTTATTCACTTTCTTATTCTATTCCTAAATATGTTATGAGACTAACGTCTTCTTTATTTTATCAGCAACAATTATTTACTGAAATAAGTTATTATAAATTAAGAAAAGTTGAAATCTTGCAAAACAAAAGGGTCAAAGCTCTTTCGAAGCTACCCCCACGTTTTCCTTCGTTGAGTTTAAATGAAACTGAGTCAAAAGGGGTTTCGCCCGTTGGTGCGTTGCATAATTACGAAGTGGTATTATTTATGTACAGGGATAGGCGAGGTTAATTACGCCGTGGAAATTCGCGGTTATCGGCACGTAAAATATTACGTAGATTACTGGGCAAGGTTTTTTGACAATTAAGACAATGGAGACAACCGACGATTTTTAGCAATTCGAAATCAAATGCGCTGGTTTGCAGTTGTATTTTGTAAAAGAGAAATTCAATTAAGTTTTCTAGGAAGAAATTAAAAACAGAACTTTGCAAATACATGTTGGAATAAAACAAAAAATATAGCTTTAATTAAAGAATATTTATTGCACTCTACGTTCGAATAGGTCGGAATTTCAATTTTTATGACAATTTTAAATTTTAGAAAGGCAGCGAACTCAAAAAATTGCTTTTAAAAATTTAATATTTTGAATTGAAATATTCAATATTTGAACTAAATCGAACTTGAAAGTTGGATTCAATTTTCAAATTCAGAGGTTGGTATATTTAAAATTACACTTCGATTTTTATTTGACAATTCGCTAATTTTAATTTTACATTTTAGTAGCTATGCTAATGAAATTTTGGTTGTCGTTTTAGAATTTGTTATTTAAGCAAACTGTACATTTGATTAAATTTGTGGTTTGACAATTTCTACAGCAAAGGCTGATGGTATATCGGTTTCTACTGGAATCTCCATTTTATATTCCTATGAACGCGTTCAGCTACAAATATTTTAGTACGGCACAGCACAAATACACTTACCTTCTAGCTTAACTTCCAAACCCACACGTAGTTCAAATTGAAACCACAGACTATAATTAAGGTTTATAATAACCATAACACTCCTTCAAAACTATAACATGCTGTGTTTGGCTACATGTTAAGTCTTATGGATACGTCGAAGTGGTAATGTTAGCCTAAAATTGATATTATTATTATATTAGTGTCCTTGTATTCGAAAGTCTTGGGTTCGATTTCTGATGGTGCCCAACAAATCACGGTTGGGTGTTTTTAATGTGTAAGTGATCCGTTTGTGGCATTGCTGGAGTGATCCGCCCAACTTAATTTTTTTTTTTGCTTATTCAAGAAGGGTATATTTTGTTGATTTTTGTCTAACAAAAGAGTAAACAGTAAAAACCAAAAGATTACAAATTAATAATATGTACTCTGGAAAATAGTATGTAGCTGGTCACTCTAGCCATACAATTTTTTTACTGCCATAAAAAATTATAAAATCCGATTTCTAATATTAAATATTTAGTAACAATTTTTTCATGCGAATTTAACCCTCATCAGTATGGGTCATTTTACTTACATTAACGTACGCGACGAGTCTCATTCATTTGACCTACAAAAACAATTAAAAAATTATTTATTTTTGTAGTTACTGCAAATCACAACTTTCTCCGAGTGTTCAGAACAAACAAATAATGTATGGTTAGGTACAGATCCCGCACAGTTGCTTATTCATTCGGCCAAGTTCACCAAGGTACATGTAGCACCGACGTTTTTTCGTGTTTGCAATGTAGGTTCAATATTTTGACTCTCACTACTATGAGATAAAACTTGCTGTACAACAGTTTTGGTTAATTTCGAAAGGAGCGCAGAACTACGCCTTTGAATCTTTGGTACTACTAAATCTTAAACTAAACTTTGCAAGAATAAATTGCAGCGATTATTTGGTTGGGTAATTTTCCTCCATTCAGGATATAAACTTATCCAAACAACCTTTGCTGCTACTCCAGCTACGTTAATTAAATTCTAAAATTGAGCGCTGGGCCATCTATTCTGTTTTTATTTTTACAGAGAAAGAATGACACAGCTGGTCCAGAGTTTCGACTCCTCCTTTTGTACTTTTATAATACAAATTTATATTCGATTTATTCCTATTTTCGTTATCGATTTTATCATAGAAATTCATCGACGACAACAAAATTACGGCACGGTTTTTTTTGGAACTAAGCTCACCAAAGTAATGTTTTTTCGGAAACAAAAGACGTTTGATTCAACACTTTCCGACGGTTTGGAAGACAATTATTTGGTATATATCTTTTATTTTTACGCCTAGTCCCAACACATGTTATCCCCACACTTACCACACGTTGCGCTAGCTCCAAGCTGGTAGACAAATTATCAAAAGATATATTCCTGTTTGTGTTGACCCTCAGTTGACAGCTTTTTGTGGTCCTTCTTTCCCCAAATATGAAATCCCCTTCAAAAGATAACTGGTGGTGCTGTCGCATATCCACCAAACTGTGAGGTTTTCACCGGGAATATAATGTTTTACAAAGTTGGTATTACCGAATCCCAAATTTCCCGAAAAGGAGCAAATTTATCACGCTGCCTTCGATTTATCATCGAAACGAATATATTTGCATGATAATTTAAATCTATGACAAGACATGCTTGCTTTGAATAAAATGTCACCAAATAGGGCATTCCAAAATTCCTGCAAATCTGGTATGCCCTGCTTATTAAGACTGGCGTTTGTTTATCAGCAATCCGATGAAAAAGCAAATAACAACTTCGGCTGTTGGCTTCCAGATTTCTGCACGATTCTCGTAACCGTATAATTTCTTAGCCCCACGATAAGTTGAATTACTTTATCGCTAAAGAATAGCGGAAAAGCATCCCCTGGTGAATCTATGTGCTTTCCTGGTGGAAGTTAAATATGTATCAATGTATAAATATACCATTGCTTTTTTTATCATGAATAACGTATATTAAAATATATAGTCCCCTATAGTTAAATTAGAGTCTCCGAGACTCAACCCGTAATGGTTAGGGTTTTAAAGAAAACGAACATACATTTGAAGGTTATGTTGATTCGGTGTTTAACATTTTAACGATAATACTTTGCTATAAAAAATTAAAAGAAATGAATTCTTTGTCCTTGTATCTCTAAATGCAATTTTGTTTCTACCACTCTCTCTGTAAAATTATTAAGCTCAGTAAAGTTCGAGTGTTCAGCGAATTGCACAGAGTTCACTCAAGGAAATGTATATACAACATTTGTAAATTTTTAAAATACATTTTAAAAAAAAAACGGTTTTTTTTTTTTGAATATTTATCACCTGGGTAGAAAAGGCGTACAGCAGCGAAAATGATATGTAATTAGTAAAATAATAATAACAAAACATATTAACATTGCTCGACATCAAGGTTGAGTAGAACAGGGGGCCCATCGTAACAGATAAATCCTAAATTGGTATTCTTGAAATTTACGAAAAGCGATAATGGTGAATACAAAATAATGACATTTCGTAACGAGGTGATTAAAAAGGTGAAACATTTTGTGAAATGTGAATATATTTTATGAATAGTATTATAGAATAGTATTGTAAATTAAATTGGTTAATAGTTTCGAAATTGAAATTTAATCCATTTGAAATATTAAATTAGTTGATTTGCCAATTCCCACTTGAGAATTTTAATTAATTACTAGATAAATAAAAGTGATTAGATTTTTTTTGGATTTAAAATAGTAAATACCTTATTGGAAGTGTTGATTTGGAATGGCCAATTTCCCAATATCTGAATTGGAACAAGCCGAAATGAATGTGATGAAGCAAATAAATGAGTTTGTTGATTGTTTTGCGTTACCCGATAAAAATTTTTAATGCTCTTTCGTGTAAACAAGGAAATTGCGGAAGAGCTTACAGAAACTTTATATCCGTTTATGACAGTGCCAACTCGAATATCTGCTTTAACTATTGAAACTAAGGTAATTACAGAAGCGTACAGCGAATTTTAAAAGATTTGAATACTCATTATAATATTTCATTATTTTAGATAATGTGTGCTCTAATGTTATTAAAATAAAAATGAAATTGTAATTGCGAAAATGTAATAAGAGCCGAAAAAATCTTTACGAATATTTTAGTAACGTTCCGTTGCGAACATTTTCGGAATCGGATTTCCAGAATACCATTTTCGTAATACTTTGACATTAAATTGGTACCGAAAATTTTACTAATTTCAGTAATAAAACACACGAAAAATTGTATTGCATTAGTGCTAGACAAATTTTCGTGTGTTTTACTATGTGAGTGCTTGATAAGGTCTACTAATTTTTCGTATCAACATATTTTACTACTTTTTTTTTTTATTATTATTTATCAATTACAGTAAAAAAAATTATGTCAACTGGCTAGTAACATTATTATACGAATAATATAGTGAAGATTGTCTCTCGATGATTGTCGAGTGAAGAAATAAATCAGACAAATTCAAGCCTGAAAAATATATTTTTAAGATTCTCGAAGGCTTTGACAAAACGAAATTCGTTCGAACCTATATACTACGACGGTAATTTTAAACATTTCCAATTTATGACGTAAACATTTTAATTGCACTTTTGATAAATTGATATTCGAATTAATTAACAAATTTAAGTAAGTATTTTCGATGCAAAAGGTAACTAATTAAATATTATTGAATTATATGTGTAACTATACTAATTAAAATTTCTGTGAAAACTAATGCGGATTATCTATATTTATTTATATTTTAAACAAATACTAACTTAAAATAATTATAATTGGCATTTTATCTTACTTTTCCGAAAATGATATAAATAATAAAAAAAAAATTGGATTTAGTCGAAAAAATGTGAATGGAAAACTTAATTTTGAAAATAAATTACTTTACCAATTAAAATTTCGTTCGTAATTTCAAAAAATATGAAATTCTTTGAAAATCGTTTTACGTAGAATTGATTTATAAATAATTCATGATACCACACAGAGACAAATTGATCAAGTCGATGCTAGATAGATTTGCATAGGTTGGTAATTCCAAATTAATTATTTAGTTTTGCACTACACAATATTGTTCCAGGAAGTCTCGAATCAATCAAAAAAAATAAAAATCAATTTAATTCTTTATTCCATACAAGGGCTAAATACATAATTTTGTATAGGGCTCTGCTAAAATCCAATTTATCAATCATATTTCTATACACACAAGTTAAACTGGCTAAACTCAAATCTAGTTTTGAGGAGAGCGACTTCAAATTTGTACCCAAAAGGCGTAAAAGTTTATGCATATTTAGAGATTAATTATAAAGACTATTCACTTGTGTGAGGTTCTTTAAAAATATATACCGTCGAATTTTGAAATGTACAGGCCTGTGATGCAGTAGAAAGCAAAATAACAATTTAGCCACTTTACGAAATCGGCCATACAAATTAAAAAGAACTTCAAATAAGCTTTGGTCGGTTTATCAAAATTATGCAAAGGACTGTTGAGAATTTAACTATGGCCAAATGCTAAGCACATACGAAATTATCAGTAAATTCAAATGTTTTATTGTACAAGATATAAAACGAAATTATTTAATCCGTCCAATCGTCTTCGGTAGTTCCTTCGTCTTCACTTTTTATCCTGGGAGGCGCATCATTTGTACCACCTACCATTGATAAGTTGTGGTAAAAGCTGTGAAAAATCGGATTTTCATTATAGCACAGCGTGAGGCCCGAAGTTTAAACTCATGGTAGCCACGTTTCTTGAGGTTTAGGGTCTTGAAGGGTTCTTCTTCTTTTAAAGTGGTTTTATATTGGATAATTCCAAATTCATTTGTGTACCTGAACCATTTAACATCTTTCCATTTGACTCGGTTACCTTAACAAATTTCGTTTTCATGGTACGTTTTCATGACGTACTTGTTTCTTCGTTCGATTCAGAGATGATTTACATGATCTACATCGCAATCAAAGTACGTGTGTCCGGGCTCCAGAACCTTGTCATCGATTAGACTTATATTTTCGCTGCAGGTAACTGAAATGGGAAACATTAAAGGCACATAAGGATTTTTGTTTTGACCAGCGCACCAATCCGAATAAAATATTGTTAAAATGAAAGTCCTGAGCTGCCTTTTATAAAAGCACTGCTGCAAATTAAACCAAATGTTGCAATATTCATTGTACGATTTGTTTCCGCCGATATCTACTAATTCAGTTTTGCGTTCTCTTGATGATTTGTTTGATTCAAAAGAATATTTTATTTTCCATTTTCACCATTGCATAGTTGAGCTTAGCTTGACAGGTGTCATATTTATTGCAAGAATTTACGTTTTTTAAATTTAGTACCCATGGTAAGGAAAATACTACTCTAATATTTGGAAGGCGAAAATAAGTCAAAAATCTTATAATTGGAAAATGTTTGTGATGGTTAAATCAGCGTTTAGGTATTTTTGAGAAGATCACTTACGCGAGTAAGGACTCTGATAGGCCGGAAACCAATGTGAATCATCCTTGATTTCTTTAATGTTTTGTTCGGTTAATTTGTGTTTAGGTGTTTGTGTTCTCCAAAATCACGAATTTTAGTTGAATTAGTTGGGTTTGACTGCAGCTTTTTGTTGGTTACCGTCTTCAAAAATCGGAGTATTTCATCTAACACTTAGCGGAAACCATTCTGACATACCTGCTTTCGCTGTTGATTTAACTCGAAAAATTAGTAAGTGGTATTTGGTTGACTTTTGACAAGCGTCTTTGTTTTAGTAGTTTTTACTTCTACTAAATCGGAAACATGCAATAATCTAGAATTGTATTCTCCCAGTTTCCAGTAATCAATTTAGATTTTATTTCCACATTTTCGTCGGCAGTCATCTAAAGGTGTAAATGTTCGTTCCTTAATCGTTTTATTTTTTCCTGCCACGTAAGCTTTACCAGTGTTATGTTTTTGTTTACTGGTTGCCCTAGTATTTCCTAATTGTCAGAATAATTAATAAAAACTTATTAAATTACCTGATGAGAATGATATACTTTGCGGTTGCTCATGATCTTAGAGTATAGCAAGCACATTCTTCCCTCACAAACACATACACCTAGAGACATGGACACATCATCAGTGCAGGATGTGAGAACTTATCGGTCAGCAACCAAATACGTAGGCAGCGATCATCATTTGATCGCTGCAAAGCTACGATGGAAGTTTTCGTACAAGTCTGGGAACACAACGAAACGCATGGTACGTTTCGACTGTGAGATCTGATAAATGAAGATCAAAAGAAACCATATCAGGATCTTGTCAGCGACAACATTAATGAAGCTAATTATCAGTCTGACTGCGTGAACTCTGTCTGGGAGGTACTGAAAATTTCGGTTGTCAGTGCTGCTCAACAGACTTTAGGGATAGTGAAAGTCAGACCCAAGAATGATTGGTTTGATGACGAGTGTCGTCTTGCAGTTGAGCAACAAAATAAAGCCCATAATGAAGTGCATCAACGTCTCACAATCGCGAGGAAAAACAAGGCTGCTCTTGCAAGAAGGGCAGCTAAGCGGATTTGTAGACGGAAGAAGCGAGAATGGTGGAAGGCCGAGGTTCTGAAAGTAGAACAACTCAGCAATGAGTGCAGTTCGCGTAATTTCTTTAAAGGAATTACTGGACTGCACCATACTTTCAGGCGTACGTCAACCGCCATTCGGGACCGAGATGGATACCTCTGTGTCAACATCGACGCAGTACTTGACTCATGGAGTGGACACTTTACTGACCTGCTTGATGTCCATTATGCGTCACAGATTGTTGTTGAGCCACCTCTAATACAGACTGCGGAAATTTGCACTGAGGAGCCATCCCATGAGGAGTTCACTAAAGCCAGGCAGAGATTGAAATGAAACCGTGCACCTGGAGTGGACTGCATTAATTCGGAGCTCTTGATATTCGGAGGGGATACTTTGTGGAACTGTCTTTTCGACCTTATTCGATTAGTATGGTGAACCGAAGGTATGCCTGACGAATGGAAAGTGGCCGCAATATGCCCCATCTTCAAGAAGGGAGACCGGTTGAAGTGTGAGAATTATCGCGGTATAGCTCTCCTTTGCACAGCATACAAGTAACTTACAAGTTACATTTTATTGGATAGAATCACTCCTCTAGCGGAGGGCTTGGTTGGTGACTCAAGGGGAAATCAAGGAGGATTTCGTCCGAATCGAACAGTCACCGATCAGGTCTTTTCGCTGCGGATGATTCTATCTAAATATTATGAGACATCCATCCCCGTACATCAGGTGTTCCTGGATTTCCGACAGGCCTATGACTCGATCAATCGAGAGATTTTGTGGTCTGCCCTGGAATACCTAGGAATTAAAACAAAACTGGTACGACTATGTAGGATGACAGTGACACAGTCTCACAGCTGTGTGAAAGTAGAGAACAGGCGATCGACAATTTTTGTAGTTAACTCGGGTGTTCGGCAGAGGGATGCTCTGTTCCCGATACTCTTCTCATGTTGGAGTACATCTTTCGTAAAACAGAAACACCGCAGCGTAACATCTTATATCGCCAGTCCAATTAGGTGCTTGCATATGCAGATGACATATTCGTGATTGGACTGAATAGCAACGGAGTGAAAGAAATACTTGATCCGCTTGTAGAATTTTCAGCTTCAGTTAAACTTCAGATCAATGAGTCCAAAACGAAATACCTGATCTCTGGTTTTAGGGACAATGGCACACCAGATTTTAGTAGTGGCCACCACACGTTTGAGGGAGTTAGGAGGTTCAAATATTTGGGTTCTCTTATCACTCACGATAAAATCTGCTAAAATCTAAACACTTATCAAGTGCCGTGAAGCTGAAGCTTTACAAAGCGTTGATCAGGCCCGCTGTTATGTTTGGATGTAAAAGTTGGGCGCTGACGGATGAGTGCGGGAGCTCATTACATTTGAGAGAAAAATCATTCTTGTGATTTACTTCCCAAAACATGAAATAGATGGTACCTACCGAGCTCTACAATTTCTAGATCATAGATCTGATGAAGATCCCCGATATTGTGCATGAAGTAAGATCTCAGCGAGTACGCTGGCTCGGTCACGTTCTGCGTGCTGATCCGGAACGGATTGTGCAGCGATCTCTGAAAGAAGGGCCACCATATGGTCGGTGCAGAGGTCGTTGCTGGCGACGATGGCTCCACGATGTAGAGAACGAATTGGCCTTTTCAGATTGTCTTAGACAGTATGAAGACCATGCTCTGGATCGAAACCGTTGGAGCCTAATAGTTGACTCTGTAAGGGGCCAGTAATAGCCTTTAAAACTGTTCATTATTATCGTTTGTAACTGATTATTCAATTCAATTAATAACATCAAAAGACCAAGTAACTATACCGACGCTCATACCAGCACCTTTTAATGACTAAACCAACAAGTGTAGAATTCGAAACTACTGCATAGTATATGAACTATAAATGTTGTCATCAAGTCGTCGATATATCAATGGTGGCCCTGACGAGTCTATCTATCGAAAATAGCTTGAAAATAGCAAAAGTGTAATTGCAAGACAATTTGCACTTCAGCACTTTCCACTATAGCCTAAAATTTTTCGATTTGTGGACTCTTTGAGATAACATTGATTTCATTAATCTCGTGCTAATTTATTGCTTATGTTGGAATTACAGTCGTGTGAACGAGCTATATAGCCAAAACTTTACTCCTGAATCGTGTTGAAGAATTAGCGGCAATATACGTCGTTATGAAAAATGTGACAAAACCTGGCAAAAACCACAAATGCAAATTACTGAATCATACATTTTTTTGCAAATGTATCTAACTTGAAGTGTTTCAAAACCAATTTCTTTCCAATTTCATGTCCTTTTCGTCATCCATCAAAACACATCCACTGAATTTTGTGAAAATTTTGTCATCAGTCTGGCACATATTTTATCGAACATGTGTTGGTTATCTCAACGGTTTGGCTTTTTAATAACTCGGTAGCACTAATTATAGCCGTGGGGTGTGTAAAATTTTTTGGTACGGTCATAATTATGGCTCCCCGGATTATTTTTAATGAAAGTTATAACCTTTTTGTCAGATTTTTTGTGAGCCGTATTTTCCGATTGTTTGCGATCTGTTCTATACCGTTTCACCGTTTTAAAGAAACACCCTTTTCTATATAACGCTATATATAGTTGTTTTGGGTCAATTTAATAATTTTGTAATGGATAAACGCTAAAGTAGATTCATGGTATTTGAGCACGATTAGTTTTTAAATTCCGCTCGTTTTGAAATGAAATTTAAATGCATTGCCAAACATTCTATAAAACTATCAACCAATATCGCGTTGTTTCTAAAGAAATTTGATCACCCTTAAGTTTAGAACAAATTGACAAAACCACTCTAGGAATTGCCTATACATTATCGACGTTACTTACGTTGTTGACGTTATCTACGGATTGTCGACATATAGAAAATAATAGACGACCCGTAAACGCCCATCCCTGGGTACATTCCACGAAACCAGTATGTTACGTGTTCTCCTCAAAAGGGACATCTTTCGTCTAGATTGGTGTTATTTTAGTTATGTTTTATTGAGTTGGAAACTGACCAGTTTGATGACTGAAGATGAGTGGGTAAAACCATTTCGACTAACCATTTAGATCGCAGTGTTTTCAAACCATTAATATATCTTATCTTATTGAGGGAGTTGTGCCATATATCCTATATATCTTTCCTAAGATTTTACGATTTTTTTTAAAACTTATTTCATTATTAATGACGACATTGATTTATTTGTGAAATTATAGAAATCTGTTACCTCTGTATATACAAGCATAAGAAATTAAATAAATGTAATCGGTTACGTTTCACATTTTCACTATACACTGTGTGTGCTATCCAATAAAGTTGTAACAGGTTAATAAAATACAATGAAGTACTATGTTCGTATACAAATTAAAATTGACAGAATAACAATTAATCTGAGGCATCAATCAAAATCAACTGAATTGACTCAATTACACCAGGCACCCCATTACCTAACCGCCCCCACCCCGATCATCAGTATAATCACCCGTTTTCTGTTACTTTATACATTTTTGTTAAGATTGTTCTTCAAATAAAGCAAATAAAGATGAAAATAATAAAGAAAATGCTCCTATTATTTTTTTTTATTCGTTAGATTTACGAGAATGTATCAATCCTTGTATACATCTGGTAGGTTGTTGAAGAAGAGCAACAGCAGTGTGTAGAGTAGCAAAATAAAAAACGAAAAATAAAAGAAAATTTCCTTTTATGTGTTTTGTATGTGTGTATATATGTATGTATATGTGGCTACATTATGTATACGGGATAAAATACATGGCGGTGGTCTGGTTTAGGTTCATTTTCTTTTCTTACGATTATTGTTATTATTTTTCATTCGTTTTTGTTTATTATGCTAATAAAAGTAGGAAAAATGAATGAAAAGAGAATGAAAATTCTTGGAATTTCCATGGAACCGGTTTCATATATATGTTCAGAAGAATATTTATAATAAATAAGACGTTACAACATTTTTGGTGTGTGATGTCTATAAAATAAAATAAAGAAAAACTCCAGATTTTGGGTTTTATACTCTTTACGTATAAATATACGTACATAGGGGCGGTTGTTAACAAAATTGTGTTGTCTTGTCTGTGTGGTAGATATTTTATTTCGTTTCTCATTTAATATTGTTAGACTATCATTTTCATAATTTTATTTTTGTATATGTTTATATATATATATATTCTGGTTTGGAAAAAAAAATGTATTGTAAACAAAGTACAAAAAAAAAATATGAATTTTCCCCAGAGGGAAATTAATGATTAAATTATATATGAAAAAAACATATTTCATTCCTTTTGGATATTTATTTCACAAACACAATATATACACAATTATATAGATTTGATTGTTTTTCACATAATTACATATACATATTATGTACATAATGTACATTTATATACACAGGTTGTGTAATTTTTATAAACTCGACAAATAAGTTAATTGATTTATTTTGTGATTATATATACGTCTATGACATACACAACAACCTACATACATCCATATATACATATTATATACACTCGGCTGATTTTTCGTGAAAAAGGTATAGTAATTTTGATTAATTGCTTGGGTGGTTGGTGTATTTACATTTTCAAATGTTAATTGTTATTTTTGTTAATTAACTTAACGCCCTAATTAATCATGAATGATTGTAGTAATTTAAAAATAATTTTTGTGTATATTGAAGACGGTGGGAGATCAAAAGCTCCTGCACATTTTTCAATCGATTTTATTTTATACATGTTAAACTTCATTCAAAATAAAGCTATACATTAAAAAAAATAGTATTGTTACGTTTTTGCCTTGTCAAATTCAAGGTTCGATCACTGGATTGTGGATAAAACAAACGATGTAAATTGTAGATCACACTAAATTTATTTATTCCGATTATTTACACTAAATACTAATTTAATTATTTCACTTATTTAACTTAATTATTTAACTTCACAATAATTATTCTACTACACTTTAACAACACTATATTACACTTTAATAACACTTTATTTTTACTTTATAAACACTTCACTTTTTCCTTTTAATTACTATTAGCACTCTGACGGTTAAAACACAAGTGATTTACTCCCAAATGTTTGTTGCGTATTTATACCAAATATTCTAACCATTCTAGAAATCTCCACAATATTCGATTAGTGTAGATAAGTCAAGACACCTATACTGTTCTACTTTATAACAATTTTACATTAACGGTAGTGTCGCTATTCAAACATAGATGTCGCCACGATCGTAACAGTATTATGCATTTTAACTATTTATGTAGATAACCTATTGCTCAATAGATGGCATTTTAAAAAAATTAAAAGTGATGATTTTCATAATATTTTGTTTTTTACTGAACTCTATGTAAATTGTAAATATTGATATACATACAGGGGTGGGCCAAAATAAGGACGATCAAACAAAAGGACGTGATAGAGTAGATCATTTCCAGACAAAATAAGTTGATGTCTTTCTCCACGTCAGCGTCCTTTAAAAATGATCAAAAAATTTTCACAAAAATTGTCATAAAATTGATTCTGGAACATAATTTAAAATAATTTACACAAACACATAATTTTTAAAAATTATTTTTTTACCGGAAACACAAAATTCACATAACTCTTGAACCATCAACAATCATATAACATATATAATGTAATATGTATAGGGTGACGAGATATACTCTTTTCAGCAGTATTAGTACTCTTTTTACCTTAACTCTTTTGTTAGGCAATCATACCAAAAAATATACTCTTTTAAGTTAATGGGTTCTGTTTTTTTAAATCAACATACATATAAGGTTAGGTTGAGTGGCTGCAACGGCACACTTAAACTGGTGACGGTCCATTGTGAAATTACAGGATCTTACTTCTCTGTTACCTCTATATAAACCAGTTTTCGAGATCAGAGAGGCTGTGCATTAGAAATCTACCCATATATTGATGTCTTCTGTGTGCCAAAGCCGGACATGAGCATAGGAAGTGGACTAAAAGCACTGCTAGACCAAGCCTCCTCGCATGTTTTCCAAGTAGGCAGTGCCCTGTGAGTAACCCTCTTCCTACACTACATGTGAGAGTATACTTTCAGTTTATTACAGAAGACCCCAGCTCCTACTTTGCCGTGTAGCTTGGAGCCATCCGTAAAGAACTGCAATGCATCTGTTTCCGATATTAACGTAGTCTAGATTTGCCAGTTCCATCCTTAGCGATCCAATTATGGTCGAGTGTCCTGTCTGAAGACATTTCCACTGAGATATGGCTGATAGTCGGGTGGCGTAATCGCCACCGTGTTTTTATGTACCGGTTAGAATATTTAATTTGAAAATTCTAATCACTACCATTCAATATACAAAAGAAAGCCCCATACATGGATAGTGTTAACATTTTACAATGTTAATATTCATCCAACCGTTTCTCTTTGCTCACAGCCATCTCTCGGCGATCGAAAATATCCCGCTACATGTCACACCAGTTCATCAATGAAACTAGAGCTTTTTAAATTACCTATCTACTGCGCAACATCCACAGGGTACAATGGCCGTTCCGCTCGTAAACTAAATACATCTCGATTTTTGGCCTAAAAAAAATCAAGACGTAACCCGGTGGGCAAAATCTTGTTTATCTTGTCAAAATTGTAAAATATACAGAGACATATGAAATGACCACAAGGGCAATTCGATATTCCATTAGGTCGATTTGAACATATTAATTTAGATATATAGTAGGCCCACTTCCGCCATCGAATGGATATACTCATCTTCTAACTTGTGCCGATCGCTTTACGCGATGGGCTGAAGCGTATTGCATCAAATCCAAATCAAATCAAATTCGCACTACCTCCTATCACCCATAATCTAATGGCATGCTCGAACGCTTTGACCGACAGCTCAAGACAGCTTTAAAAGCCCGCGGTAATACAATATGAATCCGAACCACAGTGAAAAAAGATCTAAAGTGCTTACCAGCTGAACTTGTTTATGGATAAACAATCAAGCTAACTTGGTGAGTTCTTTATCGAAAATCCTCTTTCACCACAACGAACTAGCGACACAGTTATCGATCAACTTCGTATAACTATGCAGAACCTAATCCCCACAATTACAAGACAATCTAAACAGAATGACATTTTTATCCTGAAATCTCTGGACAACTGTGATTTTGTTTTCGTGAGGGTAGATAAGCACGGGATTAACTCCACCATACGAAGGCCCGTACAAAGTAATACGACGCCATCGAAAACAATTCGTCATATCAATTAAAGACAAAAACCACAATATATCAATTGACAGATTAAAACCGGCATAAAGAATTCACTACCATTCAACATACCTACCATTCAACATACAAAAGAAAGCCCCATACATGGATAGCGTTAACCTTTTACAATGTTAATATTCATCCAACCGTTTCTCTTTCCTCACAGCCATCTCTCGGCGATAGAAAATATCACACCACATTCTAGAATAACCACCGTATGACATGGTCGTGAGAATATAATTAACCATTACCGATTAAAATTGTAATTTGTTTGTTAATTAGCAAATCAATGTATTTAAATAATTTATAAAAAACCTCATTTGACCTCAACGCCCCGCTTATAAGCATGCATCCGTTCTTTACACCTCGGTCCCCTTCCTGTACGTTATACTTTATCAATAGATGGGGCCTGAAGCCGGAGCTGGTACACTGGCTATTCACTGCCGTAGTAAGACCTATACTTATGTATGGGGTAAGCGTGTGGAGGCCACCACCTTTTTGGCCACCACACGCTTACTCCATAAATAAGTAGAGGTCTTACTACGGTAGTGAATAGCCAGTGTACCAGCTCCGGGGTGGCGTTAGAAATCTTGCCTTATCAGTAAAAGCTAATCCTATTCCATTTAAGATAGGTGGATCTACTACCGGGATTTTATATTTCCTAGTAAAGAGTATCAGTTCAGTTTTGGACAAGCTGATTGGCAGTTCACGTCTGATGGCCCATCTCGTAATAATTAGGAGGCCATTTTGGATTACCTGCTTCACCGTGTTTAAATATTTATCAAAGACAGCTATCGCTACGTCATGTGCATAAGCAATCACTTCGATCTCTTCTCTCTCCAGCTCCAACCGTAACACATTGATGGCTATGTTCCAGAGCAGATGGGACAAAACACCTTCCTGCGAGGGGTTCCCTTGTTGCTACAGTTTGCTCTAAATTATGAATATGGATAAATTTAAAGAATTTTAAATTTAACATACATAATTTATAATAATTTTAATCAGGTTAATTTACAAAGATCGGTTAATTTTTTTAATTAAATGCAAACGCTTACAAAATTTCAGAAATTTGATATGAAATATAAAATTGAAAATTTAACAAATTTACAAATATTTGGGAATTTAGAATGCTTAAGAATTTAACAAAAAAAAAAAAATTACGGTATTTGAATAAATGCATGAAATTTTAATTAAATTCCTGAAAAATTTCAAAGTTTTAAATTTTAGAATATTTTAAAATTTGAAATTAATCCAAAGAGTGTTAATTAAAATTCAAATTAAAATTTCCTACAAATACGTTGAAATTTAATATTTATTTAAACAAACTCAAAGACAGTGGAAATTCTGAATTCATGATTCAATTAATGAATTTTGTTAAAAATTGAAAAATCCTGTTCCTCATTAAATTCTGAATTAAAAATTCGAATTGAATTTACAAATTCTGAATTTCGCCCAAATTAAATCATTTTTCTGAAATATTAATTTTCAATGTATCGAATTGAGACTAAATTTTACAAGTCTGAACATAATCTTCTAACTAAATTGGAATCACAATAATTAAATTCAATTGAAATTTTGTGTAAAATTTTAATTATCAAACCAAATCGTACCAATCTGAATTCTAAATTTCAATTTTCATTATTAAACTTTAAAATTTGGCTTGATCAAAATAATAAATTTCGATGTTTAAACAAAATCCCAATTTAAGTTTTATAATTCTAAATTAAAATTTTAAAGCTGTCTTCAAAATTTTGAAACTTTAAATATTTTCAATTTTTCTTTTTTTTAATATTTCAAAAATACAACATTTTTTCTAATTTTTGAAAGGTTTAAAACGCGGGCAAACGCGGAAAACCCTAAATTTTTCAACTAATGGTTACTCTATTGAATATGTCTATTGATCCGACTTGAAATTTCGAATTCATAATTATAAAATGTAAATCAAGTATCATACAACAAATTTAATGTTTAATTCAACAATTTCAAAGACAGAATACTAAAATTGAAATTAAAAATGTACGAAATTCAACTTTTTAATAGGAATTGACACTTCGAATTCTAAATTTTTAAAATACTAAGTTCATATTTAGTTATCCAATTCCAATTCTGATTTTCTAAAATAAAACTTTCAATTAAGGATATTACTGCATTTTAAAAATTTTAAGTGGTCCTTAACACTTAACATTGTTAAAATGCAGTAATGAAAAAAATCAATAATACAATTTTCAGAGTCAAAATATGTTTTTAAAATTTTAAAAATTCTAAAATTTAATTTGCCCGTAATTAATTTATCAGAATTATTAGTTTTAACTTGAATTTTGAATCTTTTGTAAATATTATAACTCAAAATTTAAACACGAAACTTTTCTCGAAAATTATGAAAATTTTTAGTCAAAATTGTCAAAATTTATAAAAAATGTCATCGTTCGATGTAGAATTTAAGTTTAAATACGAAAATTAAATTACAAGTATAGTTGTACATTAATATTTTTGGACGAAATTTTATATTCCTGTAGCTAGAAATTTAATTGTAAATTCAGAATTTGTCATTTAATTCGAATTTTTATTAAATGACAAATTCTGAATTTACAATTAAATTTCAGAATTTTATAAATTTTAAGTAGTCTAGGTTCTTCGATCGAATTTATAATGAAACCGGCTGTTTCGTTATACAATTCCTAATCTGATATTCCAGTTTGAACTATTAATTATTAAAATTTTGCATTTTGTCAAATACCCAAGGTTGAATTATACAGTTCTGAATTGTTAAACTTAATCAATTAAAAGAAATATTATCTAGCCTGAGGTTCCAACTTGTAATGGTTAGCATTAAAGTTAAGTTAGAAATTTAGGGAATTGGTTGCTGATCGCGTTCAAATAAATTTAGAATGGAGAAACCGAAAGTAAAATCTATGTGGATCAATACATACTAGATTTACCAAAATTGATATGCCTTTCGCGCGTTTTTAAATATACAAGCGAAGACGCACGTCCCGTAGTTTGTTTAGGCCAAAATTCTAAACCAGCAACAAAACATTAAAAATACATATGTCAAATTCTTTAATATGATTGGTTTTCCAAATTCGCATATACCCACACTATGTATATCTAAGGTTTGCCTTCAATTTCTATAATCAGATTTGTTTAACATACTAAAATGTCAAATTTAAAGCGACTTGTCATATAAAAATCGAAGTGGATTTTATAAAGCCAACTTCTGAATTTGAAATTTGTATCCAAGTTTAGTTCAATGTAGTTGATCCAATATTGAAGTTTTAAAAACAATTGTTTTTTGTATTCGTCGCAGTTCGAAAATTTTAAAAAATGTCAAATTTTTAAAATCGAATTTCGATGTGTAACTCTTTAAATTTTGAAATGGCATTTTATTAAATTTAAATTTTCAAAATTTGTTTAATTTAAAAAAATTTTAAAGGACAAAATTTTGCGGATATGAAATTTTTGAAACTTCTGAAATATTTTGGATTTTTTTTTTGTCTATTTACATTTATGGAAATAGATACAAGAAGGAAATTGAATTTTATAATTGTACAATTTTAATTCGGTTTATTGAATTTTGAATATTTTATTGGCAGGGTCGAATTTAGATAATTTTTCATAGCATGAAATGCCAAATTTCCATGTTTATTAAATTTGTGGACTGGACATTACTGGTACATAAATAAACATTTTTTGATCAGCTTATAGGACACGAGGAGATCAGTTTATAACGAAAGAAATAATTGCCTGGACAACATGAACTGCAAAAATTGTTTGTTGCTTGGTTCGAACGTCTTCAAATATTTAAATTTTGCAAAACGTAAACCTCTTTTGCGCTCGATAATATCTGGCCAGCTTTTATATGTATACATATATATATATATATATATATATATATATATATATATATATATATATATATATATATATATATATATATATATATATATATATATATATATATATATATATATATATATATATATATATATATATATATATATATAAATATATATATATATGCGGTAATTTTGACTGAGCATATCTTCTATTTTTGGAACACCCTGTATAAAACAATCATATTAAATAATGACTTTGACTTTCAATGTTCCAAAATTAGGAAACTCCTTTGATTTTTGCGTTATGATTTCCAATGGCAAAGATTTTCAAAAATTACGTTTATTTTCGTTAATTGCGCTTAAGTAATTTTTCCTTAATGATAATGATTTACCTTTGGACTTATAGGACTGCACACCCAGAGGCGCCACAAAATTTTTCTTTGGTATATGTATTAACAAATATTGAAAAATGTGATGATAACGCTAATAAACAGAAAGCTACAAGTTTTTAAAATAAATCCCAACATGGTTTTTACATTTCAAGCATATAAATATATATTAACAATTATACATTAGCTTGAAATCACTGATTAATTCAAATATTGATAACATATTCCCAAACATAGCACAATGCATTGAAAAGAATTAAGAATAATTTTCGTCTATCTTTAGGCCAATGCAAACTGAATAATTTGAACGATTTGATTAAAATAGTTTAAAAGTGTGCACGAGAAATTTAAAGTTTAAAGTTTTTTTATTAATTTATCAAAGCTCAAAACTTCCAATTTACTAAAAGTTTTACTATTTACTACAACTCTGTCTCTACGAAGCATTTTAAATGTACCAACTACCTTATAATTTTAATATTCAACAATCTCAAAACTTCATTAGTATAGTTTTATTACACCTGTATTAGTTAAGCCTAAAAGAGCACTTACTAATACTAAATTGTACTACTAATACATATATCATATTGCCAAATTAGAAGCTTTCACCAATGAGTTGTAAAATACCATAAAAGCTTTTAATTTTTCGTTCCTTGGCTGAAAACTTTCAGATTGTACTCGTATGTATCATTATTTTGTATAGTAACCATTAAAACACTTAATTAAATTAAGTGAACCTGGTCTTTAGTTTCTTATAAATAACTTTACTTTAAGTAGAATTAATATATCGTCATAACAGTTGTAATATCCTAAAGAAAATATCCTTGAAAGCTGTTAATTATTGAGTATAGTTAAAAGCTCAATCATATCTTTATTAAATAGGATGATTTCGCAATCATATAGCTCTCTGATTGTAGTGCATGTTGTTAACATAGAGCTTTTTGATATTTCAATCACTACATGAAAATAAAAATATATTTTTTAGACGAAATTGGAAATTTTGTTATTAAAAATGAAAAGATTGCATTAATGGAAATAAAAAGCTTCCAGCGATTAGGTTGGAATATTTTGTTTAATATTATTTTATCGGCCCTAAGGTAATATAGCTTTCCAAACTATGCAACATTTTAGTTAAACCTTAAAACCACTGTTACTAAATGTATTTTGGTTTAATATTTTTCGCAGCTATACTGGAAATATTATTTTTAGGATGCTTTTACACAAGTTAAAGAAAAAAGCTTGCATGTATGATTTGTGAATAAAGAGATTCCGCAGTTATTGCAGAAATAAACTATTCTACTTATACCTACCAAAAATAAGCTTCATGGAAATCTTCTTATGTTTTTGTTTAATTTTGTTTAGTAAAATTATTTGAATTTTTTCGCCGCAACCTCAAAAGCATGAAATTAATATTTTTATTTTAGTAATATACCATATAAGCTTTAATAAAATATGAAAAAGTTATAAAACCCCCAATATTTTATATTTCATTTCTGGAATTGATTAGCAACTCTTTTTAAACGATGTTTGAACTTTACGTCTAATATATTTTGGAGAATTTCACGGTGTCGATTATAGTTTGACAAATGAAATCATAATGTTATGATTTTGTAAACCCAATACGGATCATTGTATTAGTATTTGCCTCATTATGTCTTAAAGCAGGCAATACATTTATAGTCAATTGGGTAGTTGCTTAGTTACACAGCCAAAACTAATTGACTAAAGTGTAACTTCTATCGTAGCCTTGTATGTTTTCTGAAAAATTGCATCCGCCCTCGGGCAATTTTCAACACCTGGGAAGCAAATTTTACGTTGAAAATACAATCTCCCTTAATTGTATATTTAGTGCTTGGATTGAAAATAATTGATTTTCAAAGTATACCCGGGTACATTTGAGATTACGTACAAAGGCTTAGAATAGTTAGAGGTATACGCGTTTAAAATACCTATCTCTGTGTAGATATAATTACATTTAATTTCTAAATTCTCTTAACCCAGCTGGAGAGCCAGCTAGTTATTTGTATTAAGTTAATATTTTTTGACGTGTAATCATTTTGTTCACAAAATAAAATGCATCCAAACAATGTAACATATCGCGATTAGTAAATAAAGTTTGGTAAAAAATGATATTACGGCAGAAATACTGACAGTTTACGGCAAAAACTAGAGCATGTTTACAGTACATAAATATTAAATATATATTTGCATATGTACGGATGTATATACCGAGCGTTTCTTTTAAACTGAGACGATCAAATATCTCAAAAAATAGCCACTCTTCGGAAAAAATGTCCGTAATCTAAATTTAATCATACCGCGGGGGAAATACATTAGTGCAAAAAAAATAGTCCCCACCCCCGCTTTGTGGGGCGGGGGTAACTTTTAATGCTGAGATAGGAAGCCATATTTTTAATTGCAGATACGGATTCTTTTCGACTAAAAGTACGTATGATTTGAATGAAATATTTTGTTCTGTTCATGATAGATGGCGTTGTAATCGACGAAATTCAATTTTTTCAATTTCTCCTTCTTAGAACACACGCATTCGATTCTGCAATACGTTTGAAATAAAAAAACATCACGTTTTCATTGGAAATACTCGAAATTCGTCATCAAAACAATTTATTCAGTTTTGTAAATCACATTTAACATTTAAGTTATTTCTTATCTTCATGTTTTTCGTGATTGCAAAATAAACGACAAAATACTTTAGAATGGAGCGTTTAACAGTGCCAGAGAAAATTGACATGGTTCTGGTTTATGGAGAAGCTGGCAGAAATCTTGAAAATGCTGTTGCTATTTACGCTGAACGTTTTCCGGATAGGATTCGTTCACGTGCTTCATTTGGCCTTACTATCAAACAATTTATTACTGATGGAAATGTTCAACCGAAAAAGAGGACCCGTAGAACAACAGTCACTGGAGAAAATAATGAAATTGCTGTATTGGCAGCAGTGGCTCATAATCATCATATTAGTACACGAGAAATAGTTCGCGATTCCGGATTGCCCCTCACCAGTGTTTGGAGAATTTTAAAACGGCACAAGTATCATCCATATCATGTGTGTTTACACCAAGATCTTCATGGCGATGATTTCCAAAATTGGGTAACTTTTTATCAATAGGCACGTGAACAAATACAACAAAACCCCAATTTTTTTTTTGTTGCGTAATGTTCTCCGACGAATCATCTTTTACAAACCATGGAACGGTTAATCGACACAACATGCATTATTGGAGTGTTACAAATCCGCACTGGCTTCGTCAAGTTGAACATCAGCGTCCTTGGACTGTCAACGTGTGGTGTGGAATAATTGGCAACAAACTCATAGGCTCCCACATTATTGAAGGCAACTTGAATGGTCAAATGTACCGAAACATTTTGGAAAATGAACTGCCAATATTATTTGAAAATTTGAGCTAAGAAGTGAGACGGAACATGTGGTTTCAACATGATGGTTGTCCTGCACACTTCGTTGATGGCACGTAAAATACTTCATCGTGATTTCAATGGTCCCTCGATCGGTAGAGCTGGTCCGATAAATTGGCCCGCCAGATCACCAGATCTTACTGTGCCAGATTAGAACTGAATAAATTGTTTTGATGACGAATTTCGAGTATTTCCAATGAAAACGTGATGTTTTTTATTTCAAACGTATTGCAGAATCGAATGCGTGTGTTCTAAGAAGGAAAAATTAAAAAAATTGAATTTCGTCGATTACAACGCCATCTATCATGAACCGAACAAAATATTTCATTCAAATCATACGTACTTTTAGTCGTAGAATCCGTAGCTGCAATAAAAAATATGCCTTCCTATCTTAGCATTAAAAGTTACCCCCGCCCCACAAAGCGGGGGTGGGGGACTATTTTTTTTGCACTAATGTATTTCCCCCGCGGTATTATTAAATTTTGATTATGGACATTTTTTGCGTAGAGTGGCTATTTTTCGAGATATTTGATCGTCTCAGTTTAAAAGAAACACCCGGTATATACCGAGAAGGTTAAAATATTTCGGCTCTTTTGGCCTCACAATAACAGCGTGGATGAGGATATTAAAGTACAGTTAGCAGCTGGCACCCGTGATTTTTACCTTCTAACGTCACTGCTTAAATAAAAACACTTATCAAGTGCCGTGAAGCTGAAGCGTTACAAAGTGTTAATCAGGCCCGTTGTTATATATAGATGTGAAAGTTATGCGATGACGGATGAGCACGAGAAATTCCTTACATTTGAGAAAAGAATCATGCGTGTGATTTACGGCCTAAAGTGCGAAATTGATGGTACACAACGAGCTCTGTACAATATCGAGATTAAAATTCTGATGAAGATCCCCGATATTGTACATGAAGTAAGATCTCAGCGAGTACGGTGGCTAGGTCACGTTTTGCGGAATGAATTGTGCAGCGATCTCTGAAAGGGGGGCCACCATATGGTAGGCACAGAGGTTGTTGCAGGCGTCGATGGATCCATGGTGTGGAGAACGATTTGGTTTCTTCAGATTGTCTAAGACAGCATGAATACCAGGTTCATTATAGAAAACGTTGGAGCCAAATTATTGACTCAGTAAAGGGTCTGTAATTACTAATGTTGATACAGAGGTTTCCATCCTGGTCGGTTTACGTAGGCCTGAAAATATAGTGCAATCCTGCAGCAATTTTTTTAAAGAAATTACGCGAACTGCGCTCATTACTGAGTTGTTGTATTTTCATTCCTAGCCAATAAGGAGCTCTCGAATGCTGGGCTGGTAGCATCGCTACCATATAAACGTATGTCCAGGATAACCATCTATGATTTGGACAGGGCCGAAAAGATTGAGGCAATCAAAGGAGTCTCAGTAAAACAAAGGTCTGAATCAATAAAGATCGAGGACTTGAAACAAAGTTTCATGACTGGACCGAAAGAGGCCAAGTCAGTTCATTGGGTAATAGAAATGTCACCAGCTGAGAGGAATAACCCCATAAAAAACCATCGTGTTTATCTAGGCTGGTCCTCATGCAGAGTAACAGACTTCACCAGGTTGACAAAATTTTACAAATGCCAGACATTTGGACACATTTCCAAGTTCTGTAAGAAACAACACCACACTTGTCGTCACTGCGGCGACAATGGGCATGACCAAAAACATGCTGAAAAAATAGTGAAGATGCTAAATGCGCTTCTTGCCGTAAGGCAAACCGGACTTCTGACCATTCGTCACGTAGTAAAGTTTCTACCTAATACAAAACGGCTTTGAACCTAACGATGAAGCGAACTGTCTATGATAGTTAAAAATAAAAATAATTATCGATCGCCTAACTGAGTATGCAAAATGCTAAAGCAATTGGGTATGAGATTAGACAATCTATTGAAAAAGAAGCAATCCATATACTCCGCATGCAGGAACCATATACGCGGTAAAAGAGGTCATAGGCGGAATGAAAACGTTCACTAGGGTAATCAGTGGAAGCAACGAAAACATTAAAGCAGCAATTGGCATACTCAATAACGATCTTAAGGTTCTTAAAATTTCGCAGTACTGCGACTCACACTGTGTGTGTGTCGAGGTGAGATCTAATATAGAAAAGTTTTACTTGGACAGTATTTATTTCTAATATTCAGACGATCCAGTGGAATATGCTAATAAACTCGATAAAATCATGGATGGTCTAAAAGACCATCCTATTATCATTACTGGCGACTCAAATCAAAGTCTAAACTTTGGCACAAAAAGGACGCAAACGAGAAAGGAGGCCTAGTTGAAGAAATCCGTGCAAGAAGTAACCTATTCGTTATAAACGAAGAGGGGCAGCCAAGTACATATTCCCACAATGGACAGTCAAATATTGATCCCACTCTCATGACGGATGGTCTGTTAGGAAAAACTTTATGTTGGGCCGTCCATAAAAATTGGACATCAAGTGACCACATAGTAATTGTCTTGATTTTGGGTTCGGAGAACACACATAATGATTCCCCAGCATCAAAGAATGTTCCTCGGTAAGCACGGAGGCATGCCAATTGGGAGAGTTCTTACAGCCAGCTAAGTAGCATCTGGCAAAGCCTGGCAATAGACCTGAAGGTTTGGATCGAAAGCGATATCGATCGAGTTGAATAAATAATAACAAGTTCAACCAACAAAATCTGGAGCGCTACTTTTCCACGTAAACGTGCTCGCAAGTCAAAATTGTTTTGGTGGTCTCCTGACCTAAGCGAATCAAGAAAATTGGTTCGGAAGTTGCGCAAGCTATATGAAAAAGATAAAAATCCGGAATCTCGGGAAAGCAAAAGGCCCAACTATGTGGCATACCGTAAGGCGTACTTCAAGAATATTAGAGAAAAAAGCCAAATGAGCCTAAAAGAGTTCCTAACGGAGCATGGAAATGCTGAACCGTGGGGCTTTGTCTGTAAATTTAGCACAGGCAAATTGAAAACGAATGAGGTTATACTAAGTACCCTGGTGAGCGGTAAAAGACTAAAAACCATCTGTAGAGATGATACTACAAAATGCTTGCTTAACACCTTACTACCCGACGACTATGAGGAAAATGACACTGAGAGGCAAAGAGAAATCCGGGCCGATCGTAGCTCTGCATCAACTACACCAAACGTGAGCCACTTCAGTGATGAAGAGGTCACTTTGGCTATCATGTCTATGAAACCTGGTAAGGCGCCAGGCCTAGACAACATCGAGGTCGAAGTGTAAATTAGTTATCATTAGAAAAACTGGAAATAGGTGTCAAACCGATCCCAAATCTTATCGACCAATCATGCTGTTGCCTGTCCTTGGTAAGCTATTCGAAAAGTTAATTTCCGGCAGGTTAATGGACGGACATATTTCAAAAAAGAGGTACCTATATAGTGACAAACAGTTTGGCTTCAGAGAAAGTAGTTCCACAGAGGACGCAATGATCAATATGGTCAAAGATTCGAACCAAAAGTACAATTTGGGAGTATTCCTAGATGTATCTGGCGAGTTCGACATCCTATATGGTGGCCCAGCATTATGTTGGAGCTAAAGAGGTTCAATTTCCCATGCAATCTCTATAACATCCTAAATTACTATTTTTCTGAAAGGAAAGCCACTGTTATTTCAAGTTATGGCACACTTGAAAAAATGGTCAACAAATGATATCCGCAAAGTTCCATGCCTGGTCCACATCTTTGGAATATTGTCTTCAACGGAAGCATGAACCAGGAAGTACAAGAAGAAGCATTTGCGGATGATAAAGTAATGCTTTTTGCTGGGAATTCAAGACAAAGTATTCAAGAAAAAGCGCAGCTTGCCGGAGACAGGATGGTGGATTGGTGCAAAAGCTACAAAATGGAGCTATCCTCAGAAAAGACAGTCATGATCCAACAAAAACGTGACAGTGGAAGGCGATCAAATTTGGCCAAACCTCATGGGCTTGCTCAAGAGGAAAACGAGAAAAGCATCAATAGCAATATGGCAAGATAGATGGGCGCACTCAGTGAACGGCAGAATAACATATAATTATCTGCCAAACATTGAGGCGAGATTAGAGACAGAGATTTCTCTAAGGGTATGGTTAACCACAATGTTAACGGGACATGGTAGAATGGCCTCCTATATGCACCAACTGGGTCTAGCGGACTCAAGTACCTGTGAATGTGGACAGGGCTAGGATACAAATGAACACATCCTCTATGACTGTAATCTAGCTCAAGAAGCTAGAAATCAACTAATAACTGACTCAAGAGTTGAGTGGCCAGCAAGTAAACTAACTCTAATACTGCCAAACAAACTCAACTCTTTTAAGAAGCTTTGTGATACCGTCTTGAGCGGTAGATAGACAAAATGATTTTCAAAATCTTAATTTTCCTCGCGATTGTAAGACGTTGTTGCACTTCACTATGGCCTATATTTAGTTGCTCGACTGCAAGACAACATAAAATCAATCATTTTTGGGTCTGATTTTCGTAATACCTAAAAAGTCTGTTGAGTAGCACTGACAAGCGAAGTTTTCAATACCTCCCAGACAGAGTTCACGCAGTCAGACTGGTAGTTAGTTTCCTCAATGTTGCCGCTGAAAAGAACCTGATATCGTTTCTTTGAATGTTCTTTTCAGCAGACCTTATTTGGCTGCTGACCGATAAGTTCTCATGTTCTGCACAATCCGAGCTTGAATTTTATGATATCCATATTTTGGTAATTTTATGATATCTATAAATTAAGACAATTAAGAATTAAGACAATTCGAAAATTTATGTAAAACGATTTACAATTTTATGAATTAAATATAAATTTGTGAACTTATATTTTAGTCGTTTAGAATTTGTAAACCAAACAAAACATATTCTCTATATTTACTTTTTGCTGACTAAGACATTACCCGAATATAACATAATTAAATATTAAAAGATACATATCTTCAACAATATAGCATAATCATCTGTGTTTCGACCATAACACAAACATAACCATTAATACATCAATCTTATAGTTGTATATACAACATACATTCTTAACTCGGCCAGCATGATAAATTAGAAAATATATTTAATTAGAAAATAACGCACTGTCTCTGTGAATGATAGACCATGAAACTTGATACGGTTAAAATTTTATTACCACCTTCACCACCACCCACTATAACAATTTAAGTATAGTGTGGTGTAAAATGGCGTAGAATGAATCGAAGAAAATGGGAAAAATAATAACGATTAGTAGTGAGAAAAACCACCAAACCCGCAAACCAAATGTGTTTCTAATACATATACCTTATATGTATACGAAACATATTTCGATTTAGATTTATCGAGTAATTTGAGCACTGTCAAAACCAAATATGTTATATACAAACTATGCATATACACATGTCTGTACGGATATACAAAAATTCCGAAGTAAATTGTATCTATAGTTCAATTTGTACTATGTAAGAAGCTTGTCTTCTGTATATATATGTACATATATACTTACATCCATTAATAAATAAATAAATAGAAAATTGTATCTATGACGTAAACATAATTAAACAAAAAATCGTTTTTATCATGAATATTGGAAAATTTGATTTCTTTTTAGATAATATTTTTCATTAAATTTCAATTTATTGGTGTAGAAGCTTTATGTCTTCTGTATTCAACTTTTATACTTGTTGTATACTGTTTTGTGCGCTGTATATTATGTGTGAGGGTGGATTTTAATCAGTATTTTATAGAGATATAGGTATTTTGTGGTAAACAATTTACCTACTCAGGTTTCTTGGAAACAATTTTCTGTGTATATACGTGCGTTTTATTTTGGTGCTTTTAAACTTTGTCGTACACAATTAATTAGAAGCGCTTAATTATACGTGCATAAATGAGTTGGAAAAGTCGTATATATACCTTATCAAAAGTTTGGAATAATTTGAGCATTGTGAAAGATAAATTAGGCATTTCTGAGAAATACTTATTTAGGAAATTAATTTGTGTGCGACACATCCAAAGATTTAAAACAAGCTTTTAAGTATATTAATCATGTATAAGCCGTTCTTTATTATATTCTATAAAAAGCGCCCGGTGACGTCAATTCACAAATTCAATATATGAAGCTGGAAGCCATACCAAAAGTTATGTTATTTCTTTTTTTGTTGTTTAGTACTTGATAAAAGAAAAATTTAATGGAAGACGATTTTTTTTTGTTATAAAGATACAGGGTGTCAAATATTTGAAAAACACGTGGGCATGGTAATGTATTTTTGGTAATGTCGGATAATTATGATAGAAGACTCGTTTTTTAGGTAAAAGTGTGAAAAATAAGAAAAAAACATAAAAACTGGATCAACTTTAAATTCTTCCCTCTTCAAATTCCTGCCAAAATTTTGTTTTCCAATTTTCTAGAAATGTAATTTTTAAAAAAAAAAATCCGCTTAATATTCTTACATATACCAAAAAACCAGAGTACGGAAATATTTTGGGCTTGTGACACAGGGTGTTTCCAATTAATTAATTAATAATGTTTCGAAGCTATCAAATTCGTTACCGTTAGTTAAGCCGGATTTTTTTTTTTTTTTTTTAATTTGGCTGGAACCCATTAAGGTTCCGCACCCAATGTATTGAAGGGCCAAGGTGCAAACCTTGGATTCTATCAAATCACGCTCACGCGATCTGCACCCTTATAGGAAATTTGAGAAGTGCAGAAGTTTATACCAAGGCAGAGAGGAGATGCATAGGAAGTGTCCTGGAATTAAACACATGAGACCTAATACAATGGAAACCATGGCTGCTGCCGATGAAGTGTATGCCATATCATCATCTTCAAGGAATTCATCGCACATGGAATTGTTGGATAGTCCTATGCGATGGAGATGACCGTTAAAACGGCCATGGCCTGTCAGAATCGATACCAGTATTCTTAAGTAATCCTTTTTATGGATTATTTATGAAAGAGCGTAATTAGTCGAGTTAGGCTCAGTAATAAAGTATCTCCCCTTACGGCAGGTGGGGGTGGATAACCACGCTTGCTTTAAGTTAAGTAGAGCAGTATTTTTGATTATTTGTTTACCAATGTAAAGAACCAACGGAGCAGCAGAGTCAGGTTCAACGAAACATGAACGTGAGCCAATTTGTGCCAAATTGTCTACGATTTCATTATCTTCAATGTTACAATGCGCAGGTACCCACAAGACCGTAAGTTTGTTACTACGGCAGAGAACATTCAAAAAATTCTAACAATTCTTCACTAGCTTTGAGTTGGTCAAAGGATTATTTAAGGAGTTGAGGACAGATTTCCTTTCAGTACCGAAAATAATATATTCACCATTAACCGCGAAATTAATAGCTGTAATGGCACAGCGAGTAACCGCGATTAATTCCGCTTGAGAATTCAGGCAACAGAGATGGAACAGAAAATGCATCGGTATTCCTACGTCTAGTGAATACAACCAAGTCAGTTTTATAGGGGTTCACATGTACCACTGTTCTACATCAAGTAGAGCGTGTTATCAAGGCACCACTGTTCTACAACAAGTAGAGCGTGTTGCTTTAAATCAGATAAGACATCCAAAAGCTTACCAGAAACTGTCAGAACCAGGTCATCAGCATAAAATGAGCAATGAGACCGGATTCCTGAAGTTTTACAGTTTTTTGCTCGTCAAACAGAGGTGAAAGCACTCCTCCTTGTGAACAAACCCTGGCAACTTTGACTGTAACCTAGCTTTCATCTAGCACGGAGATAACGATGCGAGATTTAAGCATAAATTTAATCCATTTAACAATGGTAGATTTGATACCAAATTTGGTACAGGCACTAGTAATCGTATTGAACGATGTATTATCGAAGGCTCCTGCAATATCCAGGAAAGTACTCACAAGAAACTCACTATTACACAGTGATCTTTCAATCCTAGTTACAAGTACATGTAGTGCAGTTTCACAATTTGCCAACACTGTATAAGCATGTTGCATGTTGCTGAGCGTAGCGCCAGTTAAATGGTGATCTCTGATTAATCTTTCAACAATTCATTCTTAAGATTTGAGAAAGGTTGATGACATGCAAATAGGCCGAAAAAACTTGGGGCGGTATAGTCCGACTTGCCAATCTTCGGAATAAAAATAACTCTACTCTTGCTCCAAGATTGTGAAACAAAACTAAAAGCAATGCAAGCCTGGAAGAGATGCAGTAAATGATCCCTTATAAAGGGAAATCCATGCTGTAATTGAGCAGGAAAAATACCATCACGAACGTCAGATTTATAAGGTGCGAAGGACAATATACTCCGGGGCATGATTTATTAATCTGCAAGCTAAATTCCAATCAGGAGTTTCAACAATAACGTTAGTGGTTTCGACAATATTGTCGGAATTGCGAGTGATACAACCTGGGAAATGAGTAGAAAGATGAACTTCACCTACTTCCTTATTAGAGGAAGTAAGCTCACAATTGGGTAGTCGAGGTTTGTTTAAGGTTTGTTCCGAGATTTATGATTAAAGATAAGTGGATACGAAATCTCGAGTCCAGTTGAAATTGCTTTCGACAGCGCAGAAGCCTGCAACTCGATATCCATACTGCATTCCACAACTGCAAATCGATATCCACAAAGCCGTTAGACATTAGATTTATACATTCTTTTTTTTTAGAAAACTGTTTGATTTTTCACTATTCATAGAGCTATAAGCTTTCTAAACATAACAGTAGAACATTGGGAAACCGTATGGTAAATATTTCTTAAGTTATGTATGAGTGGCGTCATGCTACGAAATAAAAAAAAAATTGTATTAAAACTTTGGCGGGAATTTGAAGAGAAAACAAGAACAACTGATGACAAACAAAGATGATGCAGTTTTTATATTTTTTTTAGTCGTTTTAGTTACACTTTTACTTAAAATATGAACCCTCTATCAAAAATATTCGACAACTTGTTTTTTAATGTTAATTGCTGCTCTCAAAAGCAGTTCAGTAGACTGATATTCAGCGAATATGCTGGAAGGTCATATACAGGTCTCACTTACTTATAGTTAGTATAAATTGATACAACAAATACATTTAACTATTATTGATTTGATTTTTGTAGGGGCCACTACACGTTCGAGGGAGTGAGGTTCAATTATTTGGGCTGTCTTATGACTCACGATAACATTGTGAATGAGGTTATTAAATTGCAGCGGCAACTGGCAGTCGTGCTTTGCATCCCCTAAGGCCACTGCTAAAATCTAAACACCTATCAAGTGCCATGAATGAGAAGCTTTATAAAGCGTTTATCAGGCCCGTTGTTATGTTTGGATGTGAAAGTTGGGCACTGACGAATGAGTACGAGAGATGATAGATATTCTACTTATTCAGCTTTGGAAAGCTTGTACTATGTTCATGAATACAGCTGAACAATATCTGTTTTCCTCAAGCGCTTCTTAAATTACATGAACTATTCTGTGTACCTGCTCTATTGTTGCGTGCTCTGGTCTAAACCGCACCTCATAGTCCGAATTCAGCTTCTTCTCCAGCAATATAGGCTTTAAACGTTCAAGCAGATTGTTTCAAATCGGTCTATACGACATAACTTCTTCTGGAGGCTTGCCTGGTTCTGGTATTAATATAACTTCTGAAACCTTCCATTGTATTGGGAAATGTCCAGTTCTAAGTATTGCGTTGAATAAGTTCGTTAGAAATCGAATACCTTTATCTGGCAACTGTTGCAAAATTTTTCTTTGGCAAAATGATATCCTGGTGCCTTTTTAAGGTTAAGTCTCTCTGTATCACTGTTTCTACTTAGATGATAGAAAACTTCGTAATTGTACGATTCATATGCAACAGCGGTTACAATTGATTTTGATTGTGTCGATATACCACGTCAGTAGTTTCTGATGGATATGATTGTAATGCTTTTTCGGAATGGTCTGCAAATACCTAAGCGTTTTTTTCATTATTTCACGCCCAGGGACTGTCACTTTTACGTATATGATATTGTGGTTGTTTCAGCTTCCTAGTCGCTTTTCATAGTAAATAGTCGTGATAAATATTCTTGAATTGATTGGTTCTTTTCTATGAGCAGCAGTTCTTTTAGCTGTTTGCCCGTCTTAATTTTCTTTTCTCCTTAATCATTTGCTTGACAAAAATTGAACATTCCTCATTCGTTTCTTTCTCATTTTGTACTGGTGTGGACTCATACTTTTCCACATCGTGGTGTTTGATCATGTTTATGATTATATCTTCTGTTTGTGTCATATCTTGGTATTTTTGTGAAACTTCTGCTGGTGTTATTCGTTTCGGAAATTCTTATTACATCAATTTCTTCTTAATCATAAAACTTTTAACTCGTGTCTCATCGTTGGCATTTCAGATTGCTATAGAGTTGAAGGGTTCTGGACATTGAATGATTTAGAGGCAATGGTCGTTAAGAGGTTAAGGATAGTATCCATTTTGACCATTAATTTTTCTATCATATTTCCCAACCGTTGTGTGGAAGACAGCTCAAGCTGCTGGTTATGAGGTTTTGAATTCTCCTTTGAATAGTTTTGCCTGGTATGATGGGTGACTATCTGTAGCCCACTTCTTCTTTCACAATGATTTGTGAAATGTTCACCTGTACATTTGACACACCGTTTATGATTGCAATACGATTTAGTATGCCCGTATCTTTGGCAAGGATAATGCATAGTATACCACTTCCCGCTTAGCATGCGGCTTTTCCACTGAATGCATCAGTCGATTGGTGGAATGTATTCTATAATTTGTTTCACTCATTTATCACTCCACTTTAAAGAGGAGGATGGACTTTTTCGTGTCTCTTTGCCGTATGTTGCAGATATTAACATCATCGTGTTATTAAACAAATCTTTAGTGTTAATTGACGGATGTAAGTTGATAGGTTTTCTCCACCTTCGGTTGGAATGAATGGAATTCTGTGCTTCACTACGCCAGGGCTTAAATGACAGCTGGGTATGTTTCGGTATCTTTTATTTTGGATTTTAGCTTGGCCTGATAAAAATATTGGTGGCGCTAATGGTTTTTGTGCTTGGGGTGAATCTTGGACTTCACGGGCAAACAATTGAAGCGTGTTGACAAAGGCACTGTAGGTTACGCTAACCAATAGTAATTTATCTTCATTTGTTTTCGTTTGTTGTTAAAGGTGACAGAGGACTCGCACCTCTACTACTTTTGCTGGCCATCCTTCGGCATCTCCAGACATATGTATATATCGATGGCGGAGATACATTTGGAATGCTCAAATCTTGAAGTTGTTCCGATTGTGGCAGTAGTTGTAGTATCAATCGTATTATGAATTTGGGTGACACCGTAGAATTTTCGGTTTGTTGAAATGACGTCATATTTTTTATTAATTTTACATCAATTTGTGTAGCTTGAAGCGAACTACCTGGCTGTGTTCGTGCGGTGTTTCTGTAGTTTTTATAAAGTGATTAAGAAATTATTATTTTATTTAATGTTTTATTTAAGTTTATTTTTTCTTATTTTTCTCTTTTTGCACAATAATATAAATTTTAATGTTTGCTGTTCAATGGTTGAAACTCGAATCATCTTCTTGGCGTTCTTGATTAGACAAAATTGATCGTTTTCTTCGTCAGCGTTGAAGTTCAACCGTTGAACCTATTTGTAACGAACATGAATGTAGCACCATTGTGTAACAGAGCACGACATTTCCCACACTCGCACCGATGAAATTACGAATCCATGCTATACTGGTGTGTATTTAATAATCGTTGCTATGAATTTGAGCTTATTATAAAATGTTTGTCAGTGATAGTCAGTGAAAACTGCAGAAAAATCCAAACAACATTTCTGAATTTCAATATACTTCCAGCCGACGATTTCAATCTTCTCTTGGTACTTAATTCTAGAATTTTTTTTGTTGGTTTACTTGACTATACAAAACCGAAATCAATCTCGAACACAATCCGATCCACATTTTATTTATTATCAACTGATTTTCATTTTGGTTGAATTTTATTGTTTTTCAAATGTTGTTCCAAGAATAAAATAAGGTTTCTTAGAAATGAATTTCTGGTTTATGCTTTGTAAACAGCAACTTAGGCCCTTGCGGGCTGTTGTTTCTCATTTAACTATGTATAAGTATTAAATAACTAAATCAAGTTACTATTTGTCATTTTGAATAAAATTTGATCCGCTGTCACACAGTGTAGTGAGACAACACTGGTTAAATTGAAAATGGAACATTTGGACAACTGCTTACTCTTAAAATATAATTCGATATGACTTGACAATAAAAACTGTTTATTGAATTTTAATTGGCAATAACTTTTAAAAGTCTTCAATCGATTGGAGTTTAGCTGCAGATAAGAAAATGTATATTAAATTTCTAACATCCAGGTGTGAATCAGTTGTTGTTCTGCTTGTAGGTCGAGCAAAGCATATACCTAATATATGATGTATTTGTAAACGAATATTGTGTATACCTGATTGTTGTGTATGTATATTGTATACTATCAGCTCTTATTCTATTTTCAATTTATTTTTAAATGCATATACATATGTATGTAGTGGATGTGCATTTGTATCTTCAAATGTAAAACTAAACCGATCTAAAAGCTAAATTTGGTTCATGTTACATATATACACGCCATAAACATACAATGTACTGCGCTGTTAAAAAATATATACGTGGAGTATATATAGAGTAGAAATAGAATCGATTTCAAACACACACACACACAACGAAAATATTTAGCTTTGTCGCCTGAAGCGTTCAATTTTTTATTGTTAGCGTTGTTGGTTTTTTTTTTTGTTCAGCTCGGATCAAACATTCTTTGAAAATGTTAAATTGTATGGTGCTTGGGGTCTTCTCATTCGTTTGTGGTTGGTTAAAAATGCACAATGGGTAATCAACTGAAAACAAAAAATTACTGAAAGCTTTTATTGTCTGTGGTTTTACTGATATGTTCTCATGTTGAAAGTCAAAACTTGATTTAATAATAAAGTTGAGGTAAATAAAACCGATTCAGTATTGCAGAAACATGAATTTTTTATCGGATCTTATATAAAGATGTGGACTATTCAAGTATATCTAAGTTGACTGTGACAAGTCCACATAGAAACAGTTGCAAAAGTTTTATACTAATGGTTTACACAAAAGGATTTCCGATCGATTTGCATTAACTTTTTAAAATTAGTTTCCAATTAATAATCTTTGGTAAATACTTCACATCGGTTAAAACTAATGCTGATCTCATTTTATTTAGTCGTTTTTTTAAATCATAATTACCAACATATACATTAATTAGAGACTGTCCGGATTGTGGATTTATTGTCCTTTGAAAGTTGAACAGTATCCCTAGTTTGTAGACGGCCAGGGACGGGCATTTACGCGTCTACTATTAATTTCTACGTCATCAACCCGTAGACAATGTAGACATCGTAGATGATTGATAGAATGATTTAGTGAACTACTTTTAAACTACGATAACTAGATGTTTCTTTTAGGTTTAATGTGATATGGGTGGGATAGGTTTAGATTTTTTTTCAATGCATTATAATGTCATTTTCAATTAAGGTTTCTTTAGAAAAGTTCTAAATTAAAATATTTTCATAATCTATCTTTAAGAAATCTGAATGTTCACAAAAGTAGTTTTATCTTTTAACCGGTTATTGATTTTTGTGATTTCACAACTATAGGGGAGATAAAATTGAAACGGTCAAATTATTTTATTTGTCAAACGAGTTAACTGAATCGCTATTTTATCAGTTAATACAACACTGTGAATTGTGAACATTAAATTACAACATGCTTAAATATTGTAGGTCGTGGATGTTGTCTTAAATGTCGGCGTACACAACAAAAAATATTGCCCATTAATCTACGTGCCAACAACTGCGTACATTACATGGCGGAATCTATATCTCGCCCATCCCTGATTACAAAACGGATAGAATCTTAAAAATGAATGTTTTATATATTATAGAAGTTAGTTATAACAGACCGCAAAAACAAATCCACTACTAAATTCAATTTCTGCCATTAGCGATAAAATTAATTTCAGATAGCGTTTATTTCAACCTACGGTTTCTCATAATGCTCAGCTCAGAAAATTTTAAAGGTAAGTAACATTAGTCCCAGCCATGCCGAGCACATGAAAACAGATAGCAAACGAAAATCTCTGTTTGAAATCAAAGGTGGGGTAAAAATGCCGCTTTCCAAAATTTTATATTTTTTTAAACTTATTTGAATTTTAGTAGATGTTAAATTATATATTTCTATTGAATTTTTAAAGTGAAATTCAAGGTAGAATTGTACTATGGAGTTACATAAGTTAAATTTTAAACGAGTTTTACAGATTTTAACGGATAGATTTCAACAAAATTTGAGTGCAATTTAAATATTAATTAAAACTCAAACACTAATTAGAAAATAATTTTTTGTTATATTTGATTGTGATTGAGTACACTTTGAATTATATATTTGAATGAAACTTTTTCAGTTAAACTCAGTTTACAATTTGTACTATGGAGTTGAATTAAAAATATTTATTTAAATTTGTGCTCGTATATGGACTTCGAAGTATGTATTTGTTGAGTGGATGGGCTTAAGTCAAATTCCAGGATAGAATCCTAATTTTTGAGAGCCTAATTTTTTTAATTTTTATATTCATCTAAAATGAGTGAAAATAAAATAAAATATTTTTTGAATGCATTTTAAATTGAGTTGAAAAAAATATTTTGTCTTATTTGAGTTTGCGTATGGATTTTGAATTATAATTAAAGGTATAAGAATTTGAGTCAAATTTTAATTTCACTCAATAAGATTTGAAAGAAAATCTTTAGTTAAACTATATGAGTGAAAAAAAATTAATATTTAAGTGGAATATGAACAAAAAGAAAATTGAGTTCATTTTAAATTATGTTTAATTGTACTTATTAGAATTTTAATAGCTTTTGAACTACATATGTGGAGTGGATTTTCTTCATTTGAATCAAATTTTAATTATAATTTGAAGTGATTTAGCGATGCAGCCTGTAAGTGCACTCAACTTATACCTATATAATGCTTATAATAGAAAATAATGGATTGTCGAGTGATGTGACCCAAATCGGCATATTCTATACAATTTCAAACATACGGTCTTCTCTTCGATGACTCACCATCAAAAAAACCAAAGTAAGTATCATAACGGTTTCATCATTCGGGTGGAAAAGCCACAATTTCCAGATTTTATCACTTGGAATGGTGAAATTTACAGCTGTAAAATTTTGCAGGTGTAACGGATTTACTGGTAACGAATTCCGATGCATTTAAATTTTAATATTATCCAAGGCAGAGCTATATATTTATCAATACCGTGGGATTGAAACCGCAGTGAGATTGGTTTATCTCTGTATGCATTATGTGTTTGTCAAATCTGGTTTTACAAAGCAGAGATAAATCTGCTGAATAAAGTTGGTTATGCCAACCGCGTTAATATTTGGTGTGTGATTGTAGATGACAAATTGGTTTGCGCTATTGTATTGTCGCGTCGATAACCCATATAGGCAACAAAGGCAATTTTGCCAACGTATAGAGAACGTCGATAATGTAGAAAATTCGTCATGATATTTTGTAAACTAGTTCTAAGCTACGGTGACTAAATTTCTATAGGATATAACGATGCGATACGGACGATGACTGTTTTAAAATATCCTTCAAGGCATTTATTATATTTTTATAATTAAAAGTAAAACTATCAAATAATTATTTGTCAATTTCTAACGTTGTTTCTAATATTTTGCAGGGATGTAATACATTTAAAAAATATGCTGTATTTGTTAATAAACTATATAGTTAAATAGTTTTTATGAAGCAGTTTCTACGTATAAGATTTTTTACAAATAAAACTGTGAACTGGTTCGTTCGAGTTCTAAACGTTAAAATATCATAGGTTGTTGACGTTGTCTGAATTGTTGACGTTTACACAAAACCCTGCCTAGTAATCTACGTAATATTTTACGTGTCGACAACCGCGTAGATCACATGGCGTAATCGACCTCGCTCATCCCTGTCCAAGGCTACATGCCCGACATTCCAACAGAAGGTAATGAAGATGAAAAACCCCTTTTGCATCCCGCCTCTGTTGGGATTCGGACCCGGTACATCGTCGCAGCTTTTCCACAGAGCGCTATTTGCTCGGTAAACCTTTGTAGTCGTTAATCCACAATTAAAGCTGAATCCTTTAATTTTTCTCAAAATTTAGGATTAACTCGGTACGCTTACCGGGGTGAAATTACTAACGTTAGAAAAATAGTAGCGTCACTCAAAAAAGCGAGACTTATACTTTACAACTTCAATAGTTAAAATGAGATAGTTAAAAATATATATCACGGACATGCAAAACTAGCACTCTTCCAACGAATGATCAAAAGTTATATGGCCTTGACAAAGTAGACAGACAGTGGGATAACTCAGTCAAACCGTAAGGATCGCATTTTTCAAACTTCATTCGAATTTTAGGATATTCGGACCACCAGTTTTTCGCGTGACATTCCGTAAACCAAATGGAACTCAAAAATATTGATTATAAATCAGAATTTATATCCTATATATACATACGTATGTAAGTTTAATTAAATATGAACGAAAAAAAAATTGGGGCGTTATTATCATTAATAATTCAAAATACTCGACCCAATGACGATTAAAATAACGAGAAAAATGAAATAAACAATAAATAACAGGATGTTCTTGGTAATTACTATATATCATCATGGTGAAATGAAAACAACGCCCTAATTTTTTCATATAGGTGTGTACATATATTTATGTATATATCTACATATTATATAAAAGCCACTAAGATCATGTCAAAAAATTGTCAAAGTCGAGATTTATGGGGCCAATAAATGGTTTAGCGTTGGAATCACCCTCTGGAGTTAAAATATATTTAAACCCAATAAACATAGGAAATTTAGGTTGCTCCATAAAATAAAACGGTGTTTCGTACGAATCATCATCAACTCTGCACATGATGAAACCTAGTATAATTTTTTTGGTTGAAAAATATTCCAAAAAATTTACCATTATAATTAGTGACTCCCACGCAAAAAACCTATCACATACTTAACACAAAAATATTGTAGGTCAAACACCTACGTACACCTATTAGTGTTAAAAAATATCTATATAAATAGTCGTCCAGGCTCATACATACATAATATATATGTGCTAAAAATATCGAATATAAATTTCAATTGCGTGGGCATCTTGATTGATTGGTTTCACATTTTCTTCCAAAATACTTTATGGCAATAACAGTTATTTTAGTAAATTACCTAAAAGAACAGTATACATATACATTACATATACACAACGTACACAGATATGTATGTACAGCATATCAAGATTCATGTTACACCGTATGGTGAACATTAACACATGAGGCACAAAAATAAACCAAACACATAATATATGCGTACATATACGCTTGTATACATGTGTGTATGTATGTATGTATGTATGTATTGAAAACTTATGTTTACATATAATATTATAGGCAGACAAAAAATTATACCCCCGACATTAATATATACGTATGTATATATGTACGTGTATAGATTAGATTAGAATTAGGAAAATAAAAAACTAAACTAGACCACATATACATACATATATCAACGCCTACAAAATTTAATCTAAATTAAGACTAATAAAATTGTTTCCAAGATAATTATATTAACCACACAATCATGTTATTAAATATTTAATACCCCAGTGCCCCAGCATAATCGTAATTATTATTTATCATTCAAAATCAACTTTGACCGACGGAACAAAAAACTCCCTCCGCAATATATACATAACAACAACAACAAAAGCATATTTCCTTTTTTGGTATATTTTGGTAATTTTATGTCAATCTTAATTCAAATCAAAAGAAACTTTCCATAATCAAATCAATAATACAAAAAAAAAAATTATGTGTGTGTGTGTGCCTTTAAAGCTTTCAATGGGAAAAGTTTTAATGAAAATTCATTAATCAAAATATATAAAAAAAAAAGAAGGAAAATAATAAAAATATTTTTTTTTTATAAATTTAATTTTGGGAAATTATTATACATTTTCATTTTTAATTAATGGTTTTTCATTAAAATTGTTTTTTTTTTGTGTTTGGTATGTACATGTGATAAAGGATTGGTAATAAAAATACAAATTTATTAGAATCTGTCAACATAACTATTTACATTTTTTGTTTCACATTTAATATCTTATTTATGGAGGGGCAACCTATATATACTATGTATAGGGCGGAAGATATGATGTTTAGGGTTCATGTATTGTTATATGTTGTGTTAACATTTTAAAAATATTAATCTCGATTAAACATTTTTCTTTGGAGTAAAAATTGTATTTCCATATATGTATGAAAAAAGCCCATATTAATCAATCATGTACATATATGTGGTTTAACCCAATTGATGTTTTGTTTTTGAAGTTGGTTTCTAAAAGATTATAACAACTCAAAACCAACTCTTTAGGTTGTGGATTGTCTTTTACCTGTAAAATTGAGTATAAAGCCGTCTAGACAATATGTAAATGTCACCCACTCGGCCTACCGTGCATTTAAAACGACAACGGCATATTCGAACCAAAAATTTTCACTTCACAAAAAATAAAAAATAAAAAAAAAACAATGTTGAAAAAAATTAGGGCGTTTTTTTTAATTTTTTAATTTATTTCACTTTTAATATGTTCTGCAAAACTATTCGCATGGTTCATTTATACTACTGGATCATCATCATGTTTCATACGACGTGAAATTTTTTACTAAAAGTTTAATAAAAAAAGGCGTACATATTTTATTTTATGTTAAGTAGGCTTTCCAATTAATAAATATGATTAATAGATTTTCTATTAAATTCTACTTTCAATTCGATAAAATTATTAAAATTAGGTCTGCATCTCATAAACGAATAATCAGAGTAATTTTTAATGTCACCGTGACAGCACTTGGGCTGATAGTTTTGTGTGTTCTCCATTTTCAGGCCCCACAACACATTTTTAACTTGGATATTTTACATACAAATATATACAAAATCCGAATAAGTAAGAATTTCGTAAGAATTTGTATGGCACTGTATTTTCTATTTTCTGACCGCACAACAGATTTGTAATTTTGATATTTCATATCCAAATATATATGTAAAAAAGTTCGAAAAAGCTCGGATTTAGTGAGCAGTGTGAACAGTTTATTAAACAAGTTTTAAAAAAATTGGTCGTGACCGCACTTTAACTGATATTATTTTATCTGGCCATTGTGTTCTCCTTTTTCTGGCCGCCCAACTGATTTCATATTAAAATAAAGGGTGCCCCAATAAGACCTTCCATTTTAAAATTTTAAATTAACGCAGTGTTTATTTGAATTGTTCTGATGTTTTTATCTTAATGAAGAGTGTAGACAAGGAGCCTTTGTATGGAATATAATATCCGCTAAATGGCCGTCGTTTGTCCTTTTGACGAAATTTTTGATGACATTGACGTTCTTGGGTTATTGACGCACATCCTTTGTTTCAAAAAACTCCAAAAAAATAGATCCAATGGCATCAAATCGCATGATGTTTGTGGCCAATTGACATTGACAATCGCCGCGGTGCGAGATGACTCTCCCTTTAAATTTCATCTTCAATAATTCCATTGTTTTCGCTGTGAGGCAGGAAACGATATGTCTTCGAGATCCATGTCAGTAATTTAAATTACTTCGTGAAATTCTTAATTACTGAGTACTATATGGTGAATCGAAAACGCAGGATTCTGGTCAACACTCCCACTAACCACAGCAATGTTTTCCTTAGACCGAATATTATCGAAAATCTCACCATTTCGGTAGTGAATTTTGACAATTTCTATGCGTTGTGCCTCCGTGTAACTCTCCATAACTTAACCTCAATATTTACAAATGACACCTGTTAAACAACAAAGCTGTATTACCGATACAAAAATGGCGATAAATTCAAAACAAGCCTTCTTAATGAGACACCCTATATGTAAAAGGAAAAATAACTTCAGGAAAGTAAACATGCGAAACAACCTCTTCGTATACACCACGAATCACAGGAGGAGATGAAGAAGAGCCGAGTAATGTTGAATTAGAGAAAATGTGAGCAAACCATCTCGGAAAAAATCAAAGTATTTTGCGGTAGACATGCTCTCTGATAACATAACAAGGCGACTGCCTAATGTTAATGTTAATTTCAGTTTAATTTTGAACGACTTGCACAATTGACAAATACAAAACCTCATTTTCCAGGAAAGGTTCCTATACGACGATAAAAATATTAAATCATTGAAAACTATGTACTGTGTACTATGTAAACTAGCAGCTTTAATATATATATACCTCCTTCGTACCATAAAACTATTTTTTGAGCTAATTTATAAACTATTCGTTATCACTATTTTGGACCCCAAACAGAATCTAAATTCTTAATCACACATTTTAATTTTCTATTGGAAGATCAAATAAATGTTTTCACAAAGCTCCGTTTGTCATAAAAGAATCAGATCGGAAGCAAATATTCGTTTTTTAATTGTAAACACATTACAGATAATTACAAAAATCAAGAGTTTAATGTCCAATTCGAATGACAATATTGTCAAGAAAAAGCTCAACTTTTCATAAAATAGCTTTTAAAGGAAATTAGGAGTAAATAAAATATTTTTACTTAACCCGTCGGATTGTAATCTATTTAACACACTATGTTTACTCTTCAATAAAAGAAGCTTGTATTTAAAAAAGCTCATATTTTCACAATAGAACGTGCATCTTGAATCGGAACCAAATAAAATGTTTACCGTCATGCTTTAATTAAAATTCCCAATTAGAAGAGACTTTGAAACCTATATTCTTAAAAAGCTTTTATTTTCATAAAAAAACGTTTATATCAAATTGGAATCAATTGAAATAAAATAAATACACTTATCATTTAATTTAGAGAAACAGATAATTACAAAATAGAAACACTGCAAAATATTTTATCAAAAAGTGTTTTTTTTTCATAAAGGAGCTTTTGTGTTGGATTGTAATGAATAAAAAACGTACACTTGTTATTTAATAGGGGACAAAAAGAGATGGTCAACAAATATTAAATTATTAATTTCCAATTAGGACAAGTGTGAAACTTTTTAACCAAAATTCCATCTTTGATAAATGAGGTTTTTGTTGGAATATTAACACTTTGTGCTTTAACTAAATAATTCGATGGTCGCAAATTTCAAATAAAAGTTTTCGAAGTGGAACGGACACTTTTTTCAAAAAGCTCATTGTTTCATAAGATAACTTTTGTGTTGGTTCGGAAACAAATATTTGTTCTCTTAAATCAAATAATTAAAAAATCTAAAATTTGATTTCCAACTCGAAGGACAACATATTTTCAAAAGCTGAACTTTTCAAGAAATAGCTTTTACCTTAGATCAGAGTGAAATAAAATATTAACACTCGTTTTTTAATTATAAAAGCACATGATTACACATACCTAAACTTTTAGGACAATTGTTAAAGCTTTCTTAAAAAGTTCATATGATAAATAAGTAAAACTTTCAACGACAATTGAAAGTTTTTTCAAAAAAAATAAAGAAAAAACACAACTTTTCATAAAATGAGATTTTTGTCATCAAATAAAATATTTACAATAAATATTCTCAAATTAAAGTCGCGGTTAGTTATAAATATCAAAAATTTAATTTTAAATTGGTGGACCAGTGGTCAAATTTTTTATCAATAAGCTATTAATAAAATAACTTTAATGTTAGATCGGGATCAATTAAACTATTTACACTTGTCATTTAAAAGTACCAAATAATTTACAAATATCAAAAATGTATAATTTCCAATTGTGGAAGTTATTTGTCAAAAGCTCAATTTTTAAGATCACCTGCCACCTTCGCTGATATAAAAATCCCTATTAAATGATGAATTATACATTACTTAAGAACGTTAAGTTTAACTGTACCCGTACATTCGTTGAAAATGTAGAAAAATGTACTAGATTTTTTAGCATACATATTCGAATAAGGAGAGTTTATTCCCTCGAATTTATGACTCGTAACAAAAAAGAATAAACTTTTGAAATGGAAAATTAATCTCGATAATGGGCCTATAAATTTTACAAAAAAATTTTGAAAGTGCTAGAATTAGTGCTAAAAACATTTATATAGTGCCAACTTGCACTTGGGTAAAACTAATTTTTATGGGGCTAAAATAAATTGGATAGTGCTAAACATGGCACTGAAAGTGCTATATTAGCAACCCTGATCTGTGTGGAGCTTCATCACTCAATAAAATTTTTCATCATTTTCAAAGTTGTTCAAGAGCATTGATTTTGATAAAACCATTTTACAATTTTAAACGTCGTTGGAGCGTGTATCTTTCCATGATTAAATGGCATAATCCACTGAACACAAAGGACATAAGAAATGTCAAATAATAATACGCAGTGTTGCCATTATAATCATTTTAAATTGTATCATTCCTATTGGAAAACCAACGATCCAAATTACATACATTAGGTAATAATTGTCCTTTATTGGTATTTTTGATGAAGTTCAAGTTTTGTAGTAGATGTTTGACTCAGTGTAACTTAAAATATTTTGGTTCCCCTTCCCACCTTAATAGAGATATATAGGCCATATAAATTGAGTCGCCCGAATACACAAATGAAACACGGTGCACCTAGCAACGTGTCCCCAAATTATGTTAACAATTTATTTTTTTCGTTTGTTGAACATTACAAAATTAATAATAATAATAATAAATTAATTGATAAATATTTAATTTATTCATTTTAACATTTATATAAATATTAATTTTTTTTTCTTTTTTTTGTATTTAAAGGAAAATTCAGCGGAAAATAAAATAAAAGAGGAGAAAAAAAAAGATGCTTTCGAAGAAAATGGAAAAATTCCTAAAATATGAACCTTTTTCTCGGTGTGATTTATAATTTAAATAATTTATAACAAAAACAAAATAAAATTTGTTTCTTAATATTTTTTGTTCCTTAAATTTATTTACATAAATTTAAATAAAATGTATTAATACCGTGTACCAAAAACAAAGACAAGTGAGACAAATTAATTTAGTGTCAGTAAATTAGTTACTTTTCATAAATAAATAAATTAATTGTTATATTATTATTACAATAATATAGTTAATACATTAAATAATATCAATATTGTGTTTTTATTTATTTTATTATTTGTTTATTAATTTTATTTATTATTATTCATTTAAAGTGTGTTTATTTAGTGATAAATAAAAAAATTATTTCGAACTTACTGCACGATACAAATTAAGTTTGCGTTTGTTTATTTTGCATGATCAAAAAAAGTAAATAAATAAAATCGGCAAATAAATAAATAAATTTGTACAAAATGAAAAATTGTAATTCAAAGTGATAATATATTGGTGAAAATGTGTTTATTATTATTATAACAAAAATAAAATTTCTATAAATAATAAAAAATAAATAAATATTTAAACATTTTATTTTTTATTTTTGGTGGGAAATAAAAAAAATTAAAATATGACGACTTTATTAGTTCTGTGTATTTTGACAATGTCAATTGTTATATCGGGAAATGGAATGCAAACATCATTTCAATCGTTACAAGGTAGGTGATTTTTTATTTTATTATTATTGTTAATAAAATATTTTAAATATTCGTATATATACCAATTAAATTGTTTTAAAGCCCTAAACGTGTATGACGCATATTCAACTGATTTTGAAACACTACAACAATTTAATTTAATCATTTAATTTATCCCGAGAATTTTCTCGAGTAGCCATATCTCACTTTCAATACAACAATTGACTAATCATGTTATAAAGCTTTAAACAAGTTACACCTTAGATCATTTGGCAGGAAACTGTCTACAATCTATAAACGCGGTTGGAATTGTTATAATCCACGTATGTGAAGTTATTCCAGAATTGTATCGTAGGAAATCTCATGGTTGAAAACATTTTAGTACAACTTTATAAAGCTGTAAGCAAGATCTATCTCAAAACCATATGGAACTTTGCACCGATAAATTTTTAATTTCGACATACTTGACGAAAAGTTAAAATCAAATACAAAAGTTGTGTTAAGATATTTTCGTGCCATTAATTAGGCACAGCGCCACGGTACGATTTTCAAATAAACATCGTGAAGTAAGCTGCCAATATGCTCATTGCAAATGCTTTGATCCAACAAATTTTTAATTTCAGTAAACCAGAAAAGTATATAGTTACAACCGAAAAGTTTTGTGTTGGATTTTGAAAGTACATAATTTTTTAAGATGTTTATCATTGATTTATCCGTAGATGAACGTTTAAGGGAGAATCGTTGACATTAAATTTTATTTTATAATATGCAATTTATTATTTTATTTAAAAGAATTGTAATAAATATCTGGGCTGGACTAACTTCACCCGCAACATTACATGAGGTATAAATTTGTAAGAGTTGCCTAATTCTCAATTTTCATTTATACGTTTCATTTCAAAACTACAGAAACGCTCTTCAATTACTAATTGAAAAACAATACGGCTACAATCCGGCACCAGTTTCTTTCGTTCGTTGGCTTTAAATTATTAAGAAATTTTCATACTACATCATCTTTCCATGGGTAAGTTGAATTTTTAGTTAAACTTAATTCAGCCAGCTTACGTTTCCTATTAATTAATATCAAATGCTTCTTTAACTGTGATGCTACCAGCTTTTTTAAACTGTTAGATTATTTGTAACAAAATATGATTTGTATATTTTGCGGATAGCAACAAATTTTGGCTATCTAAAACTGAGTTAAAGTTCAAACTCGACTTAAGGCCAAATTTAACTCATACTCCCATGGTAGATTTTAAATTATCCATAAACGCAAGAATGATGAATTTACTGATGACATGTGTAGCATAAAGCACTGTTTTATAATTTTTATAGATCCGAAGTTTTCACAATTTTCAATTTTATATATAAACACATTCAAGAAGGAATTGATAAAATGCTCTATAAAGCTCTAAGCAATAGTGAAGCTTACATCATTTGGCAGGAAACTGTCTACAAACTATAATCAGTCATTAAAGCACGTATTTGACGTGTGAGTTTAAATCTGACATGACTGAAAACTACCGAAATGCTCTCTACTATTACTAATTGAAAAGAAATACGGCTACTTATTAATAGTTTCTTTTCGGTCGTTGGCTTTCAGGAATGAGCGAGCTAAACTACTTGGCATTATTTGAGAATGTCAACAACCTACGGTATATTAATGATTTGAAATAAAATGTGCCAGCTCGCAGTTGTGGTTTGTAAAAAGGAGATTCAGCTAAGCCGTAATAAGAAACTAAAGAATGATTCAAACGTAATCGGATATCGCATACCACACTTCAATACCACACTAATTTCAAATTTAGTTATTATGGATTAAGTCAAGCACATGTGGTTCGATGTTCCCCTTGAGATTAACATAAACATAAATACCAACACATATATACATACATTAATTAAAGACTGTTCGGCTAGTGGATTTATTGTCTTTTGAAAGCTGAACAGTATCACTATTTTTTGTACACGGCTACATGTCCGTCTTTTAGTTGGCCATCTGCACACTGCATAGCTCCATGCTAGCCTGTACTAACATGAACGATGGGTCTATCCATATGTTCTACATTCCAACCCGGTACCTAATAATCTAAACGTCGCAGCTTTAGCCACTGGGCTATTTGCTCGATGAAGATTCTACACTACTTCCGATGTGACCGGTCGGCTCAGATACTTTGAGATCACATTGATTTGGATTAGTCTCGTACAATGTTATTGCATCTTTAGAATGGTGGGAACTAGCTTAATCAGGCCAAAACTATACAACTTAATCATGACAAAAATTAAAAGCAAAATACATTTCTGTATTGTTATTCTTTTATGTGCACATTCAACGTCACCGTGGAGTATGTGACAAAGACCAGTGGCTCCAGTGGCGGTTTTAAACAAAGACCACCAAGGCATCTGATTGTCGTCTCGGAGGAACTTCTCTTGGAGGCCCTGCTTAATTGAACATTTCTTTTTCTATTTTTGCTTGATTGGTTAATTTTTGTCAATTTTTAACAGTTCCTGTATTTTTGATTCAAAAAACACTTAATCAGATGCGGTCCGTCATTTTGGGCAAGATAGTCATTCATTTAGTACTCACAATGGCGAAATGAACGCCAACCAAGAAAAATTGTATTTCCAAAAACATAAATCCATCCACATCAAGCAAATATTAGTCTTCTTAAATTATATAGTAAATGTTACACCCACTTAGTAAAATACACGAAAAATTGTCGACAATTTGCATTGTGCATGGAAAGGTCGATTCAAATTTGGTGTCAAGAATTTTTATTTTTTTATAAACAACAAAACTTCGATATCAAATAGACGACTTCACCCAGCTTTCACAAGGTAAAATACACAAAATATTGTTTGGCACTGATGCAAGATAATTTTACGTGCGGTTTACTATAGTAATATATATATATGAGTGCGGTTGGAAAGGTCGAACAAAATATGGTATTGGGAATTTTTACGATTTTTTTTATCTGTCTGTTGCTTACTCTTGTTTAAGACCCACGTAGATTACTTGGCAAGATTTTTTGTCAATGTCGACAATTAAGACAATGTTGGTGACCTACGATTTTTAAGCTATATGAAATAAAATGCGATATTTTGTAAAAGGGCGATTCATTTAAGTCGTAAGTAGAAATGAAAGAAATGGTTCAAATTAAACCACATACCATACTTTTACTATGGAAATATATGTTGAAATAAAACAACCAAAACGTTTAATTAAAGAAAGTTTGTGTTATTTCAAATTCAACTGTGTCAGTTCAAATTTTGTTATAACGGATAAAGCCGAGAACATGTTGATGCACCTCATGAGATTCTACGCCATTTCTGATGTGACTCTGCCAGCAATATTAATTGTTTCATTTAAAACGCAAATTTTCGGCAATCTTATCGCATCCGCCATTCTTCTTCTTCATCTATATTAGCTTATTCAGGCCAAAATTTTGGTACTAGACTAATTTATCACAAGCAATTCTTCGCAAGTAATTCACCGCAAGCAGTTTATCGCAAGCAATTTACCGTTACAATTTCAATGGATGGAATTGCGATTTTAAATTAATTTTTTATTAAAGTTTTGGATGACTAATTTTGATGAAACTCAGCAATGGAATTTTAAAATGATTCTGGAGTGAATTTCTGGCTTACCTATATACTGGAACTTAACTGAGCTATTTCTTAATCGATTCTGCTGAAATCCGACATGTTAGATTTAAATAGGATAGGGAATAGAAAATTATTTTTGTATCATATTGTGGAATATGGCCAACTGGAATGAAACTAGGCTATTTCTGTAAAAGTTAATTTAAGGTAATTTTAAAAATATTTTTTTGTTTAAATTGAAGACAAATCCCTCCCAGATAATATGTATTATATTACACTAATTTGACAAATTTTCACAAAGAGGACATATTTTGTTACATTATGCGAATGACATTTATTTTTATAAGTGAAGAAATTTAATCTTAATCAGTGAAAGCCACATCCCAAAACTATTCTAATTCATATTCTAAAACTTATCTCGATAATCATGTTAGAATTTTCATTTCAACCGAGCATGTCGAATTTCATCATAACCGGTTAACGAATACTCTTAAAATTCATTTGTAAATGCTGTTTCTATCGAACAGATAAAGTTTCGTTATATTCGGCCGAGAAATGGGCTAGCTCTATTCTAGTTGGCCATATTCAAGAATTGTATTCAAAAAATATTTAATCCCACTTTTTTCAAATCAAAAATAATTTAAAAATCCTATTTCCATCCGCAACATGTCGAGTTTCACTTTAATAGGTCAAGGATTAGCCTATAGTTCTGTTCAAGTTGGTCATTTTTGACACATTTAAAATATCATTTATATCCAACATGTCGACTTTTAACCTTGTTACGTTCTTCATCACAACTCATTCACTAAAATTTGTCAAACCTTGGTCATAGAGCAGCCTAGCACGTTTAGCGGACACAGTTCTATTTATCTGAACGATTTGATTTTTTAACTCAGATTTTTTAACTTTTTGTAACTCAGAAGCTCATAGCCTTGCTGAACTCGAATTTTACCATTGTTACCATCAGAGATCTCCTAATTAATCTTCTTGTACATTTGTTATTATTGACGTTGTCAACATTGTCGACGTTGTCTACGGGTTGTCGCCACGTCGACATAGAAAATAATTGATGACGCGTAAATGCCCATCCCCGGCTGGAAGTGCCTAGCAGTTACGCTATTGGTCCCAACACAACCTATCCCAATTGAAACTCGGGTCACTCGTGTTTGCTTTTTTGTTTTGTTACGCCACTGCATTCTCTAAGTAACTAAGAATGGCATTTAACAGGTACTTAATAGGGGCCTCACTCATTCTTAAGCTGCCTCTGCCTGGCTCTTGAATCCACATTTGCAAATCGCTATATTTAGCGAAAGCATTGATACTATTTTTGGCAATATTCAATTATTGATCTATTAACCTGTTTCAAATCAAAAATCACGTACGTTTCGTCATCCCTTAAAAGACAAATTTTGTGAAATAGTAGTCATAGAGCAGTCTGGCACGTTAGCGCATAGTTCTGGCTATCTGTATAACAATTAGGTTATTTTAAAACTTAGTATCTCTTTTAGCCTGCCTGAACTGAAATTCGTCTTACCATGGAATGAGATTTACTGACTTAATTCCAGTTACCCTCATGCCAGTTAAATGCGGGTTAAGATGCGGTATGAAATGTTACGTGGTAATCGTTTATCATTATATTAGATATATGATAGTTCTTCGTCATGGAAGCATTTGCTCCGAAAACCTAAAGTGAACCTTTTATAGCCAGCAATATACGCTTCCTTTGCATCCAGCAAGATTATCTTTACTCATTTTCTCGGTTTCACCCTGTATGCTAATAAATTGCCATGCTCAGGGCTGCGTTATTTATGTGCTAAAATTATCTGTAGGTTCGCCCGTAAAGGGTAGTATTTTAAATGCTTATTCAATAAGTATTCGTGTAATAAGTCTATTCTTTCCCAGAATTATACGAATCTACTTCCTTTTTTTATGTCTTGGAATTTTTGAGACGTTCAATTTTCTTGTTGAAATCCTATTCTCGACATAACTTAAAGAATATTATTTCAGCATGGACTGGTTTCATCGTTGGTATATTTCGTGTAGTTTTATTGATATCGCTCACAGTGCAGTTTAAGTTTTTATACTTTGAAATATTTTGAACTAATCTCATGTTGCGGTTGGTTTTTTCGTCACTACTATTAGAACTTTTTTTCTCTTCAAATTCTTCCTTTTTCTGTTATCAATTGATGGTGGCATAATGAAAAAATAAAGGAAAGGTGGTCCGGGCCACTCTAAATTTTTAATTGTTAACAAGTTCTCTCTCATGGTGTTATGTCACGTGATACAATGTCTAGCGGGTTCTCTTAGCACCTCGCATGATGTTGTGAAAAGAATCTCATTGCTGAAATCATTTTTTTGGGGAACATTCCTTCCATTCTATATTAAGGCTGAGATTCGGAGATTTTTGTTGTAATAGTATGATAGGCGGTAGCCAACCTAGAACGAACAGCTTGGCAGATTCACCTAATAATGAGAGTTTAGTTGGGCGGCCGCTAGAAAAGTGTAGTGTCTTAATATAAAATATTCAAACGTATATCTTCTTTCTTGGCTAGTTGTGTATTATAAAACTCTCTCAGGAGACGGCCTTCTTAATGCTCTGGTGATAAAATAATTTTCAGATATTTTCCAGACATGGACCAATTTGACTTTCAATTAAAAATATATAATTGAAACAGGCTTCAGTATGGTAACTATAGAGTAAACTATAGTAATTGCCATAATGCATGTTAGGCGCATCCACCAGGTTTTTACTTAAAATGGGCTTTAGATACATTATATACGTATATGGTTGTCAGTTTCAAACGAGATTTTCTTTTACGTGCTGGTTTTTTGTTTCTCAATTTGGAAATGAACGACACATTAATAAGCGTAATGAACTGACATACAACAATTCATTAATGATAATAATGAAAAATTCAAAACTACCTCTGATAACAAAGCCATTTAAAATTTTTTACAAAATTTTCAAAAATATTTAATTTATACATTAGTTGACTCATCTCAGACTTCTTAGTCACAAAAACTTGTGTATTTGATTACAATAAAATTATTCTGAGAACAATTTTGGTCAGCTTGCTGATTGTTTGGGACTCGAAAATGTGCCAACATAACTTCCACACCAAAAAACATGCTTATTATAAAATTTCGATTGTTGTTCGAATAACCACGAAATTAATTTCTGTGCCACCTGTTACCCCAAATTATTCAGCGTTAAAATGTTAACTTGTTAAATTCGTGGAAAACCTAAAATCAATATTTACCATGTTAACACTCCCTATAACTACTTGAATACCTCCTAATATGTGTACAGCACATATGTTATTGTAATATTATGTATAACACCTAGCTAGACACAATAGTATTCAAAAAAATATAAACAAACATTTTACAATTTAAAATGTATATTACAAATACATACTCGTATATACATTTGCTAAAAAAAAAACACCAAACTAAATGAAATCCCGGAAATTAAAATGAGGTAACAGTAATCACAAAACACATAGTAAAAATATATATAATATGTACATATAGGAAAAACTTATTTTTTGTTCAACGATTTTTCCGAAAAACCAACAAATTTAAAACACTTGTTAATTTATTTTTATTTTGGCAAAACTAAATTCCAATTTTGGAAAATTTATTTGTACATTACATGTAAGAGTAAAACTATCCATCCAAAACTTTGTATGTAAACATGTATTTTTATATGTGTGGCCCAAATTTTAGAACCAATATATATTACACTTGCTCAGTGTGTGCTCAACTCTAAGCTTTCAGTTTCACAAAAAAACAAACTGAAAATGAAATTTTCCGTTTCTTTATTTAAACAAAAACAAAAAAATTTGAAACAATTTAATTCTGTTATAAAAATATAAATAAACTTAACAACAGAAAGTTCTATGAATAATTTATTTTATTTTTACGCTTCCGGTGAAGAATACAAAGTGTGTTTATGTATGTGTGTGTGTACGAAATATACGAAAACAGTATTAAAGTACGAAAAAAGCTTTCTAACTATACGAAAAAAATAAAAAAAAGGAAATTTTCTTTTTAGACAAGGATATCAAATATTAAATTTGTTATGTCCGGATGAGTTAAAACATAAAAAAACATTTTTTTTTATGAGTAAGTAACGATGTTAAATGTTATTGTTACGTAATAAATTGGATATATGGTAAGAAAACAAAATTAAAATAAAAGTTTTAGTTCTAAAATTAAACTATTTTATGTAGTTTGTATATATGATGATGGTGGAATGGGTGGTGGTTCGTTTCGGTATATATAATAGTTATCAGGAAAACGGAAAATTCACTCACGAACTTAAATAAAAATATTCATATTTAGTTTTTTGTATATAAAGTTTAATTTAAAGTTTTATTTTAAAGAATTTTATTAAAATGTTAACTTGGTAATTATGAGGTTTTACCAGTAATTTAATGTATTTTTCTGTATGAGGAAGGCAGGAAATGATGTTATTATAATTTTTAGTATATATTGTTGCAAAGTTATACGTGCACTGTCTGTCAGACATTCGAATCAGCACCCAAGTTAGTTCATATAGGAAAACATCATTTAATAAATATTATTTTGGATGTATTTCACAAATAAGGAGAATAGCAGTAAAATATATTGTATCCAGATAATTTGTTTGGGTTGATTTGAAAATTTTTGAATATGTACGAAATCGAACTCCTTGGAATCCTAAATCTTGACACAAACTTCTAGATCGATGTTACTGACCGTTATTAAGGAAAACTGCAATTAATTCACGTACGACCGAATACTCACATCAATTAGGTTCCCATACAATTTTATTTTTATTTTCTTAACTTCATTTAGTACACAATGAGTAAATATTGTTAAATTGTTACAACACAAAGTAACTACATTATATGAATTTGCGTTTTCGCGCCATTTAGTTTCGCGCTATTAATTATGTTGCGATCATACGTCTATACATATACATAATACATATACGTATTTTTTTAAACTAATGTAGTTAATTTGATTATTTTTAAACAATTAGTCCTAACACACTTTAATTTTTTTTATTTTTTGATAAATTTCGAAAATTTATTGGTTTTTAAAAAAAATAATTTTATTGCTGACCGGATCTCGATTAGTATCGCAATTAGGGAAATTTATAATGAACTGTACTCAATCAAAATTTGATTAACTCAACACAATCGCTGGCAATCCATGGAGGCCAATTTTGTTCTGTGGTACGATAAACTAGGACAAGTGCAGAGCAGATGGAGCACAATTTCCTCCTCATCCTCATCACCGCAGCTGCGGCAGAAATCATGGGCAGGGACACCCAGTCTGCTCGCATGTATCCCAATAAGGCAATGCCCCGTTATAGCTCCCACGATCATACCAATATGGTACCGTCAGAGCGATATCAGTTGGCCTGATCTGGACCGGTCAAGTCCAGGCCAGATTTGCCTGGTTATTACAAACGAACTGATGTTACACCATCTGACGTTCGTTTCTTTTATGGCTTCTTCCTGAAGCAGCAGTTCAGATGAAGCAAGCGGTATTTTTATATCCCGCCTACTTTGGGTTATTAGGAGTGCTGTGCCCTTGCGGGCCAGCTCATCTGCATTTACATTCCCTGCGATATTGCAGTGCCCTGGCACCCACGCCTAGTTGATATTGAACTGATCAGCTATCTCATTTAAAGATGCCAGACAGTTCTGGGTTACCTTCGACGTCCATGACTTCCATTAACGCGATCAGTTCAGCTTGAAAAATACTGCAAAAGTAGAGAAGACGAAAAGAGAGGTTGACCGCTAGTACCGCACAAATTACTCCGCAGCCAACCCCACTATCCCTTTTTGAGCCTTCCGTAAAGAAGCTTAGCGCCTCATTGTTCATAACCGTTACGTTCATCCAGTCCTCTCTGGTGGGAAACTCAGTTTAAAATCTCACCTCAACAGATGGCAACCGGATAGCGTAGTCGGTAGCTTTGTCTTATGTGGGTTTTAGGTATATTTCTGGAATTGTACCAATTGGGAGAGAATATTCGTGTCCGTTTGCTATTTGCGCTTGGTGTTCATGGTTATTTGTGGCTGGATCCAAATGCGGCGGCTCTTCTACTTCTGGCTGGATCCCTGGTCGTTTTATTGTCTGTGTGTGACAGTGTTTTCCATTGGCTGTTAGATGACTTTGTTGAGTTTCAATGCGCTGAATTGGTTTCCTAAATTGTCGACTTCGTTTGATCGCGGTTGTTTTCGATATTGTCCCATGTTGTAGTTTTTATTTAATTGGAATTTGTTTCTGCCGAATGTATATCCCTTTGTAACTTTGCAGTGTGAGCAGTATTTATTTGATTCGGCTTTTGACAGTAGCTACATATTATTTGGTTTCTTCCAGTTAACGTTTCCATGTGTTGATTTTGTATCGGTTGCTGAATTTGTGGTTGTGTTGGGATTATGTGTTGAGTCGGTTCTTCAGTTATTGTTACTATAACATTTTCTCGATTCGTTCCGTTTCTTCGATTATCTTGTCCATGTTTGTTGCTACTTTCTCCTTCAGTATTGTGTTTGTGAGCCCTTTTTTAAATATCTCTACGCTGTTTACGTCAACGTGTTTTGTGTAGGTATCGTCCAGATTTGCCAGTTCGTACTTTGATCTGCAGCCAATTTTGTACAGGTCTAGGGCTTCGCGCAGTCTATAGCCTTATATTGTGTTGGCTCTCCGATTGCTGTCACATTCTCGTGTAATTGTTTTCGAGTTCCGTCAATGAGTATGTTGGGGTGTACATTTTTTGTGTGTAGTTTTCAGTGTGGGCTAGTCTCTTATCTGACATCTGAATACTCTGATGATGGCGGTTCCTGTCAACCGGCACTTGATATTGTCTGATGTGGTGGTTTGTGCCGGGACAGTCTCGTCACCGGTTCTCGTTGCGAATTCCGGTACGAAGCTAGTTATGCTTTGATGTATTTGTTTCGGGTCCATTTTGTTTGATTGTTGCCGACTCTTATCGGTCGGGGGACTTGTGTGTTGTATGTGATGGTTAATTGGGGTTTACCGGTGCTCCTATAACTACTCGGTATGTCTTGTCTATAGTTAATCTTTGAAGGCTTCCACTTTTTGTTAGTGTAGTCTTACTGCGAGTGTTGTGTGCTGTTGATGTATTGTCGATTTGTTTGGCTGGGGACCGCGATGTTAAACTGGATTTTGATGCGAATTCAAGTCAATATTGTAATTATATGTGTTAATATAATATGTAATGTCTTAATAGAATCTGGTCGTAAAGTGTTATTTGATGATATATGATGGTATAGGTCAATAACGTCAATGTTATAATTGTGGGTGTTATAAGTGTTAAATGTAATTAAATATATCGCGTTTGTTATAATGTAATGAGTTTGTTGTCGTGATTGTTCGTATGTAATTGGGTAATGAGTTAGTAAGAAATTTGTAAGTAATCTTAATTACCAGTAAGGAGTCTAGTTACCAGTTGGTCGTGGTAATCAGAGAAGAACTTACTCGGTGCCTTAGTGTTAGTTGGTGTTTATGTTTTATCGATACTCGCTTACCTCTGATGGGGGCTATCACGGTATTGATTTGTTTTAAAATATACTTACTTATGGTTTAACTGGTTTCTCCGGATGGATATTTTAATAAAACTGATAGTTTGGATTTTAATATATTTTATTTGTTTACTACTTTGAAATGAAAAACTGAATACTGACTGATTATAATGAACAGAACTCTTTTAATTAGAATGAACTAGACAGAATTTTGATTGAATTTTCTGAACTTTATTTAGATTTTAAATTTTATTTATGATGGGTGGTTACATATTTATATTTATGATGTCATTATTACTTACATTATTTATACAGGGGTGTACAGCAATATCTACGTAAAGGAACTTCTTGGAATGGTTTTTAGATACAACATATTAAGTAATTTTGGTCGCACAAAGAAAAGATGGATTTGAGTGAAAATTAGAATATTTCAACAACCTAAATGATTCCATTTTCAGCAGATGAGTTCAATAGCCACATCTGTCAAAAATGTCCTTCTAATAAGAATAAACCAGAACTTTAAAGACAATGTATGACGAGCGAGTTTCAGGAAATCAGGAACTACTGTTTAGTACGATGAACGAATCTGGTTTTTAGCGGTTAAAATTACAAGGGATTTAACCCTGGGATATTTGGCGTAGTGTAATAAATTGGAAGGTTGGCTAGATGACATGTTAGCATCCGTAAAATTTTGTTCAATTACCTTTAATATTTCGTGTGCGGTGGAAGCGCTCACTTCTGCAAGTCCGAAGTAACAATCGATTATATTTTTTTTGTGCGATGAATACCAAACATTTTGTAGTAGAGACATCGATGATTTCTTGATTATTAATGATAATTTTGTATCTCCCAGTTGACTTAAAGTTGGTATTTCGTAAAAGACCCAATTAATTAATTAATTGTTCTATTCCTTAGAACGTTCACATTTTACCAACTTAGCTATTTGTGAATCAGAACAGGTTGGTTGCAACAATTTCGTTAGTGAATCCATCTAAGCAAAAGTAACTATTGGAAAAACTTACTTAATTATTTAGAACATTTTTAAGTTCTCTTGGTTCTACACTCCTTCAAGAAGACCACGTTTAATTCATATATTTTTAGTTCAAAGAATAAAAAAATTAATGAAAATATGAAAATGCAAATTTTAGTAGATTTAGAAAAGTGGCCACTTAATTTTTGAAACGAATAAATTATAGCAGATCTGCTCCGTGCAGAGTAAAGTGGTGGCATTGCAGGTAAAAATTGATCGAACCTCCTCTGCCATTTTTGGTTTTTTGACCTTAGATATAGAAATAATCGTTGACATTTTCCAACTATCTGGGACTACTCCCTCTCTCAAAGATTCATTCTAAATTTCCACATATTTGTTTCAAAACTTTGAAAGATTTGGCTAGATTTTCATAAGAAATTCCTGAACTTCCAGTTTTATATAAAATTGATAATTTTTCGACATTTTATCATATTTGGATATCAAATCTCCAAGTAGAAAAACTGTGGCCTATCAAAAAATGTAGTAATGAATGGTTTAAAATGAAATAATAGGGTTCTTAAAATTTAATATTCTCAACTAAATTTTATGTGCGCCCAAGATATGTTACGGCTCCTTACCACCAATACGTTATTTTCTATTTCGGTTTTTTCAGTGCAAATTGGTTCATTGTCAATCAATCTTCAAATAAATTTACTAAGAAAAAGACATGAGTTGCGGGAGCATATAAAAAAAATATCCATACACACACAAAAAAAAAATATAAATATTGCAAATCAGGGCTGGAAACCAATTTATATTTTAAGTTGGTTTGGTTTTTGGTTTCTCTGACAACTAAACTTTGGTTTTGCTTTTATAAATTTTTGAATTTTGGATTTGGTTTTCCAAAAAATTATCAGGTCCATGGTTTTGGTTTTTATTAGGTTTGGATTGTTTAGCATTAAGAGAAGGAAGTACTAGATCAGTGTGATTTTCAAAGTAGACAGATATTCATGTCACTTAAAAACACGTAATTTATCAATAATAACATAGCCCCTTTGTTCTTAATTTTTTTTGTAATTTTGATTTTGGCTTAATTTTATTTGGTTTTGGTTTCGGTTTTGAAAAACGGGTTACCACCCCTTTTGCAAATATGTAAATGTAAAACTCACCATTCACAGTTGAAGCCAAAGGCTAGTATCTGCTCGCAGTACAGGTAGGACAGCTGGAAATTAGTATTATTTTCCTATACAGTTCCAAATTTTCAGAATCTCTATACGTACATGCCAGAATGGATCAATATTTAGAGAAGAGTTTGGGCAACATTTAATTGTGTGTGTCCTATATACATACGTTAAATATTAACTAAATCTATAATTAATCGAGACCTAAACACCCACTGTCAACACAACTTAATAAATAGATTATCGCTTCAAAGAATTTTACCAGTTGTTTACCACCTCAGTCGTGCTGGGTGATATATGTTTACGCCAATAAATCATTTACCACATACATATTTTTACAAATTTTCATGTAATTCCATTCAAAATATGGTGGCCAATACACTATTGGGAGTGACTGTAATGTTTCACACATAATTTTCCGGCACATGTTACCCACAACGTGATATTAATATTTTTGATTTTTGTATTTATTTATATGTATGCCATTGCAGTATATACTTATACATACATACCATAAGATACGTTCAGATACACACACATAACAGATGCGGAAAAATATTATAAAATTTGTTCACTCCATTTACTTACGCCAACCCCCAGAATAATTTTGAATGGCCAAAAATGCTTAATTTTATGTATATATAGAGGGCCAACGGTAAAACTATAATTACGTAATAGTTTTAATTGCAATGTAATATATAGTTACCGATTTTACAGCTGGGGGGAAACAAATACATTCACAATCAATATTATATATTACAGGAAAATTTGTGTCGATTAATTATTTACGTTGTGAGAAATTTCATCTGGAAAATCGAAATATTTTGAAAAATCGATTATCCCAATTATTTTGTAATAAAATACAAAAAAGAAATAAAATTCAAAAGAATTTGAATTATTTGAGTTTTATTTTTTGTTGGTGTGTGAGTGTGTATGTCTTCCAAAGAATGAACAAAATGCTGGTATCAATGAATGGAAAAAATTAAAGAAGCGCACAGTATACTCGTAAATGTATGTATATACATGTCTATATTTGAGTTTCTTTAAAAAACGTTATATTTCTTAAAATGAAAGTAATTTAAAATGAAAATTGTTTACGTTTGAAAGATTTATCAAAATGGTTGTGATCACTTGATTTAAATTTATTCCAGTGAATTTTGGAAATGACGGGTGAATTATTAATCTCATTTCAATTGTTAATCTTTTAGCTATATATACGCACAGTGACACAATCAAAACATTAGAGACTTTATTCTTTATATGGCCCAAAGGCTGGTGTATATCGTTTAACATGGTTTTTTGTCAAGAAACTGTATAACAAGTACATACATTTTAATAATACATATTTGCTTCACAGTATTTTGCTAAGCTACGTCGTTGTTATATGTTCGAGCATATATAAAGTTTGAAAACACTTAGAACTTTGAAGTTTTGAAACAGTATAATTATGTGTAAATACAGCGTTGGGAGTTTTGTTTATGAAAGATTCTATCGAATTTGATATACTTTTCTGGAATGTAGTCAATCGCAAGTTTTCATATTGTCATAATTTAGTAAACTATTAATATCGATTGATATAACCAAATTATTTTAAAAATATTGTATTTCCATACTTCGCTTTTAACATTTATTGCAAGATGCGCGTGGAAAAATCTAAATGACAAATAATACGGGCACAACCCTTAACTTAATATTGACAAAAAAAAAAATATCCAAGCTATTTAATATGGGGCGACAAAAAAAAATTAAAACTGGATGTTCCAATGAAATGTTGGAAAATGGCACAGTGCTTGCACAGAGCTTCCATTCCCAGTAGATGGATTCTTGAAACAATCCCTATATGATGTGCTTCTTAATGGCCAAAACAGAAATACTCAAATTAAAACTATGGACAATTCGCCACACACTTGGTTTTATAGAAAAACGTATCAAATGATGAAGATTACTGTATACAAGTATACATCAAAAAAAGTTCAAAACTTTGAAACTGTAAAAATTAGCCTAATTTGCTAAATTTTTAAGCTATTTTGATTTTAATTGCAAATCTCCGTTTGACTTTAAATTAAATCTACTACATCATCTTTCTTAAAATTGGCCTTCATGATGCTAACCACGATAATTTCTGTTATTATATTCCACTTTCGTCATCTTTTATCAGCACTTATCACACCAAAATATCTCAAATGTGTCCGGCTATTTCTTGTCTCGTTTGACCTTATTATTTGCTTTTTCGCGGAGGACAGATCGCGGTCTCGACCGATGTCTCCAGTCAACCGTTTAAGAAAATTCGTCAAGGAATTTTCATTCTTGTGGTCCCTTATGTTTCGGATACTTGTAGCAAAATTATGTCATTTATTCCACATATGTCTATGGTTTTATAATAAACTTCACTGTTTGATGGAATTATGGGACCGTAACATTATTTGCGTTTAAATTATGAAGGCTTGAAGAACACCAAGTTTTGACTGTCGAAGTCCTCTGGAAGTTTGTCGACAGTTCAAATAGTTTTAATATTGATTGCTTCTGTTTTAAAAATGCCGTGATATTAGTTAAGTTTCTATTTCTTAGCAAATTTGACTGGTTGAATATGGACTGCAACCATATCCAAATCCTTATAAAGCTCAATGTACATAGAAAGTTTTGATTGTTGTACTTGGTATTTGTAAGCCGTACGCTGTGTTTCACAAAAGGTAACGTTTACTCACTGACTGATTGAAAAAATTTAGTGAACTGTTATGATATGACTCACCAAGCAAATATCACAGTATTTAAATTGTATTTCGATCAGGATGATGATGTACAGAATCCATGGGCCGAACAACTATATCACTCATAGCAGTGCAGGCTGGTATTGAGCTATACAATGGTCAATTAAAGTGGAGTTGCAGCCGTGTATTCTCGATTTGGCTGACTGTGGCGTAAGGCAAGAATACAAACTGCCAGAGAATTGAGAAAATGGTTGACAACTATAGATTTATATGTGAAACAGAATCAGAAAATTTGAAGAATATAATTCTGAGATTTTCTAGTTACCTTCCAGAGAAGTTATTACTATTGACTAGTTATTATTATTGTTATAGAAGGATTGCCTAATAGTGTTAGTTATAAGGAAATATTTTAACAGTCCAAATTGTGAGATTTTGAAATAATTAAATTTCCAGAAAGACCAGAATACCTGAATTGTTCAGGGTATTTTAGAATAATGAGTCTGAAATTCTTGAATTTTTAATTAAATCTTTAAGATTTTAAACTTCAATAGCGTGAATTTGGCAGAGCAACTAACTTGATAGTGAAGTTTTATAATTGTCCAATTTTTAAATTTTATTCATCAGATTCCTAGCTCCAATCTCCAGTCCCTAAATTTTAATTTTTAATCTTCAATCTCCAAGCAATCAAAATTTTACAATACTTTCAAATTCTGAACAATTTTCTAACTTTGAATCTCCATCTCAAAATTAAATCTAGTTTATTAGACTACAAAGTTTAAATGGTAGGCTCCAAATGTTTATATGCAAAGTCTATTTTGCTGATTCAAGTTTCAATACCCAGTCTAAAGTTCAAGCTTAAGTTTATCTCATTCTGGTCATATCGAATTCTAATATTTCCACTACAAATGTTAATGTCTGACATACATATATACTCATAGTCTCTATATTGGTCTTAAGTTGTTCAATTGGTTCGGTTTGACACAACGCGCTACTTCGTATGGTCAGGACCACGAAAACTAGATCCAGTCAGCCGCACAGCAGTACTTATACATGGTGAAATTAGGGATTTGCCGACAATCCGCAATCCTTTCACGTCTCATTCCCATTTCATATCATAGGTGATAAAGAAAGATCATAATTGGAAACCATGTGAAAGGACTATCACAGAGTAAACACGGTCGTTATCCGTTGCTGCGTTTCATGAACCTGCACTTTTGACATTCTCAACCACAAGATATAGAACCCAGTGATATTTTTCCATTTATAAACTCTCACATCCAACTTCGATCATGAGTATTCAGTGCTTCGTCAGCATGGTAAATTACAAACACCGATTCATATCCCCAAGCTGGCTGAAATACTAGCGCCAATTCGCAGCCATTTGTAGAATTATTACGTATGCCCAAAACAAGAACTTCTCTTGGCCTAATGAATGTCAACAAGATTCACATTATTCAACGTGCAATTGGTATACATGCGTAGCATAACTACTGATGCATACTACCCACAATTTATTTATCAATTATAAATATTTAAAATATTTCATCGGAATTTCACCATTTATATACCGACTACAAATGTTTAACTATGAACAATTCAGTATATTAAACTGTACCGAATCCAAGGATTTTATTAATCAATTACCACGGACATATAATATGCTCACCTTACTGACAACGTGGTTTAAGATAGACTGTCACGCACTACTGATCACGAAACGGCCTTAGTTAAGACCTAATTAATTCTCAAAAACTCGGTTTTTTTTTCAAATGTGATGCACCCGAAAACCCGGGTATTTTTATTTAAAATCCGGATTCATATTTCAATATAAATTCACCGTTTAACATTTCTAAGAGACTCATCAAGTTGAAAGAAACGCGCAGATATTCTTCCAGATAGTACAAAATCACAAATATTGGTGTATGGAAGGAAATGAAGTTATAAAAAAATCCGGGCCTGGTTTTAGGATTTTCCAAAGTCGAAAAGTCAGATTTTCAAATTTCCATGTTTTTGAAAACCCTAGGAACAATTGCCTATACAACGCAGAACCACTTCATCGCACCATATTCAACAAACCTATTAGGCATAGTAATCTTTATCCTATCAGCGAATGAAAGTGCAAAGGAGCTCGGAAACCCCTTATAGAAGGCATTCTTATAGAAGCCGAGTAACAGTAAAGGAAAATCTGAAGTACTCACCAGCTGAAATGGTTTACGGTCAAACAATCAAACTTGAAAACCCTTCTTTCACCTACACACCAACCAGCAAGTCATCGACCAACTGCGAGAAACCATGCAAAACCTTTTTCCCTGCTGATGACTTATGTCCTGATGTATCGAGTGAGACGAAACAACGGAAATTTCGGACTTTGGATCTGATTAAGTTCAAACTAGAATTCAGGTTCACTTCGAAAATATCCCAAGTGCGTATATATATCTGAATTAAGACAATTTTGGACAATATGTATTGTATTCAAGGCCAGTTGAAATGTCCCTCAATTAGGAAATTCCTTTGTATCCTTTGTATTATTGTCCCGTATTCCATTAAACGATGCACGGCAGCGGATAAACTCTTCAAAATTATCCCTTTGTTGAATAAAGTTTATCAATGACGCATCACTTATGCTTTTCCGTGGCCAAGATAAAGTTTTATTCTTTATGTAATATACGTCTTGAATCGTCAAATTTATTCGGGACGCAATGACGAAGCCGCTGAACTTTCTAAAATAGAGACTTTAGTATAACTTCTCTAATGGAACCCTATTTGGATCGCGATCACCTAAGTTTTATGGATAATTTTTATAATAGCGTAGGGCTGTGTAACCTAATTCTAACTAATAAAAACTCACTCTACCGATACCTTGCGTTTGAATAGGCCAAAAGATCCAAGTACAGTGACAAAAGAAAACTAATAAAGGAAGAACACAAGTGGCAAAGTTTGTGAAAACTTATACGTTTCTAAATGGAAGTTCTCTGCATTACAACATAACACCATCCTAAGCTTATTTCTGTCAGGGATTATTCGTCTCCTCGAAAAAGCGTTAAATGGTACAAAAAGATAGTAAGTCAACAGTAAGTTTACTTTACTTGAGGTTCGTGAAGAATTGGTCAGAGAGTTTCTCGGCATACCCATAACCACATGGCCGATGGTATAGGAAACTGGTGAAATCGGGAACTCTACATATAGGTTAGCGTTCAATAAGACAAAGTTACCTGAGTCATCATATGAGTTGCATGAGATGAATTTTTGAAGTAATGCATTTTTTTATTTCTATAAATGAATTTTATTGCCCCATTGTTGACATTACTTTTTTTTGGCGGCATTTCACATCATGTCCATGTGCATCGACACATTTCATTATACGCTTTTGGGCCACTCACTTTTGAGTATTGACCGCGAACGTGTTAAAATTGTATTTCAATTTTATTTATTTAGCTCAGACGATAGAGATGACAAATGTTTCCGGTTTGTTAAGTTCGTATATATTCCAAAAACACTTCTCCCAATTTATTTTAAGAATAAATAAATTTGATTTGCTTGGTTGTGTACAATACACAGCATAAAGTTTTGTGTGATAAATGAAAAAACTGTGGTTTAAGTATATAAATTCATATATAAACAACATGCTACACACCACACTAGAAACGCTCCATCAACGTAAATCTTTCAATCAGAACCCTCGAAGCGATAGTAGACCAAATAAAACACCTCACCGGAGCAGTCAACGCCTAAATAGAAATATCAAAAATACTTGAACAGTACATATCTAAACTCGAAAACCCAATCACCCCGAAAATAGAAGCACTAGCTGCGCCAAGGACAGAACAAGATTTAACTGATATTAAAAACAAATCATTGTACCGATCAATACTACAGAGCATAAGGCAACAAATTAGAGGGAGAGCCGACGCAGCCTTAATATCATACAATATATTCAACGACGATTGTATAGCCATAAAAAAAATGCCTATTACTACATTATGCTGATAAAAGGGATCTCATAGGACTCAACACAACTGAGCGGCATCCAAGAAGGAAACACCAACATAGGTTAATTATATGCTAACATCGACCATCAATTTTCACTAATTGTGAATAGAATATCAAAACGGAGGAATATTCATCAGATACAGTAGAAATACTGATAGAGATATATTAGACGTAAGAGGACTCAATGGTGAATTAAACAGAATGCTGAACTCAACGCCCACAGACTCTTCCAGAGGCTTATAATTCCAGAATCTGAATTATCGAAATATAATAATCCACAAAAAGGCCTTCAATAATTCGGTAGTAGCTCGGATAAATCAATGGAATTCATATCCAGTATAAACCCTAGGAACAACCCTATCCGAGAATGGAAATGCGAGCATTCCGATCAGAACATAAATTTTATGATGGGCGCCTCATTAGCCTACCATACTTAGAATACAAAACTAGAAATAATAAATTCCTCAAGTTTCACATCAACACTGGAGCAAATAAAAACATTATTAAACCCAAACTAGCTAAAATCCTCAATAGATACCATCTCTCTCATCTTATAGATCCTGTGTTTGGAAAATTACAATACCATTAAGCATCTATAATTACAACAATCCACTGGTAACAGTTAAGCAAGGGTCTGGACGAATCATTAATGGCAAAGTCAAGATCGTACATATGTCATCAAACAAACAATTTACGAAGACATAGTTGAAAGAATTCTATCCGAAGTCAATCACACCGATTGGAGAAACATTATTTAATCCCAGCTGACTCACAAAGTTGAACAAATCACTCAACTAATTTCAGAACTAAAAGGTCAAAATACCCGGACTAAGCGATAAATCAACTGGATTGGAACAGCATGGAAATGGGTGGCAGGAACACCAGACGCTACCGATTGGGACCAGATTGTCAATAGCCAGAACATGATCATCAATAACAATAATGAACAATACCAAATCAACACCATCCTGATGAAAACAGCAAATAAAGTCATTAGTGTAATGTAAAGAGGCAACGGAGCAGCAAGGTCAGATCCAATGAAACATGAACGTGAGCCAAATTTTGCCAAATTGTTTGCGATTTCATTAATTTCAATGCCACATTGCGCAGGTACCCCGTAACAAGACCATAACTTTGTTAATACGGCAGACAACATTCAAAAAATTCTTACAATCCTTCACCAGTTTTGAATTGGTCAAACAATTATTTAAGGAGTTGAGGAGAAATCTACTGTCAGTACAGAAAATAATATCTTCATCATTAACTGCCAAATTATACTAGCTGTAATGGCACGCGAGTAATCACGATTAATTCAGCTTGAGAAATAGTACAGTAAGTACCCAAACTGCTAGAAGTTTTCAGTCCCAGCGATGGGCAGCAGATACGAAAGCAAGCACCCTGTTCAGAAAGCGAGCCATCTGAAAAAATGTTAGCGGTTCAGATATTCACTTGAGAAAGTTTGGTGAGAACCCCATATCTCTCGATGGGTAAACCACCTCGAAAGATTTGTAAAAGTTAAATTTAGGCAACAGCCTGTCATTAAACATGTCAATTTCCAGCACAGCTGGTTTAAAAACGAATGCGTTCCACGCCGCAACACATTTGAAGCGAAACGCCGCTGAGCAAGCTGTGCTAAGAATAAATAACTGTAGCTTGGGTGGAGATAAAATTAATTCTAAATGCCGAAGACATGGCTCCAGTAACAGCCCTACATACTATATTTTGCAAACTGTTAAGTTTGGAAAGTGATGTTTTAAAGTTGACTACTGACCACCAAACCACATGCATATGTTAGCATTGGTAGAACCATCGGTTTGACGTAAGCTGAGCAATAAATCTTACACCCAAAATAGAGATGACACAGAAAATGCATCAGTATTCCTATGTCTAGTGAATACAACTAAGTAAGTTTTAGAAGGGTTCACATGGAAACCTTTATCAATGCACCACTCTTCTACAATAAGAAGAGCGTGTTGCGTTAAATGAGATAAGACATTCAAATGAATTAAGCGGAAATCCATGCTGTAATTCAGCAGGACAAATACCATCAGGATCGGCAGATTTATAAGGTGTGAAGGAGATTATACTCCAACGCAAAACCTCATGATTTATTAATCTGCAAGCTAAATTCCAATCAAGAGTATCAACAATAACGTTAGTGTTTTCGACAATATTATCTCAGAATTTAGAGAGTGGAAGTAAGCTCTCATTTGAGTAGTCGAAGTTAATCGAGTCTACACGTATTATTTCTACTGAAGGTTTGGTTTAATCTAGCTACAGCAGGTAAGCTATTAATTTCCTCACAGAAATTAATCCAAGCAGATCTTAACGCTTTTTTAAACCACCTTTTATGCGTATAGGAAGGTACTCCTGTCAGCCTGAAGATTACTTCTCCTGGCTTTATTCTTCAACCTCCTAGTGGTTTTCTTTAACCTTTTAAGATCAGAACACCAAAAAAGTTTGTTCCGAGTTTTATGATTAATGATAAGTGGACACGAAATCTCGAATGCAGTTGAAATTGCTTTCGACAGTCCAGCCTGCAACTCGATATCCACAGTTGAACAAATTTCCTTACGTGATTCAAGTATGGAACCAAGCTCAAGTGAGGATGAAAACCCAATCAGTTAACTTCCATTTACGGTAAGGTTTAAATGACGGTCTTTTAAAGTTGATATTAAAGAAATACACCGATGATCATAGGTGAGAATGTCATTCGTCACTCTCCAGTTTAAAATTAATTCAGTAATGGACATGGAGCACAAACTAATATCAATAACACTTCGCTGTACAAGCTGAACAAGATCCGAGGAACTTATATAGTTTAACAGAGGCGGAACCAGAAATGTAGTCAAAGGACTTCAGATCGACCCGGAACACAATCGATTGGCGGTTAGCCTCCCGTCTGTGTCGGATAATTTTTCTTGAAATATTTGGGTTCATCAAACCGATAGTAGTTTGTCATTACCACGCTTAGTCCCTCTGGAGGACCAGGGGCCCAAGTATGAATGATGAGCGGTTTTGGAGGGTCACCAACAGAAAGCTGACAACCATCCCAAATTCCACCGAAATTCAGCACCTCCTCAACAAGCCATTTGTAGATTTTAATCGTTGGCGCATTTACAGATGAAGATGCCATCAGCTAGATAGCAGCCTAACATGTTCAATATTTAGTTTTTATACGATACTTGTGTTGTTAAGAAACTGAATAAATGACATCCCAAGCATATAACAAATAAGCTTCGTAATCTTTTGTACATTATATTTATACATAGATATATAGTTAAATCATTTACCTCTATTAACTATAACAAGATTATATTTTACAGTCGATATCATTTTGTTGGTTCGCATTCTTCAACATCTCTTCTCAAGCTAATTCATTCAAAATATACCAATAAAATTTCGTTTTTTTTCATCGTCGTATTCTTTGTACCATTATCCGAATAAGATTAAAACTCACCATTTCCCTTGTCTTATATTATATGTACATATAGAAGAAAATCCCATTTCCTTTAGACATATGTAAAATTTAGATTATATGTATAAATTGATCCTTTTTTGTTGTTGTTGCTGCTGCTGACGATGTTGGTGGGGTGAAGGTGCGGTGCTAGTCATATACATACTCGTATGTATATATATACTAAATATTAAATAAAATCTTCTGCCAATCGATCGGTCTATTTCGTATAAATCATCCATATTGACAATAATAATATAACAACAAACAAACAAATATACTTTTTTACGAATATTGATAGACACAAATATGTAACAAGTATACAAACATACACACAGAACTATATAAAGTTGAGGATAAAGAATTTGCTTCTACTCGTTTGTTATACACACACACACACACATTACACAGATATACATATCTATAAAAAGTGAAAAGTTGATTTTCCGAATAAAAAGGAAAATTCTTCGAACAAACAAAAAAAAAGGGTAAGTTTATTTAAAAGTGATTTGAAATCAGTTTTATACTCCTCGTCTCCTTTTTTGTTGTTGTTGTTGTTGTTGTTGTATAAGTATATAGGATAATAAAAGGAATGAATTTTAAGGTCAGTTGAGAAATAGACAAAAAAAAAATATTTTTTTTTATAATAAATTTCACAAGAATGAATATTCTTCAAGATTTTAATCTGTTGTGTGTGATATTCAGAAATATTCGATTTATTATGTTAAAGTTGAGATGGAATTTTTATGCTATATACTCGAAGATTTATTTGCTTAACTAAGGATTTCATTTTTTTTTTTTGGCTGTTATCTACAATCTTAATCTCCTAGAAGTGATTTGTTGAATTTTATATAGAGGGACAACAAAATGTCTTGGGTAATTTACAAGATGAAGTTAGTCTCTATACATAAATACATTGTATGACGTACAGCTATTTCCGTAAATCAATCAACCAACAGTTTTACGAAACTAACCACCCATCATGATCCACATTATTAAAATAAGTGGCTTAGCACATTTAAGTTTTTTTTCTACCTGAAATATAGGTATTAGCTGTTTTTTAAACTTTTTCAAGTTTTTCATGATTTTCTTTTTATCTCTTGTTCATATTTTCCGGCTGTTACGAAGATATTTCAACAAGCTTTTTTTTTCTTTTTTTTTTATTCTAACACAACTGTGTACAAATACATTCTATATAAAAAAAAAAGCTTGAAAAAATACTTTGAATATTTTTGTAACACTTATTTACAAAAAAAAAAAAACATTCAAAAGCACAACGAAACTACACCAACATGGCAAACAATTTTATATTTGTGTGAACTTTTTAGTCTTGTGCTTTAATATTGTAAAATGAAAATAGAAGAAAATTAAAGGTATACAAAATTTCTTCGACTTATTGAAAACTCTAGTGACCTCTTTAATGATGTTTGTATATGCTTTTTGTGTATGTGTGTGTGTTCATATGGGTTGGAATGGGTTGTACATCTAAAAACTAAAACACACAGAGAGATAACATACCTAAAAAAAAAAGCTTGGGAAATGAACAAAACCATCATGACTGGTGTGTATGTGTATATGTATTTCATATTAAATATTAAATCCAATATTGACCTAAGTGGTTCAACATTAAAGGTTAAATTTGTCCTTAAATATTTACACGTCGTTGTTGTTGTTGTTGTAGTGACTGTCTTTCATAATATCTATTTGGTTCGTATTCTTTTTATTTTTTTTTTTTGTTTAGCCAATAGAAAATTTGGATAAGTTGATTTTTCATTTGGTGATGGTTTCGATATATATGTGTTTATATTGGGTTTATAAATCTTGTATACATATTTGGATTGTCAATGATTACCGATTAAATCAACTTAAATTTATTTTTAAACCCTTTCCATTCCAAATTATTACAGTGGACGCGATAATTATTATTGTGGCTGAGTATATAGATTACGATGGCAAATTTATTGGTTAACATAATTTACACAATGCCAAACTATTGATTTTCGAAATAAATGAGCGTAGAAAGCGAGAAGAACGTAAAATATAAATTGAGAATACTCGTAAACCTATAAATATTGATATTGAAATGGATGTCGATTTAGTGAACACTAGTCGATAAAGTTAATATATCTTTAAAATCAGATGTAAGATTATACAATCCTTTTAGAGGGCAAAAAAGTTGCATTAGTCGACAGAAGAAGATTGCTATGACTTGTCATCCGATCGTTCACCAATAATAATAACTCTGAGTACCCAAGCTTTAATAGCAATTGGAAGCAGCTTTGAAAAATTTAATAAGCCTGCATCTAATATACCGCAGTTAATCCAAGAAAAACGGACAATACGTCAGCAGCAAAATTCTCCATTACTAAAATGGTAATAAAATAGGGCTATTAAAGGTTTGAAAATAGCATTGAGATAAGAAAAGAAGAAGACCAGAGAATCCAGAGTTGCCTTAAAATTCCTTTAAGTGGAAACAGATAAAAATACCATTAAAAACTGTATATACCCAAAGAAAGCTCCAGGACACGATTTTAATACCGGGAACATGATTAGAGCTTTACCTGATAAATGCTTAAAACTCATAACTAATATTAGGAAAGACACATTATACCAGACCGCTAAATTGGGTTTCGAGACCAGCGTGGTACTGTAAAACAAATGCACAGAATTTACAACGCAGTTAAACTCGCCTTATAAGAAAAGAAATATTATTGGGCAGTTTTCCTATAGGCATCGCGCATGCCTTCGACTCGACAAAGTATGGCATGAGAGCCTTAGAGATAAAATTAAAACTCGCCTGCCAAGCAAATTTTATGCAGTCCTAGAAAGCTACTTGTTTCAAAGAAACTACCAAACACAATTTAGCCATTACTGAACTAAATGACATAAGCGCAGGAGTTTCACACGGCAGAGTACTGGGGCCAGTGTTGTATTTGCGCTATATACTGCCGATCTACAAACACCTTTTTTTTTTTAAACACCTTTATTGGTATGGCTACTACAATCTTAAACATTATTAATTCGTTTAATTCATTATTAAGGTTGACATTAGTACTTATGAGATAAGGATGAACTTTTGCTGCACCAGTGTCCAGTTATCCTGAGGTATGATATTCATTCGGTTAGCTCATGTGGTTTGACTGGTTTGAGCCACGTTATTTTGTTAGTACTATCCAGTAGTTATACGGCCTCAACGCTCGTGTGGATGAGAATGGTTGCTCAATTAACCAGTGCATTTGACGTTGTTTTAATCGTATCTGTTCAGCTTATTGTCTCACGAGATGTTTCCAGTTTAGCCTTGATTCTAAATGCAGACCAAGATAATTGGCCGATTCAACCTGCGGCACTTACACCTCGTTGAGGTATATGTGCTGGTTGATATTTTTGTGTCGGAGCGTAAATAGTCGTGTTTTCATATTCAAAAATTTTCCAGTTCGAATAAAGTTCTGGATAAGGATTTTCTAATTGTTTCAGTAAAACCCAAATGAATTTAATTTTTTATCAATAAATGCTTCATTCTCATACAGGCAATAAATAAGTACGTGATCATGATGAATGTTTTGCGTGGTAGTTCCTTGAATATACCCGGTGATATTTCATCAATTCCTGGTGCCTTTTTTTGGTTAGGATTTTTGTCGATTTTTTTGGCAATTTTCCATTGGCGTGACCCTTTTAAAAACCTTATTTGTTTGATAAACAGGTATTACGTCGATGTTGGACTGAATGTTTTTGGGTTGAAATACTGATGCTAAGTGTTGAGCAAAGAGTTCCGCTTTTTTTTTGTCTTGTCGAACGCAACTACCATGAGCATTTCTGATGGGTAGTATCCGACCTACAGGTGGGGCTTATCCAGTTCTGAACCTAGCCCTACAAACAATTTCGAATTAAAATACAAATCCATTCTGTCGAGCGCTATAATTTTCAAATTGCAATATAAATTACAACAAAATTGTTGTAATCAAAATAAAAACAATAACAAACACGTTTTATCAAAATATATTTTAGTCGTATTTGCTTCCATAATCGCGTTATGTCGCAATTACCATTTCATGGATTACGAGTTCTCGTAACTCGTAACTCGTAATACGAAAGATACATAATCGACTCCCAGGAATGTGATAAGTCGTTAATCCCTTCGGCTCCTGTGTAACTGGATGAAATATCCTTTATAATAAAGAAATCAAGTCTAGATCTTATATTTTCCCTGCATCCGTTAGCCAATATGTTGGTCTCCCTTGGAGACGGATATTCACGTTTGTTTTCATGAATTGCATTGCTTTTTTTTTCCAGGAGAAATTAGCCTGGAACCCCAAGCTGTATGTTTTATATTGTAGTCCCCTCCAATGATAAATGTTGTGTGTCGTGGAGGACAGTATGGTACCGAAATATTTAGATCTGCGCCATTATATTGGATTGAGATAACCACTAACAGCTGAACCACCTCTAGGTCTTTCACTAGGATGGGTTGTCCAGTAGGAATTCAATCCCTTTATTCTAATAAAACTTTAGTTGGAGAAGTGCGTTTCAGAAATCAGCTCAATATCTATATTGTTTGTATGAAGAAATATTTCCGTTGAATGAATGTGTGTGTGTGAATATACATGTGGTATATTCACACACTAAGTGTGCTGTAAAAAGCGGCGACTTAACCTAACCTAACCTAATTAAGTAATCAAGATTCTAGAGATATTCATTATTCACCATTAAGAATGTTCACCGTAGAATTTTTGTACGGGCTAACCAATTATGCATATAGACGAATATCCGTGGATATTTGTAGGATCGGATTAAAAATCATTAGGAATTTTTTAAATTCTAAATAATAAAATTTAATTAATTTAAAGCAAATTTTTTGTAATAAACCATTATAATCTGTTTCCAATCGGTTGTTCTTTCATTATGTATTCTATCACGAATAATTCTTAAGACGATGTGTTCTTCAAAGAAATCGTGATGGTTTTTGGCTTAAAACACGTCTGAATAATATCTGAATCAACCGTTTGCTACGCATCCAGTAAAAAAAATAACAGCGCCTGCCTTAAATTAATATTTCGCATAGCTGATTCAAGTTGTTGCCATCTGAACCAATCAATTGTTCGAAAGGTATTTTTTGTAATATAATTTGTAAACTAATTATATTTTGATTTAAGAGGATTAAATAAAAGCTGAGTACTGTTTGGTGAAAGACACAACAAATTGATTCACCCATCGAGACTACTTAAAAGTTGCTCTTTTGGAGGACAAGGAGCGCCTTAACCAACAAAAGAATGGCTTTTTCATCAAGACCATTTTGTTTTAAGTTTACTTGAATCTAGGGTATTGAATAATGTTATTGTTTTTAGTTTAACCCATCTGTGCATACATATAAAACGGGATTGCTTATTCAAATTGAAATTACTCGTGGCGGCTGCACTTTTCCAATTACTAATCCAATCAAATTATTCCTTCCCGTTGCATTTGTACACGCTAAGCACGTAATTAGGTGCTTTGATATTTTCGTTCCAGGTGCTGCTATTTTAGGTCACTCTTTTTTTCCTCTCAAAATTTGTTTAACATTTTCCACACCATCTGAGTTCCGTTTCTTAACATGACAAACCATCCACTACTTGCCTAGAACTGTCCTGAGTGCTCTTGAAATTTAAAGTCTAGCTAGTTTGGTTTTCAAAAATTATCAAAAAACAATAAATTCCACCAAAATTGTTTTTTTTTTGGACCAAAACGGTAACAGTTGGTCTAAACTGTTCGAAAATGTGAACGCGTGAAAATTCCTAGGATCGACGGTAAAATACACAACGATTTTTTAAATCCGACTGAAAACTTTCAGATTTATTCTAAAAATCATTTAAAATGCTTTACATTTATTGTACCAGATATAAGCTTTCAAAATACATTCTGAGATCGATTTTGAATTTTAGCATACGTAATCCGTTCAATAATTTGAATATAAATTTTAATATTTGATTCAAACTTTTTATCGTTCGAATTTAGTTGTATATGAGAAAGAGAAATTAAATTAAATCAAAAGTTTAGCAATACATTTGGTGGGTTGCTCCATTTCGATAATTCTAAAGTGTCAACTTTTTTTACTTATATAATTCATTTAGAACAATAGAAGTCAACGCCTTTCCTCTAATAGGCCGATTCTTCTAGATAATTCATCATTTCTTAATATGGCTTGACTTTGCTGGAGTTATTTAGGAGACATTAGTATTTTTAGATTTACGTCATAAATTTTAAAACTATATGGTTCAACATCGAACAGGTTTGATCAAGATTCAGATTGCATTGCTTATATATACAATTATCTTCGATACGAGACTAGCATACTGCATTGTTGCATATTTTTCTAGATTGAGATGGAGTATACAATTTGGATGTATTACGGTCTACGAATATTTTTAACAAATCTTGAACGCTCCGACTATTTTTGAGACATTTTGAGATTTAGTTGCCCATTTTTGTTCAAATTTTATTAAATTCTTTTTCATTATGACATTTATTTCTATACTATAATGTGTTAGCTCTGTTCGACTTGTCCAAAGTCAATTTTATTAAAATTTTACAAATTAAAAACATTCTGTTCACATTAAATTTTAATTTCTGTAGTCAGATTCTAATACACTTTGAAACAAATTCTGCCCAAGTGCGTTATGTACAATTTTGTATGATTAACTAATTTCCTCTGCAGTGCTTGTGGTACACTTAGTTTAATCCTTACACAATTGGTATCATTGTAATTAAATTTTGTTGTGGCTTGATATTATGAAAGGTAATGTGTTTTTGTGGGAAGTGTGAGGTGTAACTAAATTTAATGGCAATTTACTTACTGTAGGTACCGCCGCCCCTACTTCGTGTTTAATTGATGCGTACCACCTCATGGATGATGTGTATCTTAATTTATACCCTACTTCATTGAATACTTAACCGCCGTTTAAAAATGCTACAGATTATAGAGTTGTTTGCTATAGGGAAACTCTGATTTCTAGATTCTGAACCTAAAAATTTAAAACAATATAAAATTGATAAAGGTAAAATTAAATTAAACATTTTTAAATAAATTTTAAATTTCCTTATAGTTTCTATAGAAAAATTATTGAAGCTTATATAAAATTAATCCAAAGAATTTCCATTCTCTGCAGTAACTTCTTTTCTGTTTTCCCGAAAATAAAAAGCTTCTTCTTTTATTTTTTTTAATTTTTTAAGAAGGACATGGCCTATAGACACTTTTATGGCCCATAGCCTTACACGTTACATTCACACAACACTCATTTAATCCATTCATTCATCCCATTCACACAAGTACAATATTTCACCTGCGCATTGCATAGCACCATGTCACCCTGTACAGTGACATGGAAGATGGGTTGGCCCATGAGTTCTACATTCCAACAGAGGGTTATAATGTTTTCAATTTAATCACCGATCGTGATTATCCCTTTTGCATCCCGCCTCTGTTGGCATTCGAGCCCGGTACCTTCCGATCCAAACATCGCAGCTTTAACCACTGCGCTATTTGCTCGGTTTTTTCTTCTATTAGTCTTCACTATTTTGTTTTTCTAAAATTGTTTAAGACGCATTTCTATTTTAAGTAGCACAAATGAGGTCGTAGTTTTATCGGAAAGTTGTTGCACAAGCATTTAGCTACCTTCATGTTAGTTTGAGTAAGACTCCCGTATCTTGAAGCGGAATGTACGGTATGAGTTTAAACGGCATGAGTTTGTAAATTTGTCGGATGAAGCGATCAACGTCGGTGAGAATATACAGCATAATGTGCATAACAAATCAAAACCTTTTCATCCTTTTCGATGGGAGTGTCTTGCTTCAAGATCTTTCATTCATAATTTTGATGATATATTGTCATCAACTGATTTCAGGAGCTAGTCATTTTTCCAAACAGAACCATATCATGTATAACATCAGCAGTCTTTATAGTTTTTGTATAAATATAGTTCGAATTTACTTTAATGAAATCCTTATTCAATCAGTATCTATATGATTCGTATTGTTCCATGCTTTAGCTACCATTATTTTTTTTAAGCAATCTAACTTTTATTAAACGACCCTCCCTGTTAAATCGATCGAGCTATTGTCATGTCACGTTCTTTTCTAATAAGTCCATCACTACTTCCATCACTAGGACTAACCGTTGATTGTAATTTGTTTGCTCAATGACTTACTAAATACAATTTGTGTTTGGCCTCAAAGTTTGCCTTTAATTATCTCGACACATAAATTAATCGTATTCTGGACAGTCAATTTGTCACACTTTACAATGGTAAATGTCATAGCCAAGAAAGATCACTTTCTTCCTGTACCGTCTAACATTAAAAACTATTTCTGCGGGCATGAGACCAAAGCATTTAGAAGTTAGAAATTGTGTGACATTCGCCTGAGTTTTGGCCTCGATCCAAAATTCAAATGGAGTTTTTATATTGGATTTCACCCGATTTTTTGCCACATACATCGTTATGAATTGAACCCAATGATCCAAATGATTTAATTTTTGATTATGTCAGAAATGGTCGTCGATTCTGGCGCTATTTCCTAAACAAACAGAATCTCGATTTTCAGTTTCCGACCACTAAGCATTACCACATAACGCAGTTAGTACATATTTCCGAACGAATCCGTTACACCAATTTATTTAGTTTTATGTATAATTTTACAAATGATTACATTTTGACCGCAACACTGAAAAAGCATGTCAAACATGAAAGACTTTGTATATGATTTTGCCTATATAGATTCGGTTGAACTTGTGTACGAAACTTTCAAATTACCACAAAACTTGTATATCGGAGAACGAATCTAACTCTTAAAGCCGTATATTGTTGCAAAAATTATGGTATCGCACTTAAAGAGTCGAATGGAAGGGTATACATTTAATTAAAACAATTATGTAATTATTAGTTTCAATAACTCGTTCCGAGTATTTTGAAGAGAATTTGAAATTTAAAAAAAAAAATCCAGGATTTTACTATAGTTTACTTGTACCACACCCTTACGATGTGAATTCTGTTCTCTGAGTTATATAAACTTTTAAAAAACGGTAACTTTTCTTCTGTACTGAGAAGAGAGAATTTATATCTTACCATTAAATATGAAGGTGGAAGCGTTAAGGTGTGAGGCAGTGTAGTGGAAGCTAGCGTAGCGTACATATAGAGTTTAAAAAAACAACTATGAACTGCTTTACATATTTGGATATTTTGAAACGTAATTTAAGAGCAACAACCTAAAAATTGGGCTCCCAGGATCAGTTTAACCCCTTTATTTTATTAGGCTTACATAATAGATGGAAAATCTAGTTAAGTTACATGCTGAAGCACGTAAATATACATACTCGTATATAGTTTGCATATATGTATGTATATAAAATACCGATAATTCACTTTAGTCTTAGTAACTAATTGTTTTCCATTTATTATAAAATTGAATCGGTGTACATCCTACTCTGTTCAATCAAATCCTGGTATATTCCGGAATTGACTCAATATTGTATATATAATAAACTCGTACAGTTCGTATGACCTAAATTATTTTTTATAATTAACATAATTTGTAAATAAAACCCATAATCATTCTTCCTCATACACACGAGAGTCCTATAATAATGTGTTGTTGTTGTTTTTTAAATTACTAGAACAAAGCATTAAATGTGTATAAGATGACCCTTATGGCCCATACGCATTTCAAATATTTTCACCATTCAAAAAACTCATGGGTTAGCGCCCATTTAATTCTAATAAATGATTGAAATACATAAAGGAAAAAAAGCTGGGGATCAAAGCACAATCAAAACACTAAAACATCAAAACATGATACCATCTGATACCTTCGAATAATTCAATAATTTTTTTTATTTTTATTTTGATGAATTTATCGCCAATTTTCCATTTTTTTGTTTTTTTGGGTTTCCCACTTTGCTTTTCATTTTCTATTGTTATATATTATAAAAATAAAATAGAAAATCTGTTCGTTTGTGTATATTATATCAGATCCAATCAACAAAAACAACGAGCGAAACGAGAGTTTTTTTTTGGACGGTTATGTTCATATTCCTTAACGTGTTTGGCAAAAGAAAAATTTGCTCAACTGTGTTTTTTTTGTTTTTTGGGGAAAACAACGACCAAAACGGAAAAATTACAAGAAAATGAATGTAGTTTTGTTGTTGTTGCCAATATAGTAATAATAAGAACAATAATATCGAAAATCGGAAAACAACACAAACACACATGTATAGCAAATAGAAAATAGATTTGAAGTGAAGTAGAAAAATATCAACAGTGAAATTGGAAAAAATAGAATTATAGGAAAATAGAATTTATGGGAATGAAAATGCTTTGGCAGTAATGACAAATCAATAAGGGTTAAATGGATGAATTAAGTTTATTTACCAGTTTTTCTTCGTTTATATGTTGGTAGTTTTTTTTTGTATTGTTTTGCAGAAAACATGAAAGTTTTTTGTTTGGTTTGTAGTTTTTTGGTATAGTTAGTTGGCATGATACCAAGAAAAGATATTTTGAAAGAAACTTAATACTTTTAACTTTTCAAAACGAACCTAATTCCAAAGAAGTTGAGTTTCTGTTTTATTGAAACGATAGTCTCAGATATAATAAGGGAAGCTATTTGGGCAATCTTTATTTTTTGTTTATATATTATATAGGAAGATAATATGCCTGAACGATTTTTAAGTTTCGAAAATATGTTGGGCATAGCTTTTTAATAAGATTCTGAAATGGCAGGAGTGAACACCGTAAAATGTAATTTTTATAAATCAATGAAAACCACATACCACAATTTCATTCTATAATCTTATTGTTTAGCAGTTTCATTATATGACAGAGATTAGGAATTGCCATGTACTTCTTCTAATTGGGAAGCGCACTTTAGGTTCAAAGTTCAATTAGTTTCATTTTACTCATTCATAAATCATAACATCTTAGACTGCATTTCTGTCTCCTATTGCATTTCATAACGTATTGTCTTCACCTATTTTTAATAATGCGTCGTAAACTTGAACAATCTGTTATATAAACTGTACTTTTCCAGATGAAAAGAATTTTACATATGGTATAAAATGCTAAGCGTAATTTGAATTTGTTTTCTCGGGATTTGATTTTCTTGTAAGAACTTTTAAATTCAAAAGTTGCATCAGCATCAGAATGAAAGAGTGCCATTTCCAAAGACAATTAATGTTTAGTTTGTGCGCATGTATGGTGTATTTTCTCAACTGTTTTGTGCCTTTCTGATCCAGTTAATTTAATTTATAAAGTTTAAATTATTTATAAATTATTAAAAAACTTATTATTTTATATATTTTTATGATTTATTAAACAAATTTAAATTACCAAATTTATTTAATAAAGTCAATACTTAATTTGTCTTAATTATTTATAAAATTTTTATTCATTTAACTTATTTAATTAAACTAATTAAATTAAATACATATTATAAAGTTTGTTTTATGTATTTAATTAATTGATTTGTTTTACTTAATTGGTTAGATAAACTATAGACATATTTAAATTATTTAACTTATCTTATTTGTTCATGTTTACATCATTTATTTAAATATTTTGATAATTATATAATTGGTTTATTATCATAATGAGTTTCCATTCGTTTAATTGATTAGCTGTTTCATTTACTTAGTGTCTAATTTATTTAAATTACTTCTATTTATTTCATTTGCATAATTTATTAATTTTGTTCAATTTATTTAATAATTTTATATTAAGTTTGTTAAATTGGATGATTACTTTAATTTATGTTACTTACTTAATGAAATTAATTTATTAGCTTATTTTATTAATTAATTTATTTAAGTAGTACCTGACGTTAGGCTGAAGTGTCCATTGTGATACAAAATCTATTTATTTTATTAATATGACATGTTGAATATATTTTAATTTTAATTATTTTGTGCAAATTATTTAATTTGTTAATGTTATAAATTTTTTAGATTTGTTACTTGTTTAATTTTAATTATTATTTATATTAATTTATATAATATATTAAATTACACAATTATTTTCATTTGTTTAATTTTTTATTAATTTTATTTGTTTGTTTTACATAATCAGTTTAATTATTCATGTTTACATAATTTATGTAAGTAGTGATGTTATGTTAGGTTGAAGTTGCTTAATTTATTTAATTCATTAAGTCGATTTAATCTATTTGATTTGTTTATTATATTTAATTTATTTAATGTACTTGATTTTTTTATTTGATATGATCTATTAATATTTGTATAATTTTATAACTAATTAATTAGCTTTTGTAATTTAATTAAATTTTTTATGTTATTTTATTGTTCAATTTATTTAAGTTATACAATCTTGCCCAATTTAATTTTTTTAATTTATTTAATATATATTATTTATTTAATATATATAAAATTTTAATTAAACTATGTCATTTATGTAACTTACATAATCTAATTAATTTATTTGCTTTTTTTACTAAATTTATTTTATTAGTTTAACATGTTTAATTTATTTAATTCGTTTAATTTATATAATTATAAAACCTGCTTATAATCTACATAATTTGTTTATTTTTTTGATTTATTTCAATACATAATTAACATTACATAAATTACAAAATCTAATATATTTAAATAATCTATTTTATTTATCTAATTTATTTAAATGGATTTTTCTATTTATTAAGTAAACCAATTAATTAAATTATTTTATAATATGTTTATTTATTTTCACAATTAACCTAATTTATTCAATTTGTTTAAATTAATCAATTTAAATTTTTTAATTTAATATATTGCATTTAAGTAACTTACTTAGTCTGATTAATTAATTTGCTTTAAAATTTAGTAGATTTATTTAATAAGTTTAACCTGTTTCATTAATTTATTTATAAAATTTGTTTAAATTATTTATATTTTTAAAAAGCTTATTCTTTTATATATTTTTGTTATTTAGTAATCACATTTAATTTACCTAATTTATTTAATAAAATTAATGTTTAATTTGTCTTAATTATTATTTTAAATTTTTATTCATTTAAATTATTCAGTAAAACAAATTAAATTAAATACATATTGTAAAATTTGTTTATTTAATTTAATTTTTTTAATTAATTTAATTAATTTATTTAATTCGTTTAATATTTTATAAATTATTCAATTTATTTAAATTACGTAATTATATATAATCTATTAATTTTGTTCAATTTATTTGATGGTTTAATAATAAATTTGTTAAATTAGACGATTAATTTAATTTATGTTACTTGTTTAATAAAATTAATTTATTACTTTATTTTATTTAATAATTTATTTAAGTAGTTAGGTACGTTAGGTTGAAGTTTCACTGATACAAGATCTATTTATTTTATTAGTGTGACATGTTTAATTTATCTTGATTATTTAATTTATTAATAAAGCTTCTATATTATCAATTTATTTAATTTGTTTAATTTATTTAAACTTTCTGATTTATTAATATTTTGCATTATTAAATATATTTAATTAGTTATTAAATTAAACATATATTATAAAATTTTACTTAATCAGTTTTATTATTCATGATTACATAATTTAGTGAAGTAGTCAGGTTACATTAGGTTGAAGTGGGTCCTTCAGCCCACTTAATCCGATTATGATCCATTGTGATATAATATATATTTATATTATTAGTTTGACATATTTAATATATCTAGATTTCTTAAGTTATTTAATTCACTTGATTTATTAGATCGATTAAATTTATTTCATTTGTTTAATTAAAAGTTTTGTTATTAAATTTTAAATGTTGTTTAATTTTTCAATTTATCTAAATTTATGATTAACTTAAATAAATAAATTTAATGTATTTAAATAATCGTTTTATTTACTTAATTAATTTAATACTTTTTTTTATTAATTAAGTAATTCAATTAGTTTAATTTATTTATAATATAATTATTTAATTTGTTTAAATTAGTAATTTAAAATTTTTAATTAAACTGTCTTATTAATTTATTCGCTTTAAAATTTACTAAATTTATTTAATTTGTTTAATTTGTGTTTTTTTATTTATTTCAATTCATAATTTACTTAAATTACTAAATCTAATATATTTAAATAATTTATTTGATTTATTTTAATAGTTTTTCTATTTATTAAGTACTTCAATTAATTTAGTTTATTTATAATATATTTATTTATTTGCATAATTAATTAACTTAATTTATTCGATTTTTTTAAATCATTTAATTTTTATTTAAACTATCTATAATTTATGTAACTTGCTTAAAATTAATTAATTGAATTTATGTAAATATTATTCATTTTTTCTATGTTTTGTGTATAATCTTTTGCCACTGGACAAATTATTTAAATAAAACTTTTTGTTTTAATTTGTTTTTTTAATTTATAGTATTTATTCCTTTTAGTGACAATTCTTTTTAATTTGTTTGGTAAATCGATTTCAACTTGCGTTATCGTCAGTACCTTTTTAACTATTCTTAAATTTAAATAGTTAAAAGGTACTGATGATAATAAGAAGAATAATTCAAGATAAAGGAAAATAATATTATAAATTTACTATTGTTTACCTTTTTCTTCCTTTGCCTACTATAGGAAAACGACCATCGTCGAAAATTAGTATCTTAGTTTAAAGACATAGTAGGGCCCCAGATTCGCAACATTTGAATTTTATATCAAAATTCAACAACGACACATTCGGGTATAAATTTAGATATAGAGCAACATTTCATAATTTTTAAAATTTAAGTGGGTTTTTGACAATTGTATTATTAGGTCACAGTAACATTAAAACGTTATATTCCAACCCATAATGTAGTTTTTCGATCATATCATATAATGTGTGACACATATGCTTTCAACTATAATGCTTCAAGATAAGTCCTTATAAATCAGCAAGCTATTTTAAAATGTCCCTTTGATTGTGACCTCTTTTGCTCTACCTGTTATATACAGGCTTAAACAGCCTCCTTTTAAATGAAAACCATATTCATCTGGTAATTATAACTATAGATTCTTAATATTCATTCAAATTAAATTTGGTTGCATTTAAAAGTTTGTCTTGGTTTACCCCAAATATACAGCCACTTCATCACCTATAACAAAAACCATACTATACATTAATTTGATTCATTGATCATTTCCCTCTTGAAAACATGCCTAAAATCCACTCGACTAAAAATTGTATGGGTGGGTGTGTTGTGTGAGTATGTGTGTGTATACGATGTATTTTTATTAAAATATCAATTCTCACTCGACTCGAAAAATCGAAAATATTATTGTGTTTACATTTTCACAATATATAATACCAACAAAAACAAAAATATAAACATAAATAAAAAACCATTAATTCTAATTTTATTAAGCACAAAAAAAAAATTAAATTATGCAAACATTATGCCATTTTCTTACAATATTTCAAGAAATCATGAAAGCTTAATACAATTTGTTATTTAAAAAATACTAAAAAAAAGCAGCAAAAACATTTTCCTCTTGCTTTTCTATTTAGGAAAAACGATTTTTTTTTCGTTTGGTGTGTGTGAATGCTTCTGTAAAGCTTTAAAAAAGCACAAGGCAAAAGAATACAAAAAAAAACACAAGTTAATTTATTTATTTTATTTTTAAACTTTTTTTTTTTTTGGTCGGTTGTTGTTCTTGTGTTCTGCTGCTGCTACTTTCACAATTTTACTTTCTTATATATTATATATGCGTGTAATAAAATAGGCTGAGCACAAACGTTATTATAGAAGCACAACCAGAACGTAAAAAGGTCAGGGAGAATGAAGAAGCACAACAAAGCAAAACAAAACAAAAAAGCTCATTATTTTTCTCAGCTGTCATTTATTGGTATTTATTTTAAATAAAAATGAAAATTATAATTTTCTTTTCAAATTTCCTTTTTTACAAAATTTTTTTTTTTTTTTTTGTAGTTAGTACGTACCATCACATACCATGATACTAAAGCTAAATGGATTTTTCCTATACTTTGAAAAGCGATACAAAAAAAAAAAATTCTACATACACAAGAAATTTGTTGCGATGTTATACATACATACATACATACATACATAGCTAGTTGGTTTGTGTTTTGTTCAAGGAAAATTTTGTTTCGTTGAATTGAAAAATTAAGTTACTCGCAAAGTAGAAAATAAAAATTATTTATTATCTGTTGATTATGATTATTATATATTAATTTTGTTCTTTATGTAATATGTATGTATATATATATATATATATATATATATATATATATATATATATATATATATATATATATATACATTACCATATTTTTCTAATTAATACAACAAGCGAATGAATTTGTTTTTTGTTTGTAAGAAAACGGAAATGTTGTCAGAATATTATATCCTGTGAATGACAGGAATACTAAATAGACAGAAACAAGCTATGATGAATATGAAAATTTATTTAAATAAATCAGTTGGAGGTATAAGGTGGTGCTACTACTTAAAACGATAACTAAATGAAGCTTGTATGTTGTATTCACAAAGAAGTGACTTCTGCCTCGTTCAAAATAAAAAGGGAATAATATAATCGGCAATGCTCCCAGTATAAAATCGGAACTGGAACCCGCAGAAGCTATTACATTTAACAAAATTAATTGAATTTAAATTGTAAAAATTAGAAATGTGTGCGCACGTGCTTATGGCATAATGAGATTTAATGTAGAAACCAATTTCTTCATCTTGTAGTAACTTGAAAATGGTCATCAGCCTGATGCGTATTATCCGAATAAACGATGGCAACACTAACGACTACTATCACGACATTTTTTACTATCAACTTCGAAATATTTTACTATCACGATAGTTTTATGATATTCTTTTTGCTCTCAATCCCGAAAAATAGACGATCTGAGATATATAGTTTCTTTGAACTCAGAAACCATTCGCTGGCCGGATAAGCGGAGTTTACCATGTGATTCAAGAAAGCTTCATGTATCTTCAGTAAATATTGAAAAAATTTCTATGTTTAGTATTTGGGATACAGTCCCCTGAACTCAGAAGGCTTCATGTGTCTATTCAGTATTTTTTAAAATTGTTTCTACATATGTGGAGGATCTGAGATGCAGTCCACTTAACTCAGCAGGTTTCATGGATCTTCAATAAATATTTTAGATTTTTTCTATGTGGACGATCTGAGATATGGCCACTTAAACTTAGAAACTATTCGCTGGCGGAGTTTATCATGCGTTTCAAGAAGGTTTAATGTATCTTCGGTTATTTTTCTAAAAAAATTCAATTTTGAAGAAACTGTGAGCTGGCCGGATAAGTTGAGTTTTCCATGTGATTCATGAAGGTTTAATGTATCTTCAAAAAAAAATTTAAATTTTTTCTGTGTGAGGGATCTTATATATAGTCGAATAAGCGGAGTTTGCCTTGTGTTTCAAGAAGATTTAATTCTTTGTAGACTCTCTAAAAATTTCTATGTAGACTCTCTGTGTATAGTCCCCTGAACTCAGAAACTATTCGCTAACTGGATAAGCTGAGGTTACCATGTGATTCAAAAAGGTTTCATGCATCTTCAATAATTTTTGTAGATTTTTTCTATATGGAGGATCTGACATATAGTCCCTAGAACTCAGAAACCATCCGCAGCCCGGATAAGGTGAATTTATCAAGTGATTCAAGAAAGTTTTATGTATAATCAGCAATTTTGTTTGGATTTTCTCTATGTGGAGGATGTGAGGTATAGTGCATTGAACTCAGAAATGAAATATCATCGACACAACTATCGTAAATAAGGTAGTAGCGGACTGGCAAACATATTCGGTCCGGCAATATTTTTGAAACTGGCCCAAATACATCAGATAAAAACAAATTATTTCGTTTATTTCAACAAAACTGTGTTAATGGATAAATCCAGTGATCATATACAAGTTTTGTTTTTAAAGAATATTTTTGAAAAAAAACGCTTAGTTTGGCTGCCCGTTTGTGGTATTTTTTCAGTTGTTTAAAGTCTTCTTAAGCCGCTTTAATTGTTTAAGGGTCCACGTCAACTATATATTTAAGTTCCGTGTTTATAATTTGGCCATGAAAGCAATTTCATATTTTTGAACGCTAATCCAATTTTAAATTATTATGCTGCGTGGAGAGGGGTCCCAATAACTCCATCTTAGGGGTCCCAATAACTCCTAAATTTTTGGAAATGGTAATAACTTCAATATTGATTTTTATGAATTATAGCCGTTATTTTAGTGCCTTTGGAGTTTTAATTCTATATATTCCACCATAATAAGGAACAAAACACCATACCAATAGCCATCCACATATTTACTCTCCACAATTCAGGCTTTTTAAGACATATAAGAATATTACTGAAAACCAACTGGATGGTTGCAACGTATGGCAACATAAGTTTCGCTACGACTTAAGTTTTCTGCTATACAACGAATCGAGTTGATTTAATGATAGCTTGACGTTACGGATTCGGTTAAAATGTTCTTCTTTCCTGTTAAGCTATACATTTTATCACCACAAAGGTATTTCTTGTGGTAAAATCGTTTACTAACTTTCGACTAAATTATAAAAAGTACTAAAACGTTTACAAACTTACAGATCCTTGCAGGAAACTGGATTTTCCAAATGTTCAATAAGCATGATTCAAAAAACTTTTAAGTAAATCCTTCGTTGAATTTTTAGTACATCCTTCGTAATTTTAGAGGTCTCGAAAACGGGTCTTCTTGATTCTAAATTCTTATTCCTCTCTGAGTTGCCGGCTGTTTTCTATTCAAATTGTTTCACAAAACAAAATTCCCTGAATTGCCAGGCTCTCTGAGAAACCTAGAAATTGAATTTTTTTTTGCTTCAGTTCTTTTCAGGAGTACGAGTAGACAGTGAAAAATCCTTCAAATAAAAAATTTAATTTGAATTTTTTTAAGGTTCTCCTAATGTGGGAAAAAATTAGTTAAAAGTTAAGTTTAATCCAAGAAAATTTACTGGGTGTACTAATTTTTCCAATTCCCCAGTAATAAGAATTCAAGAGTCCATTCAAAAGTGGTTTATTGCAGAAATTTGGTGTCGTTTTATGATTTTTGGGAACATATTTTTCCAAAGTAATACAATATTGTTTAATTGTGTTTAATTTTGAAATAATTTATAAAAGGACAGGCCAGGATATTAATTTCGGGAACGACAAATTGTTGGGACGTTGGGAAGCCTTAGTCTCTACTCGCACGTGTAACATTTTGACTACACTCGTCATACATATATCATTAAAATATCAAACATTCTGTGACTGACAAAACAATTTAGAGCTGGACTAAAAATAAAAACGACAAACAGCTTCAAATAGGAAACAAAAAACTAAAAAAAGACCAAAAACGAAAGTAAAGATTAATCTTATTTTGAAACTGGCTACCTCATAAAATATATTACTGATTTTAAAATTTGACTATGTATAGCAAAATGGCCATGCACAAAACCATTTTGAGTGCTTGACTTTCATTCAGTCCTCAAAATAAATCACACAAAAGACCATTGGGTCCATTTTGACCCATAACGATTTACGCAGTTAAAACAGTTGTGACAACTATTGTAAGTGGCAGATTTTCAAAAATCCTTAAGATGATCGCTGCCATCCATGGTTTCTGAGCTTCAGTTCCTATATGTGTAATCTGAATTTTATACGGTTTTAGGTGCAAGTCCTGATGCAAAATGCTCCAAAAACAGACAGAAGAAAAGCCCAAAAACTGTGAACGACGACTAATACGTAGATTAGCCACAACTTAACCTTATTTTATCAACTCTGTCCGGCGGAAGTTGATTGACATTAGTTAATGCTACATGTCAATCATAGATTTAAATTTAGACTGGAAAATCACGAATGATATTTTCACCTCCAATCACCGGTGTATCTCGTTTAATATTAACTTTAAACTACCGCCTCTCAAACAATAGCGCAATATGAAACTAACCACGTTGGGCTCTTTATAAATTTACCCCACCGCGGGTTACAATGGGAATTACGATAGCCTTCGAAAACACGTGGCCTCTTATCTCTAATCATAATACTCGGCACAAACCTTTCTAGAATTCTGACCTTAACAAATCAAGGAAATCTGCTAGGTTGTTTTTTCGGTTGAACTTGAGGTCGATTTGTATGGTTAGGAGTTGGTTGAAAGGCTTCTATATTAAGTGGATCAACTATAGGAGTCTCCGCGACTCTGTAAGTTTTGTGAGCTCTACGAGATTGCAATGAAAGCTGTTCGTGAGGCACCATTTCATATAATGTAGTGGGAGTATTAACGTGTCTGGGATTTAAAACTGTTAGCAACTACTCAAGGTATTCGCAATTTCTTATTCACTTTTTTTATTCACAATTTGGAGAAAGCACCTTCATGGTGAAGATAAACCTGAATATTATATATAGGTATATAAGATTTATGAGGATGTGCAGAATCATTTTATCAAGGTATAATGGGTTCCCATGTAAAAAATTTTTACTTTGGCATTGCTTATAAATTAAGCCCGGCTTTGAGGTATCTCCTGTGTGTGAGTCGACTCTCAACATATTTTACTCAAATTTTAAATGTACCTGTTTAGATAGACTACTAACATCTTTAGTATCATACATCACCATCTCATGAACACGCATTGGTCGAATAATTTTTTCCACCAGCTGTTGTGGAACTAATTCTACATTTTGCCAAATGTCTTCAGTAGCTATATGCTGGTAATAATTAAATCTAACTGATGATATTTATCTACCTGCGAGATTAACTTGCATTCCAGCCCTTATAGTTTTTTTCAGAATCTCCAAATTCTCTGCAAGTTCTGATAATAGTACCTTGAAAGGAATAACTAAATTTAAAATATCGTAGTAGAACTCGGTTAACGGTTCTTTTCGTCAATAATGTATGCCAGCCTTTTATCATTTATGAGTTGAGATTTAATTGAATATTATTTGGTTTTACCATGTAGTCGGCACGATATAGACATTTGAGCACGGGTAATATTGTAATAATAACACACGTTGTTGCACTCTAGGTATACATACTGTTGAGGCCTACCAATAAGTTGGAGTATTTACACGATTTGAATTGGAAGTTATTTGTGGTAACTCAGATCCAATTTTAGGGTTTGGATCCAAAAGAACCGCTGCAAGTGATGCTTGTTGGTTGTATGATATCCTTGGGCTGCGTTGGAAATTGTATATAGGTTTAGATAATGGAAACCTTTAACTGCGATAGCCTCGCATCATCATCGTGATTGAATTCTGCTAATTCTAATAATTCAGGATTTTTGCCCCATGCCAAATGTTCGCTCTGTAGGGCGATTAAATTGACCAGAATCTTCAAGTAAACTACGATACACAGTTCGTTTAGTAACATTAAGGTAAAATTTGACAGTTGTTCGATTTATATAGGTAACTGAAATTTCATCATCCATTACTAGATCAAAAATTTTCATAATTCCTTGTACCTTTCTTGGAAGTAACAAGATTGATTATATATATAAATTTACAAAGCTGTTGCATATTCCAATACCGATTCCGAGTTCGTCCGAAGCAAAAATTAATTTTGAAGCGATATTTAGACTTTAGATAAAGTGTGCCTATTTTGATTACTTCTTGGGTGTAATACTCCAAATTTTATTTAAGGACGTTCTTTATGTGTTTGGCTAATTAATCACGAAGATTTTCCCGTATTGCCCATTTAGTTTCGCCACTGGTTGCATGAACATATAATGCGAAATTTGAGTCTCAATCCACATTTTATATAATTTGCAACCAAAAATGAGCCTCATCGCTCAATAAAATTGTGTGGGAAAAATTCAACTGAACTACGATGTTTAAAATAAATTTGTACAATTTGCAAGCGTTGTTCTGGTCTAACTCTATTCATTATGAAATGGCAAACCAAACTGAGCACAAAGCAGATGTCAGCTGTTAAATTTGCAGTCACTGGGAAAACTATTACCAATTCGAAAAACAAACATGTTAGACATTTTTCATTATACGTTAAGAAATTTCAACCGACCATTGGGGAGAATTTTGATTGTATCATAGTTCAATTTTAACCTATAAACCGATATAACGGAAATAATGGTCCTAAAAGTTTTGTTTGGAATTCGAATAAAACATACAATGAATTTTTATCAAAATGCAATTTAAGCTTTGTCTAAAGTTCAATCTCGATTCTTAAACAGTTTTTTAACCAAAGTTTGAAACTGAAGAGAAAGTTTTTTGACATAACACCCACGGGTGAGTTCTTTGACATTATAAACACACAATATATGTAAAATATCGCAGGCCGATTAATGATCGGGCCGTTTAAAGAAGAAACTACATCTCGAAAAATGTTGATGAGGTTGAGGGATCTGAGCGAACTCGGTCATCGTGTTGATGAGGTTGAGGGATCTAAACTAACTTGTCCTCTTGGGCAGCGATGTTGGCGTTCATTTAATTCCGTCTAAATCAATCCAGTTTTCAGTTAAACTCAGCCCTGATACAACCAGCCATCATACATTTTAAATGAAAATTTATATCAAATGATGTCTATACACAATATCTAAATTCTGTCAGGCATATTAATTTATATACAACAACAACAAAATGATACAAAACAAAAACAAATCTCAGTCTTATGACACATTTTACTTTTCAAACACCAGTAAAAAAAAAAAATTCTCATCAAATTCAAACTTATTAAATTCTTCTTTCTTTCCAAATATTATATCCATCTAAATGAAAAACGAAAAAAAAAACAAATGAAATCTCAACTTGAAAAGCTTTTCAAAACAAAATACCCTACTTTATATATATATATATATATTATCATTATTTATCTAATCCATTTTAGTCAACACAAAAGATTTTCTTATCACCGATTTAAAAAAATAAAAAAATAAAAAATGTTGACGAAGAAAATAAGAAAACTTCTTTTCTTTATATACAATTTAACCCAATCATATTCGGAGAAATGAAAAATTCTGGAAACATATACACATATACATACATAATACACATATACAAGAACAAAAATATGAGAAAATTATGAATTTTCGTTTCAATGACTTTTTGACATGACATTTTTTGTTTGTTTTGTTTTTTAACTTTTCACATTTATTTAAGGCGGCATAAAAAATGCTTTAAAAACTATAAAGCTTATCCGACTCTCAGCCGTTTCAATGTTGTGTTCAATATGCGTGATGAATGTGTATAGATAGCTGTATGTTTCGAATATATATTCTCTGTTGCTATATTTGCTTTAATTGCTTGGCTATTGTTTCACCACACATAAAACATGATTAGGGTATCACATTTTCATTAATTTTTCAATTGGAAAATGATGATAACAAAAAACAACGAATATTTTATTTAAATTTAGTTTTATATTTTATTTTAGATTCCAGTGAATATAATAATAAAGCCTTCATTTATTGTGTATGTGCATACATATACATATACATACATACATACATACACAGTATGCCATATTTATGAGGAAAATGGAAATTTTTTTGATTAATTTATGATAAAATTATTAAAAGTTATACAATAATGAATAAATTATTTGTGATTTAATAATTGTTATTGTTGATACAATTTATTCATTCATATGGTTAAAATTTAGGCCATATGAATTTATTGTTTGCTTTTATTATATATGGTTAGAGAGAGTATAGCTTAGTTATCAGGCAACATGATTTAGTTATTTTTCATATATTACAGATTAGATTGTATAACTAAACTATATTTGTTGCAGAAGATAGAGGACTTTTTTATATTAACCTATATAGATAATTAAAAAAACTCACAGCCCTATATTGCAAAGCTGAAATTTTTTAAATTTTCGATAAACAACAACAGACTATCCAGTTGATTGATTGTCCCCCGAAGCTTGCTACACAAATTGGGAGTGTCATACCACGTGTCTCATCTATTCTTAATAACTCAGTTGGAAAATTTTCACTGGATAAATTCCAATCCATTGGAGTTTAATTTACTATTCTCTGTCTCGTTGGACTGGAAATTACTGTTGGAATTTTTATAGTATTGTCAGATTGAGTTTTTCGGAAGTTAGAAAAGACTAGAATACCAAATAACATTTTTTTATTTAAAACATAGAAATTTCCAAAAATGTAATACAAGTTCGAACCATTGTTGTTTTAAAACAATAAAATATTTATTGTTATGGGTGTTAAAAAATGATCATACGGCCTAGATTCTCCGACAGTAAATGCAACAATTTTTATTGTTGTGATTTATTTGATGTTTTCGACATAAAATTTAGCAACAAAATAGCTGTACTACAACACTATATACTAAGATTAAAAACGATTGAACAAATTTTAACTAAAACAATCAAATTTAATTTTTTAAACATGTACATAATTTTTGTTGAGTTTATTGGGGGTTTACCTGAATCAGCCGTGAATTACTTAACCAGAAAAATACTGTTTTACCACCTTTCATTTTAACGATATTTTTCAAATAAATAAATAATAATAAATAAATGCAATTGTGGGTGGTTCAAGGCTATAAAAAATTATAATAAAAACTAAAATACGGTCAATTGTTTAATGACGAATTCTTCAAGATAAATTTGCTAGTTTTGAGCTATACATAGGAATATTTTATATTTTTATTTTATTTTCATATTTATGCAATAAAAATTTACCACCAAACGACCATACCTACCAGTCGTCAATGCCGATAATGTCATCCATTGTTAAAGCAAACCATATATTTTTCACTAAAATACTAATGGAATCGAGTTACAGAATAGCAAAATTCCAACAAAATTAAATTCGCAGTTAACATTCCGTCGCGTTAGAATTTTTTCAACACAATGGAATTTTACAAACGAAACGAGCTACAGAATAGCAAATTGTCAAGTGGAATTTTTTTCCAGTGGGAACGAGATACAGAATAAGGATGATTATATGTATTCGTATAAGAGTGTTGGTTTTGCGATTTTATTTTGTTCTTTGGTTAATTTTACGGTTTTTAATGGTTTACCTCGTGCTAAACAACCTAAAAAATCTAAATTTGACCATTTTTCAGTTTAGGAAGTATTTAAAAATTATTTCAAACATTCTATTTTCCAAAAAATAGATTAATTAAACTTTTAATAAAATTCCGATTATGTTAATTAATTAATATTCTGAGTGATCAATTGTATTTTTCAAGCTATAACAGCAAGATATACTGACAAAATGCTGTTTCCCATAATCTTTTATTTTGAAATGCTGAAATATTTTAGTTAAAAAAGGTCCTTAAGGTCCTTAATCACATAGGTCTTTATGTAATTATTTCTTATGAAAAGATAATATTCTCGATTTGTATAGAGTTAAAAAGAAATTAAAATTGGGTGGATTACTCCACCACTCAATGCCACTAACTGGCCCACGGTGCAATACCCGGACAAACACATGTATACTTACACATTAAAAACACCCAACCATGATTTTTGCTCGTATAACAAAGCCAACACGCTACTTACTGTGCTATCGAGATGTATAGAGTTAATCCATATACTGCTTTTAAATTTTTATTTTGCATTACTTAAAGTTTTCTTAGCCTAGCTGCAGTGGCTAAGAAGCCATTGACTCATATTGCGAGGGGATCATATGTTTACTCTACTAATATGCCGAGATCATGTTCCATATTGTTCAATATGGTTGTTTATTGGTAAGTAAGATATATTATTTAAAATAATGTGATGTAAAAGTGGTTCCAAATCACTATTCTGGAGAATCTTACATTTAATATCCAAAGTTTCACTTACGCTGTGTTCCATTTGGTTAAAAAGTTCAATATTTTAACTATGGTTCCTGTTCTAAATGTTCTAAACTAGTTAAAAAGTTAAAATTTTGACGTTTGCTTTTTATTTATTTTTGTGTGTTTTGTGAAGTAAGAAAATTTAATTATAAAATGAATAATAGAGGTGAAATAGAAACCAAGACCTCTTTAAGAGTAACAAACATAATGTTTAAAGCATCATTGGTGGACAGTTGAATATGAACTAATTATATATTTCTCTACTGGATGGCGTCGTGCTAAAGTTACAGAGTTGGGGGCATATACTCGTAATATACAAAATTCTCGAAGTTTTTATTATAAACATGCGACATTATGTCCAGCTTCCAAAAGCAGATGAATTAAGTGCTATTGGTGAAAAGTTTTGCTCAAGGGCCAAATCAACAATATATTGAAACGCAGTTGGGGCAATTGATGGGTGCTATATACGTATAAAATATACCGTTCAAAAGCCCCCACAATTTATTTTATTGGCAATTTTTCGACTTTGTTTTAAAAGTTCGGTTTCAACTTTTGGTTGTTCATTGCGTTGGCGATTTTGAGTTGAAAGCGGCATTATTCCATGGGGTTTCACTATCAGACACCCTTAACTCCTCGTCTGAAGAATATATAAATTCACCGGCCTATTACTATTAATAAGGCCTTCCACAGTACAGGGTACATTCGGCAGATCAAAATTGGAGGAATAAAGTTGGAGCTTATCGAAGTAAGTCCAATTATTGAGCAGGCCTATATCATAATTATAGTTGAAAATAGAAAATTTAATATGAAAATGAATTTCACTTTATATTTCGTTATTAAGGCTTGCCACTATTGGCGACACAATGCCGGTGATTTGTTCATTTCTTCACAAATTTTTCATTCTTAAAAAAATCAAAATAAACTTTTTCCTGCGAGTTTATTTATTGAATTTTTACTTACTGTTTACGCGTCATAACAGCCTGTTTTCAGAAATGTCAATGAGTTTCCACAATGTCAAAAATTTATATTTTTATGCGATATATTTTCGTTTGGAACACAGATTGACTATTCCAATACATGTTAAATTCTGTTCTAAATTCCATCAAATTAAAAGAAGCTCTACTAGTAGCTCTAGAAGTAGAAAACTTTTCATTTACCTTATCAAAATTAACTATTTTTTTTAAACCTATTTCGACGCATAGTAAAAATTTGAAATACATTTTTTTTAATATTTGGAAAACTACTCGCGACATGATCTGAAATATTTCCACAAGCGGAGTGCGTAATATTTGTATTTGTAATAATCAAACTAGTTAACAGGAATATTTGAGTTGAAAATTATTTGTCGTATTTGAAACTTCCAGACAGCAAATTATCCAGGCAATTAAAACTAAACAATCAATATCAGAACTAGGTGGTCGATAAATATCAGAAATTTTGGTACCAATAAATCGAGAAAATTTTATTTGAATAAATTGAAATGTGTATAAACCGTCGTCTTCTCTAACTAAAAGTTCTCTTGAATTAGACGCATATTGTTGAGAACTCGCTACATTAATTATACTGGGACGTAAACGTTTTTAAAATCTCTGGAATACCTGTTTCATCGATAATGGAACTGCGCTTTGATGCTTTACAAGAGTCGTAAACCGAGGCTGCTATTTTATTACGAAGATGATTACAAAGATCAACTATGGAATATCCGCACAAGTACAATAATATTTAAAGGTTGATTGCCTTTTTCTGTGAGACCAGATGTTCTCTTCAGAGCTGGTGTTCTTGTCTAAAAACGTCAGAAGCAGTTCGCAAGCTATATGGACCGCGACTCAAAAGATTGATTAATTGCTAAAAGTTATAAATTTGCTGCGACTGTCTCTAATTTGATAGCCTTCTTAATTCAAATAGTTCCAATCTACTTAAAATTAAAAATGTAAAATTAAAATTGGGCGGATTTTACTCCAGCACTAATGCGCCCACGGTGCAATACCCACATTCACACTAATTTAATCAACCCATCCATCCCAATTCACACAAGTACTGCGCATTGCATTGCTCCATATCACCCTGTACAGTGACATGGAAGATGGGTCGGCCCATAACTTCTACATTCCAACAGAGGGGCATAGATGTTTTCAATTTAATCACCGACCGAAATCGGGAGATGAAAAATTCCTTTTGAATCCCGCCTATGTTGGGATTCGAACCCGGTACCTCCCGGTCCAAACGTCGCAGCTTTAACCACTGTTCTATTTGCTCGCTACCACTGCGCTATTTGCTCGTCCAATCTAATTAAAATAAAATAAAATAGAATTTTATTTGATGTTTAGGTGTAAAATTTCCCTGCAATTATAAACAGTATACTACGTATGATTGTAATGAATTTTAAGAAGAATTTTTCAAATTTCTCAACCGTGCTCAAACTTATCGCTAAGCTCAGAACATGTTATCAAATTATTTAAATAATTTTAACCAATTTTTAAATAAACTTATCTACATTTTAGCACACCTGCCCAATCCAAATTGCTGATCTATTTCGTTTAAAATTTGGATTGTGCTAATTTCCGAATAAGTACGATTTCCAAAACTACGGCATCGATGTTTTTGATCAAATTATACTTCTATGTTTTTGAGTTTACCGAAACGAATTTTATTCTAAATTTTAATTGTAAATTCTCCGAAATTCTTTAATTTCATTCTTATAAATTTACAAGCATATTTATTTGATGTTTAGGTGTAAAATTTCCCTGCAATTATAAACAGTATACTACGTATGATTGTAATGAATTTTAAGAAGAATTTTTCAAATTTCTCAACCGTGCTCAAACTTATCGCTAAGCTCAGAACATGTTATCAAATTATTTAAATAATTTTAACCAATTTTTAAATAAACTTATCTACATTTTAGCACACCTGCCCAATCCAAATTGCTGATCTATTTCGTTTAAAATTTGGATTGTGCTAATTTCCGAATAAGTACGATTTCCAAAACTACGGCATCGATGTTTTTGATCAAATTATACTTCTATGTTTTTGAGTTTACCGAAACGAATTTTATTCTAAATTTTAATTGTAAATTCTCCGAAATTCTTTAATTTCATTCTTATAAATTTACAAAAATTTGTATTTTTCTGCACACGATTCTTAAAATGTAATTAATTTTACAATTTAACTCCTCACCGCCTAAATTAATAACAACCAGTTATTTCAGAAATATCCCCATTTCCAAACCGCGAAACGATGCGAAATTCGAAAATTTTCAAAATATTAAAATTTAAAACTTAATTTCAAAATGAGTTAATTCCGAAGTATCTTTAATAATTTTTGCACGCTTCTTCAATTGGAATTTGAATTTCAATTAATTATTGAATTTTTTTGAATTTGCAACCACAAAACCACAATTGTATTTCGATACAATAGAATTACTTATGTACATATATAGTAGACCGAAATCCAATTAAACTATTTTCCAAATGAAACCTATAATTAGTTTGCCACAAAAACTGTACATAACTTACAATTATTTTAAAAAATAAATTATCATAAATTAAAATATAAATTAATTTTCTAACTGCACGATTTTGCACGATTTATGTACCTTATATACAATTTGAGAGGATATCAATTTGTCCATCTGACTGTTAGCGCACAATTTCTTTGTTGTAACAATTAAAAATATTCACGAACAACTTTTTTCCTTCAATGCGCGCCCATTCAAAACGAAAGCCTTGGCTGTTCTGTATATATATGTACGAGTACATACATTCAAGTTATGGGGTGGGAAATGATTAAATAAAAAACTTTAATAATGAATGCTTAACAAATGAAAAAGTAAATTTTTATATTTTCTTTAAATAAAATTCAATTAAAAATTTAAGTAAGATGAAAAATGTAAAAGTTTTTGTGGTTTAGTGCTTTACCTCTCGCTCTAACATGTTCAACGTTATACAAAATTCAAATATTTTTTTTTTTCAAAAACATTAATTTTGTACTGGTGGGTGGGTGGTTGGTTTGAAGTATTTTTTATTTTTTTATTTTGGTTTTATAATTTATTTTTTGCTTTCTTTCAACACAAAGATAATCATCTTGTAATTTACTTGACCTCATTATGCTTGATTTTGCTGGGAATACATTTTTTGTCGAATAAATTTTTAATTTTTGACAAAGATTTTTCTTGTTCTTTCTTGGGTAACAAGTACAATGCAATTGTATTTTGTGGTAAGTGTTTACAGTTAGACTTAAATATTTTATGTTTGTAGTCATAGGTACATATGTATTCATACTTATATACATTTTTAGATAAAGCCGAAGTTGAAAATATGAATAAATCTCTGTAGTAATGAACTTAACATAATATTTTGATTAGCTCTCATACACAAGTCTCGGTTGGGGCAGTTAGCACCTCTGCTTCAGTTTCAACTCAGGTTTACTGGGTTTTTAATTGTGACAGAACCACTCGCTAAGATTTTAGTTAACTCCCTTTGCACGGAACACCTTTTCTTTTCATCTAAAATGTTGAGTATAACTTTCTTGACGTCCTATATACACCCTTCTGTGATGTATACAGGACGTAAAGAATGATCATTTTGTCTGAGGATTGGTTTTTTGGAGATGAAAGACGAAATTTAGCACACCCAAGTTTTGTTCTTCAGTCACTTAGGAAACAGTTATCTTTGACGTCTTGAGCTCCCATTTTCAGTTATACTACACCTGGATTTCCAAATTCAATATTATTGAGAAAAAGTATGGCTGAACGATAATTTGCACAAAATGTTGACCAAATATGTCAAGAAGGACTTGGCCATAAATAAAAGCTCTATACGCCAAAACGCGAATTCTGGAATCAAACTTGAAAATAACATTTTTCAGGGTAAAGGAATTGTAAGAAATCGAGGAGTATTACAGGCCAGTGACTTAAGCCAGATTTTAGCTAACGACACAATTATTTTAGCTGCATGAGATAGTAATGGAGAAGTCAGCTGTTATTTAAATTCTGCTACTATTTATGGAATACGCGACTTAATAGACGATTTGGTGTATGCGCCTGTGAAATCATTCGTTCATATTCCTACAAAAAAGAGGATGGCTGGGAAGTACCTGTGAATAGTGACGACGACATGTGGTTCCAAGAAGTCGGCGCTATTTTCCATATAGCTCGCGAAGCAATGTATACTTATTGAAAAATCACGTTGGCGAGCAATTAATTTCTCGTTTCGGATCGTTGAATTGGTAAAAAGAGTGATACCTCAAGACTCTTGTCTTTGGGGCTACGCAAAGTCCAAAGTCTATGTGAATACACCAGCTAGATTTGAGGCATTGGAAGCCGACATTACTCGTGTCATTCATTGAGAAAAGACCATCGCAGTTGCGGCCATCATTTGAAAGAAGTATAATCTTTAAAAAATAAATATTCTTTCGGCAATAAATGTTCTTTCGACTGATAATAAAGTTTCCATACGATTAAATTGAATTTTTGAGTTTTTGTAATTTTTCCACAAATCACCTCTATAAATGTCGTTATTACGGATAAAATCACGCACTTGTTTTGTGATGCTCCCTATTTCTGGCATAACTGCCGGTGTGACTTTGGCTCTTAAGCACGAAAACCTGTGGACTCTTTGAGATAACATTGATTTGATTAATCTCGTGCAACTTTATTGTTTCTGTTGGAATTAGAGTCGTATGAACGAGCTATATGGCCAAAACTTTACTGCTTAATCGTGTTGAAGAATTAGCGGCAAAATACGTCAGTATGAAAAATGTGGCAAAAATCTGGCTCCACAACTGCAAATTGCTGGCCAAATCATACATTTTTATGCAAATGTATATCTAACTTGAAGTGTTTCAAAACCAATTTCATGTACGTTTCGTCCATCCGTCAAAACACATCTACTAAATTTTGTGAAAATTTTGTCATCAGTCTGGCACATATTTTATCGAACAAGTATATTAGTTATCTCAACGATTTGGCTTTGAAATAACTCGGTAGTACTCATAGCCTTCCTGAACTCGAATTCGTTTTACCATGGAGTGGGGTGTGTTAAATTTTATGGAACGGTATTTCAATTTACCCCGGATTATTTGTTATGAAGGTTATAACTTTTTTGTAATTATTTCTATCAGTTGTGACATGTAAAGATTTCTATCGTTGTATAGCACCAATTTTTAAGACGCCGATGGTCGAGTAAGCAGAGATTCTGTGGAAATGTACATTCAATTTCTGCAAGTATAAGAGCGATCTCTTGTATATGACCGTAATGAAAATATACTGTAATGGTCAAATAAGCTGTTCCTGTTGCTAAAATTTCCAATTTTCTCTATTGAATTGGTAAATATTAAAAATTTGTATACGCCGGTGGTCCAGTAAGCAGAGTCGTTGCGTTTGGAATTGTGAACTTGAGTTCAAGCCTCGGTTTGGCGTTAAATAATTATTAATTTATTTTATTTAATTTCTTCCTTCAATTGGCTAATATAAAGGATGAGTATAGCAGCAAATTTATATATGGAAATGGTGAGGTGGTTAAAGTTAGCGGTGTCATATGATTTGGAATCGTGAATGTTGTGCAGTGTTCGAACCTCGATTAAGGGTAAAACAATTCTGCATCCACACATTTCTGCTAAAATTAAGAAAAAATCGATTTTTGATTTAAAAATGACCAATTTGCTAATTTAAAGTAATATATATTGAGGCTTGAACTATAGTCATGATTAAACTCCAACCACACAGCCTCTTTTACCACCGAACCACCGCCATACATAAATTGATGATATTCCTATCGTTTATAGCTCCCATTTGAATAAAAAAATTGAAAATTTTAGCAACGGCAATGGGCTCTGCTTATTTGACCATCGCCGTACAATTTAGTACCGCTTATGGGTTAAAAGATGGGTTTATGGGTGGCAAGTATCATTTACATGGATTCTTCAATAATTCTATTTCACCATCACCAATTTGACAGGAGAAATTAAATTTTAAAAAATATTTGGCTCGATCAAGAATCGAACTTAGATCCATAAACCCAAATTCACTGACTTTGCTTACTAGACCACCGCCGCACATATATTTCATGCTACACAAATCTTTTATTTCTGTCATTTGAATAGAAAATATTGAAAATTTTAGGAAAGGCAATGGACTATGCGTTTATTTCACCATCGCTATACCTATCTTGCGTATACATGTCACGAGCACCACTTGAAAAACATGTTTAACAGAAGCTGTGTGTTGAACCAATTTGAATACAGAAGAAATTATATTAAAATAATACCGACGCTAATGCGACTCGAACCTAGCTCCAGGAATCCAAAGTCAATCGCTCTACTACCTCGCCCACCGCCGTATATCAATTTATGACCTCTGCCCATACAAGCTTTAAGTTTAAGTCAGTACATGAATACGTCCAAATAAAAAAATTCCCTATACAAACTGAAAGTATAACAAATTGTACAGCTCAGTTTAAGTCTCGATTAAAACTCAAAACAAATTTAATTTAATTTCTTACAAACTAATTCAAATTCTGTTAAATTTTCATAATGAAATTGTACGGCAGCGGTCAAGTAAACAAACTAATGGGAGTTTGATTAGTGGGTGTGAGTTCAAGCGGCATTCGGTATAAGGTTTTTCAAATTTAATTTCATCTTACAAATTAGTTCAACTCAGCTTCTATTGAAATTTTCAAATTTTTCCAATTAATTGCCAAGTATAAAAGAGGGATGTAGCAGCAATGAAAATGTACGGCGAAAGTGAAATAAGCGCAGAGTCCAGAAATACGTTTGGTTATAAAAAAAACAGGTAAGGTATTTTTCCTGGGTCAGTTGGCCAATATGTTGGTTTTCCAGTTGAAATGGATTCACATTTTTTTTCTATAATGGCAATCAGTAACTCTTTTCCTTTAGTAGTAGTTAATCTAGAACCCCAGTGAGTACCTATTACTCGTATTGAAGTCACCACCTATTATGAATCTTTTTTCCAGACGCTTGAGGAACTCTGAGTATTGTTTGTTTTTAATAGAATGTTTTGGTGGACAGTACAATCCTGCCACAATAATAGGAAAGTTGTTGGTTTTTATATACATGAACAAGTGTTGGTTATCTGAACGATTTGGCTTTTTAATAACTCGGTAGCACTTATAGCCTTCCTGAACTCGAATTCGTTTTACCATGGAGTGGGGGTATGTTAAATTTTATGACACGGTCATAGTTAAAGTTCGCCGGATTATTTTAATGAAAGTTATAACCTTTTGGTCTTACCGTTTTTGATACCGTTTTTTCTTACCTTTTTGGTACCGTTCCACAGTTATAAAGAGGGCCCCTCTCTATAATACGTTATACATCGTGTTTTGGGTCAATTTAATAGTTTTGTATAATGGATAAATATGACGCTGAAGTAGATTCATGGTAGCTTAATGGACAAAACCACTCTAGGAATTGTCTTGATTATATCGACGTTGTCTATACGTTGTTGACGTTATCTACGGATTGTGACACGTCAATGTAGAAAATAATAGATGACCGTAAACGTCCATCCCTAATTGCAGATTCATTCGCAATTCTATTGACAATAAACCTAATGCAGACGATACATGTGACAGACTATACGTATATAGGTATATGGACGAAACCTCCCTTACACCAAATTGAATTATTTGAATCTGAGAGATTGGTTCATATGATGACAATATAGATTAGAAAGAATGTACATTTGGCTGTTTAAATCATTCAAAGGTATTTCCATATGAGCCGTAGGGCTCCTAAGTTAAACTGTTAAAAAATTACAAAAAATGCGGATATGTATGTATATGGATGAAACGTCCCCTACACTAACTTTAATTACTCGAAGTGTAATATTATATTCAAGAATATACATTAGGCTGTTCAAACCAGTCAATGGTATTTCGATATGAGGGCTCCTGAGCTAAACTGTCAAAAATTTACACAAAACATTCCCTATACCAAATTGAATCACTCGAATCGCAGAGAATGGCTCAAATAGAGACAATATAAATTGGGAAAAATATACATTAAGCTGTTCAAATCAGTAAATTGTATTTCAATATAACAAGTGCCGTAGGGCTCTTCAAAAATTTACTGAAAATTCGAATATCTATAAATGGACAAAACCTGCCCTACACTAAATTGTAATACTCCTCCGGACTTTTACTTATGGAACCGCATAGACGTTGTTTCTTTGCTAATCTTTCTCTATACAAAGATGAGATAGCGAGAAGTTAATCAACAAAATTTCAATGCCAACTGTTCCTAAACAGTTTCCTCAAATGAATATCAGTGATGCAATAGTCAAATTTTGGTATCTTTAGTTAAAATAATAATTGGTTTAAGGCATCCATTCTACATGTGCAGCACAAAGTATAGTGTTAACTATTCGATTCGACACCCTAAAACAAACCAAATTAACGTGTACATATCGCACTTAGTTTCGTTTCTATATATACATAAATGTATTAAAAAATGATTGGCCCCTGTGGTCGGGGGGCACTCACATGTCTCGTAAATCAAAATTGCACGAACATGTTTCCCAAGAATACCACCACAGTATCCTTTGCTTGTCGTAGGAGGCGACTAAACGGTTGGATCGCTGGGCTGACGACCCGCATCCGTAAAAAAAATATAGTGTTTATAAAGTCAACAAAAAGAAAAATGGATACCGCCAAAACAACACCGGACCCCCGCTCAAGTACCCGGACACGAGATTTAGGATCGGCACGTGGAACGTGCAATCACTAAGGAAACCAGGAGCGTTAGAGGGCCTAATCACGTGCATGAAGGAGTATCGGCTGGAACTCGTTGCTCTTCAAGAAACTCGCTGGCCTAAAAGTGGAGACCATGTGTCCCAGGGCTATACGTTGTTCTACAGTGGAGATGACCTCGGAAATCTTGGAGCTGGATTTCTTCTTGGGCCGCAGGTAAAGAACGCTGTTTTGGATTTCCAAGCAGTTAATAACCGATTGTGTAAGCTTCGCTTGCGCATGAAGTTAGCTAACCTGTCGATAATTTGTGTACATGCGCCCACAGAGGTCAGCCAGCCCCAAGATAAAGACTCATTTTACAATGACTTGGACGATCTGATGGGATCTATACCCGAACACGATGTTAGAATGGTAATTGGGGACTTTAATGCTAGAGCTGGCAGAAATCAGACCGACTTGTGTGAAAACATAGGTCCGTACTCCCGACACGAAACTGCGACCGATAATGGTGAGAGAATGATGTACTTTACTGACCTGCTTGATGTCCATCATGCGTCACAGACTGTTGTTGAGCCACCTCTAATACAGACTGCGGAGATTTGCACTGAGGAGCCATCCCATGAGGAATTCACTAAAGCCATGCAGAGATTGAAACGAAACCGTGCACCTGGAGTGGACTGCATTAATTCGGAGCTCTTGATATTCGGAGGGGATACTTTGTTGAACTGTCTTTTCGACCTTATTCGATTAGTATGGCGAACCGAAGTTATGCCTGACGAATGGAAAGTGGCCGCGATATGCCCCATCTTCAAGAAGGGAGACCGCTTGAAGTGTGAGAATTATCGCGGTATAGCTCTCCTTTGCACAGCTTACAAGTTACTGTCATACATTGTATTGGATAGAATCACTCCTCTGGCGGAGGGCTTGGTTGGTGACTATCAAGGAGGATTTCGTCCGAATCGATCAGTCACCGATCAGGTCTTTTCGCTGCGGATGATTCTATCTAAATATTATGAGACATCCATCCCCGTACATCAGGTGTTCCTGGATTTCCGGCAGGCCTATGACTCGATCAATCGAGAGAGTCTATGGTCTGCCCTGGAATACCTAGGAATGCCAACAAAACTGGTACGACTATGTAGGATGACAGTGACGCAGTCTCAATGCTGTGTTAAAGTTGAGAACAGGCTATCGACAAGTTTTGTAGTTAACTCGGGTGTTCGGCAGGGAGATGCTCTGTCCCCGACACTCTTTAATCTCATGTTGGAGTACATCTTTCGTAAAACTGAAACACCGCAGCGTAACATCTTATATCGCCAGTCCAATCAGGTGCTTGCATATGCAGATGACATATGCGTGATTGGACTGAATAGCAACGGAGTGAAAGAAATACTTGATCCGCTTGTAGAGTTTTCAGCTTCTGTTGGACTTCAGATCAATGAGTCCAAAACGAAATACCTGATCTCTGGTTTTAGGGACAGTGGCACACCAGATTTTAGTAGTGGCCACCACACGTTTGAGGGAGTGAGGAGGTTCAAATATTTGGGTTCTCTTATCACTCACGATAACAGTGTGGGTGAGGATATTAAAGTGCGGCTGGCAGCTGGCAGTCGTTCTCTGTATCCTCTAAGGCCACTGCTAAAATCTAAACACTTATCAAGTGCCGTGAAGCTGAAGCTTTACAAAGCGTTGATCAGGCCCGTTGTTATGTTTGGATGTGAAAGTTGGGCGCTGACGGATGAATACGAGAGATGGCTCCTAACATTTGAGAGAAGAGTCATGCGTGTGATCTACGGCCCAAAACGCGAAATAGATGGTACCTACCGAGCTCTGTACAATATCGAGATCAGAGATCTGATGAAGATCCCCGATATTGTACATGAAATAAGATCTCAGCGAGTACGCTGGCTCGGTCACGTTCTGCGTGCTGATCCGGAACGAATTGTGCAGCGATCTCTGAAAGGAGAGCCACCATATGGTAGGCGCAGAGGTCGTTGCAGGCGACGATGGCTCCACGATGTAGAGAACGACTTGGCCTCTTCAGATTGTCTTAGACAGTATGAAGACCATGCTCAGGATCGAAACCGTTGGAGCCGGGTTGTAGACTCAGTAAGGGGCCAGTAATGGCCTTTAATACTGTTTATTATTATTATTATTAAAAAATGAAAATTTAATTGATTTCCATCTCGCTGAAGCAAACAGCACCAAACAACGATAACGTATCAAATAATTGTATTACATCTTACCTATAGCAAATTTTTTTCAAAAAATTATGCCGTGTCAGCTGTTATACAGACAGACAGATATACACCCGTATATGTACATAGACATGTAAAACAACGTCAAAATTATAATTACATCAAAAATATATTTTTCCAATTTGTACGTTTAAATCGATAAAATTGATTTTAAATTGATTATGTTACGAATATATAGGTATACCAAAATTGAAATGAACGTGAAAAGCAACTGACACATTTTCCAAACCAAGCACTTAGACATATACGCACAAAATGTAAATAAAAATTAAATTTTATTTTTATAAATATTTCGAGTTATTATCGTACATACTTATTTTAACACCAATTTTCCAGTTACATATACGAGTATATTTTACATTGCGTATACATTCAACCAAACCCTTCACATTTCCCAATTTTCTCTATTTATTTTATTTTATTTCCTATTTTTTTTTTCCAAAACATTTTCCATTTCAAATTTGTATTTTTATTGAATTCTCAATCATACACATTTTATATATGGATATACCCTTCTTGTGTAAAACATTTCACTTTTATTTATTAACGTTACGTATATATATACGTATTACACCGTAACCACCATGAAAAATGAAAAAGGAAAATATTTTTATCCAAAATAATACAAATAAAAATGAAAATTATTATTGAAAATCGTATTGTTACGGTTCAAACTATATGTAATGGTATAAAGGGTATATAGGGGTGAATTGGATTGGTTTTTTGCTATATATATCGATTGTATATACATAAACTATGGATTTAGTTTTTAGATTTTATTAAAGTGATTCTAAGTTCATAAGGCATTTTATGGATAGTAATCTATACGAAATACTGAGATTTCATTGCTATAATTTAGCTGAAGTACCCGTATATGATTTCCAGTTAATTTAACTTTAAGTTTAACTCAATCAAATTATGTATTTAGTTATTCGAATTAAATGTGATTGATCATTGCTCTGTAGTTTGCGCCATTCACGTTTACACACTGTCGTTCCGCATTTTTAAAGAAATACGGTCCGATGATGCCACCTGCTTATAAACCGCACCAAACAGTGCATTTTCCAGGATGCATTGGAAGCTCTTAAATCTCTTTTGGCTGTTCATCACCCCAAATACTACAATTTTGTTTGTTGGCGTATCCATTCAGCCAAAATAAGCTTCATCGCTGAACACAATTTTTCCATAAAAATACGGATCAATTTGGAGCTGTTTCAACGCCCACAAACCAAATCGATATCGCAAAAGGAAGGTCAACCAGCAAGGAAGGTCAACCAGCTTCTATTCTTGAACAAACTGTATTTTGCATGCCTTAGAACCAAGATCTCTCTTCAAAATACGCCTCAATGTGCCATATGAGAGACTCAAAGCTTGAGAACGGCGACTGATTGATTGTGGGCTTCACGCACGGTTTGAGCTACAGCAGGAATATTAGATCGACTTGTACTTGGGTGATGAATATCCAATAATGAAAAAGTTGTTCGAATTTTATTGATTGTTTCGCGAATAGTGCGTTAGATCGACCATTATCAACATCATAAATCGATCGAGGAGCACGAAAACAATTTTTTACTGAACAATGATTTTTGACACAAATTTCCTCAATATGCAAACGTTGTTCTCACATAAGTCTATTCATCGTGAAATGTCAATGAATACTGAACACAAATGTCATATGAACATGAAGCCCAATTGGAAAAAGTACCAGCTATCGGATCACTCACATTGACCCCTTACTGAGTCAACAATTTAGCTCCATTAGTCTCGATCTTGAGCTTGGTCTTCATACTGTCCTAGACAATCTGAAGAAGCCAAGTCGTTCTCTACATCGTGGAGCTTTCGTCGCCTGCAAGGACCTCTGCACATACCATATGATGGCTCTCCCTTTAGAGTTCACTATAAAAATCGTTCATGATCAGCACGCAGAATGTGACCGACCAAGCGTATTCGCTGAGTTCTTATTTTAAATTCCACATCGGAGATCTTCAGGGATGGGAAATGTAAATTACGCCGTGTTCTCTACGCGATTGCCAACACGTAGGGTATTACGTACATTATTTGGCAATATTTTTATCAACGTCGATAAACAACGTCAAGACTGCGCTGCTATTTGATTTTGGATTAAAATGATCGTTAATAATTGTCCACAATTGGTTTACTTAAGGTGATGCATTCAAATCACAGATATGGGCCTAAAACACGTGCCGAGCTTTTGTGTTACCAAATTAGGTGCTATACTTTAAAATATTTATCGGTGGCCAAATACGACAAAATGTCGGATACTTTTCTTTAAAGTTATTGCTAGAATATGTTTTAAGTACACTATTTTAATGCAAGAAGATGTGAAGCAGTATAAGTCACTAGCGATTTAGTTGGGACGTCTGACAAATAATGATTTGGTCCTAAATTAAAAAGTAAAATAAATTCCTCATATATGCGCGTTAGTGTGCAAAGCATAATGTATCGATACATCGCATTGTTCAATATTGGAAAAGATAGGGGATTAGGACGTTTTCACAACCATGTTTGGTATGATATATAGTACATACATATGTCAAATATATGAGTTTACTGGAATTTTTTTTGGAAGGATCCTGGGAAGGTTACACCAAAATGACTTAAATGTCGCGATGTAATTATTTTAATTTTTTAAAAAGCAAGAGGTTTAGGGTCACAATTCGGTCATTTAAAACTAAGTTGTCCTTAACCTCCCAATCCCATGTTTCTTATAAATTGAAATATTTTCGGATAGCTTAGACCCGATGACATTTTGGTATATTCAGCATTATTGTGTTACCTTGCTAGGATTTTCAAGAAATTTCGGAAAAATCAAAAATATCAGCTCCAGTGTGGTCACGGCCATTTTCATTAAAATCTGTTCCATAAACCGTTCAAGTGCGGTGACGGCCGATTTTATTAATAATTGCTCCATAAACTGCCCATTTCTTACGAAATTTGTACTTTTGCGGACTATTTTACATATTATTGAATATGAAATATACAAGTTAAAAATCTGTTGTGCGACCAGAAAATGGAGAACATAATGGCCTAACCAAAAAATATCAATTCAAGTGCGGTCACGGCCAATTTCATTAAAAATTATTCCGTAAACTTCCCACTTCTTACGAAATTCGTGCTTTGTCGGACTTTTTTACATAATTGGACATATCCGAGTAAAAAATCTGTTGTGCGGCCAGTAAATGGAGAACATAATGTCCTAGCAAAAAAATATACGAAAAATATAATTGGACATATCCGAGTAAAAAATCTGTTGTGCGGCCAGTAAATGGAGAACATAATGTCCTAGCAAAAAAATATCAACTCAAGTGCGGTCACGGCCAATTTCATTAAAAATTATTCCGTAAACTTCCCACTTCTTACGAAATTCTTGTTTTTTCGGACTTTTTTACATATTTGGATATGACATATCCGAGTAAAAAATCTGTTGTGCGACCAGAAAATGGAGAACATAATGGCCTAGCAAAAAAATATCAACTCAAGTGCGGTCACGGCCAATTTCATTATAAATTATTCCGTAAACTGCCCACTTCTTACGAAATTCGTGCTTTTTCGGACTTTCTTACATATTTGGACATGACATAGCCGAGTAAAAAATTTGTTGTGCGGCTAGAAAATGGAGATCATAATGGCCTAACGTAAATTTTTTAATTAATATTATTGCTGAAAATGACTATAAGTTATAAACCGCGCATTTATAGAACCGCGTAGATCGAGAATTACTCAGTGTGATGGTATTTACAATACGGGTTTTGGCACTGGTTTAATATCTAATTGAAACAATTTTACTATCGTTTTCCTGCTTTGCCTTAGACGTTTTATAATTTAATTTTTCGCATTCACCATTGAGGGAGAGCGAGATCAAATTAGCAGCAAATTGGATTATCTTGCTATGGGATGTGCTATATATATGAATGTATTGTATAGACCTAATGTTTTATGTTATTTAGCCAATAGAATATTATTAGGATGCACGGTAACGGATAAAATTCATAGAATTTTTATTTGCTTAAATTTTATATGACATAAAATGGTTTCATTTTTTAGTATTTTAGTGATTTAATTGATTTAATTGATTTGACATTGATTCTTTGTAAAAATTATAAAAATGGTTTTTTCAAAACAATTTCGGCCAATATTTACAAATTTACTTCAAAAATTACAGCAGAATATAAGATGTTACTTTATCATTTTCTCAACCCAATACATCTATTAAAACTGCCAATTTTCAAGTGACTGGCAATCTGGAATTTTGAATAGAAGCAAGCGGCGTATTCAGCCATTCCATTTAAAGGCAAGGTGTGCAATTATTTTGAAATTCGGGGAGGTGGTTAGTATGGATAAAAAAAATAAAATTTGAGTAAAAACTCGTTGGGTTCAAAATACGCGGAGCTGCGTTATAATTCGTTTTTGTCAGAAACTGGAACGTTGACATCTTTCAATTCGTGTGTTTTAAGTATTTCTTGTCAGATTTTCATATGTTATTTTACATACATTCAAATAAGCGAATTAAACTTTGGTGTTAATGTTGAATTTCAGTTTTAAATAGTATTTTGCTGATAGATCGGACTCCCATCCGTTTTATTTTTATTTTTATTTTATTTATCAACAAGTCATCTTACATGATGAAGGCTCAACGCGTTCGATAAAACGTCATAACAAATTAGGGCGATCTTCCAAAATAATTGTACACTTTGCACCGTATGGGTGTCTGATTTCGTGTGGAATGGCTGATTGGTGATGTATAGTAGTTTGGATGAAAACAATTGTTCGTAATATTGACCAAGGTTGTATTGCTGCGACTATCTTGTCATTTTTATGTTTTGAATGCACATCAGCGTCATATTTTAAATCATTCGTACTTTGCAATGTTCAGCGAAATTTGCCATCTACGAAACTTGGATTATAATGCCAACACATAAAATGTACGAACTGACCTGCAAATATCTGTAAAGTATTCTAATGAAGAAGCTTACAGTTAAAGGTAATTCGTAGTTTATGTTAAAAATGATGTGGATTTTGACATGATATACATGACAAATAATTGTTCTACATAAAATGCTGATGAGAAGAACATTTTTCTTTGTTCTAGAAAAATTGCACTATAACTATATATGATACATGCGTTTTTAATTTTATCATACAAAATATCGCTCCTGCGAGCATTGTTTTTGATTGTATCCTAATGCTTCGGTAATCTGAAAATATTTTCAAATTTCGAAAGAAATTAATTTAAAATACAGTATTTTGAAAATTCAGTTTTTATATATACTGATTGCTTGCAGTTTTTTAAATAATCAAACATGACTGTATATACTTACTTATATGATTCAGACGTGGTTGATTTTGTGGCATGACTAGTTAAACAAAATTTACATTTGTAAATTCTAAATTACGAATTACGCTAGGTGTGAGATGGGCCTTTAACCGTGATTAGAAATCAAATCTTACGTTTACAGTTCTGAACTCAAAATATTAACTCGGTTTTAAAAAACTAAAATTTTTTAAAAATTTTAAATTTCCTAATTAAATTTTAAAATTCGAGAAGATTTTAAATTTTTGAGGTAAAAGTTAAAATTTAAAATTTGATTTGTTGAATTTTTAAAGTTTAAATTTTAAAAGATCATGAAAATCTCTAGAGCATTTATCCAATTTTTGCAATACACAAAATTCACAATTTTCTCGAAAGGTAAAAATAGAGTTTTACAAAACTTTTAAAATTTTGATTTTTCATTCAAAGTTAAGATGATTTTTCCAATTTCTGCATATTATAAACAAAATTTTGGGAATTTTTGTACCTTTTTAAAAGTTACCAATAATTTATAGAAAATTTCCGGTATAAAAAGTTTTTCAAAAAAATATCAAAACTTCTCCATTAATTTTAGGAAAAATTTCGAACTTCGGTTTTAAATATATAGACTCCTAAAATCCTCCAATATAATTAGAATTTATCAATTTTAAAAAATATATTGTGTGCTGTCGTTTGAATCTTAAAACACTTTTTAAAATTCTTTGAAAATCTAAATTTTGTAAAGTGTATTAAATTTTATAATACTTTTCAGAAATTTGACGGATGCTTTAATTTTTATAACAAAACTAAATGATTTTAGTTAAATTTAAAAATTTTGAAATATCTAGGGGGATTTGGAGTATTTTTCAAATTTAGAATTTTCATTCGAAAATAAGATAATTTAGGTAATGCCGGCATATCACTTCAGTTATACCGAGCAAATAGCACTGTGGTTAAAGCAATGATGTTTGGATGGGGGAGGTACCGGATTCGAATCCCAATAAGGCAAACTGTAAAACGGGTTCATATTAAATCGAAGCAAACTGCGAGAGACTTGAAAAACAAAAAAAAACAAACAAACAATCACGACATGTATTGTGTACGAGGGCCCAGAGTACTCGGCACTGAATAGACTAATATATTTGTAGTAAGCGGCACGGTTAAGGGACTGCAGATTGAAGTTCCGAGTTATAATAGATAAAAAATCGAACATAACACGACGATAACTACCCCACCCCACAATGTGCTGGGCTACGATTTCCGATTAATCATTTTAATTTTTATGTAGAATATTATAGACAGCAGCTGTAAATGGCACAAAACAAGTGTTTTAACATTATATTAACATAACTCAAACTTAAACCTAAAAAAACTGTAATCAAATTTAAAAATGTATATATAATTTAGTACGAAAGATAAGAACGAGAATGTAACGTCATTACACAAAATGATTTACTCCATATACACTGCGTTTTCTAGTTGTTTGGAAGTTTAAAAATCATTTAAAATATGTAAATTCTCACATGTCTTTGCAAATCATGTGACACAGTTAGATGGTCCAGTGCCAATTTGAGGTACATTCGGATTATGGCAATGCACTCGTTTCTCCAGTTTGGTGCATTCTAACATCAGCGTAAGTTGTGAAGTTCTCATACATTTCGCCTTTATTGTGTTCAGGTCGTATCAATATACGAAACTCATGCTTTGATCGATTTTATCAGTTATATGTGGACCATTAGGTTTTGCAGGAGCTTTGGAAACATGTTCACTATATATTTGTCTGATATCGTATATACAATTTTTCGAGTTGATATGAAAATTTGACAGACGTTTGGAGATTGCGTGGATTATGAATTCATGAGCTTTTGAAGTCTTGTAAACATTTTCATAAAATTATGACTGATATTAGCTTTGTTCTCGCAGATAGCATAATACTATTAGCAAAAAAATAGATACTAGTTCAGCGCCGAAAAACAAAACATCAAAGTCTAAATAAATTGTCGAACATCTATAAAATTTATGTTTCATCCAAACCCCAGTCTATAAGGATTGCGTGAGTTTTACTATTTTTAAAAGTAAATATCTTAAAAACAAGATGAGAAATTTTGAGGCCTGCCTAAAGTTTGATTAGAATTATTATTTTTCTGTGGAACTATATAAATGGATCAGATATACCTTATAGATAGAGTCCAAAACAACTTTGTAGTCAGGGTCTAAATAATTACGATGTTACGAGACTAATAAAATACCAACATATAGGGCTCGCCAATTTCTGCTGGCCTATACAAAATATATATAACAGTTTTAAAAGTAAGACAAATTCAGTCTGGTGACCTATCGAGCAAATATTACAGAAGCATTTATAGACTCTAGTTAAATATTTGGGTTAATTGAAACCATTAGTTTGTTGTGTAATTTAAAAAATGAACATTATGTTTTAAAATTCGCTTTAAAATTTCACAGAATATTTTAAACCTGCTTAAAATATTTTAGACTTGCTTTGGAGTATGAGTTTCGATTTTAAAATTTCTTTCGAATTCTATAGTTCCAAAGTCAATATTAGAAATTGATAAAACCTAAAATATTAGTATTTTTGTTAGTAAACCGCAGATGACATTAACGTTTATAAACGTATAGGTTCAAAAAAGCTGAGTGGAAAATGAGGTTCGGGATGGTAACAGCCGTTTATAAAATTATCAAATGAAACAAAATTTATTTCAGAACCACCTTTCAATAAATAATTGAATACTAATACACAATTTATTTTTTGTTTCGTTTTAGGTAATTAAGCACATAACTCGTGCATAACACAATGTTAGAAGAATATTCTATATATACCTATACGGAAAACCAAAAATTAGGTAAATTAATTCTTAATTAGGCGATGCACAGGCGCATCTAATTGGGCAAGGTGAGTGGCGCCCACATAATTTATTTAGAGAATTTTTATTAGAAATTTTTTTTTAAATTTTTTTTATTTATTTAAAAGCAAACAAACTTTCATACAACAATAAAATTACATTAGTAGATTTTGCCAAATGGCCAACACTCACAAACGAGTAACACATGAAAAATTGGCCAGCACTGATTCAACACAATTTTTTGTGTGTTTTACTATGTGATTGCTTGGAAAACACGGTTAAATTTTGGTATCAAGAAATGTTAATATTTTTATATATTATTATTTTGGTATATCGTTTTGCCTATTATATAGCTTCTACTAAAATCAGATACATATACTACAATTATCAGAGTAGAGCAGTTTGTGATTTTTATATGAATTGATAAAAACTGATAATTTTAACGAAATTACATATTTTAATTAATTAATTTATTTATTTATTATAATCTACACGGTTGTCGATACGTAAAATATTACGTAGACTACTTGGTTTATTGTAAACGCCGACAGTTAAGATAATGTCAACAACCTACGATATTTTAGCCATTTGAAATAAAATCCGGCAGTTCGCAGTTGTATTTTGTAAAGAGGCAATTCAGTTAAATCGTATACGAAGAAATTAAAAGATTATTCAAGTTAAATCAAAAATCACATTTCTTACGATAACTTTGGAATTATATGTTTGTTGAAATAAATATAATTAATGAATATTTATAGCACTCATAACATCCGAATTGATCTAAATTTCAAATTTTGTTATTACGGATAAAATCATGTACATGTTGTTTGATGCTCCTCATGAGATTCTGCACAATCTCCGGTGTGTCTTTGGCCACAATATTATTCTATGAAGAACGCATATTTTCAGCGACTTTATCTCACCGCCATCCTTCTTCAGCATTCTTTTAACTATTACTCGATAGGCTGGTGGGCTCGGCTCCATTGAGACAACATTAAATTGACTATAGTAACGTGCCAATTTATTGCGTCTTTAGAGTAGTGTGAACTAGTTAAATCAGTATAGACATTTTGTGCATGTTTAGTATTAAATATTTCTATACGCTTGCCAATATTATTTAGCAGGATCATGTTTGCACCATGGGCATTATGTGTGGAACCCTCATGTTCCAACTAATTATATTAATAAAAGCGGGATACTATTTTTTATCTGATAACTGTTTCTAATCATATTTCACGTACGTGTTATCAAACACATCGACTAAATTTTGTAAAAACGTCATCACAGACAAGTTTATTTATGTGACCTTCTTTATATATAGTTTTATAACGCTATATCGTTGTTTTATGCTAAATTAATGATTTTGCAATGGATAAGCCTAACGCCAAACGATGTTCATGTATTATTTGTGCACAATTATTTTCGGTTATTTAATTCCATATTTAATAAAAATGTTCTGGTTATCTATCCTCAAATGACGTGCCTAAGTGATGCCACTGCACGTAATGCAAAAGGCAGATGAGAGTTATTTGCTGAATTTTTCCAGTCTACAAAAAATAAAATTACGCTTCATCAAAATTGAATAGCAATATTTTATATACCTGTAAAAGATGTCAGCCTTGGTAGATCCAAAATAAAATCGGAATGTGGTTCTGACAATATACCAGCAAAAATACTTAAATAACTTAATAGCTAACTATCATTACCATTATCTCTGATATTTAGTGCGAAAGAGTGGTGTATCTCCGAGGATATGGAAGAACCCAATTATAAGTTCCATTTTCAAATCCGAAAAACGAAGAAAAATTAAAAATTATCGTGGCATATCAATATTATCATCAATCTCATAATTATTTGAGCTCATTGAGCTTCGATTCCAAAAGGCATTAATTCAATACAATTATTATCTCATCTACGGTACTTGGCCTCCCTTGACGCTCACGGGATATGTCTAGGTTAGTATAAATGTGATCCTGTTAAAGTAAGCCGATAATTTTCAGCCGTTATATGTCGATAAAAAAGATGTTTAATTCTAGGATAAAAGAAATACCGTTTATTTCGATACATTTGTGAAAAGTTTCTTGTGGGGATCAGGGAAATTTTAATTTTCGCAAATCAAATGTAAATAATCGAAAATTTTTAGAAACTTTTGTCTTCTCAAAATAGAATATTATTATTATTATTTTTTTTAAAACAGTTTTAAAGGCCATTACTGGCCCCTTACTGAATCAACAATTTGGCTCCAACGGTTTCGATCCCGAGCATGGTCTTCATACTGTCTAAGACAATCTGAAGAGGCCAAGTCGTTCTCTATACCGTGGAGCCATCGGCGCCTGCAACGACCTCTGCGCCTACCATATGGTGGCTCTCCTTTCAGAGATCGCTGCACAATTCGTTCCCGATCAACACGCAGAACGTGCCCGAGCCAGCGTACTCGCTGAGATCTTACTTCATGTACAATATCGGGGATGTTCATCAGATCTCTGATCTCGATACTGTACAGACTTCGGTAGGTACCATCTATTTCGTGTTTTGGGCCGTAAATCACACGCATGACTCTTCTCTCAAATGTTAGGAGCCATCTCTCGTACTCATCCGTCAGCGCCCAACTTTCACATCCAAACATAACAAAGGGCCTGATCAACGCTTGATCAAGATTTTAGCAGTGGCCTTAGAAGATACAAAGAACGACTGCCAGCTGCCAGCCGCACTTTAGTATCCTCACCCTCACTGTTATCATGATTAATAAGAGAACCGAAATATTTGAACCTCCTCACTCCCTCAAACGTGTGGTGGCCACTACTAAAATCTGGTGTGCCATTGTCCCTAAACCGAGAGATCAGGTATATTGTTTTGAACTCATTGATCTGAAGTCCAACTGAAGCTGAAAACTTTACAAGCGGATCAAGTATTTCTTTCACTCCGTTGCTATTCAGTCCAATCATGCATATATCATCTGCATCTGCATCTGCGGTGTTTCAGTTTTACGAAAGATGTACTCCAACATGAGATTAAAGAGTATCGGGGACAGAGCATCTCCCTGCCGAACACCCGAGTTAACTACAAAAATTGTCGATAGCCTGTTCTCAACTTTAACACAACATTGAGACTGCGTCACTGTCATCCTACATAGTCGTACCAGTTTTGTTGGCATTCCTAGGTATTCCAGGGCAGACCACAAACTCTCTCGATTGATCGAGTCATGTGCTCCCGGAAATCCGGCAACACCTGATGTACGGGGATTGATGTCTCATAATATTTAGATAGAATCATCCGCAGCGAAAAGACCTGATCGGTGACTGATCGATTCGGACGAAATCCTCCTTGATAGTCACCAACCAAGCCCTCCGCTAGAGGAGTGATTCTATTCAATACAATGTATGACAGTAACTTGTATGCTGTGCAAAGGAAGGCTATACCGCGATAATTCCCACACTTCAAGAGGTCTGCCTGTTTGAAGATGGGGCATATCGCCGCCACTTTCCATTCGTTAGGCACAACTTCGGTTCGCCGTACTAATCGAATAAGGTCGAAAAGACAGTTCCACAAAGTATCCCCTTCGAATATCAAGAGCTCCGAATTAATGCAGCTCACTCCAGGTGAGCGGTTTCGTTTCATTCTCTGCAGGGCCTTAGTGAATTCCTCATGGGATGGATTCTCAGTGCAAATCTCCGCAGGCTGTATTAGAGGTGGCTCAACAACAGTCTGTGACGCATGATGGTCAGGTAAAGTGTCCACTCCATGCGTCAAGTACTGCGTCGATGTTGACACAGAGGTTTCCATCCCGTTTCCGAACGGCGGTTGACGTAGGCCTGAAAGTATGGTGCAGTCCAGTTATTAATTTAAAAAAATTACGCGAACTGCGCTCATTGCTGAGTTCTTGTACTTCCGGTCAACGTAGTTAAAGGATCGAGCAACAAAGTTGAAGCAGATGAGTTGCCCAGCGACTCTTTAACTCCTTGTTGTACAGTTACTTCTCTGATAGAACCGCAACTGTAATATCTAACCATGGCACTTACTCTAGGAGTGTAAACAAAGGTAGTCCACAATGCTCCATTTTGGGTCCGCATCTCTAGAATTTGGTGTTCAACAGTAGCATGCATAACGAGATCCAAGAAGTAGCATTCGCGGATGATAAAGTTATGATCTTTACTGGAAATTCTAGACAGGCAATTCAGGAGGCTGCTCAGCGAGGCTGTGACAGTATGGTAAAGTGGTGTGATATAAATAATAAAGAGTTATCTTCCAACAAAACAGTGATGATCCAATTGAAAGGTTCACTCGACATAAGGAGACCACCCTTGGTGTTTGTCGGAACCGAAAGGATAAAAATGGTAAACTCTGTGAAATAGTTGGGAGTCGACTTCGACGAAAGACTTGGCGTAACTACTCACGTGAAAAGGGTGGCAGAAAATAGCAAAAAAGTTTTCTACGCACTAAGAAGAGTTGCTAAAGAGACGTGGGGCCTAAAAAAAGGCACACTCGCAACGATATACGAAGGCTTAGTGGTTGCGACCATGACATACGCTTGTGCGGGATGGGCCGACAGGATGAACTGTCACCATCGCAAAACTCTATTAAACGCTCAAAGGTCAATTCTTCTTGGGATAACGAAGGCATACCGTACGGTTTCGGCAGATGCCGTGGCTGTAATGGCCGGTGTGATTCCCATGGACATAGTACTTAACGAAAGGTTAATTAAGTACAAACTGAGGATGAATCAGGAGTTCATTAATGGCAGTATGCAGTGGCAAGGCACACCAAGTGACCTATCGAACAAGATATCCCTCAAAAAAGAAATTCGTAAAGAATCCATTGAAATCTGGCAAGACAGATGGAGGCGATCTGAAAAGGGCAGAACTACATTTAGTTACTTACCGAGTATCGAAGGTAGATTAGAGATGCGCCTATCCATAAGTGCCTCTTTACGCGCATATGCTAGCCGGCCAAGGAAAATTTGCCGATTAAATGTTTAGACTTAATTTGACGGACTCAAGTATGTGTGAATGTGGACAAGCTGCTGAGACAGATGAGCATATTCTTTATGACTGCGCTCTGGCCACTGAAGCTAGAGAACACATGATTGATGCAATTAATGCAGAATGACCGGCAATTAAGCTGGTGCTGATGATGCCTGCAAATATCGCACATCTTAAAAGATTCTGTGACACTGTGCTTTGTGGAAAGTAGGCTAAAGATCGAAGATTCGAAGTATGCGCCTCCACGCAGAAGGGATGGAAACAGGTCTCGAACCTGACTAAGCATACTAAACAGTAGTGACATACAGAAATAGCACGACGGCTTAGAATTGGATATAGGCACAGCCTGGGTGCCATTCTTAAGCAAAAAAAACGTCCAACTACAATAATGACAAAAAAACAATACCTTTCAGAACCTCGGCCTTCCACCATTTTCGCTTCTTCCGACTACAAATACGCTAAGCTGCTCTTCTTGCAAGAGTAGCCTTGTCGTTCCTCTCCATTGTGAGACGTTGTTGCACTTCATTATGGGCTATATTTTGTTGCTCAACTGCAAGACGACACTCGTCATCAAACCAATCATTCTTGGATCTGACTTTCACTATACCTAAAGTCTGTTGAGCAGCACTGACAACCGAAGTTCTCAGTACCTCTCAGACAGAGTTCACGCAGTCAGACTGGTAATTGGCTTCATCAATGTTGTCGCTGACAAGACCCTGATATCGTTTCTTTTGATCTTCATTTATCAGACTTTCATACAGTCGAAACGTACCACGCGTTTCGCTGTGTTCCCAGACTTGTACGAAAACTTCCATCGTAGTTTTGCAGCGATCAAATGATGATCGCTGCCTACGTATTTGGTTGCTGACCGATAAGTTGTCACATACTGCACTACCTGAGCCCGTCCTTTAGAAACTAACACATGGTCAATTTGGCTGCGGAAGGTTTCGCGAGGATGTGTCCATGTCTCTAGATGTATGTGTTTGTGAGGGAAGAATGTGCTTGCTACTCTAAGATCATGAGCAACCGCAAAGTACATCATTCTCTTACCATTATCGGTCGCAGTTTCGTGTCGGGAGTATGGACCTATATGTTTTCACACAAGTCGGTCTGATTTCTGCCAGCTCTAGCATTAAAGTCCCCAATTACCATTCTAACATCGTGTTCGGGTATAGATCCCATCAGATCGTCCAAGTCATTGTAAAATGAGTCTTTATCTTGGGGCTGGCTGACCTCTATGGGCGAAAGTACACAAATTATCGACAGGTTGGCTAACTTCATGCGCAAGCGAAGCTTACACAATTGGTTATTGACTGCTTGGAAATCCAAAACAGCCTTCTTTACCTGCGGTCCAAGAAGATATCCAGCTCCAAGAGTTCCGAGGTCATCTCCACTGTAGAGCAACGTATAGCCCTGGGACACATGGTGTCCACTTTTAGGCCAGCGAGTTTCTTGAAGAGCAACGAGTTTCAGCCGATACTTCTTCATGCACGTGATTAGGCCCTCCAACGCTCCTGGTTTTCTCAGTGATTGCACGTTCCAACTGCCGAACTTAAATCTCGTGTCCGGGTACTTGAGCGGGGGTCCAGTATTGTTTTGGCGGTATCCATTTTTCTTTTTGTTGACTTTATAAACACTTTATTTTTTTACGGATGCGGGTCATCAGCCCAGCGATCCAACCGTTTAGTCGCCTCCTGCGACAAGCAAAGGATACTGTGGTGGTATTTTTGGGAACATGCAATTTAGATTTACGAGACATGTTAGTGCCCCCCGACCACCGAGGCCAATTATTATTAATCGACAATATTGATTCTTCATTTCTAACAGTATCGCGTTTATGCAAACCCGTCTTTATGCACCAATCCGTCTCCATGTGGTTTTGGAAACTTGAACTAAAGTAATTTTCTGGTCATAGCTATTGGAAAATCATTTCAGATCAATTAAGCTATCTCAGACATAAGCCTGAATTTTTATAATTTTTCAATTATTTACATAAAGTATGATTTTGGAAAATCTAGATTTCCCAGGATCTCCACATGAGTCTATTCCTTATAGTAAAGTTCATCATCAATTGTCTTACAATTGTATCAAAATCCAATTTATCGTGTTATTTTTATCTAAGAGTTAAAAATCTTCTTTAACGACATACATATATAGGCTGGAAACTATCGGCTGGGAACCATCGACTGAGAACTATAAACTATAAACAGTAATAAATGTGTTAACTGAACTTATGTTTACCACATAATTTTTTGGATATTGCGTGGAACTTATTTGACATTTTGAAAATTAATAAACTTAATCTCGACTTGTTTGCCAGCCGGTATTATACCTAGTCTAGTAGATTAGTAAATACGTCTGGCTTAGATGGAATACTGTTGGAAGGTGCACACAATAATTCAGTTTTATAAAATTTTTCACTAAAGTCAATTCATTTTCTATGCATTTATAAACAGTACTTGGGGTTGTAATCAATTGTGGAACATAATATTTAAACTATATATGTTCCAAACCTAGATAATGAACGAAGTTCTAATTCCCATACTCAGATGGTGCTTTTGCACGTCTCAGAAGAATTTTTTGGAATAGTAAATTTGATTCGTCGGTTGTACCACCTATAAAGTTGTATTTTTGTTGATATGTTCTGCGCATTATAAGAGTGTTTGTTTGGTGCAACATAATGTAACCTAGGACTCTATGATAGCTCGAATTTACATATATACGGTTAAGATAAGCAACCCGTATTCAATATCAAAATGAGCCGAACATGAACGATAGCTCTAGTCTATTCTGGTACCTCGAAAACAAGGTGAAGCGATAGGTCACCAATATTTGATCACAACGGCTAAAACATACATATAATATACAAAAAGCAGTGGCTTTCATCTGGGCATAGTTAGAGTTTAAGTCAATTCAAAAATATATTGCATAACACCTTAGCCAAAGAGTGCAGCGGAATATGTGTAACGATTGGCAGGCCCATGACTTCCGAGTTGTACATAAACCTGGGCAAAACTTAACATATAGCGGATCATTTTTCTTTTTAATGAACTAACAGAATGTTTCATTAATATACGCTGATTGAAGTGCAGTGGCAGTCCAAAGCAATATTGATCTGTCATGAGTACTACGAGAAATAAACATTGTTGCTTAGTGCTCCTACCGATATTAGAAAATTATGTCTGTTCATTTCAGATGTATTTTTGTGCATTAAAATTTTAAGATAGAAACGTTTAAAAGCTCTACCAAAACTCAAACCTCTATCGAAACTATTATAAGTTCAGGTTATAATTGCAAAACTACTCTTTCCTTATAATACTGTTACATATATTTGGCATCTATATTATTTTTTACCTGTACAATGCCTCCGTCTTATCTAATTTAGACAAAACCAAATTTTGTTTTCCAAATTTCTTTACTTCTTGCACCCTACGGTTGGTGCAGTAATTTTCTACGTGTTGTGATAAGATAAAAACCTGACATCACGTACGTATAGGAAGTAAACCGAATGAAAAAAAAAAAACTTTCAAAGCTCCTAATTAAAGTTGAAGAAAACAGAATTTATCTTATTTACCAAAAAATATATAATTCCAATTATCTCTGCTGTACTATATATGATTGTGTATGTGTGGAATAGTATATCAATAAAGCTATATGTATGTGTATATATGTACATATGTAACTAGGAAATATCTAATTTAAAACTTTCTACATTGTGTATACGTAAGAATGTATACACAAAAACAAACTTTAATCTCTTGTGTTATTTATAGAGGTCAGAGTGATTAAAGGTATTATCACTTAAAGACATATACATACACATAGGCAGACACACATATACCACACCAATAACAAAAAGAGGAAAAATCGTCCTGTATAAAATGTAATACACTGTACTACGAATAAATTCTTGTTATCATAATAAAAATTGAGTTGAATATTTATTACGATGATTTATTAAGATTTGTCATCAAGTAATTTTTCGTTTTTCCCAACAAACCAAGGAAAAAGGAAAATCCCTATTTTCCTTGTGTATTTCTATTATTATTATTATTGTGTGTACTATTGTTGTTGTTGGTGTTGCCATTATTGTATTACATAATTTTATGTTTAGAATATCCAATTTTCTTGGCATTATATTTCACGACAAGTTGGTTTACAATTTACTTACAACGACTATACATGTATGTATGTATGTATATACAAACAGACACTTCTTGATTATGACAAGAAGAAAAATAACAATAATATTAATAATATTTTGTGTTATGTGAAGTACAGAAACAGAACAGAACCTTTAACTGAAAAAACTGCCAAGAAAATCAACAATATCATAACAACATTGAAGGAGGTGGTAAAAAGGAACGACAACCGAAAAAAAATTGTTTTCCCAAGCACTCAAAATATAAACACCATTGCAAACAAGAAATGTGCGGGGAAAACAGAATTCATAAATATTATTCTTACCTTTCATAAAAAAAAAGAAAAACGTTGGATTGAAATATTGAAATTGGTTCCCTTTAAATAAATGTGAAAACATTTCTAAAGTGTTTTTAATGAAAATAAAGAAAAGCAGCGGCAAAAAATAAATTTTTTTTTTTCTATTCGCAATTCAAATGATTAATGTTACGATAACACATAATATTTATGTTTTATAATTTTTTTTATTTGGAAAATAAAATTGTGAAAAAAAAAATGTTTTCCAACAATACAAAGAAAAACTGGAACAGTACGAAGTAAAATCATATGAAAAGGGGTAAAAAATGTGTGAGGAAATTTCTATTTCGGGTGTGTTGTATAATATACATGCATACATATATGTACCAGCCAACAGCTACTAAACATAATGCATAGTATGAGGTGCTACTACTACTGGTTGGGAAGTTCACAACACACACACCAAAAAAAAGGTTATAACCGTCGAATTCGTTTTTTTGTTCTTTACTGTTTTGCACCATTTCACTTTGGTGTATATATATATATATATATGTAAGTATATATGAAGGTACCTCTCTCACATATAGCTATTTATACGAACGTAACGAGATGATTTATTTACACCATAATGGCAATGTACGTGCTTTTCATAATAATATTGGCAATAATGAATCGTTCGTTTGTTATATTGGCTCCCTGTTTTCGAGATTAATAGATTTTAAGGTCAGATTTCTTTTTTCCAGTGAAAAATGTAAATACTGTGATGTAATTTTTAAACAAGGGGGTGATGATGACTGTTGATGTTACGATGATTGTTTGTTAGGGAATTTAAGTGTGATTAATAATATTATTGGAGTGATGGGAATTGTTGTGGCATTGCGGGATAAACGAAGTGGGTAAATTATGTGAGTATATTTTATTTTAATTGTTCGATTAAGACATTTTTTATGCGACCTATACGTTTGTAAGTATATAGTATTTGTCTTCAATAACAATTTGATGGGCATTATTTACGCATCATCAATTATTTTCTACGTCGTCGTGTCGAGAAGTCGTAGGCAAGTTTATAGAATTTCATTCACTGTAATTTAATATACAATTTTCAAAAAACCATTCTTTTTAAACGATACTTTGTTTGCAAAGCATCGTTAAAATCGGTTATATAAATAGTAAAAAATTATCCTAGTGTTTATTCATTAATATCAACTTCAACAGGATGAAAAAAACTGTTTTATTGATTACAATATCTATATGTACCTTTCCTAGTAGTTCAGGGAAATCAATAGAACTGTTTAACATAGAAACTGCAGATGTGCGTCTTTCAAGCAATGAGTACAAATTTGCAATTCTGCAACGGTTGGGTATATGGTGGCAAATTCATTTCATTCAGATAGTAAATAATGGATTGCTCCTGTAACCGTTCAATTCTATCGATATAAATATTGTAAACGCAGGATCCGAAATAGTCGACACATATTCCAAATTAGACTTTATGATACGACGAATGAAGCCAAGTAGAGAACTATAGACTTAGCCGCTATTAAATTAGTATGGCCTCGGAAATTCAATTGATGGTCTGATGTTTGTGAAGAATAACGGTTTTTTTAATGAAACTCATTATCTTGCACTTGCCCAAATTTAAGTGTAATTTATTCGCAATTGAACATTTATACAATTTGTATACTCGACACATGAGATACAATTCTGTATCCGCATCGACCGTACGAAGAGGCAGCAGCAACCAGAAATATGCGCACTCTACACCAATGCGTACGAAAGGTCACAGGAAAATACACCAATATACCACCTATAAGAGATAAGATTGGGCAAATCCTAACAACAGATGAGGGACAGTTAAAGAGATGGAAAGAATATTTCGGAGAGGAAATCGCAAACCGCACAGAAAACTTCGAATTCCCCAATAATGCTGTTAATGAAACAATCAACACCCATCCACCAACGGAACGGGAAGTTAGCAGTATCATTGGGAAAATGAAGAATAACAAAGCCGCTGGAATAGATAACATACCATCCTAAATATTCAAAGGTGACGCATCTACAACTGTGAAGACTCTAACACCGATCATAACGGAAATATGGAATTCGGGTAAAATACCACATAAATGGAAAGAGGGATTAACCATAATGATTCCAAAGAAAGGCGAGAATGTAAAAATTAGCGAGGCATATCACTACTCAATACAACAATAAAGGTGTTAGCAATGATAATCCTCGACAGAATATCACCAACGATCATTTCGAAATTGAGGAAAGAACAAGCTGGCTTCAGACCGGGACGTCTTTGCGCTGACCATATAAATACGATCCGCATCATCATTGAACAGTCCAATGAATGGAACTCCCCACTATACCTCCTCTTCGTGGACTTTGAGCGTACATTCGATACAATACATAGAAACGCAATATGGAAGACACTTTGTGAAATGAGCATCCCAAATAAGATTATCGAACTCGTACAAGAGATGTACCATGATGCAGGTAACCAAGTTCAATACAAGAGCAATCAAAGTGATGCATATTACAATAGCAATAGAGTAAGACAGGGATGCGTACTCTCCCCACTACAGTTCCTAGTAGTATTAGATAGTCTCATGCGGAAAATGGACCACAAATCGCCCAATGGCATCCAATGGGGACTAACAGGAAAACTTAACGATTTGAATTACGCTGATTATATATGCCTGCTAACACATAAATACACGGACATGCAGCATAAAATAGAACAGCTATCGGGCTTAGCGAAAGAAGTTGGTCTAAAAATAAACATTATGAAAACCAAGACGATGAGGATAAATACTACGATAACCACACCAATAAGCGTCAACCAACAAAATATAGAAGATGTAAAGGAATTCGTATATATACTTAGGTTGTACACTAGCAGAAACAGGCGGAACCGAGGAAGACATTAACAAGCGCATAAACAAAGCCAGAACGACATACAACATGTTACACAAAATCTGGAATGCATCTGACCTCTCCCGTAACACCAAGATACGAATGTATCAACTATATGGCTGCGAAACGTGGAAGCAAAATCGGCAGATTACGAACAAACTACAAGTATTTGCCAACAAATATCTAAGAAGAATACTAAAGTGCTTCTGGCCCAATACCATATCAAATGCGAAACTCCATATAGAAGTAACTAATCGCAGGTAAATATGGAAAATGAAATAAAGAAACGTAAGTGGAGATGGATCGGACATACACTAAGAAAACCAGCAAGTGACGTAACACGCATGGCCTTAGAATGGAACTATCCAGGGAAAAGGAAGGTTGGACGTCCACCTGTAACGTGGAAACGAACGGTGCTAGCGGAAGCGAAACATCTTGGCAAATCATGGAAGGAAATTAAAACAGTAGCTGCCAATAGGGTTAGATGGTTTCACATAGTAGACGCCCTATGCTCCTAAATTGGAGATAAAGGATAAAAAAAAAAAAAAAAAAATCGACCGTACACGACTCATCGTAAAGATATCAAAAATAGAAGTAAAATCATTAATGAATCATGATATGGTCGATTTAAGTCAACAATGCGGACGATCAAACATAGAGCAATAATTGCTTGTTTTTCCAATTGATTGTACCAATGACATAGCAGTACGTATACAGATTTGAAATTTTGGTTCCTATCCACTTTGTATAGATGTAATCACTAATTAAGTTTGCTTCGCAGGCCTATCATTCAATTCATGATCAATGTACAACAATGTACTTACCAAAACGAAACCAAACCAAATCAAATTTGCCAAGTTCTGTCACGTTGTACCTGCGTGTACCAATTGTTCCGGAATGGATAAATATTTTAGATGGGTTCGTTATGTGAAAATGTTATGTAAACCGAGAATTTGAAGGCTTTAGGTTAGGTTAGGTAATAATAATAATACTTACAGACTGACGTATGCGTCTGTGATTAAGGCAAAACTAAAAAGTAAAACAATGAATTGAATAATAATGATCGTTGACAGCAGGTGTACGATTCTACGATAAAAAACTGAAGTTGCATTCAAACTGTTACGTTGATGGAGCTCTGAAAGAGTAAAGTTTTTGATGTTTGGTGATTTCGAAGGTTTCATTGCTGTTCTTCTTAGTGTTTTGGGTGTTTTTACTATGTAAGTATGTGTTCTTCTTGGGTGTTTTTAATATGTAAGTATGTGTTTGTCCGGGTATTGCACCGTGGGCCCGTTAGTGGCATTGAGTGCTGGACTTAATCCGCCCAATTTTAATTTAAAAAAGCCTTTGACCGTAGCTATAAATAAACTAATAGTCGCAAATGTATAAAACATATGTTGGTATCCCGTTTTACTATTGGTTTGGTATTGATTTGCATATCGTACTGACAAATTTCAGATAGTAAAATTTATGTTGGGCCAGTAAAAAAAATCCAATAACCCGTATTTTTTTTACCTATTATTGATTACATCCCAACAAATGCTCCAGTTTTTTGATTTTGGTCAACCTCATTATGGTTGTTAGGAAATAGTTGAAAATCTTTTAAACGCCGTTAGAGTACGAGTATATCCCACTTATAGTTGCCATTTTTGAAATTTGGACAGTTTTTAAATTTTTCTAAATCAAAACTCATCTAGATTTTAGGGTATCTTGCAATTGTACAAAATTTAGCAATTTTATGATTATTGCGAATCTCACCCAATCTCAAAATTTTTTGTTCGCACATAGAGGAGTTATAACAATGACACCAATGAAGAGATCCATTTTTATTTGTTTTTTTTTTTTATATTACAACTGAGACTACGCTTATCTACAAATTAATTTCTCAAACACAACATTTACATTTCTTATAAAATTCTCATTTGTTGGGGTGTAACCAAATGGTTAGTCGCATATTGATGAAACCTCTTTACTAATTTTAATCGTTCTTTGGAGTCTTACTAACGACAGAGTTACCTTTCATGTGGCGAATATAGAGGTTTCCATTATACTGGAGCGTTATTTCGTGTTTGGAGGCATGCATGTTTATATCATCTTTCCATACGTATATAGGTCCCTGTGAAAGCCTTCATTTCTTATGTACCACGAAGCATTTGCAATGCTACGAAGAACCATGTTTTGAAACGTCTGTATGTTAAGTCCCTATAGTTGGATACCGTGGGTCCATATCGGCTTCAGTATTTGCTGATATAGCAGCAGCTTGTTGTGAACTGTAAGCTCAATACATTCTTCTGAATTTTATGTATAGTTCTTCTTTTTTATTCTTGACATGCTCTCTCCACTTAAGCTTGGCATCGACGGTCATGCCAAGTCATTTTAGCTGTGCATATGCCCCTGTCGTGAGTTAATCACTTACTATCGGTAGATAGTAAGCCTTATTTGATACGTAAAGTTAAAATACGTGAATTTCGTTCCATTCAGTTTGATTCACCAACGTTTTGTCCAGTTACAAACCGCATTAGTAATCTACTGGAGCTTGTTCGTTGCATCGGCGTTGCATAAGACTCCCCTGAAGAACATCGGCAGCTATTTTCTTTAGTTCGGAGTATTCATCGTCATATTTTTTTTTTTTACTTTCTAACGTTCTTTCAATTATCTCTGTGAATCTATGCACCTGTTCAATTGTGGAATGCTTCTCTCTGAATCCGGTTCTCAATTATTGGTATCAGTCTCTTTAGTATTAAATATCCAAATTTTTTTCAATAATTGGAACCAAAGAAATTAGCTTGTATGATTTTTTATCGATAGGTGATCTATCAGGTTTTGCTATCATGATTATGTGTAATAGGTTAAGAAATCCTTTATCAGGCAGAGCCTTGATAATTTGGTAAGTAATCAAGTCGTAATTGGGGCTTTTTTAACATTCATGTTACTTTTCACTTCTTCTTTTAATTATTTCAGAATTACTGGGCGTATGTCAAACTCATCTAACTTGTGAATTGACGTTATATTTTCGTTATCGTTTGTCTTGATAGTGGTTGGAAGGTTTCCTGGAGATACTCCGGAAAAAGATCAGCATTTTCTTTGGGACCTATTGCCCACCATCCTTTCTAAGAGGAGGCACTTGCATTTTGTGTTTTTTGAGTCCTTTCGTCGCCTTTCACAATGAGTAATTAGAAGTTTTTGTATTAGTAAGCAAAGTAGATATCTGTTGATTGATTCATTTTTAAATTATTTAAGAAGGAATTTGAGACTGTTACATAAGTTGTTAAAAATTTGTTCTCCGGTGTTCCATTAATTTGTCAGGTTTTAAGTGCCCATCGTTTTTCTCTTACCAGCTCTCTTACTCTAAACTTCTTCTTATTTTGTATAATGGGAGTGCTTGCCAAAGCAGCGTAGTAAATTGTTCCATTCTGTCGTTCCGATTCGCCTTCCAACTGGTGAGAATTTCTTATCGGCACCTGGAGATTGAATTTTTCCTCCATTAATTCACGAAAAACTCCCATGTTTGTTTTTGAATTGGTGAAACTGGGTGCATTTTTCCTTCGAATTACCGTTTCACTGACTGTCATGATAACCGGTGAGTGATCCGATACTAGAGAATTGCTGTTTTAAATGTGGATGTAGTTCTGAGATATACCTCTTGCTACATAAAACTTTATTAGTTCCGGAATGTTAGCTTCGCCATTAGGCCAGTATGTTGGGGAACCGCCAGAGTAATATTCAAATTTTGATGTCTGCCCTGCTTGCGACAATTCTTTACCATTTGACGTCGTTAGTCTAAATAGTTGCTTTTCACATTAAAGACACCTCCAATAATAAAATCAGGTCCTAAAATCAGACCGGGGAGGACAGTATATTGCAGAGACAATAAGCTGTGTGTGTTTAATGTGGATCTTTAAATTAGTGACTTGCATTGTTTCTTCTTCAATTTTCAACATGGTGTTTTATATTTGTTTTTATAAATAATGCCGAACCCCCTCTTGCCCTTTCCGCTGGATCAATGGAACTATATAAGCCAAAAACCCGGATTTTAACAAACGAAGATTTAACAAAAGGGCTTTCAGATATTAGGAGTTTTTATTATTTTAAATATTACAACTGATTACATATATCATCTAGTAATTTGTCTATCTTTCTTATGTTCATTTTGCAGAGATATAACCCATTAGTTAGTCTCTAAAAATTTGGCCGCCCTATTATGGTCTTCCCAATTCTAGCGGTTTCTTTCTTTGGAGCCTTCGTACTCCATTTGTGTTACTCAGCATACCACGTCACTCAACATTTTGATGTTGACCAAGCCGTTGAATGTGTTTTTTTGAATGAATTGTTATCTCTTCGTTGATCTTTTCCATCCGGAGGTGCCTATGTAGGTTATTGTTTCTTATGTACCAAGGAGCGTTCACTATTCCACGTAATACTTTATTTTGAAAAGCTTGTATATTATTTTAATATTGGTTTTCATAGTACAGCCTCAAAGCTGAATACTATAAGTCCATATAGGTTTTAAGACTTGTTGGTATAGTAGCAATTTATTAGGTATTGACAACTCTGAATACCTTCCAGTTAGCCAATACATATTTCTATATTTAATATGTAGTTCCTCCTTTTTCTTTTTAATGTGCTCTTTTGATTTTAACTTACATAGCATCGAGAGTCATGCCAACATACTTGGCTGTGTTAGCATAAGGAACTTGTTTGGAATTTAGTTCTATTGGTATCTAGTTAACTATTTGATTAAGACGCACGTTAACGTTGATTTTTCTTCATTTAGCTTAATGCGCCATTTTTTGGTTCAGTTACTTAGTTGATAGTATAAACACTAGCTAAAATTGCAGTATCGTTCGCAAATGTTGCTCTTGTAAGTCGCTTGTGTAAAGTAAAAGCAAGACTGGCCCCAGCACGCTACCCCTGCAGATACCCTATTTATCTTGGAAAATTCAGAAAATTAAGATTTCAGTATCTGAAAGTATTTTTTTGGCAGATCTCGATGCAGTTTATATTCCAATCCAGGATGTCATTTTGAAAGTACTGGAAGCAGAGAAATTGGATTATATGACGTTTTATGATTAGATGGTTTGTTCGGCTTGGTATCATGATTATTTCTGCTACTTTCCATTGCAGAGGTACATATTTCAGTCGAAATGAAGCGTTGATTATATGAAGAAGGTTTATCACCCCTTTCTCAGGAAGTGCCTACACTATTTCACCTGTAATTAAATCATAGCCAGGAGATTTTTTCGTATTTGTGTTATGGTTAATTTCATTTTTCAACTCTCGTAGAGTTACATGTGGTACTTCCCTACAATCCTAGCATATATGGTTGGAATATTTCTTCAAGATGGAATGCAAACAGTGCTGCTTTCTGTTTGGCACTTGTTACCCACTTTCACTCATCATTTTTTACTGGCGGTATTTGATAATTTGGTCTTTTTACTGCTTTTGTAGCTTTCTATAGAGAATGACTATGTCTAGAGAATGTGACCGATTCATTTTTTAATTGTCTAATTCTTTGCTTAAATTTATTGCAGGGGTGTTAAAAACTGTTTTGCTTTGTGGTGCTCTGCTTCTCAGTCATGTTTTCCTTGCTTTCGGTTGTTCATTAACCAACTCCCTGATCTCGCCTGGATAGGTGAAATTATTACGCTCGAGTATATTGCTGTTCTGAAAGTTGTCTTCTTACCTAACATTTTTTATCGGATTGCATTGTGGGAGTTCCATTTTCTTCAATTGATTAGGTAACATGTTGTTCAGATTACTTTGTTCTACTAGCCGCCTTGTATAATAGCTTCAATGCTGTTCATAATTTCCATAATTCGGTTATTTTCAAAGCCCAAAAATTTTGGTTAAACCTGAACCCTTCACTACCTGAGCAAATGTTGGATTTTCGTGATTTTGCGGTTGATGTCATGGTTCATCTATTCATTTTTGGTAGTTGTTTAGCAACCTTTCAGCCTCGATAATTATAAGCCGGATGTTGACCCTTACAATTTATACACTTGGCTAGTACATCTCTCCCTATTGTACATGCCTGGGTAGTATGTTTCAGGGATACATGTGAATTTTTACGATTGTACGTAACTACAATTCACTATATATACGGGTGCTAAATTATTTATTTATGTATTTATTTAATGAATGTTACAAGTTGTAACCAACTTATTTCATTAGATACAAAACAAAACATATATACATATATCTTTATTAAAATAGTAATAATAATAATCATAACGACAGTAACAATATTAATATAAACGTAATGATAATAACAATGAAAATAATGAAATAATAATAAAACACTAGTTCTTACTTTGTACTCGGCCTTACTCAAAGTATTTTTTTCGAAATGATGCTGCTGTGCCACAATGTTTACAGTTAACTGACAAAGAATTCCACAAACTGATTCCCCTCACAAAACAGGAGGAATTCATTAGGTTTGTACTATTATAGGCGATCCTTATAGTCTGGAGTCGATTAGATTTTAATTTTTCTAATTTATTAAAAATATATTCAGGCCGTTTATCCTTCAAGAACTTAAAAACCGCCAAGCATACCCGGAACTGATAATATTCATGTAGCGAACAACCAAGTAAGATTTTTTTGTATACTGAGAGACATGATCATATTTTATTAGTCCAAAGACGTATCTTATGCATGAGTTGAATAACAACTGTAAATGATTGAATTATTGCTTCTGAAGGTCGAATATTACAATGTCTCCATAAAGAAAATGCGGTAAGATGTACGTCTTAACAAGTTGAAGGCGAAGTGTAGAATTGAAATGTTTTGTAGTAGTCCATAATAGTCTTAGGAGGAAGGTTATTCTTTTGCAAACACTTTCAACATGATGTCCCCAGCATAAAGTTTTATCAAAATGTACATCCAGGTTATTCACAGTATCAGAAAACGTTATCACTGTACCGCTCACTACAATATTGGGAAGACTATCAGTATTGCGATCTGATGAAGCAATCAGTATACATTGGGTTTTATTGCTGTTGAGGTCCAACCTATTATTTGTTGACCATTGAACAATGCTCTCAATATCTTGGTTTACCATCTCAATGCAATTTGGGATGTCGTTTACACCGCAAGATTTATATATTTGCAGGTCGTCAGCGAACAAGTGATATTTACATTTCTTTATTACACTAGTTATATGAAAGAACCGGTAGCAAACTAATAGGCCGAAAGTCAAATAGACAAGAGCTATTTTGCTTTTTAGGAATCGGTATAACTTTAGAGTGCTTCCATTCTTAAGGGAAACTAGAGAAAGTGATAATGCTATTAAACACATGTAATATATATAACCATCTATGTAGGGTAGTAGCATTTTGATAAATTTAGTAGCATTTTGATAAATTTTAATGGCAGTCCATCTATACCAGCAGAATTAGATTTAACTGATCTAAAGGCTTCATTTAAGTCTATAATATCAATATTACGAAAACTAAAACCATTGTCCGTAGCTCCGCTCAACACAAAATCGTCTACGTTAGCAGGTGTTGATTGTTGATTGCAAAAATAATTGTTCAGATCGTCTGCTGAGAAGTCGATGTTTAAGTTATTTAGTTTATGTCCAAAATGTTTTAGATGGTAAGGTAGGATCGAGACGTTTAGCAAAATACTGAGTTTTAGCGTTTTTAAGAGCATTATTGGTTTTGTTTCTAATTGATTTATGTTTCAGATAAAGCTCTTCATTTTTAGTTCGCTTCCAACGATTAAAAATAAAATTACGTAATTTAATCAAATTTAAAATGTCAAATTAATTTAAAAAAACCTAATGAGGTACAAGGCTCAAACTCGCAATTGTGTTAAAAATTCAAGCAATGTTATATTTTAATTGATTAATCAAATCATAATGAAAGCTTTGCATGATCTAAATAATTGTAATGTTATTTACGTATATGAATTGTTGAAAGAAATTTCAGAGTTTTTTTTATATCACGCGACATATATTTTCAGACAAGTTAATACATTTTATAAAAAGTTCTCCATACAAATCAATCAATGTTTGAAAAAACTTTGTACTAAACTGGGTTAAATACTATGGAAATCTGAACAATGCCTGATGCGGGCTTAACCTATTTTTGCATTTTAGTAATCAATAATATAAAACTTTTATCTGCTACATTGCCATATCGAATTAAATTATTAAAACACTTTTCTAAGAACTTTATACAACACAACACATAAACTTTCGTATGTATATACATAGATGCTGGTATATGAAGAAACTCAATGATATTCTGTTTCAATCGTACATACATATCCATGACCGTCAAACCTAATTAAGCTTTTAGAGTTGACGAACATATAAATAAAATATTCGCCGCCCATATACTGCACATATACGTATATGTACCTACATAGCTTTTTGTGTTGTTTGTGTTATATACTCTTATGCTCGCAACATTTTTTTTAATCCAGTAATTTTCTTTATTTTATTATAATTTGTTGTTTTATATCAACATTAATTAGCAACGAAGAGAAATGAGACGAAAAAAAAATAAAAATAAAAATTATAAACAGAATGTTGTTCATACATCATAAAAGTAATTAATTCTGTAACACACCTGAGATTGATTATATTACATAATTAGGATTAATGCAGATAAATTATTCAAGAATTCTGTCTTAATGATACATTATATGCCATCATTTAGAACAGCATACGAGAGTACATATACATATGTACATAAAACAGATATATTTTGTCGGAGCTCTGGCACATACATTTTAATGCCATTATATAGAAATTATACAACAAATCATTTTATGAATTTGTTTTGTTTTTATTTCACGCGCGACACCGAATATAATAAGCTTTAATGCAATTAAGTTAATTTCAAAATATGTCAACTCAAAAAGTCTGGGTATTAAATTCGTGTATATAAGAATTTGTTTGTCCGTATACAGTACAGTTTTTTTCGTTTTTAAATTAAAGATCATGATGATCTTTCGCAGCAACAGCAGAAGGAAAATATAAATTTTGTGCTTTTTTCTGGCTTAAAGCTTTTATTTTTTGTATTGTTGTTGCTGTTGTTATTTGCTTTTCATGTTGTTATAATATATTTTCATTTTTAACTTAACCACAAACAATGATATAAAGATTCTATCTCGCATTGGTTTGGCTTCTGTTTGTTTACTATTCCTCCACTCTTGCGGAATTTTTTTTCGTTAACAGTTTTTTTTTGCTAGCTATTCTCTGTTTGGTTTGAAAGCAAAATAAACATTTGCCTGGAATATAAAAAAAAAAATTTCCAACGTAAATTGCTTGAAACAAATTTATTATCTTTGCGCTTCTTCTATATACATATACACATATGTATATACGAGTAAGATACACGAGGTTTGTGTTCTGATGTTATTTTTGATCTGTTTCATAATATGAATAAAAGCTCTATGGGTTTTTCATGTTTCGCTATATTTTTGTAGCGGATTTTTTTCTTTTAATGTGTCATGAGCTTTTTATTTCGTATACGTTACTTTTTATTTTATTTTGTGCCAATGTAACAGACAAATAGATTAACCTAAATAATGTTATTAAATGTTGAATTTAAATATAATTTTTTTTTGTTTGTTTGTATTTTTCTATTTAAATTGCCGCTTTTCCTTGGGAAATGGCATATAAATGTTTAGATTAATGGAAATATGGAAATAAAATATATAGTTAGGTTCGTTTGAAATGGTACACTGGAGGTAGATTAGATGGTATAAAAATGTATGTACGTATATATACCTTTTAAGTGAAGTCTAACAGCAGCTCTGCAACTCTCTTTAATGTCTTTTAACGCCATAATAATGTGAATAAAGACAGAATAAATAAAATGTAAACAATTTTATTTTTCCACTTTCTCGTGAAAATTATTTTCATTTTCAAAATTCAATTCTATTTTATTCAATTTCAATCTTGACGTATCCATATGGCTCTCGATCGTCAGGTTGGTCTTCATACTGTCTTTGACAACCTGAAGAAGGCAAGTTGTTCTCTACATCGTAAAGCCATCATCGCCTGCACCGACCTCTGCCTCGTCAGCGTCCAACTTTCACATCCAAATATAACAACGGGCCTGATCAACGCTTTGTAAAGCTGCAGCTTTCTACTGAAGATACAAAGCACGACTGCCTGCCGCCATCCGGATGGCAGCAGGCAGTCGTGCTTTGGTAGTTTTATTTAGTGTTCCATTATCCCTATAACCAGAGATCATGTATTTCGTTTCTAACTACCCAATACTTTTTCGTCAAAAAAGAAATATACAGTAAGTTGGTAGTTTGGTATTGGTACCAAGTCTGACCCCAGATTTTTATGTAAAATTTATTTGGAGGACAAAAACTTTTTCTGGGTTATAAGGATGGATATTTTCTGTTTGCGATTAAGTTAAGGACTCTCTAAGTAATCATTACGACGGTTTTGATAGCTTTTGGACCATTGGAATTGCCGCAATATAAATAAATGTGGCACCTCTGCCAACTTTTCACAGAAAGCTAAAATCGAAAAAAATCGTTTGGCCAAACTTTTGTAGGGCTATTTTCTCACAACGATTGAGTGCTTTATGACCTTGTTGGCCATCTTTGTGCCAGCCTTGATATTTTTTTGACTTGGAATTTTCGTAATATAAATAAATATGTTGCCTGTGCCAACTTTTTAAAGAACGCTAAAATCGAGAAAAATCTTGTTTTTCGGTTTGTTTTTATGATTTTAGCTTACCTTGAAAAATTGGAAAAGGTGCGACATATATTTATATTGCGGAAATTCCAACGGTTAAATAAATATTAACGCTGGCATAGTGGTGGCCAACTCAAACGTTGTGAGACAATAGCCGACCCTACTAAAGTTTGGTCATATGATTTTATTTCGATCTTAGGTTTCTATGAAAAGTTGGCACAGGCGCCACATTTATTTATATTGCGGAAATTCCAACGATCGAAAAATTATCAAAGCGGGCGTAATAGTTGCTTACAGAGTCCTTAACTTAATTGAAGAGGGACAATAGCCGTCCTTTCAATGACTTGCCCAGAAGAATTTTTTTTCTACCAATAAATTTTATATATTAAAAAGTTTGGGATGAGTATTTTGGTGCCAACTATACATTTTTTTGTTGACGAAAAATTGTGGGCTAGCATAAATGTGAATAATCCTGGAATGAACCAACTGTTAAAATTATATATACTATATATTTTAAAAAAAATTCTGGGAATATATCCTGGGATAACTTAGAAGGGGTCTTTAAATAAAGGAATATGCACTTCAGATGCTTTAATTTTCAGTCTATCATGCCTATGTGATTGCTCGCTGCAAAACAAGACTACAATCTAAAATTGAAACCACCTTTACCAAACCGTATTGTTCTTTTTAAAAGTTGGCTTGATTTTATCCAAAAAAACTTTATTGTAATTGTTTGAGCTGTATTTTTTCGAACAGTGCCGAAAAATGATGATATAATTGGCCAGAATACAACGAACAGAATATTTATAACATTTGGTTCGGGAATTGTGTGTGTCGCGATTATGGACAGGAGTCAGTACTCTAATGACAACATCATATCTATGCAAAATATTACTGAGCCGGAAAACACTTACCCGTGCCTCTGGGGCCCTCAAGTCTGCAAGCAGAATTATTTGGAATCAGGCAAAGTTTGCTTGTTGTACTTTGGAAATAAGCAATGACATTCTTGAACATAACGCAAAAGTAAATCCCTTTTGTCCTTCAGCTTTCGTTAGACGCCCATGGTAATCTTCTACCAATTTAACAGATCTCTCTGCTGTATAATCTCAAATTTTTTATTGTTAAGGACTAGTAAACATTTTTCATCGGGCTTGTAGTGATTTGTGACAGTTGAGGAGACCTAATCTGATAACGTAAAGGAGAGTGTGCTATACTGTGTTCTATACTGCATCAGCTTGATTCTTTCCTATCGAGTATCTCTTTAATACTTATCAGTTGTTCAATATTCTCGCACGTCACAATGACAGGAAAACATTCAGGTGCGTTATCCGGAACGTTTAAAGCTGGTAATAATTTTCAATCCCAATGGACTATAACATAATTGGGTATAGATTCTTTAAATTGATTTTGAAGCAATGCTGCACGTTCAGCGCTCAATTTTTCGTGATAGCGATGAATTAACTATCGATTTCATCAAATTACCAATATCATGTGATATAGTTACTTCTAGAACATACATGGAATCTTGCTCACTAAACTAAGTAATGACATTTTTTTTCCTTTTATCTTTTTGGCGGCTGGTGGTAATACATATATTGTTCTACAGAAGTTAGAAGACAATCGCTTACTTCCTCTCTTCTCCCCATTTAGTAGGTGACGTTAATATTAATTTCTTAAATTTGAATTTATCGCGATTCGCTATAAATTTTAGTTGATTAAGTGCAGACGCAGTGTGGAATTGCTCTAATTGGCTTTATCCCAGAAAATAACACACTCACGTACAGCTAGGTTAGCACTTTCACTAATTGCTAATTTTACAACTCTAACATTGTAAAAGAAAGTACTTGTCTGTTTCAAAATAATTTAGAATATACAATTTGTTGAAAATTTGTCTAATTCAATAGATATTACTCTCACTACGAAGATGTTGGGGTAAAGAAAAATTACGCTCTGACCTGAAAAGCTTAGCGGCTGTTTCATTGATTTTTTCTTTTGCCTTTTCGTCTAAATGAGCCCATGAATACATGAATTATGACATATTAGAGAACATTTGAAGATGTACAGCTTTGATAGTATGACACACGTGAATTGACAATAATCGGCTGTTACAAATTCTAATGGGGATAATGGTGTTATCCTACTAAAAGCTAACTAAACATACTGCCATCTGAGGTGCGATGAAGAATTCATTTTCAGATGAATTTATCAGCTTATAGTTGGCCATACAAATTTTTCATCTATAGGACTTGGAGGTTGATCGTCATCTTTATATCGAATGTCCGCAACACAACAACCATTAAGGCTTTTCTTAGCATCTTCCACTTAAATTTTAAACGTTTTAACTAATACTGTAACACGGTTCACTGGATCAAACAATTTGCGTTACTGTTTGTTGCAGCTTCATTTACGTGTCAAATACATAACTCACCGATAAAAAGAAAGCAGGACTACCACCATTTATATGTTATATACGCGGCTGTACTTAACTTATTTACGTTGCAATAGGTTCGGTTCCTCCTTTTTAACTCGCCATAGTATATTTATTTGGCCACTAATATAGGAATTAGGAATGGATTATGATTGAGCCCTAATATTAGTTAAAATACTGAATAGTTCATTTTTGAATGGTTGGGCCGATTAATATATAGTGTCATTTAATGTAAGTTCAGGGCTTATTTTTTCTGACACATGAGAACCATATTCTGAACCTTGCATATATACTAGTTGAAACAGGTTTTACGATCGGGAATGTAAAAATATGGCCGTTCAATATTTCATCGAAAGCAAATATTGGCTCATTTTATGGAAGTCATTGAAGCAACAATTACGAAGCAATACCACGAACATTGATTGTTTAATTCGCTGACATGGACTTTTAGTCTTGTTTTGAGTCTAATGGTGATATACCAGCCAACTTATATGATTGACGCAAATTCACTAGTTACCAGTGATATATATTAACTTTGGAGTGTCCTACTGTTTTTTCGACTGTCAACCCGATGTATATTAACATGGAAAATGGGTCGAGTCTATTTGAGTTCTACATTCCAATAAAGGGTCATAGGTTTTTCATAATTCAATCGCTTCTGTTGTGATGTCTACTCTGTATCTCTTGATCCCATAACGTTACGTTAACCACTGCGCTATTTACTCGGTGACATTAATTTGCAAGTCCAAATTTAATCGAGTTATATACTAGAATAGTTACCAAAAATTTCTTTTTAAATGCCAAATTTTAAAAATGTTCAGAATTTCATAAAGCTGTTTCTTGTCTCATGTAATAATTTACAAAGTTGATTAGACTTCGTAACTCAAGTTACTCATTTAAATAACTGTAAATGTTTGTATTTTTTTATCGCACATTTCAAAATGAAAAGTTTAAATCATATGCTGGGATTTGATAAAACTTAAAACTTTTCAATACAATTTTCATAACACGACAAACCATTCTTTTATTTAAAAATTAATTCAAAATTAAACAGCTTTTTATTGTTTACCAAAAATGTTTATAAAGTTTTCGTAAAAAGTACCAAATCCGACTTTATATATAGTTTTAAAATGTTCAATAAGCTTTTAACTTTTATTTTTATTTTGTCCTTAAAAATTAGTTAGCTTTCTCTGCAAGTAAGAACGTAGAACATTTTTGTTTTGGTTATTTTATGTTTAGTCTGTTGTTTAAAAACAAATTTTATTTATTAATAAAACTTTAATAAAACAAAAAAATTAAAATTAATTTTTTTCGTATATCGAGCCCAGAAAAGCTTACATTTTGTATTTTCTGTCGAGTCAGTACAACAAAAAGCTCAATAAAAAATAAAATTTGTTTTTGTTATCTAATATGCATACATAACTACATATAGAAAATATTATGATTTATCTAGTTAGAAATTTATAATTTTTTTATTTTTTTTTCTAGAGTCTTAAATTTAAATTTTATTAAATAATTTTCTAGTAAAGTTACTCCTCTAAATGTGCATCCGTATCGTCGTATCTGGTATGTGAATCGTTACAGCAATGTATACATATATGTATATACGAGAAATGGATTAAAATTATTGCAATTTTGATAGAAATATTTTTTTGTTCAATATTTTTTAATTCAATTTAGTGTTTGGAATAAAGTTTGTATTTTAATATTTTAATTGATTTATTAAATTTGTGTTTTTTTATCTATTACCAATTTGGTATATTGGTTGCATATTTTCAATATCAATTATATTCCATATATTTTGGATTGTATATATATCTATAACTAAGAGATGAAGATAATATTTAAACTAGAGACCCAATTTAAAATTAAGACAGTGTTTAGTGACATTATATTAGAATTTATTGATTTGTACATTCATCGCTGAAATTATATTTTTTTTTATAATTTGAACTGAATATTTGAATTTGGAATAATCTTAAAATTAAAAAACTCTAATTGACCTTATTTGACATATTTTAATAGTATAACTTGTGAAAATTAAATATGATTTTAAATTAAAACTATTTTTGTAAGATGTTTAATTATTAGTTTGAATTATTTTAATTTATTGGTTAATATTACAATTAATTATATTTCATAAAATTGATTATTGTTGTACCTATATAGCAAAACAAACTTTCGAATTTTAGATTTAGGCAATTTCCTTCTACTTTGGCTTGTTCTTTTGAGAATGAAGCTTAAATTATAGTAACTTTAACTCAATCGTCAAATCATGCATATATGTATATTGTATTAAGCCTGTTTGTAAAGATTGTCGTAGAATGAAAAATAAAATTGATTATGAAATATGACATACGATTACGTATCATTTAAAATTGGTATTCCTGTAAGCAAATTTGACCAAATGCTGGATTCATCGGCGTGGCCTCCTGGAGTTTTAATTAAACAATATTTAAATTCAGGTCGGAAATCAACGAATAAAAATTTTTTAGTCTCACGCTCAGCTCTGATGAACGATCTGATCGCAGTTAAAAATACAATTTCGAACGTGTTAATTGCGTGCCACCCTAGGATGCGGCGTGATAGCTGCCCGTGTAAAAATTGCACGGTCCTTTATTCTTATTATCGCGCTGTATTCTTTTTGGCTCAAACCTGGACCTCTATCTTGAGATCTTCAAGTTCATCGATTTGGAGGTGCTGCCAGCAATACGTGACGATGAACAATTACTGATTATTGGCGGTTCTAATCTTCCGAGTACTACTTGGTTGGATATCGATGATGTTTTTACGGCATTTTTTGATGAGGACAATGCCTTGACTACGATGGGTTACTTCGCAACCATTGCGGCAACACAAGTTAACCGTACGTGTAACAGTAGAGGAAAATTTCTGGAACGACCCAAGACAGGTATCGAAAGGTATGTTCCGTCGAAGGCTACAAAACCACGATTTGCCATGTTATAATGTTAAGTTGATAAGACTTGAGAATCGTCGTAATAAGCTCCACACGATATACAGGTTGAATGGTAATCAATATTATCCTGCTTTCACTAAAGCTTGTAACAAAAAATGATATATTTACATAAATCAAAAATAAAATATTTAGCTAAAAATATTCCAAATTTTTGTTGTTGTTTATATAAATGTATAAAAGTAAAATATTTCGACTTTCAATCAAAATTAATAAATTAGTCTGCATGTAATTAAAAGTAAAAAAAAAAAGCAAAAACAACGAAACAATGAGTTAAAACTACAACATTGAAATATAATTTTCCGCATTAAAAATTAGATTTTTTCCACCCAATACAACCTCTCCCCCCGCCAATCCCAACGGACCAAGATATATACACTATACATATAGTGTCTATATATGTGTATGTAGTTTTGTATATATTGTAGTTATAGAAGTCAGAAACTAAAAGAAAAGCAAAACAATTAAATTTTCTTTTATTTTAATATTTGTTGTTGTATTAAATTTTGCATGTAATCCTTAAAATATAAAATATTTTCATGTTTTTTTTTATTATTATTTCTCCGTTTATTTATTTAGTTTTTCTTCGTGTAATTATTCAAAAATTAAACAACCCAAAAAAATAATATAAAATAACAAAAACTTGTTATAAAATATGAAAACAATAAAATTGCAGTTACTGTTTTTCATATTTCATTCTTTTGTTTGGAAAATAAATTCTTATTGTGCTCCTTGCTTCATATTTTTTTTTTTTTTTTTTTGAATTTTGGAAAATGGAATTTAATTAAATATTTTTCCTGGACAGAAATACTCGAATAAAAAATATTTTGTTTTCTTTTATAGTTAGTTATAAAAAATGTTGTTTGTGTATTTTCACAAGTACAACAAATATAACTATTTTATTAATTTATGTAATTCCTTATATTGTTGCTACTACACGTATACGAGGAAAAGACAAAGCGCACTGTGGAATTTTCTTTAATTTAATATGGGTAATTTGTCTAATGTGAACAAGATTTATGAATTTGACATGATTCTTCATTCAAATTCGTGCTAATTTTGGTATCGAGAAATAATTTTTACTACCAACAATCCAATTCCCAAATAAAATTTGTATAATGACCAGGCAATAAAATTTTGGCAGGAGGGTAAGGCTAGATGTGACATTTTTGAAACGCTTTCACGAAAACACTTTGTCAGTAAATTAATAAATCTGTAATTGGTAGAAAAATTTCACTTACCCAATTAAAAACACGTATTTTAATTATTATTCAGGGCCTTTTTTCTCTTTATAGGGTCTTCAAAATGAAGTAAATCAGAATCGGATACTTTTAAAATTAAAAATGCTTATATTTGAATTAAAAATGGGGTTTTACTTTAATCAATTTTAATATAATTAACATTCAAAATGTTGTTAAATAACGAGAAAAACGGGCTGATTTTTCTGATAAAAATTTTTAATTTTATTTAAATCACATTTATTATATTACTACTTATGAAAATTAATAAAATGTTTTAAATTTTAACAATTCCAAATTTAAAACTTCTATCAAATTTTGATACAGATGTACCTAATTGGAACATACGTATGTTATTTAAAAATTCGAGTTATTTCCATATGTAGTTTATCAGTTTTGAAGATTGAGAATTTTATTTATAATGTAGAATTAGGCATAAAATAGGATTACTATGCGATTTAATAGACCACTATAAGCTTCAACGGTTTTCAGATCTCTATACTTCTATAAAGTGCTTTGAAAGCAAGGCATCAACATAACTTTAGTTGTGAATCTGATTTGTTTGTTGGAGCCAATAAGACCATGCTAATTTCTTACGTTTGTTTCTAAAAATTATTTATAATTTTCCATCGCTGCGGTTTAAATTATAGAATCTGTTTGGGATGATTTTTGTTAATTCTAATACGCAAACTATAGTTATGCAGTAAATGCGGATTAATGAAATGTAGAATTTAAAAAATTCTAGGACGATTTTGGGTTAAGAGTCAAAATGTTTGCATGGGATTCTTTAGTGGAAAAGAGAAATAAAATAATAGTTTATTGAGTTCTCTCCAACATTTAAGTAGACAAATAATTATGGTCTTTGTCGAATGACTGGAAAACATATGTATAATGTTCTATGTAATGCAGTTTCTATTGGACATCGGATGATTTTAACGTAAACCAAATTATTATCTATTAAAATAGATCCAATTGTTATTTTAATTCTGTGACTTTTAATCTACACATTAATTTTACCTCGAAAACCATTGTTTTAAATTAATAATTGAACACAAATGTGGCCAAGTACACAAACATGGTAAGTTAACCGACTATTTAAATTTAAAGTGCGAACTCATTAGAAAACACATTTTTCACGAAATGTCGATGTAACGAATTTCTTATTGTTTAACAAAATGTCTGGACGTCGAGCGGAGAAATCATTATAAATGATCACGAACGATATACAGAAATGTTTGTTTTTCAACAAGTTTAAGTTCAAATAAAAACTTGTTTCAAAAAATTGCATGCAGGAAAAAATGATGTTTAAAACGCTTGTTCCTATTTCCATGCTCCTGTTATCTATTAGACGCATGAAAAATAAATAAATACATCCGCGTATCTCACATAACTCTGTTTCGAGCATGCAACTAAATGATTGAGCAAAAACTGATAATTTTGAGCCATTTTTTTATTTCGTGTATGTTAATGCTCGTAATGAAGCAAAATATTATTTTAGAAAAATGTACATATTTTTTAACAAATTTGAATTCAAATAAAAACTTGTTTCAAAAAATTGCAATCAGGAAGTAATGATGTTTAAAACGCTGGTTCTTATTTCCATGTTCCTGTATTCTATAGAGGCATGAAAAATAAATAAATACTACCACGTATCTCACATTAGTTTATTTCGAGCATGCACTAAATGATTGAGTAGAAACTGATAATTATGAGCCATTTTTTTATTTCGTGTATGTTAATGCTCGTAAATATTATTTTAAAAACATTTACATATTTTTTAACAAATTTAAATTCAAATAAAAACTTGTTTCAAAAAATTGCAAGCAGGAAGTAATGATGTTTAAAACGCTTGTTCCTGTTTGCATGCTCCTGTAATCTATTAGAGGCATGAAAAATAAATAAATACAATCGCGCATCTCACATAACTCGGTTTCGAGCATGCAACTAAATGATTGAGTAAAAACTGATAATTTTGAGCCATTTTTTTATTTCGTGTATGTTAATGCTCGTAAATATTATTTTAAAAACATTTACATATTTTTTAACAAATTTAAATTCAAATAAAAACATGTTTCAAAAAATTGCAAACAGGAAGTATAATGATGTTTAAAACGCTTGTTCCTGTTTGCGTGCTCCTGTAATCTATTAGACGCATGAAAAATAAATAAATACTACCACGTATCTCACATAAGTTTATTTCGAGCATGCTCTAAATGATTGAGTAGGAACTGATAATTTTGAGGTTTTTTTTTATTTCGTGTATGTTAATGCTCGGATTGAAGCAAAATATTATTTTAAAAAATTTACATATTTTTTAACAAATTTAAATTCAAATCAAGAAATGTTTCGCGATGCAAAACTTCAGTCGACCTTTTTGAACATTCACAAAAAAATTAAAATAAATTCTCTATACCAAATTTTAATTAACATTTCTAAATATTCACATTCAAACAAAAAATTGTCTTGTTAGAGTGCTAAATAATTTTTCGTGTGTTTTACTATGTGAGTGCTTGGCAATGTTAATGAAATTTTTTTAAATGTAGTGTTTATATCAGAATCGATATTTTTATGAGAATGAGACAGTTGAGAGTGTAAATTATTAGTATATACATAGGTCCAGGTCCACAGAGATGTTTGACAAGATTTATGGAACGAAATTAATGCAATAATAAACTACGTTGAATAATAATGATATACTCGTATGCCAATGTTAGCTTATTAATTTAATTTTGCGAACAAATAATTAAAAATTTGCCCCAAAAAATGTCGTATTCATCAATGCACCGTGTGTCATATTACGTAAACCTTTTTTTTTTTCAGAGAAAACTCGTTAGCCTACCACATGTACGCATTCACAAATATACGTAAATTTGTATTTTTTATTTAATTTCGTTTTTTCTGAAAAATTAAATCGAACTGATTTCCCAAAGTTTTAATTTTTGGGATTTTCTCGTTTTCACATACTAATGAATATTCATCTGATTTGTAGATTTTTTTTTCCAATTTTTGTTACCAATAAATTATTGTTCTTGCTATATTGGTAAATGTATACGTACATTTCCCATGATTAAACAAAAACAAACCAAAAAAATTGGAAAAATGAAAAACTACAAATGATGTGTATAGCTCCCCACAGCTACGTACATACTTGTTATACGGTCGTACATACATATGGACATACATATAAGCGTATACAAAAAATGGACGGTATAAATAAAATGAAAAAGTTTAATTAAATCAAATTAATAATTGACAATATGGGATTGAATTGTATGTTTGTATTTATATTGTATACAGCGGGCCAAAAGGATTTTCGTTTTTTTTTTTTTCAATTTAAAATGAGAAAAATGTCATTTTGCTGGGTTTTGAATTAAATAAATAATTTGATTTAATTGTTTTGATATCCTAATTGGGATTTATATTTTGGTTTATTCCACCATAGTAAGAATTTTGGGCGGATTATTATTATTATATACGGCATGTTAGCGTATCGCAATATATTGACATCTCGTCGTAAATAAATTTGACAGATTAATTCTTTTGTAAAATTTAAATGTTAATTATAGTGATTTGGTATTCTCAGGTGTGCGGCTATGTGTTATACACAGGGATTTTACTTGTATCATTTTGTGAAATGTGTGTTTGATTGTGAGACTGATTATTATTATTTATTGCAAACAAAAAGTTTGTTCAACAGCATACAAGTAAAATGGACGAGCATCTTTAATACTCGTATTTTTATTTGTTGAAGGATAGGATTACGAACCGTTAAATATATTTTTAAAAACAAGTCCCTGAATTATTTTAATGGACTCATGCTTCATGCTTCATGTTTCTCGGTGATCTTCCAACTCACGTTAATAATTTTCGATAGTTATTTCATCATGATTTTAAATTTTAATTAATACATTTTTAAAAATAATTGTTTGCATTTGTGCAACAATGAGCAGAACCCACACATTCAATCGAACTAGATGGTGCATTATGATTTTCTTCAACGGCGTTATGTTAACGGCGCTTTCTTTGAAATTCTTTTACCACTTATAATGCTTGTTTTATTTAAACAAGTCTCACCAAAAGCCATAGTCAATATTTTCAATACTGTTCTGCATCTTATTCAGTACTGACAGCATGATTTAATGCCAATTCTTTGGTCCACTTTTTTCACCTATAAAAAATGGCAGAGCACACCAAAATACGTGTAAACTAAATATCCAATATGGCTACAAATGTCAAGACACATCAGGTACAAGTGTATTAACCACACAACAAACCACGACATTTAAAAATTTCGGGTATTTCTGTTATCAAGTCTTATATAAGAAATCCTAATTTTCAAATTCCGGGTTCCAAAATCCTGGTTTACCTAATCTTGGTTTCCAATATCTTGATTTTCAGAAAATTGCATTTGAAAAGTCCATTTTAGGCTTGGGAATGGTTTTGAACGGATACTAGAACGAATACTGAAACAAGAACGGATACTAAATATAATTTTTCGTTTGCATCTTTCAAATCGAGTGACCCTGATGATTATACAGAATTACAGACTAAGGCTTTTAGGCCAAAGTTTTTCTCAAAGCTAGAGGATTATCAACAGATTTATTAGGGATAATTATTTAACTGCTTTCCCTATCAGTAATATGCAGCATGCTTACAGAGCTGGCAAGTCCTGAGAAATTGCTATTTACATGAACTCATCTAACTAGAATCGAATAATCACTTAATAATAAAGAGTTTTTAGTAGTTATATCATACTGGACATTGCGGGAGCTTTTGATATAGTAGTTAGTTTTCTACGATCACAAAAAGCACCATTAATATGGTGGAAATTTGGAGTCTTGAAAAGGGTACGTCAATCTCGCTAAGACTGTACTGGCTGTCTTTACTAGACGTCGAGATAGTGCTAATCTGTCTATTCCTACTTTTTTTGGGAGAGCGATCACAAGGACAGAGCACGTCATGCACCTAGGTGTCATTCCAGATGGCAATCTGACCCCTAAAATTATGTCGTTCATCTACAAATCATTAGTTTTACTTTTACTGTCCGATTCATTAGTTGTATATGGTGGACGGTTGCGAAACTAACGTTTTTAGTACCAAGGCTAGATGTATTGCCGATGAAAGTCTGTAAGGCTATAACGGGGGCTTTGTCTACTCCTTTTCTTGCTGTGAAGTCTATTATATGCTTTCCCGATTTGCAGTCATTTATTCTCGGCATAGCGTGTTCTGCTGCACTTCGACTGAAGTGCATTGGGACATTGAATGCCTTTGAAACTTGTACGGGATAAATTCTTACTCTAAGTATAAGTCAAATATTCCGGAGGTTGAAATGGTGAATGACAGAATTAAACTTCACCAATTCTCCGTAGTTTTTCCTTCGAAAGAGGTGTGGCTCTCCCAGGATTTCTATATAGACTGTTGTCTACATTCATACTCTTTTATGCTGATTGGTTCTCGTTCCGAAGTCAGTGCATGGTTTGTGTTCTACTTTGGGCTCATATTCTCGGCTAGTCTGGATAAGCACTGCACTATTGTTCAAGCTGAATTAAATCCAATTACCCATAGTGCGATTGAGGCGATTAAGTTAAGTAATATAGGGAAGGCTATTATTCTCTGCATGGATAGTAAAGCTGTACTTAATATGCCCTTAATAAACCTTGCACTGTGTCCAAACTATTCAAATATTACAAGCGCCACATTAACCTCACTTATACCCCAAAACTAGAGTAAGGTTCAGGTGCCATAGAATTGAAGAGGCGTTCTACTACCATCTATCGAAACATAAAAAAAAATCCAAACCAGGATTTGGAACAAGTAGGATTTTCAAAACCGAAATTTCGACTTACTGTAGATCCGAAAATCACAGGATTTTGATTCGCTAGCTAAATTTGCCATTCATTATAGATCAACATTTTCAATTAAAAGTAGACATGAGGGAACAAAAAGCTCGATATAAAGAAATAGGAGTTTCGACCTTCAAAATTTCGTAAAAATTTTGATAGGGTATTTGAGGACAACAGCGAATTAGTAACCTGTGGTCTAATTCTCTAAAAACAAGATAATGTGAAAAAACGAAACATTGAAAAAGTTTACACAAAAAAATTTTACACAATTTCTATCTTATTTAGGTTAAATGGTATTCTATAAAACAAAGTAGTCAGCGTGTAAATTTTTTCTTGCTGAATAATTTTATCGTGTCTAAAACCACTTTGACGTTTTGTTAGTGTTTCGTTTCATAATATAATATAAAGAGTAACAAGGACAAACATGTTTTTTTTGTTCGGCACTAGCCCGCCTTCTTCGTGAAATTTTAGTTTTAAATTTTAAATTTTTATCCGTGAAAACGAACTACACAAGATAAATTGTATGTGTAGTTTATTGACGTTTAATATCTTACCGATTTTTTAATTTATCTTTGTGTAAAGTTATAGAATACCATTTTGGTATGAAAACGTGTAAAGTACTCGTTTTCGCGTTGTCACGTTATCTTATGCGTTATAGAATTAGGCTACTGGAGTGACTCGTGTGTGCCTCAAAATAAAAATTCGTTTATGTTGACTATTTATCATGTTATGAGAAACAATCATCAGATCATTTAAATTTGTATGAAGTATTCAGTGGCTGGCCATGGAATAATTTCAAGAAATGGATAATGTTCATAATAACATCGACAATTTTTTGGCGGGAAATGAATACTTCTCTCCAATGGGACTTAACAGTGAATCTAAAAATCCACTGATCATTATGCAAATGCGGACTAAGATTTTATGGATTTTGGATGGTAGGCAAAATATTTGTTTCGGATTTTCTAAGATTCCATATACGAAGATAAAGATGCTAAATATAGCCAAAAATATTACAAAGTTCAATTTTCATTACAATACAATGCAGATGAATTTACTGCTACACATATAGTATAAGGCGAGTTGAAAGTAGCAGAAAATCAGTTTTGGCTTTGGATTGCCATGAACTACAGCCAATAAGAAAAAAAAGAAGAATTATCCGAAACGTGATGTGTTCTTATATGTCTTCTAAGGATATAAATTATTATAAAACAGTGTTAAAGTTAGATGAGTTTTCATCTAGCTCTGTTGAGTCTGATGTGATAGATCAGCCAAATGATGATGTCAAACACCTGAAAATAATGGGATCATTTTGGAAATATCTAAAAGAAGCAGCAATGCTTCATCGATACCTAAAAATAAAAAATAGAAGCCACAACATGGAAAAATACATTTTGCAATTTTGTGGCACGAATGTTTTTTATTCTTGCTTTTTCGATTACAGTAAGTAAATGTTATGTTTACAGAAATTATTTGTTTATCTTGTATGTTGCTTCTTATATAAGTGTCTGTTCATGGTACATTGTTGAAAAGACTGCGTATTTATAAACTTTTACTTATATACAGTATTAATTAAATGCGTCTCAAAGCACAATCAGCCGGTGTTTCAAAATTGCTGTCCATCTGAAATGCAGTAAAACGATGTCAGCACCAAAGTTATTGCCACGGTACAAAGCCACTCATCTTGAATTTGTTAGGGCAAACACAAGATCGCAACTGTTCCAAGATAATTAAAAAATTACTTGTTTTGTTTTTATGATAATTATCCGATTTTATCATAAATAACCATTATTCAATTACAGGTATTTTTTCTGATGAAAAATAAATTTAACTTTGATGGGCATTCAGTACTATTGGTGGGATCTTAGAAAAAACAATATTCTTTTCTAACCGGACTTTTGGTGGTGTTAGTTGTTCTTGTTAGTTAGCTTAATGATATGGGGGCTTTCTGTTCAGCGGGAACCCTTATCTTTAGGGTGACCAGATATACTATTTTCAAGAGTATTTGTATACTCTTTTTATTTCGGTTTATTCTTCACACTTTTATTAGGCAAAAATCATCAAAATATTCTCTTTTTAAGTTAATGCTCTGTTTTTTTTAAATCAACATGTAAAGTCAAATGTGCATTTTGCATTATCTAACTATAAAACGGTAACAAAAATTTAAAAACAATTGTCAAAATCTTCAATGTGTAATTGCGTAAATTTAAATATATCCACACAATGGATATCTAAGGTTTGCCTTCATTTCTGTCACCAAATTCTTTAACATTCAAAAATGTCAAATTTAAAGCGACTTGTCATATAAAAAATCGAAGTGCATTTTTAGGGAGCCAAACTCGAATTTGAAATCTGAGTCGAATTTCAAAATTCAACAATTCATAAGGGACTCGGGCTCTAGGGCCCGTTTTACTATAGGACTCAAATATAAAACTGGTTTAATATAAAATTTGATGAACAATTATTCAAATAATATGAATGTAAGAAGTTTTCTTCAGGAACAAAAATAAAAAATAAAAATTATTTTTGCAAAATTTTATCACATTTTGAAAATTCTACGAGATGGAGAGTAAACATTTTCAATTTAAAATTTGAAGTGTTCAGTTTTGAAAATTTGAATATTCAACGATCATGGATATCTTCAATTTATAGCGCAAATTATTTGAATTTAAGAGCATTATATTTTTCAAATTTTGAGTTTTCCTTACACTTTACGATAATTCTTCAAATTTCAGAATATCGGTCCATAATTTTAAAAATTAAAACAACATTTTGGAGATTTAAAAAATTTCCGTGAATTTTTAAAAGTCACCAATAATTTTTAAAATACCTAATTAATACCAAAATTTTCACGTTTCAAAACTTTGATGAATTTTCAAAAATTCATCAACATTTATAAAAATTCATGAGTTTTAGAAAAACTTTCGAACTTTTCAAATTGGAATATGTCTCGTACATGAATGGTTGGGTGAACAAAATATTTTTAACAAGAAAACTTAAAATATCTTGGAAATTAAATTTTAAAATTCGACAAATTTAGTACCCGAATTTTATGTATACGATTCTGAAAATTTAAAATTCGAAATGATAAATTTTGAAAATTTGAACATTAAACGATCAGGAAAATGTCCAATTTAAGAAAATCTTCAATTTTAGAGCATTCCAAAATTTTTTCCAATTTTCGAATTCCACAAATTTAGAGAGAGAGGTAACTTCTACTATATAGGGCAATAAAATTAAGGTTATTTATAAATTTCGACATATCACTCGATTTAAGCAGTCTTATGTCCCGTTCATGTCAGTGCAGACTGGCATAGAACTATAGGATGCAAAACAGCAAGCTGCGAAAGACTTGAGAGAGCCTTGGGCCATAGAATAAGTAGAAAACGAATTTAAGTACAAATTATTAGGAGACCTTTTAGATAATAATGGCCCCTGGACCCTTCCTTATTGATAAAACATCGTGTTAAATTTCAAAAGAAATAACGATTTTTTGATCAGCGAATAGGATCCAAGGTCAGTTGATGGATTGATTTGGCTGAAAATTAGGGACTAATTCTATAATGAACGAAAAAATAGAATGCAAACAAAATTGTTTGTTAATTGATTGGGAATGTTTTCACATATTGAAATTTTGTAAAAAGTACTATTTTGCGTTCGAAAAGATCTGGTCAGACTTCTAATTTTAGCATTTCCATCCACTAAAATCACAGCGTCGAGTACATTGGCGTCTTAGAAAACCATCTGTTAGCTTTTTTGTAGATACATCAAGACGAAAGCTGGATTTTCCAGAAACTTATTGCTCCCGTACATAAAAGCCGGAGTACAAAATTATAGTTTGCAGAACATTGCATACGAGTATTAGATTGGCTCGCTTGTTCGCCGGACCAAAACTCAATCAAAAATCACGGGTCGCTTCACAATTCGTTTCGGATCAACACTTCATGCACAATATCGGGGATCTTCATCAGATCTCTGATCTCGATGTTGTACAGAGCTCATATACGCATGACTCTTCTCCCAATTGTTAGGAGACATCTCTGGTACTCATCCGTCAGCGCCCAAGTTTCATATCCAAACATAACAACGTGCCTGGTTCACGCTTTATAAAGTTCAGTTACTTCCAGTTGCCAGCCGCACTTTAATATTCTCACCCACACTGTTGTCGTGAGTGATTAGAGAGCCCAAATATTTCAGCTTCCTAACTTCTTGTCCCTATAACTGTCCCTATGACTCATTGCTCTGGAGTCCAACAGAAGCTGAAAACTCTCCAAGCGGATCAAGTATTTCTTTCACTTCATTGCTATTCAATCCAATCACGCATATGTTATCTGCATATGCAAACACCTGATTGGGCTGGCGATATAAGACGTTGCGCTGAGACGTTTCAGTTTTACGAAAGATGTACTCCAACATGAGATTAAAGAGTATCGGGGACAGAGCATCTTCCTGCCGAACACCCGAGTTAACTACAAAAATTGTCGATAGCCTTTTCTCAACTTTATTACAGCATTGAGACTGTGTCACTGTCATTTTTCACAATCGTACCATTTTTCTTGGCGCATTGCAGCGCTCATAATATTTTGATAAAATCATCTGTAGCGAAAAAACCTAATCAGTGACTGATCGATTCGGTTGAAATCCTCCTTGAAAGTCACCAACCTGACCTTCTGCTAGAGGGGTGATTCTGTCCACTATAATGTAGGACAGTAACTTGTATGCGCGATAATTCTCGCACTTGATGGGACATATCGCGGCCACAATTAGAAACAATTGATGAACTAAAAGTAGCCATTCAACATGCCTTGGAAATATCACCCGAAATTATCAAATCGTTGGTTAGAAGTATGACGAACTGGATTTTGGTTGTTGCTTTATGCAACTTATGTTTGTAATGGATTTTGTATATCTTTTTCAACTTTTTGCATTCAAAATTGTAAATTTTTTAATCCGTTATTTTAGAAAATTAAAAAGGCCGGAGGTTACATAGTTATGGGACGAACTGTATACAATAGTGACATCTTCTCAAATTTACAAAAAAAAATCAATTCCAACGAACGCCCAAATCGATGGAACCACATAAAAACGAATAATATGAATATATTACCTATGGGAATTCTCTGTTTATTATTTTGGCAAACAGAATTAACATTTCCGTTCGTCCTTAAATAACCTTCAGGATGACATTTTGATTTCCATTTTCCATACTCTCCTATAACAGAATTAAACTATTTTATAACAGTTGGCCATATTTCAAAAATCTTTCTAAAAATTGTATTGCAGAATAATCGCTCATTTCATTTTGGTATAAATCGTTTCATATAAAAACTGCATCGTACTTCATGTCGTTTTATAATATTGAGTTTTAGAGTGTCTCGTTTCATACCATATACTATTTTGTATCTCAAACCGCTTTTTGTTACTAGTAGAATCCGTAGTTAGAACGCTGCCTAGTCTCCAGAGAGTAGCATGACCAGCTATTTAAAGGTGCTAGTGGCTTAAAGAGTTTGTTTGTCTGTTTTTATTTTTGTTTATTCAATCGTTCCTTTGCACACCGTCTTCGAGGATACCATAATCAGCCGTAACGGAGATGTCAATTGGCCGCCACGCAGCTGCAATTTGTCTCCGATAGACTTTTCTTTTTGAAGTGCCGTTAAAGATAAGTATTACGCTAACCATCCAGATATAAGAAGTTCCTATTCATGAATTAGGAGCCCATACAATTGAAAATGTTCTGATAAATTGACAGGTTGGGGTACTGGGGTTTCCATACTTAATGGCAATGTATATACTCTCTCTAATAATACAAACTGCTTTGAAAAATATTCATTCGACTTTTAATTTGAAGCCAAATTAAATTGCAAACGTTATAGTTGAACCACCCTTTATATAGAATAACAATGGTATTACCTTCTCGTATGTCGTCGTAAAGAAGATAAACTATACGACACTTTTAATAACGATAACGTTTTTTTTGTGCGTGCCTACTGATAACAGCATTATTGAACAAAAATATATTTATATTCGTGATTTCAATTCAATATTTTCCAATTCGACATTATTATCTGCATTGTATATGTACGTGTAATACAGATAAGATTAAAAAACAACAATTGATATTTCGATTAGATAATTAAGTGTGAATAGTATAAAGTTGTAGCCAACGAAAGTAATATTTTCATTAGTTTTTAGTGGGCACGATGGAGTTGCTAACGAGTGTAAATACCTCAAAAGTACTGTACGAATTTAAGTTTAGTGTTAATCAAGTAAAGCATTTAAAATGCAAACAATTTTTTATCCATGCCGACCTTGTGATTTGGATGGAAGAGGTTTAACATTTTGTAGCAAGTAGTTTAACATGATGACAACCGATTGTTTATTTTTTTTAAAGAAATTAAATTCGTGGAATGATTGGAATGCTATCAAAATAATCTACAGCAAAATACATCATTTTGATTTCAATCATGTGAGGTGCGTTGAACTGTACTATGACAGAAATATCAGAAACGATAATTTGAATGAAATAGATGAGATGATTAGTAAATCAAGATTCATGATGCCATGGTTAAGTAAAAATGTCTACTATGTCGTAAATGAGGCGCAATTAGTAAGTGTTTCCTCCGTCATCTCATTACAATTAATACATTTTGTTATTATTGTTTCTTGTTATAGGTAAAAGATGTTATGCACACTTTGAGCAAAAACCGTTTACTGATTTACTTAACTAATCACCAGGAGATGCTCGTCAACTTCGACTATGAATACAATATAATGGTTTTTACATTTTCGTCCGAATTAAATTCCGCTCAGATATCGAATCTATCTGAAATATTTCGTAGGGCTATACATATCTGGAAAAAATTGTCGTTTTATGTCATCAACATTTTTATATTTAACATCACTGAATCCACCTCAGATAATGAAATGTCAACTATTAACAGCTCTGAAAGGTGGTTTCTTAGACTGGCTCAGTATTGAGGATAAACTTTCGTTAGAGCTAGCTAACAAGAATCATCGTTTGCCCTGCTTTGACAATGCATTGGACCAGGTTATTCAAAAACATTTACAAAAGCAAGATTCTAGGATCGACTTCACGTATTTGAGAATGAAATATTTTATAGACAAAGATAATCCTTCTTGTATTCGTGAACAGTCATGTAATTTTGACTTCTCATATGATGAACGAATCAAATACAAGGAATACGCTATCCGCGTGTAAGGGTAGTGTCACCTGAGAGCAAGTTAATTTGTGTAGTTACCTATATAGATTCGTTTAGAGACCTAATTGATATAACTGGCAATCAAATTAAGTTAATACCCAAGCAGTCTAATATCGATGTTTTTTCGTATAGCGATTTTAACCCTAAACCTCGTAATAAATATAACCTCCCTAGAACGCGGAATATGCGAATCGATATTTCAAAGGAAATGAACGATACACCAAATGATTTTATTCGTGTATTACGTCAGGTTCAACAGATACGCAATTTGAATAGATTAATTATATGCTGCAACGATTTTAATATTAATCCAACTTGGCCCACATTGGATACATATCTGCGTACCTCACCCCATTTAACGTTTGAATTTAAAAAAATGTGGTTTGATGTAGAAACCATTTTAAAATATATTGGAAAGTTTTCAAATGTGGTAACTGAGCAAAAGACCAATATAATTTTCAATGAATGCCATTTCATTGGGAATCCTCGAACAATCAACCTCTCGGAGTTGAAATATTACACAGTTTCACTAAAATTTGTCAAAATGCAACCTAATTTACAAACAGTGTTTCAGATTTTATATGGCACTGTCGGGGAAATCTCGTTCGACAATTGCTACATTAACACGGCCACCTTTCTGATCGAGCCTTCCATAATTTTGGCTATTAACTTCACAAATATGTTATTATCAACCATAACACTTGTTGCAATTTTTAATGGTTATAGTTGTACCAAATTATCGTTTGATAACTGTCAAATTTATTTTGATGACAATAACATTTCGTATACGGTCTTCTTTCGAAGGTAGTTTGTCATACTGTTAACATGAAATTTAAATTAGACACTTTATTGAAACTTATGGATATGTTTGAATCGTTAACAATTGAAAATAATCGTACCGCTCGCCAAATTTCATTGAACATACCATCAAATATTTTCATCACATCCGAGATTATAACTTTCAACGCAATTTGTATAGATACCCCAATACTTAAAATATTAAGCAAACGTAAACATTTAAAACGTGTTAATTTTATAGCTTGCGAAATTATGAACGACATAACGCATTTGCACGTGCCACCCGGTTTACATAAAGTCACCTTTAAAGATACAAAATTCAATCCAGAACTTTTAAACATGCTAAAATATTTTAAACTCGACTGTTATTTCACTTTGTTTAACTGTGACTTATCGTATCAAGATGTTTTCGATGTGTGTACGCAAACATTTAATTACGGAAGGTATTTAGATATAACGCAACTGAAACACACAAACGAAAAAATTTATTTCGAAGTGATTGCCGAATTTTATAAAAATAATTTAGACAAAATTAATTTTGAGTTGGAACAAAATTTAGATATTCCATTTCATATTTTTCCAAAGCTTTTAAATTGTTTCCATAAAATTGAATGGAAATTCATCGAAATTAAAAGTATACCAGTCAATGGTGGTACAATTAAACTAGAATTTCTGTTTAAAGGCAAGCCGATCGATTTATTTTTTGAATACAATAATTTATCCGATGACTCGGAAGTCTGCCAAGTGAATTATTATTGAAATTACTGATTGTAATTGTTTAAAACCAAAATGTAATAAAATTAAATTTATCTGGCACACAAATATATTGTCAGTATTGTGTTAAAATATCGTAAAATTGCCAATTAAATGTAAAATGTAAAATAAAGAAAATCTTAAGTTTTTATTCGGATATTTGAGTTCTATACATTCCAACAGAGGGTCAAAGATGTTTCCAATTTCCACCGATCGTAATCGGGAGATGAAAAATCCCTTTTGCATCCCGCCTCTGTTGGGATTCGAAACCGGTACCTTCCGATCCAAACGTCTCAGCCTTAACCACTGCGCTATTTGCTCGGTACGGCCCTAGCTCAAGAGTGTCAAACACTGAACGGCACCATCAACTTAACAATAATAAAGTCCAACTATAACAACAATAATCTTTGATTAAAATTAAATTTAAACCACATAAAGTGTTTGAGTTGTTACGGTGGCCTAAATCTGGAATTATCAGACGAGTGCAGTTAATGTAACAATATATCTGTTATTCTGATTAAATTCTTCCAAGAAAATAGATCTCTCGAACTTTTTTTGTACCTTTCGACCGCGAATGGCTCAATTATTAATACCCATATAGGACCAAACTAATTTCGGCTGATATTGGGCTACGGCGCACCTTTACTCATCCTTTTGCGCTCGCATCATTAAACTGACCTATAATTGGTGCTGAGCTTTTAAAGAATGACTCGGCCACAAACCTAATTGTCAGCGCAATGACAGTTACCGTAAATACCCCAACACCGGAAAACATTTAATGATTGAAAATATGTTTGGTAGATTATTAAATAATTTCTGACCCTCACCAAAGCTCCAAATTATAATGTCCACGTAAAGCTGAATTTGGATGTTAAAAATTGGGTAACAAACTGCATGTCATGTCAATCATCAAAAATACAATGTCACACTAAACCACAACATGACCAATTCAACCAACCCGCAAAATTTCTTCATTTATGTATACATGGCAAGACAATCAATATATACTCACGATCGCTGACAGTTCAGCAATATATTTTCAGGCCCAAATTCTCAACTACCTCCATCGACTGACGACTTTATGCAAGAGCTCTCATAACTTCACCATATATACTAAGGACCCTACAAAGTAATTCGTAACCTACGAAAATTTTTCGTAATTGAAGATAAAGGTTAACACCAATCCGTTGAAAATGATCGCCTGAAAGCGGCTTATGATATTTTATCGCTCAATCTGTCTAAAACTAAGATGAAAAAAAAGCATTGGGCTATCGCTAAGAGGTGTAGAACTATTCGTAAACGTAAAGTAAGGGATGTATACAGGGTTTTAGTCATTTACAGTTGGAAAATACTGAGCTCACAAAATGGATGTCTTGATCACTTAAAACGTCCACCATGTTGTTTGTCAAAAAGCTTCAGTTTGTCAAAAATGACAATCGATCGATTGATGAATTGAAGGTTCCTGTAGTTATCGTTCAAAGAATCAAAAAATTTATCGTTCAAAACCCAATTTCTAGAAGTAGAAGCAAAAATTCTTAGTTTTAAGACATTTTGTTCGATTGCCTATTAGCTTTCTGACCAGTATCTGTGTTTTTTATCGTTTGTTAAGTAGTTCACGAGACATTAAATGTTTTAGATGATGAGAGTGTGAATTGGTAGGCGTTTTTGACATGTCGATCATTTTAATAATGTGCAAGATTACGCAATGATTCTTTATAAAACTTGAACCCAGACTCTTTAACTTTTAATCAATGGACCATTTACAATTCTAGACAATATAGGAGCAGAGCACTGAGTGAAAAAGTAGGCAACGCGAAAGTCTGACAACGCAAGCTATGAAACCTGATGCTAAATTATAAGATGTTTTACGTCAACATAATAATATGCAGCGTTGCCACAGAAACCATAAACACCATCCAGCTCCATCTAATTTATTATTCAACAAAAGAAACAGTCACAATCGCAGATGTGTTTCAGCTGCGGGAAAGACCACGATCGATCCGTCTGCCAATATCGTACTGCTACATGCTCTTTTTGTGTTATAATGGGACACCTCCAGCCTGTCATGCGTTGAATAACAGTCACAACAAACCGAAGGATAATAAGTCAAATCCCACCCTTCTGGTATTAACACAACAGATAGATATCACATCATCATGAACCACGTTCCGTGTCGACTAAGTGGATTCTGGGTCGCGACCACCTCTTCTTGAAGATATTTCAAGCTGGTCGCTTTGCAACAAAATCTGTTTGACATTTTGGGATCTGTTTTGTTTGGAACCTACCAAAATACGTCACCGCCGGGAAGAAAAACCAGTGTTCTTAGAGATTTCTATTCAAACAGTTCACTCAATCATAAATTCCACTTTGCCGATGTCTTGGTGGAATACAGTTCAATTTGGTATTATTACTACACCAGATTTTTGTCCATAATTTCAAGGAAAATCTGCTTCCCGGTGTCATTCCGTATTTCGACGATACGACGATCCATATCTTCCTATCATAATTAATTTTGCTACCGACGAGTAAACATTAAAAATAATTTACTTATTACTTGTGTGAAAAGTTGAATCAGCAGTTATTAATTTTTTATATAAAATACAAATAAAATTTTTTGACAATTTCAGTGTTTAGTTCAGTGCAAACAGGGCTGGACAGGTATATTACTGTCAGCTCAAAGCGAAAGAGAAGCCCTCGATCAGCTGCTAGTGCAAACGTGAATAAATTCACCAAGCTAGGTAGTGTTGAATTAACTCAAAGCAACCGGTATTCTTGTTTGGTTGTTGAAGACCCACCGGCCGAAAAAGCTCCAAAACCAGAGAAACCGCCATCAATCTATTTGAGGGAGGAATCAAATAGAGAGCTCACAAAAACAATCGAGTTCATTACTAATGGAGAATTTTATATCTCCGTGATAAAAAGAGGAGATATAAAAGAAACAAAAATTCAACCGCTGAATGTTGACGCTTACAGAGCGTTAGTTAAACATTTCGACGAAGTTGGTAAACATTACTACAATTACCAACTAAAAAGCCAAAAAGGCTTGGTCGTCGTGTTAAAAGGTATGGAGGCCTACGTGGATGCAAATGAAATACGAGCCACTCTCGCTGAAAAAGGATTTCAATGCAAATCAATCACCAACATTATTAACCGTGAGAAGTTGCCTCAGCCATTGTTCCGTCTGGAATTAGAACCAGATAATAAAAAAATCAAAGAGAAACATTCAATAATTGATTTAAAATATCTACTGCATAGAAGAATTATCGTAGAGGAACCCAGAAAAAGAACTGGACCGGTACAGTGTGTTAAGTGCCAAGAGTATGGACACACTAAAGCGTATTGCATTTTAAGCGATGTTTGTGTTATCTGTGGTGAACTCCAAAACTCAAATGCATGAAACAAAGAAAAAACGGAAGCATCAGTGAGAAAATGCAGCAACTGTGGCGGAAATCACACTGCAAATTATAAAGGTGTCCAATTTACCTAGAATTGAAAAAAAGAATCAATCCACGGCAGCGAGCAGAGCAACGAATGCTTAATCTTCATCCTTCCACTAAACCAAAAAACCAAACGTGCGACCAGAACTTTCATATCATATCGCACAAAATAACCAACCAAATGCAACTGTTAATAGTAGTGTGCATCCAGAGGTTTCCTATGCAAGTATCCTTAAGGGTACCACTCCTAAAGTGCAAACAAGCGAAGAAGGAAACACCGCAGCAGCTTTAAGCAAGTTTAACTAACATGATGCAAAGCTTCATGGCGATGATGGAGAGAACCATGAATCTAATGATGCAGGTTATGAGCACGCTGATGCAGGTAGTCGTTAAAAACCAAAAATGACTGTCCTCAAAATAGCCATATGGAATGCAAACGGCCTAGCACAACATAAAGCAGAGGTTCAAGCATTCCTCACTGAGCACAATATTGACATAATGTTAATATCTGAAACACTTCACCAAAAAAACCTATTTCAAAATTAATGGGTACTCTGTTTATGATACAAATCACCCAGATGGGAAAGCACATGGAGGCACAGCCAAAACACTATGAATTTATGAAATATGAGAAGGAACATATCCAATCAACGAGCATCTGTCTGCAGGAGTGGTCTGGAAACTGTGTCATATCAGCAGTATACTGTCCTCCAAAACATGCTATAAAAAAACTGCAGTTCATGGATTATTTCAGCCAGCTAGGTAATAAATTACTTGCGGGGGGTGATTTCAACGCCAAACACACCCAATGGGGTTTCAGATTAACATCGCCGAAAGGCAAACAACTTTATGAAGCTATAGAAGAACAGTCCCTGGATTACTTATCTGCCGGTCACCCAACGTACTGGCCCACAGATAAAAAGAAAGTTCCTGATTTAATTGACTTTTGTGTAACTAAAGGCATTCCACGCACATATGCTAAGGCCTCCGATTGCTATGATCTGTCTTCTGATCACTCACCTGTAATTGTAAGAGTGAGCACCGGCGTCCTAAGAATAGAAACGCCAAAACGGCTTACAAACAAACAAACTGATTGGGATCAATATAAGGGGCTAATCGAACAAAATTGTGTACTGAATATCCCTCTTAACACACCAGCAGATATTGATGCGGCGGAAGCAAATTTAAAAGATGTCTTATCATTATCACCTGAAAAGGCCACACCCATCTTAAATAGTACAGAAAAAGTTAATAAACTATCACAAAATATACAGGAACTAATCCAGGAAAAGCGAAAAATTCGCCGCCGATGGCAAGAAACAAAATCACCGTTGTTAAAATGGAAATTAAATCGAGCTATTAAAACTCTAAGATTTGCATTGCGGGAAGAAGAAAACCAGAGCGTCCAGAATTACTTAAATGAACTCTCGGCAACCGACAGGGCAGATTATTCTTTGTGGAAGGCAACAAAAAAGTTAAAAAGGCCAACAAACTCGAATCACCCGATTAGACTACCAACTGGAAATTGGGCGAGAAGCGATGAAGAAAAAGCCAATGCTTTCCCTGCTCATCTAAAAACAGTATTCGCACCACACGAAGAAACTAATAACTTCGTGTTACCCGACCAAATGGATGATGGTTTGTTCTTCAAACCCATACAATATAAGTGAAAGAAAGTTAAGAATACAATTAAAAATTATATAAGTCCAAAAAAGGCACCAGGGCATGATCTTATTACTGGAAAAATGATAAGGGAATTGCCAGACAAATGCATAAAACTAATAACATTCATATTCTGCCTACAATCTCAAAACTATTTGAAAAAATGTTACTAACGAAATTTAAACCAGTCTTAGAAGAACAGCATATTATTCCAGACCATCAATTTGGGTTCCGAAACCAACATGGTACCACAGAACAAGTACACAGAATCGTAAATGCAATCAAAAACACCTTTGAGGAAAAGAAATATTGTTCTGCTGCCTTCTTGGACATTGCACAAGCCTTTGATAAAGTTTGGCATGATGGGCTAATATACAAAATTAAAGGACTTGTACCGAAGAAATTTCACTCAGTTCTGGGAAACTATCTCCTTCAAAGGCAGTACATGGTTACACAAAATAATGCAACTACTTGTTTAAATGATATCAAAGCAGGTGTTCCACAAGGCAGCGTTCTAGGTCCAATATTATACTTGCTGTACACAGCTGACTTACCTGTAACCAACAAGGTAGTCATATCAACCTTTGCCGATGATACGGCCGTCCTGGTGTCACACGGTAATCCCGAAACTGCCTCAAAGGAATTACAGAATCATCTAAACAAAATCGAGAACTGGCTGAAGACATGGCGCATAAAAGTGAACGAAAACAAATCAACTCACGTCACATTCACGCTAAACAAACGCACTTGCCCACCAGTAGAATTAAACAATATAAATATTCCTCAACAAACCAAGGTCAAATACTTAGGAATGCACCTGGATAGAAGGCTAACGTGGAAAAATCATATCGAAGCAAAGCGCAAACAAATAAAAATAAAATTTTCCAAAATGTATTGGTTGATGGGAAGAAAATCTCAGCTGTCATTAGCCAATAAAGTTTTATTGTACAAAGTGATAATCAAACCCATATGGACATATGGTATTCAGTTATGGGGATCCACCAGCGCGTCAAACAGAGAACTCCTGCAACGAACCCAAGCAAAAATACTTCGTAGTATTACCAATGCTCCGTGGTACATTCGAAATAGTAATATACACGATGATCTTGGAATTAAAACTATTAAAGAAACCATTAAAGAATTCAGTTCGAAATATTACTAAAAACTAGAGACACATCCCAATGAATTGGCTAGGGATAAATTAAAACAGCCGCGATTTAGGCGACTTAAAAGAGCAGATCCACTTGGACTAATGAACCTGTAAATATATTAAACGTTTAGGTTTTACATATAAATGTAATCTAAATTAATTAAATAGTGAAACAATAACAAGTATTAACATTGGTTAAGACTTAAAATATGTAATAATTTTAGCTTAAGATTAGAATACTTCTTGTTAGTTTCTTTGGTAGAAAGATTCAAGAATAAAGCCATTGGCAGCATTTAAAAAAAAAAAAAAAAATATCTTCCGATACGAATTGACAAGTCCGGTATTATTTGAAGGTATTGATAAATGTCAAATCGGTTGTACATCTACTGATTTTTTAAGGCTACATAATTGATTCCGAAGGTCTTAACCAAAATTATATGTATTTATGCGTACCTGCATAAACAAGCATTTAAAATGTATTTAAATAAACGAAAATCATATCGACGCGCACAAAAAATCAAATATTAATCTTTGCATTACTTATATATGCGTAACAATAATAACAACAACAACAAGAAAAAAGCTCCCCAATATAATAAATTTTCAATCGATTATAAAAAGCTCTTTAACGTAAAATAAACCAATTTTCTTATCAGGTAATCATTTAAAAAATTAAATAACAGGATAGCACAAAAAAAAAAGACAGCATTAAATCTCATGAAATAATTCTCAAATGGATTTCGAGAACTTCTAACAAGAATAAATAATCCAAATAAATAAAAAGCTTAAATTTTAAATAAGTTAAATTGAATTTTCCGATTGATTTTTACTTTTTAGTAGCTACATTATGTATATAGTACATTCATTTTCCGTTGCGTCGTTTATCGTTCGTTCCGTTTCTTGTTATTAATTTATTTATTTAAGGATATATTTTTTTCTGGCTCCGGTATTCTAAATAAACCCATAAATTATTGTTGTTGTTGTTGAACTTGAAAAAAAGTCCTAAATAAATAGATATAGAAACCAACGCCACAAAAAAAAAAAATCAAAAACCACACTAACATCGGGGGCGTAATAGAGAAGACAGGTTATTTCTGTTATTTTCCAAATAAACCGAAGAACATCAAATGAAAAATTAATTTGGTGTGTGTGTGTGTGTGTGTATATGTATAAATGTGTGTGTGTGTGTATTTGTGCGCTACGAAATTTTCTTTTATTTGCATTTGACATAAGGTTATATTAGGACAATATTTTAACTTTGGTGAGGTTACGTTTTTGTTTGGGGAGTACATATGTATATATACGTATATGTAGGTTGACCAATCTAAATAAATGATATGCAATTTTAGTCTTACGTATACACATTTTATACAAATAAACTTTGGGGTTAGGTTAACAAAGAAAATTTCCTCATATACTCCAAATATACCTATACCTACTATAGATAATTTTTTTTGCTGTCGATCTTTTTGTATGTATGTGTATATATGTGTGTGTTGTATGATGATGCTGTTGTATAAATCTCATTATTTCTGGTTTCTCTGGTAATTTTACTAATTACGTTTGGTTGAGCCACTTAAAACAATGATTTGGTCTCTTAATTTTTCTATACATCACGTCTAAATCTAGGTTTCGCAAATCGTATTTAAAATTCAGCCTATATAGTCTCATAAATTATTTTATCTTGTCGAGCTTCTTCTATGCGACAACCAGAAACATTTAATCGATTTTTATTGTGTCTATGTCTGCCTTGTGCGACATATTACATAATATGTACATAGATATAATATATATGTACGTATGTATGTATATATGTATATGTACGATATGCTTCTGCTTTTACTAACTCACAAATTTACATTTTATTTTGTGTGTGCTTTGGAAAAATAGGAAAATACAAAATCTGATTGAAATAAATTTTTTTTTTGCCAGTTTTGCTGATTACAAATTTCTTATGTAAGTATGTATGTATATGAGTATTTTTTTTATGTCTGTTTGGTTTGGAGATTAAATCAAAATCATCGTATTCATCAAAAATTAAAAACAACAAATTGAAATTCGATTTTGTGTTATTTTCATGAGTACATATATAGTTATTATGTCACTAGCCGATTGTATAAACTTCGCTTGTGCATGAAGTTAGGCAACCTATCAATCAACTATCCTAGTAAAGATTCTCGCAGCCAAATTTACCACATGTTGCTTTGTATAGAGGACTGGATGTGCAGGATATGAGAGTTTTTCGGTCAGCATCCAAATACGTATGCAGTGATCATCATTTGGTCGCAGCAAAGCTATACAATGGGAGTTTTCGTACAATTCTGGGAACAAAGAAAATGCATGGGACGTTTCGACTGTCAAGGTCTGATAAATGATCTAAAGAAACGAGGATCATGTAAGCGACAACATTGTGGAAGCTAGTTGTCAGTCTGACCGTGTGAACTCTGTTTGGGAGGTACTAAAAACTGTGTTGTCACTACTACCCAACAGACTTTAGGTATAAGGAAACTAACACCCAAGAATGATTGGTTTGTTGATGAGTCAAGAAACAAAATATTATCCATAGTGAAAGGCAATAATGTCTTACAATACCGAGGAAAATCAAGGCAGGAAAATAGAATGGTCGAAGGCCAAGGTTCTGAAAGTACAACAACTCAGCAATAATGCAGTTCTCATAATTTCTTTAAAGGAAGTACTGGATTGTTGCATACTTTCAGGCCTGCGCGTTATTACTCTAATTTGCACAACATTAAAGTTACTGTCCTATACTTTATATGTAGTCTGGTTGGTGGCTATCAAGGAGGATTTCGCCCACATTGATTTTTCTAAATATTATATAAGACGGCTATTCCCGTACATCAGGCGTTTCTGGATTTCCGGCATGCCTATAACTCGATCAATCGATAGAGTTTGTGGTTTGTCCTGGAATACCTAGGAATTGATCAAAAATTGGTTCGATTATGTAGAATGACAGTGACGAAAGAGTAGTCTTATTGCTGTGTTTAAGTTGAGAACTGGCTATCCAGAATTTTGGGTGCAAGTTTGGAGTCTCGATCGAAATTTTTATCGGGTTCAAGATCGACGCTTTGGGCATCAACAGCACAAAAAGTTGAAGCTATGCTCCGATAGGGTATTGATGCATTATTATTTAAGTCTTCCTGCGTGGATCGTGTGTGTGATGATCACCATATGGTATTCGAGTCATCCTTTGTCTTCAATTAAACGATAGATGGGAAAGCCCAATCTCGTTTTATTAAAAGATAAAAAGAGAGAAATTATGCTCAAATCCGTAGCGATCATTTCCAGGGTAAATAAATTTCATATGTTCGTATACGGAAGATATTTCAACAACCGTTATTAGGCTTACTCAACTCCAATAAGCAAATTCCAATAGTCATGCAAGCTCAGATGTTGAGACGACGGATTTTCCTTAATGCCTATATGACTATCATATAATTAACCGTTCAGGGTCAATTACGGCAAATGTCGCTTGCTAACACCAGAAGAGGAACAAATCGTAGACATTCTAATGGCATTAGATGGCGCATCAAGCGAACGAAATATCAAGGTTGACGTCGAAAAATGCCAATTTTTCCGTATTTTTTTCGCTTCTACGAGATATCGTGTCTTCAAGGCTGTTTACCAAAGGGGAAATAGGAACATAATTCTGTCTGAGGGATAAGCCATTATTCTCAAGGCACTACATTCTGGACATCCTGGTATCGTGCGAATGAAGGCATTGGTCAGATGTTCCGTCGGTGGTCCAATATGGACTGTGACATGAGTGTTCAGTAAAATCGCATATTCCGTGAAAGGAAACGGGACCTGAAGTTCCTCATGCACCTATCCGCCCATTAGAAACAACAGACTTAATGCGTTGATTTTGCTGGTCCTTATTCCATGGTCATACTTTCTTTATCTTTGCAGATTCCTTCTCAAATTGGTTGGAGTTTAGCATCTTAAAAACAACATCGTCAAAGTGTGCGATTTGACAGCTTCGTTCATTGTTTGCTATCCCCATTGTCATACCAGGTCTCAACGTGTCGGCTAATGGTTCATCAGTTAAGCTAAGGATACGTACAGCTAAGGATTTCTTAAAGAATTGAAAATCAAAGGATAATTTGGAGACCACTCCGGCCCGATTTATGTTGAAGCAACATATCACACCGTCTACAGTAACTAATAAATCACCTGCTGGGCTTCTACGAGTATACAATAAGCAACTAAACTACGTCAGCAAAATTCATTAACATTCATTACCACTGCAATCATTCGAGACCGTATCCTCAGTATGAATTCCATAATTATGCAAGGCGACCAAGGTGGATTCCAGCAGCCACTATCAAACAAACTGAACCAATTTTATACATTTGAACGTGTTCAACCATTTTCCTTACACCAAAGGTCTTGTAAATTGGCTGCATTATATAAATGTATAGGAGAAAATATTTTTATACCGTCGGCATATATTAAACAACGCGCATCTTTTATACTAATACTGATATCATTTAAAAATAATATGAAAATAAGTGATCCAAGATGCGAACCTTATGGTATACCAGTATGTACACTGATTCGATTATTCAAACACTGTTGTTTATCGTTAAAAATTGAAAACGCCCAGTTAGATTGAACCGCCATTTCATCAAATCATTGCCAATACCAATTGTATAGCCGTCCCTATCGGAAAAAAGTTGAAGCGCACCTGTTTAAACACCCTATATATATTTGGTTAGTAATACTTGACTCAAACAATTTGGGAATGACTGTTAAATTTGAAATGCCCCTTTGGTTAGAGACGTAGAACACCAGTTACAAGTGATTCTTTAAATAAAATCGACAGAGGCAAACTAATTGGGAAGGCATGTCATCTGGGCCGCAGCCTTTCTTTGAGCGATTCAATGATAATACCACGAGAGATATGGGATTAGTTTCGGGATTGGTAACACTGTATGGGTCATATTCATGTTTATCTTTGTCAATATCGGATCGCTTATAAACATTTTGAAAAAATTAAGCAAACAAATTGGCAATTTTCCCAGAACTATTGCCAGTATATAAGCATCATTGCACAACATCGTTGACGGAAAACCACGAGTTTTCCTTTTCGAGCAAATAAAATTCCAGAAAGCTTTCGGATTAAGTATATCATAATATTATCTTGGACCATATTGATTAATTTCTTATGAGCCATACTATGGAAACTCTCAAATTTCGTCGGCAATTATGTATGGAATACAATATCAGATAAATGTCCGCCTTTGTTAGCCTCACAAATGCGAGCCCTTTTGAGCACATTATTCATTACATCAGTGATACTTGCTTTTCAGATATCCCCACAAAAAGAAGTCCGGAGCAGTCAAATCAGGCGACCGTGGAGGCCAATCAACACCGTCTTGTAGATACCACATGTTAATCAGCCCAAAGCATGCAGTTGTGGCGTTACAAAGTTTTCAATCATACCACGATATCGCTCCCCATTCCCAGTTACCGTTACGCCATTTTCATTTTGAAAGAAGAAAGATCCAATGATTCCTCCTGACCAAATTGCACACCAGACTGCCATTTTTAATGGATGTAAAGGTGACTGATGAATAATTTGAGGGTTTTCCATTGCCCAAACCGACTATTCTGTTTATTCACATGCCACTCATTATGATTTTTTCATGAAAATCGGGGTTGTCATGGGCGAGCTGTAACATCCTATTGGCATATGTACGGCGGCGTAAATGGTCTTGTGGAAGAAGCTCTTGTGTCAATTGAATCTTAAATGGAAACAAATGCAAATCCTTGTGCAAAATTGTGGCCAAACTTGTTCTTTGAAGACCAAGCTCCTGAGCACGGCGTCGAATTGAGGTTGATGGATTGTTTTGAACACTTTCTTGAGCAGGAGTAATGTTTTCAGCCGATCTTGCAGTACGTTGTGGGCCATGCCTGGGCCTATCACCTACAGACCTTCTTTCTTCAAAATCATTCACTACACGATAAATAGTACGTTTTGTTGGCACGTTGTTTCTCCCAAAAATTTCACGTAACGTGCTCATCGTCACAGTAATCGATTATTAATTTTGATTAAATGTTTTAACGATTAAAACACGCTGGTTTATCGAATATATTTCCATAATAAATTTGCCACGTGTCTACTTCACGACTGCCAAATATGAACTGGCAAGACTAACGTTTACCAAAATAGCAGCAAAATAGAGTAGTATACCTTTCCGGCGGACACCCTGTATTAAACGTACTAAAGTAAAGGAGGGGCATGTAAAAGCAAACCAGATGTTGTAGTTTTTAAATCGGTTGACGTTATTTTAAAAGCGCGTTTAAAAGTCTAAGCGAAAAGACTTAAAAATTTCAAGATATGAGGGGAATGGAAAAAGTAGTTATGAATAAACATTTCTAAGAAGAATGACGTCAGTGGCAGAAAATCCAAATGTTACACTTTTTAAAACCGATAAACGTCACAGAAAATCGGGCTAAATGAAAATACAACTGTTAAACAAGTATGGTATAAGTGAATTTGAGACGGGTTTTAAATCGATTGACGTCATATAAAATCGAGCTACATAAGTTGAAATACAAATTTAATTATTAAGACGGGAATAACAATGGTTTGTTGTTAGTGCTATAGCGCAACGTAAATGCAAGATTTTTGTTAGTATGTATAGTACTACTTGCGTACGAATATAAATATAAATTCATACAATTTAATTTTAATAAACTTTTCAATTGCTGCACCGTTCCTCTCGTCTATAAAAGTGCCTGGTTTCTTCTTATTTTTCGATGAATATATCAAATATAAATGAATACTCCGTGTTCTATCGCCTGATTTAACAGCATGTAATGACAGACATAATTTATTTTGCTGCTCGTCATATCCCAATTCTTTTCTAATGAAGCGGCTGTCGTACCCCCTCAAGTTATGTAAATAATATCGGTAAAAACTTAGGGTGTTGATACTTCAAATTACACTTAGAATGTGCAGCACCTGTAAAATTTCCCGTAATCTATGTGACAATGGTCACGTACTTTCAAATGGTTTGTTACACATAAAGGATGTAGTACTTGTTTGGAAATTAATTAATTCTTAATTTGAGAGTGGTTTCATAGAAGTATTAAAATTGTGAATTACAGAAATGTTTGTATAGCTATATCTTTTAAATAAATAAGTAGAAGTTTTACAGCATCTGGACCCCGATAAATAAATGGCTCAATTGGAAGCGATGGGTCTATTCCTAATACTTCATCCGTCTGTTGGTTAAAATGTAATCTTATATCAAAATTTTGTATCTAACAACTTAGGTTTTGAGAATTTCAATACTTGAATATTCCTTATAAAGTCGGCTGGCATTTTTTCTAGAGCTGGCTGCCAATATTTGAGACTTACGAATTTGAAAATAAAACAGTATTAATCGATCAAGAATTGAACAGTTGAATTTTAGATTCCTAGAGTTTATTGAACATGATTCGTGATACTGATGCACTGCCGTAGTGCTTGAATTGAAAGTGTTTGAAAAATTTCTAAAATTGAAAAAAATTCGTACATGATACTCGTATTACAAAATAATCCCAGATTTATAAATTTAATAATTTTAAAATATGTATTTAATTTAATTTATTTAAAACTAAAAATTTCAACATTTTTAAATTTTACTATCATTGTATACACCCGAATTACTTAATTGTGGATAGTCAAATGGCAAAAAAGTATAAATGTTTGACTCAGGGAGGGGCCAGTACCTGCTAGCCTTTAAAGACTGGAACAATCATAATAATTAGTTTTACAGGCAATTCCTTAACGGCACATGTCGTTGCATATAAATCAAAATGTCCGCGTTTTAATTAGTTTATTAAATTTTTAAATTCAAATGCTCGTAGCAGTCAATTAAGTCACTATAATAATAATAAACAGTATTAAAGGCCATTACTGGCCCCTTACTGAGTCAACAACCTGGCTCCAACGGTTTCGATCCTGAGCATGGTCTTCATACTGTCTAAGACAATCTGAAGAGGCCAAGTCGTTCTCTACATCGTGGAGCCATCGTCGCCGGCAACGACCTCTGCGCCTACCATATGGTGGCTCTCCTTTCAGAGATCGCTGCACAATTCGTTCCGGATCAGCACGCAGAACGTGACCGAGCCAGCGTACTCGCTGAGATCTTATTTCATGTACAATATCGGGGATCTTCATCAGATCTCTGATCTCGATATTGTACAGAGCTCGGTAGGTACCATCTATTTCGCGTTTTGGGCCGTAGATCACACGCATGACTCTTCTCTCAAATGTTAGGAGCCATCTCTCGTATTCATCCGTCAGCGCCCAACTTTCACATCCAAACATAACAACGGGCCTGATCAACGCTTTGTAAAGCTTCAGCTTCACGGTACTTGATAAGTGTTTAGATTTTAGCAGTGGCCTTAGAGGATACAAAGAACGACTGCCAGCTGCCAGCCGCACTTTAATATCCTCACCCACACTATTATCGTGAGTGATAAGAGAACCCAAATATTTGAACCTCCTCACTCCCTCAAACGTGTGGTGGCCACTACTAAAATATGGTGTACCACTGTCCCTAAAACCAGAGATCAGGTATTTCGTTTTGGACTCATTGATCTGAAGTCCAACTGAAGCTGAAAACTCTACAAGCGGATCAAGTATTTCTTTCACTCCGTTGCTATTCAGTCCAATCACGCATATGTCATCTGCATATGCAAGCACCTGATTGGACTGGCTATATAAGATGTTACGCTGCGGTGTTTCAGTTTTACGAAAGATGTACTCCAACATGAGATTAAAGAGTATCGGGGACAGAGCATCTCCCTGCCGAACACCCGAGTTAACTACAAAACTTGTCGATAGCCTGTTCTCAACTTTAACACAGCATTGAGACTGCGTCACTGTCATCCTACATAGTCGTACCAGTTTTGTTGGCATTCCTAGGTATTCCAGGGCAGACCATAAACTCTCTCGATTGATCGAGTCATAGGCCTGCCGGAAATCCAGGAACACCTGATGTACGGGGATGGATGTCTCATAATATTTAGATAGAATCATCCGCAGCGAAAAGACCTGATCGGTGACTGATCGATTCGGACGAAATCCTCCTTGATAGTCACCAACCAAGCCCTCCGCTAGAGGAGTGATTCTATCCAATACAATGTATGACAGTAACTTGTAAGCTGTGCAAAGGAGAGCTATACCGCGATAATTCTCACACTTCAAGCGGTCTCCCTTCTTGAAGATGGGGCATATCGCGGCCACTTTCCATTCATCAGGCATAACTTCGGTTCGCCATACTAATCGAATAAGGTCGAAAAGACAGTTCCACAAAGTATCCCCTCCGAATATCAAGAGCTCCGAATTAATGCAGTCCACTCCAGGTGCACGGTTTCGTTTCAATCTCTGCATGGCTTTAGTGAATTCCTCATGGGATGGCTCCTCAGTGCAAATCTCCGCAGTCTGTATTAGAGGTGGCTCAACAACAGTCTGTGACGCATGATGGACATCAAGCAGGTCAGTAAAGTGTCCACTCCATGCGTCAAGTACTGCGTCGATGTTGACACAGAGGTTTCCATCCCGGTCCCGAATGGCGGTTGACATAGGCCTGAAAGTATGGTTCAGTCCAGTAATTCCTTTAAAGAAATTACGCGAACTGCGCTCATTACTGAGTTGTTGTACTTTCAGAACCTCGGCCTTCCACCATTCTCGCTTCTTCCGTCTACAAATCCGCTTAGCTGCCCTTCTTGCAAGAGCAGCCTTGTTTTTCCTCGCGATTGTGAGACGTTGTTGCACTTCATTATGGGCTATATTTTGTTGCTCAACTGCAAGACGACACTCGTCATCAAACCAATCATTCTTGGGTCTGACTTTCACTATACCTAAAGTCTGTTGAGCAGCACTGACAACCGAAGTTTTCAGTACCCCCCAGACAGAGTTCACGCAGTCAGACTGGTAATTAGCTTCATTAATGTTGTCGCTGACAAGATCCTGATATCGTTTCTTTTGATCTTCATTTATCAGACCTTCACAGTCGAAACGTACCATGCGTTTCGCTGTGTTCCCAGACTTGTACGAAAACTTCCATCGTAGCTTTGCAGCGACCAAATGATGATCGCTGCCTACGTATTTGGTTGCTGACCGATAAGTTCTCACATCCTGCACAACCTGAGCCCGTCCTTTAGAAACTAACACATGGTCAATTTGGCTCCGGGAAGTTCCGCGAGGATGTGTCCATGTCTCAAGATGTATGTGTTTGTGAGGGAAGAATGTGCTTGCTACTCTAAGATCATGAGCAACCGCAAAGTACATCATTCTCTCACCATTATCGGTCGCAGTTTCGTGTCGGGAGTACGGACCTATGTTTTCACACAAGTCGGTCTGATTTCTGCCAGCTCTAGCATTAAAGTCCCCAATTACCATTCTAACATCGTGTTCGGGTATAGATCCCATCAGATCGTCCAAGTCATTGTAAAATGAGTCTTTATCTTGGGGCTGGCTGACTTCTGTGGGCGCATGTACACAAATTATCGACAGGTTAGCTAACTTCATGCGCAAGCGAAGCTTACACAATCGGTTATTGACTGCTTGGAAATCCAAAACAGCCTTCTTTACCTGCGGCCCAAGAAGAAATCCAGCTCCAAGATTTCCGAGGTCATCTCCACTGTAGAACAACGTATAGCCCTGGGACACATGGTCTCCACTTTTAGGCCAGCGAGTTTCTTGAAGAGCAACGAGTTCCAGCCGATACTCCTTCATGCACGTGATTAGGCCCTCTAACGCTCCTGGTTTCCTTAGTGATTGCACGTTCCACGTGCCGATCCTAAATCTCGTGTCCGGGTACTTGAGCGGGGGTCCGGTGTCGTTTTGGCGGTATCCATTTTTCTTTTTGTTGACTTTATAAACACTATATTTTTTTTACGGACGCGGGTCGTCAGCCCAGCGATCCAACCGTTAAGTCGCCTCCTACGACAAGCAAAGGGTACTGTGGTGGTATTCTTGGGAAACATGTTCGTGCAATTTTGATTTACGAGACATGTGAGTGCCCCCCGACCACAGGGGCTAAGTCACTATATTATGTGTCATTTGAAACTCTAAACACTTCCATGAAGAATTTCGTTATTTCTGCTAATTTTAATATCGGTCATCGCACTCTATAGTCATTTTTCAAACACGACAACTGATGTGTCCATAAAGACTAAACTCTATACTAGTGATTCAAAGTACATTACAACTCAATCGAAATTAAAGTGATTGAATTAACCAGTTGAATTAACTTTAGATATTTGCGGCAAAATTTTAGTAATTGTTAGAAAAATTTTAATTTCGAATCATTGTAAAAGTAATCTCATCGAGGAATACCGTGTAGATATTGGTATTGCTACGTTCAGAGATAAAATTAACCGCAAATCACTAGCAAAAGGAATAATTAGTGTTCTGGAGAAACAATAAACTGGAATTCGGAATCTCTATATATATTGTTTGTGAAATTTTTCTAAATTTCATTTGCTAAGTCGGATTCCAAATTTACATCAGATTATTGCCTATATCAAACTTGTACAATTTTACAAATGACATGGAAATTTAATTTAATAATTAAGATTCAGATACAATAATTCCAAATATTAGATAAGTCATGATATTTCATTGAATCCTGCAAAAGCATGACCATTGTGCCCCACGATACACAATAAATATTTTAAATTGTTTCTTATTGTGCTGCTATTCTATATAAGATGAGCATGTGGGTGGAATTTTCCATAGATAGAATAAATCGATTTTCCTTACACATATAATTGGTTAATTTTTACAGGTTTCTGAATAAGTTGAAAAGAAAATTGGTTGACATTTATATTGAATGTTACGGTATCTTAAAATCAACCAACACAATAATTGTCCGAATTGATTTACAATTTTGATATTGGTCTTTTAGGTAATACGTGTAGGACGGTTCTAAATTCATCCATTAACAATTGTGTTGGCAAAATACAACCCGGTGTAGTCAAAATATGAAAGAGGAGGAGGTAGCATAAGAGAGGGAATAGCCCTCCTTCGGCATATATAAACGGTATAAAAATTTTGTGAGGGAACCAGGCAATCCGAAAAATCAATATCACTATTTTAAAATAAGCAAATATTGAAATATTGACAGTAAAATTATAATTAAAATTTGACAGTTGCAATCATATATTTATATATATTGTATTCCATCCGTAGGTCCTTGTGAAGGTTTTTATTTCTTGTGTACCACGGAGCATTTATGATGTTACGAATAACCTTATTTTGAAACGTCTGTATGATTTTGGCGTTGGTTTGCTTGGTACATCCCCAGTGTTAGACACCAGTTCATATCGCCTTCAGTATTGGCCGATATAGCAGCAGTTTATTGTGAATTGTAAGCTCAGAGCCTATACCTATGAGTCAATACATTTTTCTGAAATTTATGTTACGTTCTTCTTTTTTCTTTTTGACATGCTCCCTCCAATTAAGCTTGGCACCGAGGGTCATGCCAAGGTATTTAGCTGTGTTTGCTTCTGGCACCCATCGTGAGTTAATTTCTATCGGTAGATGATAAGCCGTTTGATATGTAAATTCAATAAGCGCAGATTTCATCTTATTAAGCTGTAATTCCCCAACGTGTCATACGAACCGCAATGGTAATCTTCTAGAGTTTGCTCGATGCATCGGCAACATTCCTTCCAATCGCCATAATTACTTTGTCATCTGCAAAGGTGGCTATGATTCCATCATTTGTGGTAGGTACATCCCTTGTATATAGTAAATAAAGGATGGATTCTAGGACACCGGCAGATATTTTCTTGTCTATGTCGAAAATGTCTATTGGATAAATAAGATCTTAGTATGGCATAGAATTGACTCGGCAGATCTCTATTCAGCTTGTATTTTAGACGACTGTGCCATACATTATCGAAAGATTGGGCGATGCACCAGTTGAATTGTAGAATGCTTTTCTCTGAATCCAAATTGATGGGGAGGAATTAGTTGTTCATCCTCAATTATTGGTTTAAGTTTCTTTACTAATAATTTTTCAAACATTTTTGACCTAATTGGAATCAAAGAAATTGGCCTTTATGATTTTTTATCGTTAGGTAAACCAGGTTTTGCTATCATGATTACTTCTGCTACTTTCCATGGTCGCGGAACATATTTCAACCGAAACGTCGCATTGGTTATGTGTAATAGCTCACGAAATCCTTTATCAGGTAGAGCTTTATTAATTGGGCAAATAATCAAGTCGTACTTTGGTTTTTTTTAACATTCATGGTACTTTTCACATCTTCTTTTAATTCTTTGACAGTTACTGGGCGTAAGACATTATATTTTCCTTTGCAGTTTGCCTTGATAGTGGTTGGAAGGTTTCCTGGAGATACTCCGCAAACAGATAAGCAATCTCTTTAGGACCTCTTGCCCAGGTCCCAATATCCTTTTTAAGAGGAGGCAGTTGCATTTTGGTATTTTGAGTCCTTTCGGCGCCTTCCACAGTAAGTAATCAAATTTTTTTTTATCAGGTAGGCTAACTAGATATCTGTTGATTGATTCATTTTTAACGTTTTTAAGAAGGGCTCCGAGACTGTTACATAAATTGTTAAGAATTGTTTTGTTCTCCGGTGTTCGATTAATTTGCCAGGTATTACGTGTCTGTCATTTTTTTCTTACCAGCTCTATAACTTCCATTGTGTAGGATATAGTGGTGCTTGCTAAAGCAGCATTTCCATTTAGTTGTTGCTATTGAGAATTTCTTATTGGTACCTGGAAATTGATTTTTTCCTCCATTAATTCACGAAAGAGTTTCTAGTTCCCCTAGATGTTATTCGCATGGAAGTCACCTTTAATAATAAAATTTCGTACTTGCGATTTAAATAGTTTAATGTAGTCCTCCCTATTCAAGTTAAGCCGAGGGGGACAGTATATTACAGAGACAGTAAACTTTCTTCTTGAATTAAATAATGCCGAACCACCGCTTGTTCTTTCCGCTGGATGAATGGAATGATATAAGTTATAACCCCGGATTTTAACAAACGAAGATTTATCAAAATGGCTTTCAGATATTAGGAAAATGTCGATTTTTTCTGTATTTAAAATTATTTCAATATCTGGGGGTCGATTCTTGTTCCGTGAAAAAGTACAGTGAAAAATAATCTTTTCATTTACATCTAGGCATCCATTATCAGTTTTTCAAATCATAAAACAAAATTGTTCAGTTCTTTTTGTACTGTACGATCGATTCCCGTTCCGTGAAAAGTGAAATGAAAATAGTTTTCACTGATAAATTGACATATCCAAATTTATGAAAACATGATAAATGACGTCAACATATTTTCATATTCAAACGCCGGTTTGAACTCAGATCATGTAAGAATTTAAGGGTCGAACAGACCCAATACTTTAAACTTCTACACCTAAAATTACTTAATAAACAAATTAAATTCATCATTAAGCTTGGTTTACATGTAGTATTTTTTCATTTAATTTTTTCACAGAACGAGAATTGGCCCTCTGGTGTATGCTGCACAATTCCATTCGCATTCCAGAATGCTATTCTAAAAATTGTGTTCTAACCTTACATTTTTTATCGGATTACGCTGTGGGAGTTGCATTTTCTTCAGTTGATCAAGTATCATGTTGTTCAGATTTGTTTGGTCATCTATAGCCGCTTTGTAATACCTTCAATGCCGTTCATAATGTTTTCCATAATTTGGTTATTTTCAGAATCCATCTATTTGAATGGTTGAACCCGAACCTTTCACTACCTGAGCAAAGGTTCTTCTTTGCCCTGCGTTGCTTGGTAGTGGATTTTGATCCATCTGATTTGAAGTTTGAATCCTTTGATGTTTGTGGTTTTGCAGTTGATTTTTTGGTTGATCTATTAGTATTTCTTATTGCTTAGCAACTTCACCGCCTCGATAATAAGCCGGATATTGGCCTTTACGACGATAGCTCCACGGTGTAGAAAATGACTTGGCTTCATCAGATTGTATAAAACAGTACGAAGACATTGCTCAGGATCGAAACCGTTGGAGCCAAATTGTTGATACAGTAAGCTTGGGGGCCAGTAATGACCTTGAAAAAACTGTTATTATTATTACTGACATCTGTTAGTTCTTTTAGTTTCTAATTTCTTTAAATATTTTATTTTATACAAATTTGTTAAAATCTGTTAAATTTTTTAAGAGATAAAATATACTTCAACAATCATTAAACTCCTTAATTTGTTTCTTTTTGTTTTCAATATAATTTCGTAAATTCATCAAATTCCTTAAATTATTTAATATCACTAAACTAAAAATTAATTCGTTAAAATGACTAAAGTTTTCCAAAACAATTAAAATTTTCCGTTAAATTTTGTTAATTTTATTATTGATTTAAAAAAATTCTGAAATTTAAAGAATTTAACTTTAAACTGAAGCTCTACAAAGCGTTGATCAGGCCCGTTGTTATGTTTGGATGTAAAAGTTGGGCGCTGCTGAAGAAGAATCATTCGTGTGATTTACGGCCCAAAACGCGGAATAGATGGTACATACCGAGCCCTGTACAATATCGAGATCAGAGATCTGATGAAGATCCCAGATATTGTACATGAAGTAAGATCTCAGCGAGTACGCTGGCTCGGTCGCGTTCTGCGTGCTGATCCGGAACGAATTGTGCAGCGATCTCTGAAGGGAGAGCCACCATATGGTAGGCGCAGAGGTCGTTGCAGGCGACGATGGCTCCTCGGTGTAGAGAATGACTTGGCTTCTTTAGGTTGTCTAGGACAGTATGAAGGCCAAGCACAATATCGAAACCGTTGGAGCCAGATTGTTGACTTAATAAGGGGCCAGTAATGGCCTTTAAATACTGTTTATTATTATTATTATTATTAACTTTAAACTTCAGAACTTTTTTAAATCGTTGAAAATTTAAATAAATTACATAAGTAACATAAGTTTTTAATTTTACTAAATTTTCTAAATTCTTTTAAATCTTGAATTTTGTCGTGAATTTATTGAAACCTTGAATTTTGTTGTGAATATTGAAGTTTGTTCGTAATCAAATATTGCAATTTTGGAAAAAGTAGGGGATTAGGAAGTACAGACAACCATGTTTGTATAACCTCATGTCTGTCTATTATATAATTTTCCTAATTTTCTTGGGAAAATCCTAGGTTGCGGACACCATAATGATGCTTATACCAAAAGATGCCTTAAAGTCTATCCTATTTGAACATTATTTCAATTTTGAAAAAAGTAAGGGATTAGTATAGGACAACTAAGTCTAGTGAAACCTTAAATATGTCGATTATATGATTTTTCCGAATTTGCATGAGAAAATCATAGGATGGGAGACCAAAATGACGTATATACCAAGATGTCTTAAGGTCTAACCTATCCGAAAAACATTACAATTTACGAAAAAGTACGGGCAACCAAGATTTGGTATCACCTTATATATATGTACGTATGTCGAATACATGATTTTCCCAATTTTCTTGGTGGCCAAAATAACGTTTATTTCAACATTTCAGTATGCTTTCAAAACAATCACGGAATTTGAGGTTAAGGAAAGTTTTGTTCTCGAGTGGCATTACAAGGAATTTCAATATTTGAATAAATTAAACGGTGTTAGCTCCCTAGGATTTTCCAAAGAAAATTCGGAGGAATCATATAACCGACATACATGAGGTCCTAATCCTCTACTTTTTGCAAAATTGAAATATTTGTCGGACTGTTTAGACCCAAGGGCATCTTGGAATATAGAAGATTTGGGATAATAACCAAAATTGAAATATTGCTAGATGTGGCTAGATCTTAAGACATCTTGGTATATACGTGATGTCCGCTATATTGCTTGGAAAATTTAATTAATTCAATCCTGTGTCAAAACACCACATGAAATTACGAAGATTCGAGTCACCGAGGTACGTAGGTATACTAGATCTGATGAATTTGATGTATTGGTAACTTCAACAATCAAATCAACGCATTTCCCATATAATAATCACTATTTGATTGAGGTAGTATGTGTGCTGTGTATAGATATATTTAAATTTCTTTGATTGATTTTAATTTTTACACAAATCTGAAACAATCTGGAACAATCCTAACTTTAGATTCAATTGCAATGAGTATGGCACCATTTGACGTTTTTAATCTTGTTCCACAGCATCATATCTATAAACAACATAATTGTGTCCAAAATATTCAGAACTGTGATCACCCGGATTTAGTATGCTTTCACAAATTACATAAATTAGACCATTTGTTTGTAGGACAAAATAGAAAATTTCTGTTGCTGTTGATACCATTTTGTTAACATTCTCAAAATAGATTGAGCAAATATACATATGTATATACGTACATATATGTATATCTGTGTAACTCTGCTGCAGGATAACTATAGAATATTACAGTGAATATACGTATAGAGCGAAAAAAAATTATTAATTCACAAATTACCGGCAGTGAATGATCCAAACTTGTGACCTGATCTACGAATAATTAAGTTACATGACCATGATGTTGCAAAATATGAACACACTAAAATATTTGCCAAATGTCAAAAATGACAATCTTTCACTGCAGTCTTGATCAAATGAAGAATACCAAGCAGCTATATCGTCTGCCATTAGGAATGATTTGGAAATCAGGTTGAACTGATACAAGCAGATATACATAAATATAATTTTTTTAAATTTAATCCTATAATTTTACAAACATTAGAAGTTTTTCTAGATTGTAGAGATTTAAATTAATTTTCTAGTTTTGAGAAAATGTACAGTCAAATTTGACCCACATACAAAATTAGTAAAAAATATTTTTGAAACAAAAACAACGCCCTAATTTTTTTTTATTTCAATACTTACCTATAGTAAACGAACTGTAATATAAAATAATTGTATACAGACGTTACTGTTGAAACTTATATTTTACTTCTTATTTATATTCTAGTAAGTAAATTGTAAACATTACATTAGTTATAACATCAAATACCAGTTACGAAAACAACTTTAAATTAAACGTGTCTTTAAATTTTCACCCAACAATTCACCGTTATATACATATACATATTACACATAAGCAAGAATATAAAAAAAACTTTAGATTGCGTCAAAACACATTTTCGATAAAAGCTAAAAAAAAAAAATACTTTTGATTATAAATAATAGATAATTTTATAATATTATGACAGCCATCCCAAAGTCCCTGTACAACACAAAAAAACCAGAAAAACTTTTCGAGGTCAATAACAAAAGCTAAAAAGTTTTATGATTTAAAAATTGACAAATCGATAAAAAATATTTTATAATTCATAAAAAGTTTAAAATATATTTTACCGTACTTTACCTTTTTGTGCTCTATTACAGATTTAAATTTACAAGGTGGCGAACCAGAACCGGAATTCGAGGGCACCATATCAAATGTAACATTTCCAGCCGGGCGTGAAGCAATACTCACGTGCTCGGTACGAAATTTAGGACGATTTAAGGTAAACATTTTAATTTTATTTTTGTGCAATTTAAAGTACCTCGAACCGGAAATGTACCAACACATTTAGACGTGTATACATAATTACATTTCCACCCTATATATTGGAGCATAATTAGATTTTTACAATTTTCTGTTTTTTGTGTTTTTGTTTTTGTGCTCATAATAATTAAATTTCATAATTTCTTCGTAATTTAGTTCTTATATATACTCGTACATTTTATTTTACACTCAATTTTGTCCTTAAAGCTCTTTGCGAACACAGCTTGGGGTGAAACAATATCTACACAAACCGTATATACTCGTATATACATTTTTTTGCCTCACTGCGTTATCACTCATATTAATTAAAGAATGGATACATGATGATGTAATAATAATAATTGTTAATGTTGTGTTTGTCCATATACTCGTATCGTGTGTCGACGACAACATACATAATTAAATGTGTGTTAATGAATTCACTCAACAAGTTAATAAATTAAATTAGTTGTATGTCAAGTATATAAATACTGTACACATGATCATGTTTAACTTTATCGCACACCATTTCCAGGGAATACCCTAAGTGCTTGAAAATATGCAGGTTACAACAAAAGAAAAGTCAATACTTATTGATGTTCTGAGAAATATTTATACATCCATACATTCACCTGATATTCCTACATACGAAACGTATATAAGAATAGAGAATTTTTTACAGAAGTATAATAGAAAGCAAATTCTTAGAAATCTATTATTAATAAACCAAACTCGCATAATCCTCTGAAAATATGATAAAAACACGTTTACGAAAGAATTCCACTCGTATATCACAATAGTATAAGATTATATTAGCAAAGTTTGAAATACGATTTCACAAATGCTCCGAAGCCAAGTATATTATTGATTCTAAGATGTGTTTCCAAAAAATCTGTAATCTAATTGTTGTTCATCAGGATAATCCTTGAAATGGGAAAAAGTAAAGTTTAAAAACGCTGATTGGTTTAAATTTCTGGAAATAAAATTAATACAATTATAGTGTCAAGGTTCCTTTCTGCTAAATTAATCGATGCTGGGATGAACCGGACCCGTCGTCAGATATTGTCCTCATTGAAAATATCAATCGTCTATTTCTCCGACGGTAATAGCAGGGATGATTTCGACATAAGAACTAGGGGTTGGGCATGAAATCATCAGAATCAAAATCCTCGTAGACACTTATGTGAAATTTATCCTTAATCTGTCCTTAAAAGCACTAAAACCATTACCGCGTATATGTGTTAGTGTGCAAAGTACGAGTAGAATGCTCGATATTACAAATTTTACCATTAGGACGATAAAATGTTCGTGTGAAATCATAAGAAGCTAATACCATAACGACGTATGCACCTAGACCTCTTTGGGTCTGAGCTTTTCGAAAAATATTTCAATTTTGGAAAAACAGCAGATTAGGGGGTCCAGGAACACAAAGTTTGTCTTTTTTTAATCGATTTGTAGATAAGGCGTACAGTACAGGCTATTAACCTTAGAATGTTTTCCTATCAATATGTCACGTTGTTTTATTTTAATTTGTTGAGCTTTTTGTCTAACGTTGTTTTTCCAGTTCAATCTTGAATCTAGATGCAATATTTAGCAGGGTCGAGATATATAGCAGATTCAGCTTATGGAATTGGTACCCTGACTGAACTGATTTCAGCTCGTTCAGCTTTAATTGCCAATTCCTGAGTTATTGGCTGAATTTATCGAGTGCCTGTTGTAAGTATTCAACTGCTTGCTCCTGCGATTTGCTTGATGCTAATATTACAATATCATCAGGAAAGGTTCCACTGAAGGTTGTTTCCGTTGTCGGTATATTGAAAGTGTTAAGAAGATATAGGAAAGCCCCAGCACCACCAATGTTCATCGTTATTATGGTAGCTTGCATAAATGGTTCTTTTATTTCCTCTTGTTGGAACTGTATGATGTTTTGTTCTATTAATATTGCTGTCCCTCCTCGGCACAACTACTGGGATGCAATGTCCAAAAGGCTTTATGTCCCATAGTTTTCAAAAAGCTTTGTCTATATGTTGTTAATTCTTACAAATACATTTAGTTCTTCGGCTTTCTTATGCAACTTTTTTTAGCATTTTGTGTGGTGGCATGAAACTATCTTCCAGTTTTTCCACCCTAGTTATAGAGCTGGCTGAAATTTTGGCTTGCCTATTGTAAAAGTTCTTCGTGTGTCCCTACTGTTGGCAGTTTGTACACTGAGGTGTAACTGTTACCTTTTTTAGTGGTGAAATAGACACCTTGGAATATAGCAGGTTCTGAATTAAGTATAAGTCTTTATTGTTTTCTCCCTAAAACAGGTCTATGTAAAACAACGGGAAATGTCTGACAATGTTACTTACTTTATCACCATGGTCCTCGATTGCTGCTTTGATATCTTCGCGATCGATAGAAGATGGTCAACCTCGTATTACTACTCGATGCCATCTTTCACTTTTGAGCTGATAAGTATTAGAGGTTACAAAGCTTGAGCCTTAGAGGTTACAAAGCTTGACTGCCAGCTGCCAGCCGCACTTTAATATCCTCACCCACACTGTTATCGTTATAAGAGAACCGAAATATTTCAATATCCTCACTCCTTTAAACGTGTAGTGGCCACTACTAAAATATGATGTGCCATTGTCCCTATAATCAGAGACCATGTATTTTCTCGACTGATCGAGTCATAGACCTGCCGGATATCCAAGAGAGATGGAAATCTCATAATATTAAGATAGAACCATCCTCGTCAGGAGTTACTTCGGTTCGCCAAACTAATCAAATAAGGCCGAAAAGACAGTTCCACAAAGTATCCCCTCCGAATATCAAGAGCTCCGAATTAATGCAGTCCACTCCAGGTGAGCGGTTTTGTTTTAGTCTCTGAATGGATCTAGTGAATTCCTCATGATACTCACTGCAAGTCTCCGCGGTCTGTATTTGAGGTGACTCAACAACAGTCTGTGACGCACGATGAACACTAAGCAGGTCGGTAAAGTATCCATTCCATGTATCGAACACTGCGTCGATGTTGACACAGAGGTTTCCACCCCGGCCTGAAAGTATGATGCAATCCAGTAATTCCTTAAAATAAAGTACGTGAACTTGGTTTATTGCTGAGCTGTGGTACTTTCAAAACCGCGGCCTTCCACAATTTCACCATTCTTTTTCCGTTACAAATCTGCTTAGCTCCTAGTTTTTCCAGGCGGTTGTGAGACGTTGTTGCACTTCACTATGAGCTTTATTTTCTGTCTGACTTTCACTATACCTAAAGGTTGTTGAGCAGCACTGACAACTGAAGTTTTCAGTACCTCCCACACAGAGTTCACACAGTCAGGCTATGGTAATTAGCTTCCTCAATCTTGTCGATGACAAGATCCTGAGGTGGTTTCTTATGATCTTCATTTATCAGACCTTCACAGTCGAAACTTTCTATGCGTTTCTCTGTGTTCTTGTAGCGGCCAAATAATGCTCGCCACTTACCTATTTGGTTACTGACCGATAAGTTCTCACATCCTGTACAACCAAAGCTCGTCCTTTGAAATTAACACGTGGTCAATTTGGATGCGGCAAATTTAGAGATTTTGTTTCCATGTTTCCAAATGTATCAATTTGTGATGGGAAAAGAGAAGCTTATAGAAAATGGATTATTGACAGCTAGGAAATCCAAAATAGCTTTCTTTATACCTGCGGCCCAAGAAGAAATCTAGTTCCATGATTTCCGAGGTCATCTCCACTGTATAACAACGTATAGCCCTAGGACACATGATCTACACTTTTAGGCCAACCAGTTTCTTGAAGAGAAACGGGTTTCAGCCGATACTCTTTCATGCATGTGATTAGTCCCTCTAACGCTCCTGTATTCTTAAGAGGCTGCACGTTCCATTTGCCGATAAATTGTGGGTTCAGTGTTGTTTTGGCGGTATCCATTTTTCGTTTTGCCTTTGAAAGTAATCGTTTTGAATAAGATCATGTTCCAGATGATTTTTAATCGGAGTTTCAATTCACGCAACTTTCGATGAATATTTATTCAATTCCCCGAGAGCCATGTAAAACGTAGTAAAGTTAATTAAAGTACCAGTCAAATGAGGTATACGTTGTCATTTCTTCCCACACATAAGTTCGGAATGCTTGGAAATTTACACAGTAATCCAGCGCCTTCAGAAAATAAGTCTCAAACTTGGTAGACATATTTTTAATGAACACTTATCGTAGCTCTATCACAGTAAAAAATTTCGCGGTGTGAATTGTATTTTATCCGAAAAAATACTTAAGTTTTTATCCGATTGTATAAAATCAACTCCGCAAGAACGGGTACTTATTTTGAAACATCCAATAAGTTCGATCGACATAATCGACATAATGTTCGGTGTCAGGAGAACCCCGTTTTTTTTGTGTGTAATTACCAGATTAAGCTGTGGACGATTTTTTAAATTAACGGATTTCAAACCGATCCATTACTCGGGCGTTTATATTCCCGCATGATTAAAAACGTTACTTAATTTGAAATACCGATAATTGTTGGTGTTTAAATCACATGTTCAATGGCATGTCTGTCATTTAAAAATCCAGATGGTTATACGTTTTACATTCTACTTTTTATATAATTGAGTAGGCGTTTGCATTTGGGCAAAAGTTTAGCCGGTCCTAATTTTAAAAAAGTGCCAATCCCTTTAAAGCTTTTTAAGCTCCAGTTAAAATTCAAAAACTACGTTGAATAAACTTTCCAATTGTTAAAATCTATATATTGATAGATTAAACTTGCCAAAGGTTGCTTTGTTTAGTTTAAAGCTTTAAAAAAAAATTTCAATTTATATTTTGGGAGTTCCAATAAAATAATTTAAAAGTTGTTGAAAGCTCATAATATTTAGATATGAAATTCAAATTAATTTAAATATGATTTGGAAAACTTTGCAAAACGTTTATAATAAACTCCATTTTGAGCTTTTAGTCCTAAATGATTATTTATTGGCAATAAGCTTCTCATTCCTATAATTCAACCAAGTTTATCAAATTTATAGTTATGAAAAATGTCATAATTAATTGGCCGATCAACTTTTCAAGATATGTTCAGGCGGTTCAAATTTAAAAAAAAATTCAATTGCCAATCAATTTGAAGCTTTTTAAGATTCAGTTAAAAAATCAAAACTACGTTGCATAAACTTTAAGCACAATTAAACTCGAAACTTTTGTACTTTTATAAAATAGTTCTCTCTTTCGTGATAGCTTTCAATATTTTCAATATAATGAGAACGGTATTAGTGCTTGACTTACTCAAAATTTGGACAGTTATATAAGGATTTAGCTTTGAGTACTGAAATATAATAAAGTACGATAAGAGCTTTTCATTTTATATAGTTAAATTTACAAAATTAAGAAGCTTTTTATGAAAAAAAAAAAAGCTTCAAGGTTAAAATTTTGGGAATCCACACAAAAAATTGCTTTGCTTAATTTAAAGCTTAACCAAATATTTTAAATTAATTTTTTTTAAAGTTCCAAAAGATTATTTAAAAGTTTTTTTTAATGCTCATATTGAGGTATGAAACTTTTAAATCAGTAACTTTCAAATTAATTAAAATATGGCTTGGAAAACTTTGCAAAAAGATTATAATAAATTCTATTTTGAGCTTTCAGTCCTAAATATGTGAGTTGATAATATAAATGATAATTTATAGTTATGAAAAATGTTATAATTAATTGGCAACCGACCAATATCACAACGTTTCAAGAATGTTGTGATTTTTGATAAAAAACCTAATAACGGATTATCATTTATTTCAGTTAAAAAATAACAAATTACCTTGAATAAACTTTAAGCACATTTAAACTCCAAACTTTGGCTGCAAACATGAAATAGTCATCTATTTCGTGGGAGCTTTCAATATTTTCCTTATAATGAGAACAGTGTTAGTGTTTGACTTATTCAAAAGTTGGACAGTTATATAAGCATTAATCTTTGAACACTGAAATTGTCAAAGCGTTTGACTTAAAACATATAAAATTAAAAGCTTTCAAAAGTTTTATAATGAAGCAATTCGCAAGTAAAATGTATTAAACTATGATAAGAGCTTTCAGATTTTGTATCGTTAATATTTTTAATTAACAAGCTTTTAATAAAAAAAGCTTCATGGTCAAACCTAAATGGAATTTTATTAAAAACCTTTTAGTTTTTGCTGAACGGTAACAAAATATCTTCAGCAATTTAAATGATCAGTGTCTTCCATATGATCGAGCTTTCGACCGAAAAGCATTATAATCATGATAAAATCTGGTTGCTTTAATATAAAGCGTAACTATTTTACACATTGACCAACCACTTTCAAATCTGTAGTCCTACCATTACCGACCAAAGCTTTCATAACAATCAAAACAAGCGGTACTTTGCACTAACCTATTCATAAAAATTGGCATGTGCTTTCGTTAACAGATGAATTATTTTCATTAAAACTTTTAAAAATTTATTAAAGTTTGTAAAACTTATTAATTTGTTGCGTCTGATCACTTAGAAAGATAGTGGCGGTTTTTGTTTAGTTGTATTGTTTGTTTCTTAACTTCCAATCGTGTAACGTGTCGCATGAAACTACATTAACAATACACATTTGTACGATATTATTTATAAAATTATTAACTTTGTGATCTAATTTTTTTTTTAAATGGAATTATCAGATTCATTTAAAGCCTATTTTACGTTCACAGCCTTATGAAAAGCTGTATTGAATCATTCATTTCATCACCAAATATTAAAAAAACTTCCCTTTTCCGACGCTTCATTCTATAATCATTTTCATTGATGTTTTAACTCAAATTTAGTTTTAAATTCAACAAATTTGAATATCTTTGAGTATTTTTAAACATTTGAGTATTGGCAGTTCGAGTGAAATATTAAAAGTATAAATAAATAAATGCAGGATCGAAACCGTTGGAGCTAAATTGTTGATACAGTAAGAGGTTATAGTCAAAATGTTTAGTGAAAATTAAAAAAAAATTGAATTTTAAATTTTGAACAGTAATTTGAGGTTGTATTAAATATTGAGTGAAATTAGGCTTTTGATGAATAGACATTTTGGCTAGAGATAGAAATGAGAGTGCATAATAGGAAATATGCTTTAAACAACGCGTATATATGTCAGTCTGCAAGTCTGCGTGTGCTTGTACTTACCTTTGTACATAAGTCGATACATTATCAAAATAATCAAAACATTTGTATAATGGACTAAAGCTAGTAAACTGAAAAATCAAAAACATGTGACCACTGCAACAATACAATTTTAAAGTGATGAGGCCGCAAATGCCAAGGGACTCCTATCCAATTTTTTAAATTTCCTAATTTGCCTGAAAATTTGTATCGGTCACCACACATTCGTTTGTTTTAATTGTAAAATGAACTCAACCTTGGATCAAAAGAATGAAATTGAATGATTCATTGAAATCGATTGTGTCCATATATAGATTACCACTCAGAAGATTTGAAAACATATCTCGGTGCTTCACTGTATACAAACAGCAATATTTCCTACTGTATAATAGAATGGTTATCATTGTGTTGTATTGTCGTTGGTTTTAAATAGAATTATTCATTTTATCCTGGGTCCCCTGTGGTCGGGGGGCACTCACATGTCTCGTAAATCTAAATTGCACGAACATGTTTCCTAAGAATACCACCACAGTATCCTTTGCTTGTCGTAGGAGGCGACTAAACGGTTGGATCGCTGGGCTGACGACCCGCATCCGTAAAAAAAATCGACTGTTTATAAAATCAACAAAAAGAAAAATGGATACCGCCAAAACAACACCGGACCCCCGCTCAAGTACCCGGATACGAGATTTAGGATCGGCACGTGGAACGTGCAATCACTTAGAAAACCAGGAGCGTTGGAGGGTCTAATCACGTGCATGAAAGAGTATCGGCTGGAACTCGTTGCTCTTCAAGAAACTCGCTGGCCTCAAAGTGGAGACCATGTGTCCCAGGGCTATACGTTGTTCTACAGTGGAGATGACCTCGGAAATCTTGGAGCTGGATTTCTTCTTGGGCCGCAGGTAAAGAAGGCTGTTTTGGATTTTCAAGCAGTCAACAACCGATTGTGTATGCTTCGCCTGCGCATGAAGTTAGCCAACCTGTCGATAATTTGTGTACATGCGCCCACAGAAGTCAGCCAGCCCCAAGATAAAGACTCATTTTACAATGACTTGGACGATCTGATGGGATCTATACCCGAACACGATGTTAGAATGGTAATTGGGGACTTTAATGCTAGAGCTGGCAGAAATCAGGCCGACTTGTGTGAAAACATAGGTCCGTACTCCCGACACGAAACATCGACCGATAATGGTGAGAGAATGATGTACTTTGCAATTGCTCATGATCTTAGAGTAGCAAGCACATTCTTCCCTCACAAACAGATACACCTAGAGACATGGACACATCCTCGCAAAACATCCCGGAGCCAAATTGACCACGTGTTAATTTCAAAAGGGCGAGCTCGGGTTGTGCAGGATGTGAGAACTTATCGGTCAGCAACCAAATACGTAGGCAGCGATCATTATTTGGTCGCTGCAAAGCTACGGTGGAAGTTTTCGTACAAGTCTGGGAACACAGCGAAACGGATGGAACGTTTCGACTGTGAAGGTCTGATAAACGAAGATCAAAAGAAACGATATCAGGATCTTGTCAGCGACAACATTGAGGGAGCTAATTACCAGTCTGACTGCGTGAACTCTGTCTGGGAGGTACTGAAAACTTCGGTTGTCAGTGCTGCTCAACAGACTTTAGGTATCGTGAAAGTCAGACCCAAGAATGATTGGTTTGATGACGAGTGTCGTCTTGCAGTTGAGCAACAAAATATAGCCCATAATGAAGTGCAACAACGTCTCACAATCGCGAGGAAAAACAAGGCTGCTCTTGCAAGAAGGGCAGCTAAGCGGATTTGTAGACGGAAGAAGCGACAATGGTGGAAGGCCGAGGTTCTGAAAGTACAACAACTCAGTAATGAGCGCAGTTCGCGTAATTTCTTTAAAGGAATTACTGGACTGAACCATACTTTCAGGCCTACGTCAACCGCCATTCGGGACCGGGATGGAAACCTCTGTGTCAACATCGACGCAGTACTTGACGCATGGAGTGGAGACTTTACTGACCTGCTTGATGTCCATCATGCGTCACAGACTGTTGTTGAGCCACCTCTAATACAGACTGCGGAGATTTGCACTGAGGACCCATCCCATGAGGAATTCACTAAAGCCATGCAGAGATTGAAACGAAACCGTGCACCTGGAGTGGACTGCATTAATTCGGAGCTCTTGATATTCGGAGGAGATACTTTGTGGAACTGTCTTTTCGACCTTATTCGATTAGTATGGCGAACCGAAGTTATGCCTGATGAATGGAAAGTGGCCGCGATATGCCCCATCTTCAAGAAGGAAGACCGCTTGAAGTGTGAGAATTATCGCGGTATAGCTCTCCTTTGCACAGCATACAAGTTACTGTCATACATTTTATTGGATAGAATCACTCCTCTGGCGGAGGGCTTGGTTGGTGACTATCAGGGAGGATTTCGTCCGAATCGATCAGTCACTGATCAGGTCTTTTCGCTGCGGATGATTTTATCTAAATATTATGAGACATCCATCTCCGTACATCAGGTTTTCCTGGATTTCCGGCAGGCCTACGACTCGATCAATCGAGAGAGTTTGTGGTCTGCCCTGGAATACCTAGGAATGCCAACAAAATTGGTACGACTGTGTAGGATGACAGTGACGCAGTCTCAATGCTGTGTTAAAGTTGAGAACAGGCTATCGACAATTTTTGCAGTTAACTCGGGTGTTCGGCAGGGAGATGCTCTGTCCCCGATACTCTTTAATCTCATGTTGGAGTACATCTTTCGTAAAACTGAAACACCTCAGCGCAACATCTTATATCGCCAGTCCAATCAAGTGCTTGCATATGCAGATAACATATGCGTGATTGGACTGAATAGCAACGGAGTGAAAGAAATACTTGATCCGCTTGTAGAGTTTTCAGCTTCTGTTGGACTCCAGATCAATGAGTCCAAAACGAAATACCTGATCTCTGGTTTTAGAGACAATGGCACACCAGATTTTAGTAGTGGCCACCACACGTTTGAGGGAGTGAGGAGGTTCAAATATTTGGGCTCTCTTATCACTCACGATAACAGTGTGGGTGAGGATGTTAAAGTGCGGCTGGCAGCTGGCAGTCGTTCTTTATATCCTCTAAGGCCACTGCTAAAATCTAAACACTTATCAAGTGCCGTGAAGCTGAAGCTTTACAAAGCGTTGATCAGGCCCGTTGTTATGTTTGGATGTGAAAGTTGGGCGCTGACGGATGAGTACGAGAGATGGCTCCTTACATTTGAGAGAAGAATCATGCGTGTGATTTACGGCCCTAAACGCGAAATAGATGGTACATACCGAGCTCTGTACAATTTCGAGATCAGAGATCTGATGACGATCCCCGATATTGTACATGAAGTTAGATCTCAGCGAGTACGCTGGCTCGGTCACGTTCTGCTTGCTGATCCGGAACGAATTGTGCAGCGATCTCTGAAAGGAGAGCCACCATATGGTAGGCGCAGAGGTCGTTGCAGGCGACGATGGCTCCACGATGTAGAGAACGACTTGGCCTCTTCAGATTGTCTAAGACAGTATGAAGACCAAGCTCAGGATCGAAACCGTTGGAGCCAGATTGTTGATTCAGTAAGGGGCCAGTAATGGCCTTTAACACTGTTATTATTATTATTATTCATTTTATCTGACATAAATCTTGTTTTGTTAACAAAATAATAAAATTAAATTTTTTTTATCATTTTAAAGATTACACTTGATAGTTTCTATATTTTTGGGGTTTGTATTGTTATGTAAATTAAAGGTATTTTAAATTTTTCTTTGGTTTCTCAGTATGTTTACTGGTTTATTTGTTTTACATATATGAATTAGAGATGTGATTAATTGTTGTACTGGCAGAGTGAGTGGGTGGGTGTAAGGAAAAACATTTTTTGTTCACTCTAACAATATTGTATAGTTTCAACAGATTGTTTATTTTAATTGCTAATTCTTTGTGGGTTAGTAGGTTTAAGACAGAGATAGATTAGTTTTCAATATATACCACTGAACATGAGTGATAAGACTTTGAGTGGCTTTGTTATACATAATATTACATTTAGTGTTTGGTTGGGTAACAAGCATTAGTCTTTTTTGGGATGATTCTTAATGTGCGGTCCCATAATTAAACAAAATGTGTAGATACATGATTAATAATACAAATCAAATTCAGGCAACAATATCAAAACATTCACCATCCCCTTCCATCGATTTGTTTTTTTTTTTAATTTCATGGTGGTCGATTACTTATTTATTTACAACAAAAGAAAACTAAACTAAAAGAAAAAATTTTAAATTAAAAAAATGAAAACAAAAAAGTGACCAAATTAGACCCTTGTTAAAAATTATTATCCGTGTCCGGGTGTATGTGTGTGTGTATGTGCGTATATGAATGTATATATAAGACTTGTAAAAAAAAATTAAAAAATAAGGAAAATTTAAATTTTATGCAAAAAATTAAATTATAAATGAAAAATAAATTTAAATTTTCTTTAAATTAATTTTTACCTTTTATCAAGAAAATAAAAACCAAGCGAAAAAAAAATTTGGGAAGAAAATCCATTTCACTTTGTGATAACGTTTTTTATACATTATACATATTTGGAAAAATATACAACTTTAACAATAAAAAAAAATAACAAAAATGGGTATGGTTTTTCGTTATTTTCTTTTGCGTTTTCTTCTTCTTAATATTCCGTTCTCTTAAATTCAATTATAATGAAGTAAAGTGATGGAATACTTAAGGAACATTTTGTTGAATTTAATTATGGGATAAGAAGTAAATGAAATGGGCATAAGATGACATTTATTTGAAATATTAACCGTTTTGTATGTTTATGCTTGCCGCCTTTTTTTTGTAAGGTTAATTGAGATTTAAATTGTTTCGAGAGAAAAGTTTTTTTTTCTTTTCGGTTGTTTGACTAAAAAAGTTTGTTGTGGGATGTTTCTTTAGAAATTGATGGCGAGAAATGTGAAGAGGGGATGTGACGGAGTTTATAGAAAGAACAAAATCAGTTTGTTTTGTTCATTTCTTTTGGGACTTATTATGTATTATAAATTTATAATTCATTTTTGGTAAATTCCATATTTCATAGATATAATAAGTGTCTGGTATAATAAGCCCCTTATTTACGTAATTTTTCAATAGAGGAGATTTAGGCTGTATATCTACAATCCCCATTTCATCGGTGTATGTACCCACCAGTTCTTTAACCTTAACGTTTTATTGTTTTACGATGACGTTTCGAATTAATCCTGGGATACCTTAAAATTTAAACTTTCATAGTTGGAAACGGAATTCAATACAATTTTATACTAATCTGATATTTGCTTTGTGTGATTTATGACAAGTCATAGAAATTAGTTTAAATTGGGTCCTCCTGCCGATGCTGTTTCACTTTCCAATAATACGTTATGTCAGTTTGTATTTTTTGTTCCCGTTAATAATAATATAACTAGACTTATAGTTTTCTTGGTTGTAACAAATTGCATTCTCAATATCGTATTTTCAACTATTGTTTTCTTAGCAAGTAAAGAATTTTTTAGTGCAACTGTAAGTATAAGTTATCGCTGTTTCTGTGACAAATAATTTTACGTTTCTAAACTAAGTACAAAAAAAATAAAAATTAAAATTGGGCGGATTTACTCCAGCACTCAATGCCACTATCGGGTCATTAATTTAGAAGAAAACTTTTCCGGTAAGTACATTTTAATAAGATAGGGCCACGGTAAATGATCAAAGGAATACAATGTATAACTTTTTTTAATAACCCAGGTACGTGAAATTGCAGTGCCATAAAAAATACGCGTTTGTTAGAATAGCCATTCGTGTGAATGAGATAAAAATCTTATGAGGTACTCAATTTATTATTTACCATATAAAATTGGAATATGGCAGAATTTATGTTTATTATTGTATACCAGTTATACTCGGCGAAGCGTTGCTGTGGTCATCTGGTTAAATGGAAAAGAAGGTTATAATAGGAATGGAATGAATTTAAGGACATCTTCACCTTTGCAAGGTGCTGTCAAGATTGATACTTCTACGACGTTGCACATTAATTTTGTTACTGCAAGCCGTTCGTAATCATACCTTAGCTTTAGATTCCAATTTTGTGAATTACCTGATGTTCTTCAATGTTAATGTATAATTATGATAAAAGCAAATAAAATTATTTTACTGTCCCAGATCCATTTGCGTTCTATGGCACGGATTCTGAGTACGAACCATCAGACAAGCTTTTTGGGTGCTTTTCTCAATAGCTGGCGAAGAGAAGAACCGAAACGCCAAAAAAAAAAACCGGGAAACAAAATAAAAACGCAGCCGAACGTTTAATTCCGGCAAAAGAAATGCAAAATGGATATTCATCCAAATGCCGCCAAAAATGGCAAGAACATCCATTTCTATGAACTCGCAAGTAAAGAATGTCAGTGGGACTTTCTAACCAAAGGAGTTAAGACGGTTGATAAAAAAATCACTAAAATTTCTTCGGGCAATAGCCGAAAAAATCATCTCGCATATATTTCCTTAACTACACTTGCTATATCCTATATCTAACCAGGTAGTAGATATTGCACTTTCTAAATTTGCAGATGGCGGAATTGATAGACGCGGTAAGATAATATTGTTACGGTACTGATCTAAATGTATTAAATTTAAATTCTTTAATAGGCAAATATGTGAGATCGGTGAATGAAGTTAAACAAACTTCAAAAAATTACGCTTTAGAACATATATTTGCTTTTCCTGTAGTAGAGCCACAGTGTGTACGAGCACATACAGTGAAATGGATTCAATAAAGCCCGATTAGGTCCCAGATTGTCACAGAACGAAAGTACCAGGATATCTTTAATTATAATTTTAACCTAAGTTATTATTTAAGCCCAAAAAAGATCAGTGCCACGATTGCACTAGTTACGCCAACATGTCCCGTTCAGATAAAAAAAATAATAAATTGAATTTTGAAGCTCGTAAAAATGAAGCTCGATGAATCAAAAATATTGATAAATCTGCCGCTATTGCACATAATAATATAGTAACTGCCTGTTCCGACTTCCAAAAATTGTAGTGTCCTTTTAGTGAAACCGCAGCATCTTCTTTTATAAAACAATATTTAACATACACAATTTTACCATATATAATTTGGCTAATCGTCAAGGGTTTTGTTCTATCTATGGGATGAAACCATTGCTGGCCAAGGTGCGTCTGAAGTGTCCAGTTGTTTGTACAAATTTATTTTGGAAGAAATAAACAAAAATAGTGCACACAAATTTATATTTTGGTCAGATAATTGTCCCGGGCAAAATTAAAATAGGATACTTTATGCATTCTTGGGTGTCACACAATGTCGATATCCATCATAAATATTTGGAAAAGTGGCACACGCAAAATTAAGGAGATTCTTTGTATTCAATTATAGAAATATGTCGCAAACATAAAACTATTTATATTCCAATGCCGTATTATAGACTAATAAGAAACGCAAATGGTAATGGACCTTCCTATGTAGTGCATGAAGTAGAATAGAATGATATTTTTGTTATTTATCAAATTCATACTTTTTTGCTAAAAATATAAAAAACTGAAGAATTTTGGACAAGCAAACCGAGAGGACTTAAAAGTACCAAATCTGTTATTGGAAAACTTCCATTGATTGAAAATAATTTGCTGTAGTGCAGCAGGTCAAAATGAACAAGGTGTGTCTTTAATGAAACTATACAAGCTGAAAAGACCCAATAACACCTACAACTGAGTTTTGTGGGCGGGTAGTGGCTTTCCACTTTTACTTATAGCCATATTCAAAAATACACATGTCAGTAAATGAAATGACAAGTAATAAAATAGATCATTTCTTGGTCGGTAAGAGGTTGCTGAGATCGTTGGGGAATGTTAAAAATTAAACTGCGCTTGGCATCATTCATAATATTATGCGAATTGTTAATGGAATAAATCACATTACCTCTCCTTCATCGAATTCGAAAGAGTTTTTGATTTGATTTTAAGAGAAAAACTTCTATTGATTGAAAATATTTTAAATGCCTGCAGGTCAAGATGACCAAAGTGTATTTGTTCAAATACAGTTACCATGCCTTTGATGAATCTGTACAAGTTAAAAAGACCCGCAACTGAGTTTTGTGGGTGGGTGGTGATTTTCCACTTTTCCTTATAGCCCTAATAATTCAAAAGTACACATGTCAGTAGATGAATTCAAAGTAATAAAATCGATCACTTCTTGGAAGTGGCTGAGTCCAATACTGAAGGCAAGTAGAATTGTTAATAGAATAAATCACCTTACCTCTTGTTCATCGAATTTAAAAGAGAATTTGATTTGATTTTAATAGAGCTGACATTTCGAACGCTTTACTAAATCTTAGCTAAAATCCTAGAATTAATAATTCTCAATAGAAAAATACAATTTTATAGAAACAGAAGAATAATTTAAATTTTTAAATTTTTTAAAATTTGAGGTTTAAAAACCCAAATTTTTCAAATTAAAATTGGATATATAAATTTTAGTTTAAGAAATTCAGGAATTATAAATTTCAAAATTTGTACCTAAATTCCAGATCAGAAACAAAGACATACTCCGAACAAAGACATACTCCACATTTTAAGGATACAGTTAAATTACAAATTTTCAATTACGAAATTGTGTATTTAATCAATTTATATTTTTAAAAATTCTTAATTTCAAAATCCAATTGCTAAGTGACTTTTGAATTTCTAAACCGAAATATCAATCAATAGTTTTAATTCGTAAATACTATGCACGTAAAATATTCTAAAATAATCAATAAAATTCAGATTTAAAATTAAAACTTCCAAATTCTATAACCCTAGACAGATAGATAAAATTAGATAAATTTCGAATTCTTAATTTAAAAATTACATCAAGAATTTACACGAGGTTACCAATTTCTGAAATATCGCAAAATTCTAATGTTGTAATTTCAAATTCTATAATTTTATAAAATGTAGGGGTTCTATCCATTTCAACTTCTCAGTTAATTATTCATAATTAATATTCATAAATGATATTTCAGTGATTTTGCATGTCAAATTTTAAACAATTAAGTTCCGAACATTCGACATTTTAGAGTCGAAGTAAGATTACTATTTTTCAATTCCAGAAAAATCTAATTTGTAAACTTTTTTCAGGATTTTGAAATATATATTTGACTTGCTAATTTAGGAAATAACAGTTGTATATTTTATTCCGTTTTTAACTTTTTAATAAATATTTAAAAACTAACTAACTGGCGGAAAAATTATTCTTGTACGTCAAATTAATTATGTATTTCCAAAATCCATTAGTTCTTAATTCTAGAGAATTTAAAAAGCTTTTAACAATGTAGGTTATAAGTTTTAAAATGTATAAACATTAAAAACATTCTGCATCGCAAAATATATAAAAAAAAATTAAATTTTCACCGAAATTTCACTGAGAACAGTATTTCTTAATTCCAGTATTTCGAAATAAACTAGAATCCCAATTCTAGTTTGGAACATGACAATTGCATGTTTTTTATGCTTTTATTTTTTGAAATTCAAAAATCAAAATGCAGGATTATGTATGTCAAATTTTTAATAATTAGTTCCAAAAGCTTCAAATTCGTTCTTCTAGATTCGAAGTTCTACTAGAATAAAAATTTTAGATTATAAATTTTAAATTCGAAAAGTTTTGAACACGAAATTCTAATTTCAGAAATAAAATAATTTAAATTTTTAATTTTGATGCTAAATCGGAATTTTTTAATTTTCAAATTTTACTAAAAAATAAAATTGATTTAAAAATTAAAATTTCAAATTCGGAAAATGATTGCACCAAATTATTGTTAATTATAGAAATTTGAAATCCAGAATTCCTGTTGCAATTCCAAGAATATTCAATTTCAGTATTTTTTTGTTTTTGATTATTTCTTTATTCAGAATTTCGAAAAACAATACATTTAGAAATTTAATTTACAAATTAACAGTTGTAAATTTTTTTTTTTGGTTTACTGTATTTTAAAATTCTAAGTTTGTCAAAATTCGAAATAAAAGTGCTTCTAGGTTCAGCTTTTAATAAATGTTTTATAACACATCTGCAGAATTTAAAATTCACGGATTTTTATTTCAAATTTTAAATAATTAGTTCCAAAAATTACAAATTTGTCATTTATAGAAGCGAAGTTCTAGATTCAAAATTTTTGATTCTAAATTATCGAAAAACCCTTGCATCAAATTTTCTTAATATCAAAATTTTGAAATTTTGAATTACTAAATTTCAATTCCAGGAAAATAAATTTAAATTATTTGCCATAACTTTTTCTAACAGAAACGTTAAGTATAAATTCTTTAACCTAGAAGTACATATATATTTTTTGTTAAAAGAAACTAAAATTTTCCGGCTTCGGAAATAATAAAAAATTAATTAAATTTTGCATCGAATTCAGATTATATATAGATTTAGTCAAATTTAATTTGGAAAATAATAATTGAATATTTTATTAGTGTTATTACAGGCCCCTGTGGCCGGGGCACTCTTATGTCTCGTAAACCTAAATTGCACGAACCTGTTTTCCAAGAATAAACGGTTGAATCACTGGGCTGACGATCCGCATCCGTCAAATAATAAGCTACTTACACAGTTAACAAAAAGAAAATTGGATACCTCCAAAACAACATGCTCAAATACTGCGACACGAGATTTAGAATCGGCACTTGAAACGTGCAGTTACTTATTAAACCAGGAGCGTTGGAAGGCCTAATCACGTGCATGAAAAAGAATCAGGCCTTAAAGTGGAAACCCTGTTTCCCAGGGCTAAACGTTGTTTCATCAGAAATTTCGGAGCTGGATTTCTTCTTGGGTCGCAGGACAAGAAGGCGGTTTCGGAATTTTCAATTCCACCAAAATTTTATTATTTTTAAATTTATTGAAGATAAAATATCTTAAATTAGAAAGGTTCTTTCTTACACCAGGTTTTCTTAGTTTTAAAAATTCGATATTCCGAATTCCTAATTTTCAATTCCAGGAAAATCTTATTTTAGAAACCTAAGTTTAATTCTAAAAATATTTTTTAAATAAACTATTTAAATCAGAAATGATTTAATTATTTAAATGAACACTGCCTCTAAAATTTAAACCAATTCTAATGAATTTTGAAAAGTATAAATTTCGAGAAAACTGCGCAAACTGTATTTTCTATTTTCAGAATTTGAAATACAGTACAAATTGACGAATTTAATTTTGGAAAAACTGTATCACTTTTTATTTGACTCTCGTACTCCGTCTGCGCCCAACTTTCATATTCAAACATAACAACGTGCCTGATGAACGCTTTGTAAAGTTTCAGCTTCACGGTACATGATAGGTGTCTAGATTTTAGCAGTGGCCTTAGAGTGTATCCTCTCAAGCACGACGAAAGCCAGCCGCGCTTTAATATCCTCATCCACACTGTTATCGTGAGTGATCGGCAGGGCTGGGCATTGTCGCGTCATCTATTATTTTCTACATAGACTATTCGTAACAGTAGGTAAGGTGTTATTTGACCAGATATTTTGCTGACAGAATTTATCAAATAGGCGCAAACCGAATTATCGAAGACACGTGATTTTCAGAACACATAGTTTCAAAATTCAACACTTATATTTGTGATCCAACTGCATTGTCAATAAAATAAATGGCCAGCTCAAGTAATGCCATACCCGATTTCCTTAGGATTCATGCGATCCGGATGGCGTCAGTTTTATAATCCCTTTCGATACATTTTAATAAAAATATTTTCATAATCTATCTCTAGAAATTTAGAATCGCATTTGAATGTCCACAAAATTAGATTTTATTTTTTAAAACTCTGACATTAATGTCAACTATCCTATAATGTAAATCCTAAAAATGTATACATGTGCAAGTGAGAAGTTTATTCGGATAAAACCATAAATCTTATCATTTAACCGTTATGTGAATTGTCTACAACTTATGTATATGTCAATTGAATAAATTTCCAGAATTTCTTTGGAAATCCCCAGGAATCTAATACCATAATGCCGATTATTCCAATATGTCATTATGGGTTGAAGCTAACTGAAAAATATTTCAATTTTTAAAAACACCAGATTGGGAGGTTTAGGACACTTAACAAGATATGATCATGTATTTCGATTGAATGACTTTTCCGAATTATTGCCCTCCTAATCCCCTACTTTTTTAAAAACTAAATTAATTTTCGGGTAATTAGAACCAATAACATCGTGGTACATATGTCATTATGGTGTTATTATTAAAAATTGGTGGTAACCCACGAGGATTCCGCGCCCAATGTCTAAAAGGCCCATGCATTATGGCGTTAGTTTGGAAATTGTTTTTGTGGCTTTAGCGAACAGATTTAAGACAAATTTCACATATACTTATCAAATTATTATTTCTCCTAAGTAAACGAAAACCAATTGCGAACAAATATTAAATAAAGATCACTGTAAAACCATTATCAACGACCCTCTTCTATTTGTAATTTCAACATGCAAAAATGTCGTAAGTTGTTGACGTTGTCTTAATTGTCGACGTTGAGAAAAAAAAATTGCCAAGTAATCTACATACACGTAATCTACCTCGCCCTTCCCTGGTGATAAGAGAGCCCAAATATTTGAACCTCCTCACTCTCCCAAACGTGTAGTGGCCAGTACTAAAATGTGTGCCATTGTCCCTATAACCAGAGATCATGTATTCCGTTTTGTACTCATTTATCTGGAGCAGAGATGGGCATTTACGCGTCAACTATTGATTTCTACGTTGACGTGTCGACAACCCGTAGACAACGTAGATAATGTAGATATCGTAGACAATTCGTAGAAAACCTCGATAATGTAGTTCACTAGTTCTAAACTACGGTAGCCAGATTTTTTTTAAGTTTAATGCGATTCGGGTGGTAATCTTTTTCAATGTATTTTAATATCTTTTCAATTTAGGTTAGGTTAGAAAAGTTCTAAATTAAAAAAGCATCCCCTAATCAACGGCGTTACGTATCGCGTCAAGGGCTAGATCTACATGAGGCTGTAGATTTGCTCTATAATTAATAGCCCAGAATACCGAGCACATAAAAAGCCGAGGAAAATTAGCAAACGATAAATATTGCTTGAAAACGAAGGTAGGGGTAAAAAAACACGCTTTTCGAAATTTCATTTTTTTAAACTTATTTGAATTTTAGTAAATGTTAAATTTTATTTTGAGTGGATTTTTTTAAGTGAAATTCAAGATAACTATGGAGTTGAGTTAAATAACGCGTGTTGCAGTCTTTTTAACGGATAGATTGATTATGAAATAATTTTTTGTTATATTTGATTATGATTGAGTAGACTTTCAAAATATATAATTTTTTGAGTGGAATTTTTTAGGTTAAATTTAGGGTATAATTTGTACTATGAAGTTAAGTAAAATTTTAAACGCGATTTATAGATTATTTGAGTCTAATTTAAATTTTAAATATTTACGCATATTTGAGTTTGCTTTGAAGTATGTATACATTTTTTGAGTGGATTTGCTTAAGTGAAATTCCAGAGTAGAATCTTAGCATGAATTTTAACCAAAATCTGTAATGGTTTTTTAGATGAATTGTATTAGTTAGTGAAAATAATGTAATTTGCAACATAATTTGAGTGTATTTTAAATTTTAAATTGAGTTAAAAATCAAACATTGGTTGAAAAAACCAATTTTCTGTTATTTAAGTTTGAGTATAGATTTTGAATTATAATTTAAGGTATAGGAATTTGAGTCAAATTTTAATTTCACTTTAGAGTGAGAGATAAATTAGTATTTAAGCTGAATATGAACAAAAGTTGAGTGCATTTTAAATTATGTTTAATCGTGTTTGTATTTGTATGGCTTTAGAACTATGTTGAGTGGATTTTATTTTGTAAAATTCCAGCTTAAATTTCAGTATGGGCTTGAATCAAATTTTAATTATAATTTAAAGAGTATATTTCAACGTAGTTTTGTTACTCAATATTTAGTAATTTAAGTAAAATTTGAAAAAATGAGAAATTGTGGTTGAACTTGTGCAATGAGTTGAATTTGAGGATATACTCATGCACTCTAGCTATAATGCTTATAATCTGAAATAATGGTTTGGCGAGTGATGTGACCCAAATTAGCATATTCTATATACTGTTTCGAACGTGTGACCTGCTTACAGCAATCATGGCAACCAAAGTAAGTAATAATGCTTTCTCATTCGGGAAGAAAATGTTGAGCACATTTTATGTCGATGTAATTGGCCACAATTTCCAGATTTTATCACTTGGAATGGTGTATAACTATTACTTGTAAGATTATGTAAGTGTAAAGAATTTCGATGCATTTAGTTTTTAAAATCTGGTTTTACAAAACATGCGGAGAGATAAATCGGCATAACGCATATGCATTATTAATTAGAAGTAAACTGTTGGTGGCTACTACAAGCTGAAAAACAACGCCCTTTGACCGCGTTAATCTGTGATGTGGGATTATAGTTGACAAATTGGTTCGCCCTACTGTATTGCCGCGTCGACAACCTGTATAGACAACATAAACAATATCGACAACGTCAATAATGTAGACAATTTTATAGTGTGATTTTGTAAACTAGTTCTAACTACGGTGCCCAGATTATTTAAGGATAACAATATACGATACGGACGGTGACAGTTTTAAATTATCATTCAATGCAGTTTAATTTAACTTATCCTCTCAAAAAATTATGTTAGATTAGAAAAATTTTAAATTATTATATTTCCATAATTCATCTCTAGAAATTAAGAAATTTCTTATCTCAATGTAACCTAGATGACCTGTTTTAACTGGTTGTTTTAATTACATTGTTTAATTATCGACGTTGAAACAAAACACTGCCCAGTAATCAACGCTATATTTTACGTGATACAAATGTGTAGATTACTTTGCATAATCTACTTCGCCCATGCCTGATCTGGAGTCCATCAGAAGATGAAAACTCTACAAGCTGATCAAGCAATATAAGAAATTACCCGAACCGCACTCATTGCTGAGTTCTGGAGCTTTCAGAACCTCGGCCTTCCACCATTCTGGCTTTTTCCGTCTACTAAATCCGCTTAGCTGCCCTTCTAGTAAGAGTAGCTTTGTATTTCCTCGCGATTGTGAGACGTTCTTGCACTTCACAATGGGTTTATTTTGTTGCTCAACTGCAAGACGATACTCATCATGAAACCATTCATTCTTAGGTCTAACTTTCACTAAACCTAAAGTATGTTAAACAGCACTGACATCCGAAGTTTTCAGTATACCTCCCAGACAGAGTTCACACAGTCAGACTGGTAATTAGCTCCCTCAATGTTGTCGCTGACATCATCTTTATATCGTTTCTTTTGATCTTCATTTATCAGGCCTTCACAGTCGAAACGTTCTATGCGATTCGCTGTGTTGCACCGCCATAGCAATTTATTATAGTCCAATCGTTGTACTTAATTTATTTATTGTTCATTCAACATTGTATACGGTCGCATAAATTATTTCGCGTTTACAATTTTGCCAATGCTGTTTCAAACCAAATAAGCAATTTTGGTTCTCGAAAATTTGAACAAAATAAAACTATTTTCCACCTACATACAAATATTAACTATACACAAATATCACATATTATGGCAATTTGTGAACATACATACATACTTCATTAGTAACGCAATCATAAATCATTAATCATTTCGACACCCATACAGTACATAGCTCTTACATATAATTTTCAACCCTTTACTTGTTTTTTTGCCGCCACCACCACATTTATTGATGATATTTTGCAAATAAATCAAATTGGCACACTGATAAGAGGTACATATTTACCCATTTATCGAACCAAATTTACACACTCAGTCATATGTATATGCGTACGCACATATTGCTGACAAATAAATCAACTTATTTAACATGTAATACAACTCACGTGATATACATGTCATATCACGTGTGAGAGAAATTTATAACAAACATGTTGTACACATAACATGATACACGGCAATAAATTAAATGTATGTACGTATGTATACATATACGTATGTACATAAAAATGTTCGCACTTTCCCAATTCAATCCATATATCCACTTTCCCATTTAGATATAAACCATTTTCATCTCTATATGTATATATAGACGTATGTATATATATGAACCATTTCTGTTTGGTTGCCACTATATACAGAATATTAGTACTCTAACCCCCTAAATGTATTTTTCATTGTGTGCTAAATGTGAAAAATGTAGCAAAATAATAAGAAAATGAATTAAAATAATAACAATAATCATGGAATATAACAACAACAACAACAACAAAGATATTAATATAAAAATGTTAGAAAACGACGAAGAAAAGAAAAGCTCGAAAAAAGTATAATAAAACCTGACAACAGTATAAAGGAAAAATAGGAAAACAAAAAAGGAAAATAATTTTCTTTTCTATTTGTAATGTGTTATGGGGTATTTTCATTTTTCATTTCATTTAATGTTATATTTTCAAAATTAAATAAATTAACTTTTTTTTTGTTTGTTTAAGTATTTGTGTATGAGCTTTCTATTGTTATCTTAACGCATACATATTTTATATATATATGTTTACGTTGTCGTGTGTGTGTGTGTGTGTGGGGCATATATAAAAGCTCGTGTATATCGTCGAATTTGTTTTCAGCGCGAACCCCGCTGGTATATGGTTTCCAGCACGTCATGTTAGTTTTGCATTTAATTGGACGCAATTAATTGTGCCCAGATACAGCCGTCGTAGTATATTGAAATACACAAAATAATTACAATACATAAAAATATTTCAGCCTCTTGTTAGCTATTCTCCAATTTTCAAATTAAAATACAAGACAAAAGCGCAAAAGTTTTGTTGTCGATAAGACAATAGGAAAAAGATTTTAATTTTAACAATCATCATTATTGTATTTAATGAGTCAGGCCGTTTTTTTTGTTGTTGTTGTTGTCGTTTTGTTTATATACGACATTGTGTTATCACTTTAATTTAGAAAAACACAAAGTGGGAGGGAAAATCGAGAAAATATTTTAACACGACAACAAGTAGAATACTATAACAATCGTGTTTGTCTTTTAACATTTTTTTTTTTTTATGGAGGGTGATAAACAAGTGGAGATTCTTTAAGATGTATACAGTACATACTTGATTTTTATGACACGATGTACGTAGAAGTACGTTATTGTTTGTGCGGAAATCAAGCGTAATTTAATTATTTGGCTAATTATATAAAAACTGTTAAACAAGATGAAGGTTAAGACATCCCCTCTATATATATAAATTGTTTGAGCTATTCTTTATGATGAATATAAAGGCAATGTATACAGATTATTGAATATAGCATGATAAAGCTTTATTTATGCTAATGAGATTTTCTGGGAAATGGTTATCTGTTTTTATTTTTATTTTAATAAGACAGATCAAAAATTCAATGTACTGATTATATATAATATATAGGATTTGATTAACGAGTCTTCTGAGATATTGGTATAAATTTTTTTTAAAAATCTCATTTTCAAACTATTTGCCGATGGATTAAAATGACTAGTTTGTAACGAATGCAGCGTATACAAGGATTGCGCCTTGGAACACCAATTTTCACAAACTTTTCGCAGCATTTGCGGCCGTATTTCGCCAATAACTCTTCGAATGTTGATTTCCAGGTCTTCAATTGTCTCTGGTTTATCGACGTAGGCAAATGACTTTACATAACCCTAAAGAAAATAATCTAATGGGGTTAAATCACACGATCTTGGTGGCCAATTAATTGGGTCATTACGCGAAATTTTTCTATCATCAAAAGTTTCTTTAAGTAAATCAATTGTGTGTGGCGTGTGGCTCCGTCCTATTGGAACCACATGTCAGCAAGATTAATATCAGCTAATCGAGGTACGAAAAAATTTTTAATCATCATACCGCTCACCATTGACAGTAACATTCTGACCATCATCGTTTTTGAAGACATATGGACCAATGACTCCGCCAGCCCATAAAGCGCACCAAACAGTAATTTACTGTGGATGTAATTTCATTCCTACCATTTGGTGGTTAGATGCCCATCGTTCAGACAGACGGTGTCAACATTGTGAGAAAAAGCACCATACATTACATTATTGCATTCGGAGAACCAACACAAGAAACAAATTCAACAAATAGTGATAGTGAATAAGTATCAAGAGAACCAAGAGTTTCCGCCGTGGCGAACGTAATTCAAGTATGGAGGGATATGCATCTTACCTAGGGCTCTACTTGATTGTGGGTCACAGGTAAGCTTCATTACTGAAGATTGTGCTCAAAAATTAAAGCTGCGCCTATTTAACTCACTGGGAACGGTCAGCGGGGTAGGATCAATTCATTTAGGTCCAAGGATAAGTGAAGATTGGGTTTAATGTCAGAAATCATGGGCGTTATGAGCTAGAAGCATGCGTGCTGAAGACCATCACCATTCAAATTCAAACGTATGATTTATAATCACAAAATATCGAGTTACCAAAACAAATTGAAGTGGTCGATGCTGAGTATTGGAGAAAAGCATACATGGACATTTTAGCGGCGAGATTCTCTATACTAATACTGCAAACTTCGGACGGATGGTAGTTGGACGAGTGAAAGATGATATAAATAGTGTAGCACTCACAATGATAATCTCCGAAGAGCCACCTTAAGTTGTTATTGATTGCCCTCTGAAACGGTTTTGGGAAGTAAAGTCAATTACAAAAACCTGCACAAATCTTATTGAGAAAGAACCTTACAACCGAAATTGCCACTCTCTTTCGGTTGCTGTATAGCGTGTAACGACGATTTGCCAGAATACAAAAAATTATATACCGACTTTATGAAATGAGACCTTGCCCTTGGGTCATATGGGGGAAGTTTCAAAACTAGAATTGAAAAACCTAAGATGTTATATCGCAGCGTATTACGTACGGCGTATTACATATGGACAGTAGTAGAACCAAAATTGGAGTTTTGTTTGATCAGGAGTGACTCTCAACGAATGTTTGGCAACAGGGCCAGTGATTCAGCCACTGAACAAATTTGGAGTTTAGTTCACAGATGTGAAAGTTGGATGCTGACGGACGAACTCGTGAGATGGCACCTTACATTTGAGAGAAGAATCATGGTTGTGATAAATGATCGATAACGCGCAGAAGACGGACATTCCGAGTTCTGTACAATATCGAGATCAGAGATTTAATGAAGATCCCCTGCAATACCCGGAATGAATGAAAAAGAATTCAACTTTTAATGTTACGAAATGGTTCATATTTGAAAATTAGGCGCTTATGATTTGTCGTGTAAGCGAGTTACGATACTATTATAAAATTTTCATGAAATGGTCTATATTCAGAAAATGCTGGCAATATTTTAACTATCACACACAGCAAGTCAATTTTCTTCATTGCTATAATGATGATTTTTCCATTGGCGTTTAAATTATGTCTAATACTTGAAGCAACTGCCCTACTAACTCGTCGTCCAAATTCAGCAAATGCTGGTGAAAAAGGTTTTTTTGAAAGTTCTATAAACGGTTATATTGTATTATAGAAATTTAAAACTTGGAGCACTCGGAAAGTCAATTCACTGTGAGCAGTACATGTTTGTGATTATTTTGTTTCCTTCCCTTCTGTCCCTAATTTCATTCCGGTTTTTATTCCTATACTTTATGTACATACCGAGCTCTGTACAATTTCGAGATCAGAGATCTGATGAAGATCCCCGATATTGTACATGAAGTTAGATCCCAGCGAGTGCGCTGGCTCGGTCACGTTCTGCGTGCTGATCCGGAACGAATTGTGCAGCGATCTCTGAAAGGAGAGCCACCATATGGTAGGCGCAGAGGTCGTTGCAGGTGACGATGGCTCCACGATGTAGAGAACGACTTGGCCTCTTCTGATTGTCTTAGACAAATTGTTGATTCAGTAAGGGGCCAGTAATGACCTTTAACACTGTTAATTATTATTATTTTATTCCTATTCACAGACAAAACAGAGTTTCCTGCCGTTCTCACTAGAATCTGCTTTGGAAATATTCTTGAATAGTTAAGACTTTTGAAATTTAGAAGAATGTTTTAAATAAATGTATCGTATTTAAAAAATCCTCTTGCCTGTGCAGGAGTTATTGAATTTGAGTATGTAAACGAGAAATAAATAGTCTTATTTCGCTATATGGATGTCGCTATATGAACATCACGACAATGCCCAATTTCCGCCGTCATATAATGTCACCTTTCGGCACAATAATGAAGTTCTGTTCTGGCTTACCTCTGGCTTACTGAAACTTAACTGAGCTATTTCTTAACCGATTCTGATGACATCCGGCATGTTGGATTGAAATGGGATCATTTTCATCAAATTTTCGGATAAAGTTCTAGAATATTACTAATTTTGCACCATGGGCCCAGGGTGTTGCACAATGCGCCCAGAGTGGCATTGAGTGCAGAACCTGCTTGGGTTCCAGCCAACTTTAATAATAAAAATTGAGGGGAATAAAAAATTATTTTTGTACCATATTGTGGAATAGGGCCAACTGGAATGAAACTAGGATATTTTTGTAAAAGTTAAGTTAAGGTAAATTTAATTTAATTTTAACATTTTTTTGTTTTTGTTTTCAACAGAAGGCAAAACTGTGCAAATCGGATAATATGTATTATGATGCACTAATTTTAAGGACAAATTTTCATAAAAAGGACATATTTTGTTACATTAAGCGAATGAAAATTCTTTTAGAAGTGATGATAGTTAATATTAATCAGTGTAAGCCGCATATTCGAAAACTATTCTAAATCATATTCAAAAACATATATCAATAATCATGTTAGAATTTTCCTTTCAACCGAACATGTTTAATTACATCATAATCGGTTATCGAATAATCTCAAAAGAATTTCGTATTCAAAAAATTTTTAATCCCACTTTTTTCAACTCATAAATCACTTAAAAACGCTATATCCATCCAACATGTCTAATTTCATTATAATCGGTCAAGAATGAGGCTAGTTTCGTTGGTCATTTTCCATAATCACAATAATAATCATTGTTTAATGCCATTACTGGCCCTTTACTGAGTCAACTATTTGGCACCAACGGTTTCGATCCCGAGCATGGTCTTCATACTGTCTAAGACAATCTGAGGAGGCCAAATCGTTCTCTACATCGTGGATCCATCGTCGACTGCAACGACCTCTGCGCCTACCATACTGTGGCTCTTCTTTCAGAGATCGCTGCACAATTCGTTCCGAATCAGCACGCCTGCAGAACGTGACCGGGCCAGCGTACTCGCTGAGATCTTACTTCATGTACTTCATGGTCATTTTCCATACCTTTAAGATGTCATTTTGACTATAGTAAAGAAATAACTTTGTTCCGTGGCCCAGTTTCCATCCAACATGACCATTGTTAAGCTGAATTGCCATCACGATTCGTAATGAATTGCTTGCGATGAATTCCTGTCGCGATGAATTGTTATCGCGTCGAATTGATTGCGACGAATTTCTTATAATGAATTTAATACGAGAAATTGCAAGCAAATTAAAGGATTTAGTAAAATTTTGCAATAGAATTTTCTCACTTTTCCGGAAATCGTATTTTTTTAAAATTGGTATCATTTTTCATTTTCTTGCAAAACACGTTTTAATACCACGACCTACTCTATTTTTTTGGTATAAAATTATCAGAAATGGAAAGAAAACGGTTTGGGCCGTCTTTATACCTAGAATACTCATATAATACCTCTAGCCACAAATTAAATAACTATTTATACTGCAGATAGAAACCTACGAATAAGGAAGTTGCGTACCAACCCACATCGTATTTGTATACATAAATGATGAAGTCAGTAGGATAATGCCTGGATAAAACGATTGCGAAACTATTCAAAAACTTGAAGTTCAGAAACGTCTAATGATGAGTACACTACAAGAATCTCCATCAGGACGACGAATCGAAAAAATCAGATTTACCAAATTTTGATTGTTTCCTCCTGAAAACCGTGTGCAACTAGGAATCAAATAGAATATGTTACAAATGGAGAGATATCGAAATACCAAGATTGCATTTCATCTATATTATGTGCAGAGCCTAAGCCAACATGTTATATTATAAAATGCAAGAATTGTCCAGAGTTAAATTTATTTCGAGAATATTTGAGAAACGCGTATCTGGAAAAGGACTACGAGGATGCTGATTAATCATTCAGTCAATGTATTTCAACTGACAGATACCATTTGTAAAATTATTTAAAACCGTCAGAAGATTTTTTGGATTAATTCATCAAGAAGCTGCGGAAAACCTGATTCCAAATTACTACATTTCACGTCAGCAATCTAGCTATGTAAAAAATATAAAAAATATTCTGAAGCCTGTATCATGTGAATTTGCATAAAATTATTCATTTTTAATGCAAAACGCAGCGCAGGGTTTTCATTGGAATAATAAGCAAGCAACTATTCATCCAGTTTACAGAAATGTGAACGGGAAGTTGCACTACTACAGCTTCATTGTTATATCCGATTGTCTTAGTCATGTCACAGTGGCCGTTGTGAATGGCATTTTCATACCACAGTTCATGGAAAGGGTTTGTGCGATGGAGTAGGAGAGCCAGTTTCACTGATGAATATAATGGCACCATAACAAATGCAGCAGAATTATTTAAATGGGCTAAAACTTTAAAAACTGATATGGTTGTTGAGTTTTGTTCTGACATTGAATTGAACCATAAACGGAGCTCGCGATTTTCATGCAATTTTTCCTTCAGGAGAAGGTTATTTAAATTTTGAGAAATATTCTAATGGTGAAGACTATATGTTAGATTTAAAGCGTAATTATTTAAATTTGTAAATTAACAAATATATTTCACCCTCTGTAACTTAAGCAACATAAACAACAAAATCCAGTTTTACAAAACCACGAAAATTAAAACAAAACTTCCGGCTCCATATGTTGAATTTGCGATTTTACGTATTTTTCACCGCTTTTACAAAATTAAAAATTTCTATGCTATGAATGAATTTTATTATAAATATTTCACAATTGGATTTTTTCTATATTTTCCAAACCTCAAAGATTCCCGTTGGTCCAAATAATCCGAAACCCACGGAGATTTCTACTATAGGTGGCACAAAATTTTAAAAATCTTTCAACGGTAAATTCTATAAAAAAAATAATAAAGTGCTCTTGACCACAACGTTCGTTAACGTCCATTAAGCTAACTGTGCTCTGAATTATTATTTAATAATGGCACCACTGTAAACAATACGAGAGTAGACGAGAGTTGGACGAAGAAATTTTTCAGCACTCCTTTCCCAAGCGGAGCGCGCCAAGTGATCTCTTGTTGAAAAGCAATCAGCCCAGAATTTGGGATACGAGGAATAATTACAAGTCCGGTAAAAGTTACATAGACCGATATAAATAGGGATGGGCGTTTACACGTCATCTAATATTTTCTACGTCGACTACCCGTAGACAACGTCGATAACGTAGTCAACGTCAATAATGTAAACAATTTCTAATGATTTTGTAAATTAATTCAAAACCACGGTGACCAAATATTGTTAGGATCAGTGCGATACAGGTGGTAACAATTTTATAAAATTTGCTTCAATGCATTTTATTTCAAAAAGAACGATCATATTACGTAGCTATTTTTTCTTATAAAAAACTGAACGCGCACATTTTATTCTCTTTGATCTAGGGATTATATTATACTTACTTACCTTCTTAGAAAGTTAAGTTAGGTTAGAAAATTTTTAAATTATTATCTCTAGAAATGTGAAATTTCAATGTTCACAAAATTTCATTTAGAATTTCAGTTCGAGTTTGGGTTCAGGTTTTATTTTAGTGAAGAAAATTTCCGTTTAACACTTACTTTTGTCACAGGGATCATTAACACAATTAGGGCAGCTTTATATACAAATGGGAACCGATGAACTTGCGATTGGAATAGCACTACAACTTGCCGCAGCTTCGTTTTGTATCGTATGAAGAATTTGTTTCTGAGCGTTGATTGTGTTGCCGTTGCTCAATATTAAATTATTAAGTGAATATATTCCGGGATTTAACAATTCATTATTAATAAAATTATTCTCTCGTTTAATAACATTTGCATAAAAGTCCCCAGCTAATTTTTTACTCTTACTATAGGTTTCAGGAATAGCTTTTTTCATTCAAGAATAGCTTTTTTACCATTTTTCATTTATCTATTGACTTTTTTATGAATGCGGAACTGAACTAAGAGTATTCGATACTGCCACTTAACAAGTATGGGCCACGGATTTAAAATGCTTCATATTTGAATGTAAATTAGCTAGTAGTTTTAGATCTTCCTCTCCATTGTCTTGTCTAAGGTGGGAATTACTATCTTCGTCTTCATCTTTCTACAACTGAGGAATATCAAATTCGTTTTTTAGCAGTTTTACCGCTTTTGACATATTTTGCTCTTTGTTGGATGTCCCTATATAAATTTGGCTTAATTTTATGTTAAACGAGTGTATGACGTCAATTATTGTATTTCCTAGGTAATTTGCAGTTTGGCGATCAATAGCCTTGCGCATATTTAATTTCAAGCCGCGGTGGAAAAGAAGGTTTCAGCGTAGAAAGAGCAGCGAAATATGACACAACTGTGATAAAAAACTTTGCAAAAAAATTATAACTTGCAATAAAAATAATCTGGAGATCCCTATGATTAAGACCTAATATTTTATTACATTCCGCTAACACTATAAGAGCTACTGTGTTATTAAAAAGCCAAATCGTTTAGTTAACCAGAACTTATCCGCTATAAACCAAGCCTCACTACCCTATATGATCAAGTTTTAACAAAATTCAGTAGGTGAGTTTTGATGGATGACAAAACGTACGTGAATTTGAAACAGTTGGCCGGTGAAAAATGGTACTTTACCAAATCGAAGCAATGGTCCCGCTAAACAAAGGCACTAGCCGCGTAGATTACACGCCGTAATCTATATCGCCCATCCCTGTTAGTGAGTGAAACATTCATTAAAGCGTATATGTATTTCCTTTCGTGGGAGTACTTTATTTGGATAATTCATTGACAAACCATCAGCAAGGGATACACCTACAACACATAAATGGCCAATAATTGGTTTTTTGATATTGCCTCCAAATGACAGCTCCATCTTAATCATAACTGTAAACTAATATAAAATACGGTAAACCTTAATTTTTAAACATAAGCTTTAAAGCGTAATGTGATCAGCGAGCTTTTAGTTTAACAATGCTAATTATATTAGAAATTGTTCATTACAGACAAAAAATATAAAGTTTTTGATGTGTAGATGGCCAGGGCCATCAGACCTTTAATTTTAAAAAAACGAGCTTAAATAACTGAAAAAATACAGGGAAAAACCATCTTTTCATATAAAATGTAGTAAAATTTATTTATTTTAGACCTGTTCAAATTATGGTTCAACGTTTTTGATTGTCGGTAAAGTTTAATTTTTAATAGGAAAGTGGAATAGAGATTCCGAAATTTTTGTGCCAATAATTTCGTGCAAATTACTTTGATTCAACATACTTAAAAAATAGATTAAATTAATTTTGAACCTTCAGTGAAAAAGTTCGAAAACTTTCTCTACAGTTTAGATTTGTTGGTTTTTCATTAATTTAGTCCATATGGAAACCAAAAATAACGAAATTGAAACCAAACAATAGGGGATATGTGCTATCATTATTTGAAACAAAACAAAATTTTCTATATTTCATAATCTAACAGCTTAACAGTACATAGTTTCAGACATTATTAATAAAACATGAATATATACTTTTTGCTTGACATGTGTCACATTTCACCCAACACTCAACAATGTATATGTACATACCTACATATATGTATATATAGAAACAAAGCTCTAATGCGTAGCACATTATGTGCTGATGACAAGAATATTTTCTCAACGCATTCATAAATTATGGAATTAAGCCTTCAAGTCTTAATCCAAAATAATTTTTTTCATTTTTTATTCTTTTTCTGTTGTGTTGAACAAACCCACATAAAGTCGTTTATAACCACCGTAAAATTTATAATACCAGTAAAAAAAATAAATAAAAATAATTGCCCTTACCTTAATTCCCATATAATCTTAGAATTAAAACAATAAAAAATCAATTTCGAATCAAATTCCAAGAAAATTCAATTAAAAATTTCCTTTTTATTTTTTTCAGTTTTAAATTTTTTTCTTTAATTAAATTTAAAAAAAAAAAGTTGCTAATTTTTTTGTTTTTGTTTTTTTCATTATGTCGTACGTAGGTTGGGTGGTTGCGTGCATCAGATCAAACCGTATTAGCATTGCAAGGCCGAGTCGTCACCCATAATGCGCGGATAAGTGTTGTGCACGAAGATTTGCATACGTGGCGATTGCGCATAAAACAATTACGTGAAACCGATCGGGGTTGTTATATGTGCCAAATAAATTCGAGCCCAATGAAAAAACAAATTGGATGTATCGATGTACAAGGTGAGTCTTTTTTTTTTATAACGAATATAGCTTTCACCTCTGTTTTATAAACAATAAATACCCGCAGGAATTCCCTAAACAATAATTTTGATTGTTGTTGTTTTGTTTTGTGCGAAATGTCATTATTTTCTTGTAAATTTCAGATATTATAAGAAATCAGTATGTACGTTGGTTTGGTATACCACTCATCGTAAACATACGATGAATGGGAACAAAAAATGCCCATCGTCATCAAATCGACATACATACACACAAAATTTTCACTGTAAACATTTTCCCGAACTTTCGTTTTTTTGTTGTTTTTTTTAAAATTTATTTATATTCTTATGAATCTTTATCATGTTTTTGTTGTTGTGTGAAAATAGATAAAAACATAAAAATAAATGAAAATGATAAAAATTTATGATAAATGGAAAATTGTTGATTTTATGTTTCTAATGTTGTAAGTGTGTGTGTATATGTATATATTATGCTATACAATTTATTATCGCATTCGTGCTTTTTTGTTTTTGATTGGGATAGTTGTTGGAATTTGAAATTAAAACAATTGGAAAGGAATTTTATGATACCGATGATCCCTTGGGTTTATTGTAACTGAGTATGTAATATGTGTAATATACGCGGTTTTCGACACGTAAAACGTTACGTAGATTACTTCGCAGTGTTTTTTGTTAACGTTGACAATTAAAATAATGTCAACAACCTACCTATCTATAGCCTGATAAAAATGATACAGCATTTTTGGAATAAATATTACTATTTTCGGAACAGGTTGAGGCGTAGCTGGAACTAGATTACATATAGTATTGGTAGATGTTAAATAACCTGATCGGAGTCTGCTGGTTGTTGATCTGAAGCTTCCAAGAAAAATTCGCCTGGTAATTTTAGTGGTTGTCCATAAACTAGTTTTTGGTGTAGCTCTCTTAAGCCAAGAAGAACTATTGACAGCTGCAAACTTCAATGTATTGTATCGCCTCTCGCTTTTAGAGATGATTGTAGTGGGCGATGAAAATGTGCAACCATTCCGTTATATTGCGGGAGATAATGAGTTCAGAAGCTTCATTAATACTGAGAACAGCTTAGATTGGAATTGTGTTTCTTGATCTATAATAATGTTTACAGGCACTCCAAATCTTGATATATAATGTTAGACAAAAGCTTTTGGATGCTTCAGGCCATCTATAGTGAAAAGATTTACAAAAGTTAAAATGTATGCATATACATTTGATGGAGGAAGTAGTCCAACTCATGCTCAAATGAGTGTGTTAAAAACGACCAAAAGACGGTTTAAATTGTCGTAATTCTGATTTCGTGTGGTTAACGTCTTTGTTCATGTTAGGCTAAAAGCAACGATCCGTTATTAATTTTAAAATTGTGCGGACACTAGGATGTGAAATATTATGCAGTGCGGCGAAAGCTATAATAGTTGTTCTGGAAGATAAGGGAGATTTTCTAGTTTCACAATAAATACATAAACCTGAAAATGAGAAGCACTCAAGTTTGTAAGATGAACTTCTGAGGCGAGTGGAACCAGAAAATAATTTCTGACGTTCCTCATCTTCTGTAATTTCGAAATAGATTTGAGATTTAGTGTTGAATGTCCGTTAGAATTAAAACAATAAAAAATCAAACTGCGAAACAAAATCCAAATGACGGGCTTGTCGTGGACCTCTCTTTATGTTTTGGAGCTTATTGCTTATTACGCTTGTAAGAGGTATAAATCAAGTAATCGACCTTTTACAAGATATCGAAAATGTTTAACCGCTAAGTATATGACGTGTAATTATACGAGTATATCAAATGCAGAATACATATTTCGTTTCGGCTGGTTGTATCTTTTTGAAGAAGAATTCTAGAGATTCCCTACATCTATTTTTGGTTGCTGCACGACTGATCTGACTGCGGTTCGATCATCTAAAGCATGACCAATTTCAGTCTGACTAAATACTTCGTTACACTCTTCTGATCAAGTAAAATTTGTTGCAGCATTTGGCTGTGCATGAATCGGCGATAACAATTCAGTTAGGTTTGGTACAAACCGATGGTAATAATTAACCATGCCAATAAATTGCTGATTTTGGCGAAATTCCGATATCGCTTCAACTCTTTCCTCGGATGGAAATATTCACTTAGGGGTAATTTTGTGACTTAGAAAGTTAAGAGAATTAACACCAAAAACGCATTTTATTTATGCTGTACTTCTGATTTGGAAGCTAGAAAAATATCATCGATATATGTAAGTGCAAAGCTACGATGGAAGATTTCGTAAAAGTCTGGGAACACAGCGAAACGCATGGTACGTTTCGACTGTGAAGGTCTGATAAATGAAAATCAAAAGAAACGATATCAGGAACTTGTCAGCGACAACATTAATGAAGCTAATTACCAGTCTGACTGCGTGAACTCTGTCTGGGGGGTACTGAAAACTTCGGTTGTCAGTGCTGATCTACAGACTTTAGGTATAGTGAAAGTCAGACCCAAGAATGATTGGTTTGATGACGAGTGTCGTCTTGCAGTTGAGCAACAAAATATAGCCCATAATGAAGTGCAACAACGTCTCACAATCGCGAGGAAAAACAAGGCTGCTCTTGCAAGAAGGGCAGCTAAGCGGATTTGTAGACGGAAGAAGCGAGAATGGTGGAAGGCCGAGGTTCTGAAAGTACAACAACTCAGTAATGAGCGCAGTTCGTGTAATTTCTTTAAAGGAATTACTGGACTGAACCATACTTTCAGGCCTACGTCAACCGCCATTCGGGACCGGGATGGAAACCTCTGTGTCAACATCGACGCAGTACTTGACGCATGGAGTGGAGACTTTACTGACCTGCTTGATGTCCATCATGCGTCACAGACTGTTGTTGAGCCACCTCTAATACAGACTGCGGAGATTTGCACTGAGGACCCATCCCATGAGGAATTCACTAAAGCCATGCAGAGATTGAAACGAAACCGTGCACCTGGAGTGGACTGCATTAATTCGGAGCTCTTGATATTCGGAGGGGATACTTTGTTGAACTGTCTTTTCGACCTTATTCGATTAGTATGGCGAACCGAAGTTATGCCTGACGAATGGAAAGTGGCCGCAATATACCCCATCTTCAAGAAGGGAGACCGCTTGAAGTGTGAGAATTATCGCGGTATAGCTCTCCTTTGCACAGCTTACAAGTTACTGTCATACATTGTATTGGATAGAATCACTCCTCTAGCGGAGGGCTTGGTTGGTGACTATCAAGGAGGATTTCGTCCGAATCGATCAGTCACCGATCAGGTCTTTTCGCTGCGGATGATTCTATCTAAATATTATGAGACATCCATCCCCGTATATCAGGTGTTCCTGGATTTCCGGCAGGCCTATGACTCGATCAATCGAGAGAGTTTATGGTCTGCCCTGGAATACCTAGGAATGCCAACAAAACTGGTACGACTATGTAGGATGACAGTGACGCAGTCTCAATGCTGTGTTAAAGTTGAGAACAGGCTATCGACAAGTTTTGTAGTTAACTCGGGTGTTCGGCAGGGAGATGCTCTGTCCCCGATACTCTTTAATCTCATGTTGGAGTACATCTTTCGTAAAACTGAAACACCGCAGCGTAACATCTTATATCGCCAGTCCAATCAGGTGCTTGCATATGCAGATGACATATGCGTGATTGGACTGAATAGCAACGGAGTGAAAGAAATACTTGATCCGCTTGTAGAGTTTTCAGCTTCAGTTGGACCTCAGATCAATGAGTCCAAAACGAAATACCTGATCTCTGGTTTTAGGGACAGTGGCACACCAGATTTTAGTAGTGGCCACCACACGTTTGAGGGAGTGAGGAGGTTCAAATATTTGGGTTCTCTTATCACTCACGATAATAGTGTGGGTGAGGATATTAAAGTGCGGCTGGCAGCTGGCAGCCGTTCTTTGTATCCTCTAAGGCCACTGCTAAAATCTAAACACTTATCAAGTACCGTGAAGCTGAAGCTTTACAAAGCGTTGATCAGGCCCGTTGTTATGTTTGGATGTGAAAGTTGGGCGCTGACGGATGAATACGAGAAATGGCTCCTAACATTTGAGAGAAGAGTCATGCGTGTGATCTACGGCCCAAAACGCGAAATAGATGGTACCTACCGAGCTCTGTACAATATCGAGATCAGAGATCTGATGAAGATCCCCGATATTGTACATGAAATAAGATCTCAGCGAGTACGCTGGCTCGGTCACGTTCTGCGTGCTGATCCGGAACGAATTGTGCAGCGATCACTGAAAGGGGAGCCACCATATGGTAGGCGCAGAGGTCGTTGCCGGCGACGATGGCTCCACGATGTAGAGAACGACTTGGCCTCTTCAGATTGTCTTAGACAGTATGAAGACCATGCTCAGGATCGAAACCGTTGGAGCCAGGTTGTTGACTCAGTAAGGGGCCAGTAATGGCCTTTAATACTGTTTATTATTATTTATATGTAAGTGCAACCCTCTAACTACCTCGTTCACGAATATTTGAAATGTCTGAGCAGCATTGCGTAAACCAAAAAACATTCGTGTGAATTCAAATCAACCAAAAGGAATGGTAATTGCTGTCTTAGTAATATCTTCTGTAGCAACATGTATTAAATGATATGCCCTGCCTAGGTCAATTTCAGATAATATAATACAACCGGCTAGGAACAGTGACGGTGTTTAATCTCCTATAATCCCCACATGGATACCTTGTCAAGTTGTATCTTATAATTAGAAGGCGTATTCTATAAACTTGTCGCCACCCATAAAGATATAAAATCACTCTAGGAATTATCTACATTATTGACGTTGTCTAGTTTTGTGTTAAAGGTTTGGTATAATGGATTGAAAATAGTTTACTGATGGGATAAAGTTATCAACGTAGACTAGTGAAGCAAAATAAAATTGCCGCATGTTTTGTATAATATGTAAAGGTTTAATTGGTGGTGGTTAATCCATTTGGTGCATATTATAGTTGTTCAAATGTAAGGAATTAAGCTCATTAAAATTCAATATCGATTCCAATCAGATCAAATTCACTAACTTCAGTTAAATCCCATTATTACATTCTGTTAAAATACAAAAAAATTATTTGCAGGCTGGCACTACCGACGAATTGAATCGTTGCTTCTATGTTACTTCAAATAGAAACGGTTCGTGAAGCGTACTACGTGGAGGAACTTGTCATCCCAAAGACTAAACTGCTTATAATGCACGTTATAATAAACAGCCATAAAGCTTTTGATGTCGTAAGTTCAGGTAACATATTGTCTGATGAAATTAAGAACGAAGTTTGATTCGATTAGGTTAGGGTGGCTGCTTCACCACACTTTGACCGGTAGTAAGTGATACCACAGAGTATGACTTTCCTTTCATCGCTATTAGAACCAATCAGAACTACTTAAGTAGCGTTAGAAATTTTGAGCATAAGGCTATTCGAGATTTGAGAGGTTGTTCAAACTTTACTTACCCAACTGCTTATCCTTTCCATGTGCTCTTCCTCCTCCTTCAAACAGCTTTAGTAAAAGTCATTTGGGTCTTCCAGACTCAGCCTACTTGCAGGTTCTTCTAAAAGACAATTTCTTATAAAGATCGCCACAAATATTCTTAATTCTGGTCTACGCAGGAAGATAATATATGTGAGGGTGTTAGTGCACCTTTCATTTGTGAAGGAGGGCTCATTCTAAATTCCAGTTTAGACACCGTAATAGGCCTCCCAAAACATGTTCTTTCCGTTTTCATTTGGCAACTCATACCGTCTCGAATTCATCCGCCCTGCAGTTCCCCATGACTATCCAGATGATGAACGCTTCTGTCATAATGTCCGTTTGCATCCTGCCTCTCTTGCTGTCAACCGATTCCAACTCATCTTGAGACCGCTGCTTTTTAGACAGTTTTCCTAGACTATGCCACGGAAATTGTCTGTTCTTCTGTAAACTGCCCTTCAGGCAGGGTTCACCGCTCATTTGTCTAGTATTGTAATCGGTGACCAAGGGTTTTCGCAGCGTCATTCGTTGGAAATATGTCCTTTTAGCCGTTGGTTCCTTTCGATGCCAGGGAATTGTCAACCTTGAGGTAAAATTTTGATTTTGTATGTAAAACTATAAACGTAATATTCCAACAAGTTGCGGAGAAACATAAACCTTCTGTGCCGAATTCCGTCTATGCAGGTAAGGCTATTAACAAATGAAGGTCGCCTAGTATCCAGAGGGCTGCGTATCCGACTGAGTTTTGTTAAATGTGCCCTAAGCCTGCTAAATTATCTTACATGTTAGTGCAGCATATTCACACCCACCCATTCAATAAAGAATGTAAACCTTAAAGCGACAGTGTATATAAAGCACGTGTAAATGTTGTTGATACGCTTGAAGTATGTTATAGATATGTTGCCGATATTAAATTGAAATGCGTCTAAAAAGATGATACTAATTACGGAAGAAAATATTGTAATTGGTACAAAAATGTAACTGAAATGAAAAAGAAAGCAATAACACTTGTGGGTCTTAAATAGTAAAGTAACAGTAATAAAATTGTACGCAAGATTATTGCAAAACACATAAATATTATAATAAATTAATTAATTAAAATATGTAATTTCACTTTATGGCGGATGAAATGAGTTTTTCGCTTTCTCTAGCACTTACGGGGGCGGCTGAAATGGTTTTAGCGGAAAATATTTTAATATTGTAGCTATCATAAAAAATATGACGGCAAAACAGATTTCAAGAAAAGGTATTTAAATTTTAATATACCTTTTATTGCATTCACATAGTAAAATACACGAAAAATTGCTTGTATTAGTGACAGACAATTTTTCGTGTATTTCACTATGTGAGTGCTTGGAAAGGTCGACTTAAATTTGTGATCAAAATTTTATTTTTTGACAACATTTTATAACAAAATTTAAAAAAGAATCGAAATCAGATTTTCATCGACCTTTCCAAGCACGGACTTAATAAACCCCACGAAATATTGTCACAGTGCAATATTTTTTCGATCTCGATGGATGTTTTTACAAACAACTTTTTTTGTGGATGGTCAACTCAATGGTGTGGGCTCTAAATGAATACCAACATGACGGATTACGCTTGAAAGGCCGCATTAGTAAAATCCATTAACTCGTATCGAAACTATGGACTCAATGTCCTGTAGGATTGGTTCCTAAAATGAGAATGTGAATAGATTTTCGTTCGTCAAAGAAACTTGATTAATCTATCGACTAATTTTTTTATCAAGTTTTGACAATTTCAAGTTTTCGGTTATTACTTTTGTTACACAAAAGTTTGTGAAGTCTGGTATTCTGTTATGATCGGTAGACCAATATGTTGGTTTACCCCCAGAATATAACCCACAGTTTAGTTCTTGCCCTGCTGCAAACAGGGCTTTACTCTTACGTGTTGATAGTCTCGATCCCCAGTACGTATTCTTAGCATTGAAGTCTCCCCCAATTAGGAAGTTGAGTTTTTCGGTGGTATTCTGTCGAATGGTATTTCACGGTTTTGCTTAAACTGAGTTTTTTTATTCCTCAGTTTATGCAATTCTTTAGCTATCTCGCATCCTCTTAGGGGTGGTAGTTTTCCCCAGTTGGCAGGCTTATGCTAGATGTCTTCCGGAGCATTTTACACATCTATAGGCTCTCTGTTACAATATTTCTGAGTATGGTTAAAGCCTTTGCATTTACTACATTGGGGCATTAAACCAGTGGTCTTTCTTAATGCTTCAATTCTAACCCTTATATTCAGAATATTTTTAATGGTAAAGAGGTTTTCTACTTTTTCTTTATTATTAAAACTCAGCATGAATAATTGGAGTCCTCTCCTGTTAATGTTGACCCTTTGATCAGTTTCCTATTTTTCTGTTTTTCAACCCCTTGCACTTTAAATCGTCTATTATATCCACTATTTTACAGGTAGCATGAAGACCTCTATAGCCAACACTTTTATCGGTCGGTTGTTTTGAGGGGGAGCCTTATCCTTGGGTTTGGCTATCTCAGCCTCTTCTTGAATTTTAATCATGTCATTTAATTTTGGGGATTGGTTTGGTCCTGCAGTTTCTGAGGACGATTCCGCTTTTCTTTTTTTAGAAAGTCGCTATTTACTGTTTTTTTTAAGGATCTAGTCTGTTTCGTCTCGTAATTCAGCTTCATCAGAGAAGAATTCTGGTGCAGAAGTGAGTTCTTGAAGTGCTTGTTTCTGGTTTCCATTTTCACTTCGTTTTCCTTTTCATATAGCTATACTAACTGAGGATGGTGGTGATCTTGGTACTTTTTAACTACGTCCAAAGGGGTTATCATTATTTGACTTTGACAACTCATTGTGGTCGCTGGATATCGACGACTGGGAGCCCACGTCCACATTCCACCAGATCGCCGGTATAGGGGTTCTGAATCCCTGAACCGTAAGTTTTTCTCCTACTTTAACACTCATGCTGGGTTTTTGTTGGGTAGCCTTCCTCTAGCATTTTAAACCTACTGCCAGGTATTAATAACAGCTGCTCCTAACTTGGAGGAGTGACGCTGACCAAGAAGCAGCCCAATGTGAGTCCGTCGTGCTTAAATTTCTTGTTCACTAGTTTTGGTCCGGGCTTGTCTTACTTATTCAAATCAATAATAAATTAAATATGTATAATAACAGCACAAATCACAGATAATCTTCAACAGATGGTGCCAAATGAGTTTTAAGTAATTTTTTAAATTTAAAAACATTTTCAGTAGTTTTATTGCGGTTCGTAGTTTATTATAGACATGGGGTCCAATGAAAATTATTGATTTCTTACCAAAATACGTTTTTATTTTGTTGCTCATTAGAAAATTCGTTCTACGAACAGTGTATTCATCTATGATTTATATACCGAAATGTAATATTAGAAGTGCAGATGTTACGTTCAGACACTTGCACATGTGTAAAGATACGTGATGTTTGAATAATGCATTTATTGGAAAAATACCAACGGCAACATTCCTATATAAATCAATTGAAGGAAATATTTGTTTAATTTGGATTGCTCAACATACAAATGGGTTTATCAAGCATTATTCCAAGATACTTGAACCCGTCCACACGTTCAATGACAACATTTGAAACCTGCAAAATAGGTACACCACAATGTGGTAAAAATGGGGAGTGAAATATTTTTTTTTTTTTTTTTTTTGGTTCCTTTATTTTACAATCTATCTCTTTAAGAGACATTCAGTAAACTTTGTGTCTTTTTACATTGTCTTGATCGGAGTATTTTTACCCATTGATAAAATCTCCTTACATTATAATTAGTTTAAATTGATATAACACATTTAACTACGATTGGGTCGATTGAATATTGAGAATTTAAAATTTAATGTGTTTGCTTGTGACTAGGATCTGTTTGGCAAATCCAAAATTTTGTGACGTTTCAGCCTTTTCCTCGTTGTGGAGTTGAGTAGTTTGTTCGCTAGCTCGTTTGGATGAATTGACAATCTTGACTGATACCTGGCACTGGAGTTCCTAATTTCTTCACGTATTGTTGGTACCTTTAGGTCCCGATGAATTATATCGTTTGACACGAACCACGGTGCATCTACTATGATTCTTAGAATTTTAGACTGGAACCGCTGAAGAATGTCCAAGTTCGAGTTGCTGGCCGTTCCCCACAGCTGTATACCATATGTCCAGATAGGTTTTATTATCATTTTATAAAGCAATAGTTTGTTTTCAATCGATAAACTAGATGTTCTGCATATGAGCCAATAGATTTTGGACAGTTTCATTCCCAATTGCTTTCTTTTTGTCCATATATGTTTACGCCATGTTAAACGTTTGTCGAGGTGTATATCTAAATATTTTACTTCATCAGATTGAGGTATGACCTGGTTATTCATCTGTATTGATGGACATGTGCCTCTACGCATTGTAAAGGTTACATGATTAGATTTTGCTTCATTAACTTTAATTCTCCATTTTTTCATCCATACTTGGATATTATTAATATTCTCCTGCAAGACTTCTGCTGCTTTGTTGGGGTCTTCATGTGATGAGAGTACTGCCGGGTCATCTGCAAATGTTGCTACAGTTACTTGATTGCTTGTAGGTATATCTGCGGTATATATTAGATATAATATTGGTCCAAGCACGCTGCCCTGTGGTATACCAGATTTAATTGGACGGATATTTGAGTATGCATCCTGATGTTTTACAATGAAATGTCTGTCCATTAGATACGATGTTAATATTCTGTAGAAATCATTTGGTAAGCATTGCTTGATTTTGTATTGTAATCCCACATGCCATACCTTATCAAAAGCTTGTGCTATGTCCATGAATAGAGCAGAACAATATCTTTTTTCTTCCAGAGCTTCTTGAATTGCTTGAACTATTCTGTGCACTTGTTCTATTGTTGAGTGTTCTGGCCTAAATCCAAACTGATGGCCCGGAATCAGATTTTTCTACAGTAAAATGGACTTTAGACGCTTAAGCAGTAGTTTTTCAAATAATTTAGAAATAATTGGTAGCAAGCTTATAGGTCTGTAGGACGTAACTTCTTCTTCGGGCTTTCCAGGTTTTGGTATTAATATTACTTGTGAAACCTTCCATTGTATTGGGAAATATCCAGTTCTAAGTATTGCATTAAATATGTAAGTTAGATATCGTATACCCTTATCGGGTAACTCTTGCAAAACTTTTCCTGTGATGAGATCATATCCTGGCGCCTTTTTAGGATTTAATTCTCTCTGTATAACTGTTTTTACTTCTAAGATAGAAAAATTCATAATTGTCAGATTCATTTGCAATGGTGATTCCAAATAGCTTTGAATGTTGTTATTCTCTTCGTCTGTAGTTTCTGAAGGATATGGTTGAAATACCTTTTCAAAATGGTCTGCAAATATTTCAGCCTTTTCTTCATTATTTCTCGCCCAGTGACCATTACTTTTACGTATCGGTGGAACATGCTGCTGTGGTTGTTTCAGCTTCTTGGTCGCTTTCCATAATGAATAATCTGTGTTTTCTGTTGGTGATAGTCGAGATAAGTATTCTTGTATTGATTGGTTTTTTTCATTGAGCAGCAACTCTTTTAACTGTTTTGTTGCTTTGTTTAGATTACGTTTATCTTCCGCTAGTCGATATCGTTGCCACTGTTTTCTTAATTTTCTTTTTTTTTTAATCATTTTCTTGACAATATTTGAACATCCCCTATCCTTTTCTTTGTCATTTTGTTCTGGCGTTGACTTCCAAGCTGCCGAATGGATACATTCATTGAGATGTTCAACTGCTTCATCTATATCACTCTCTGTCTTTAATTTGATGTTTATGTTTAGTTTCTCTGTTACATTATATCTGAAGAGGTTCCAGTCAGTTTTATTGTTGCTTAACATCGGCTGTTTCTTTGTATTCACTATCTTTGTACCCAAAGTGATTAAGACTGGCGAGTGGTCCGATGACAGGTCCAAGCACGGCGCAGCTTTAATATAATTACTGGCGATTCCTTTGGTGACGCAGAAATCTATGACATCTGGGATCTTTCTCCTATCACTAGGCCAATTGGTAGGTTCACTGGTTGAAACATGATGAAGATTATTTTTTTGGATTGACTTTAATAACTCACGGCCTCTTGTTGTAGCCAGTCTTGATCCCCAGTCTTGGTGTTTTGAATTGTAATCACCCCCTGCTATAAAGCGATGACCACCCAAAGAATTAAAAAAATGATCAAATTGTTCCATTTTTATTGTATGTTTTGGTGGGCAGTATATGGCCGAAATGGTTATGGGACCTAGCCAATCTTCTATAACTACAGTAGTTGCTTGTAGAAGCTCCTTCTCATACTTTTCTACTTCGTGGTGTTTAATTATGTTTTTGATTATAACTGTAGTGCCACCATGTGCCGTTCCATCAGGATGATTTGTGTTATAGATGCTGTATCTTGGTATTTTTAGGAAACTTCTACTGGTGTTATGCGTTTCAGATATTAGCATGACATCAATTTCTTGTTCCATCAGGAAACTTTTAACTTCTTGTCCATGTTGCGACAAGCCGTTGGCATTCCAGATTGCTAATTTAAGGATTCTGGACATTGAATGAGTGAAATATAATACATTTTGTTTTACTTACCTAGATTAACAGCTATTTTGTTGTAATTAAAATACTCCAAAAGTGTCTGAAAATGATTTTGCATATTAGTTAACGCCTGCGAACAATCACTGCAGTTATAAAAAATTGCATTATCGTCATCAAACATTCTGATTTGACCGATCAGCGGTAATTGGGCTAAATCATTTATGAAAATCAAAAATAATAAAGGCCCAACAACACTGCATTGCGGTACACCACAGTTGATGGTTAAGATGCTGCTTCCGACACCATTCATTACCACAAATTGAGTGCGGTTTTGAAGGTAACTATCTAGATGTTTAAACGATATGCCCCTAAAACCATAACAATATAACTTATCTAGAAGCAATCGATGATCAGTACAGTGAAATGCTTTATGTAGGCCCAAGAATAGACTACAGATATATTCTAATGCAGTGTCAGTGCCAGACCCCTGTCTAAAACCATATTGATGACAGTAAAAACAATTTATATTAGTAAGATATACTCCTATCATGCGATTTGCTATTAATTTTTTCAAAATTTGTCAAACACGGAAAAGACAAGGATTGGGCGATAGTTGTTAATATAGCATTAGAGTTTTCAGATTTAAAAATTGGTGATACTTTTGGTGAAAATTTTCAGGCAATTAGGATAAATCCCGGTTACGAACACTACATTAAATATATCAGCCAATAGTTGTGAAAAACTACTAGCGTTACGCTTCACAACAATGTTATAGTATAATCTTATCATACCCACAGCCCTTATTTTTAACTAAATTACTAATAATATTGAGAACTTCAGTGTCCTGGAGACAAAAAAATGGAATTCAGGTCAGTGTTTAGTTTGCAAGAATTATTCAAGTTATTGTTCATATTCACAGAGGTCGAAGATGTACCAACATTTACAAAGAATTTATTGAATGCATCAACAATACTACTCGGCTCTTTATATTGAATATCATTATATACAACAGATTGGACATTAGCACTGGCGTTATACTTCATAAACTGATAATCTGGCTTCCAGACTTCTTTTTGGTTTAACTTTTTGTAAATAATTTTGTTTGGCATGATATTTGAACGATTTGATTTTTTTGGTATGGAATTCCAACCTGCCTTTTAACACATGATTGTTTGTGTTTTGCTTGATTCAATTGGCAATTGTTAGAATTTTTTATTTTCACCTTAATCTATTTGGAATATTTATCAATCAGTTCATTTGAGTCCATTATATTTTTTAATGATCATTAGTAAAGTCAACTCTGGATTCCAAATATCAAATGAAGTTTATTTAAGAAATTCATCAAAAAGCCGATTGACTTTACTAAAATTGATAGTTTTCTTTTCTAAATGTCTAGTTACGTATTTCGATTTATAGATGCAAGAACTCAATATTGAGTTCAAGACACGGTTAATGTTTTGGAAACTGCAAATAGCGTAATCTAAAATATTCTCACTCGCAGATCGAGTAGCAAAAGTATTCGTAACAATCATACCATCGCTGAATAACGTAGAACTGAATGTAGAGACTTGACTTGAGTCCTTGTTAACGGGGATATAATTGACATTATATAAAAACATAACATTAGTTTTATAAAAGAGTCATTATTGAATAGGAAAAGGTTTATGCACGCCTTGCTAATTGGCATATCTCCAAAAAATTACAAAATAAATCCAAATTGCACACAAAAAATAAAATATTAAAATTCAAAATAATCTCTCGCATTTCAAACAAACCCGCCAACTATCTATCATCCTTTGATTTCTAGCACCGCAGAGATTTTCCGAAACCATTTTTTACACGGTATTGCGCACACAAAGTACTACATACAATGATTGATACAAACCACGTACCAACAAAAAAAAACCGAGTTTTCAATTTTTGAGGGTATGGATGTGTAACGCCGCGATTGTTTATCTATAAACTTTGCATTACAAATTTAAAACATTTTTTCCAGTTCCGTATTCTTTTGTTGTGGTTTTTCCTGTTGTGCTGTTTTTCACGTTGTACTATATATAGGCAAACATCAACAACGAAAATAACAAAAGTTTCTGGTTTTTTGATGGAAGGTATATATAACGTATACATACAGACATATATACTATAAAAGCTCCATCGCTCTCTCTCTTTCTCTGTCTCTCTTTTGTGTATGCGAATTAGTAACTATATACCGGAAAAATGGGAACAAATTTTTCCTAAAACAAAATACGAGTACATGACAGTTTTTTTTTCGTTATCACAAAATACAAATATTTACTTTATTGATAAGATCCTATATACACATTATATATTTGTTGGAAATTTTTGTACATTTTTGCGTTCCTATCTATATGTACTATGTATACACTTTTAGACAGAGCTTTTTTTTCTCCCACTTTTGAATAATTTCAGGCACATTGACGCTTTTGTTATTTTAATTTTTAAATGGATTTTTGTTGTTGTTGTATTTTAATTAAAATGAAATAAAAATAATTTTAAATATTTTATAAACGTATTATAGCGCCGGAGAGAGAGATACACGTCAATATTTTTTTTATGTACGTAATTAAACATAATACAATCCATGTATATATGTATGTATGTACGAGTATATATAGGAAAGGTGAAAATGGATTTTTGATTTTTAAAAGCTTGGATAGTAATTTTATTATTTAATAATTATTACTTTGTTGATAGAGATTTTTAACAGTTTTTAAAAGCTTTCAAAGTTTCAAATTAAAAGTTGATAACCATTTCTACATGTAGTGCGCGCCATTCTATACATTGATGCTAATAAAATTAATTTTGATCGTTGATAGAATTACATGCGTAATATCTGCACTTTATACAAATTATTACATTTAAACTACGCAGAAACAGAATTAAAAGTTACGGATTAAGCTTTTATAATAAAAAGAAGATATATAATTAATTAAAAACGAATTAACATAAAATTTATTTACGTAACTAAATATGTATACATATATTAATGATATTGTAACGGGGAACCATAATCTTCGATATATGTATATATGTATGTATTTATACGTAGCACGTGGTCACCCGCAAACATAAAACACTTGCGTGTTTTTGGATGATTATGGCACTCGAATGTATTAATTTTGAACCCTGCATTAACCCGAGCTCAGTCTTTAGAGGTATCTTATTTTGGTCGTGGGTTGATACCAATGTCATTGTACAGGGAGAGATAGATAGTAGATAAAATAGTTACATGACCCCGAAACTCTTCCATCATCTCAATGGTCTGTCTAACCAATCAGTTTAACCTAGTCACTCATTAGGGTGTGAAAGCATCCCAAAAACAAAATACACTGGAGAAGAATGGACGAATAGAAAAATTTCGAGAGAAGTAACAACATTCGTTAATTTAACTGGCGTTACCGTATAAACGAGCAAGATACATTAAAACCAAGAGAAGAAAAAAACACAGGTTTAAAAGCAATTTACGATGGAGAAAAGACAAATTCAATAAGTATTCTTATATGCAAGATAATAAATATATAAATAAATAAATAAAATTTTAATAACTCACTTACAACTATTGTACTTGATTTAACAAACTCGGACTGGGTACTGCAAATGGTCCCCTGGAGAACGGTTGTGCTGCTGCTCCTACAAGCTACGCCGGGTTGCGGCTTTTGCATATATCAGCAAACACAATTTGTACGAAGAATACAGGAATTATTTTTATTTTTGTACAGTTTCTTATTCAACACTTTATATTCACATACAATAGAAATATTATTTTATCAACCATTTGTCGAAAATGCCCAAAAATCAGCACATGGCGATACTCAATTTATGAAGAACACAATTTTATTTATTTTTAATTAATTTATTCCATTCATTGAGCTTTCTTTTTTTATTTAACTTATCAATTTTATTTAACTATATTTATTTAGGCAATACCTTGGTTTTTCTTTTTTTTTTGTGGTTTTACCATATTTTATTATGATCAGTATTTTTTTTTTTTTAAATTATGTTTTTATTTTTATATACTTGATGATCACCCAACTCTGTTGGTCAGTCGACACAAGAAAAGTGAACGATTCACCCAAAAAAAAATTTCCATTCTGTCTTTCTTCTCCCGTTTATATTTTTGTCTTGATTTCGATTATCAGACAAAACCCGGTTTTAAGCGTTCTATAGGCCACCCACACATATCTGCAATCCAAGTGACAACAAAAGCACGCGAATGTGCACCGGGAAACGTAAAAACAATTGTTTGCGGGATTATTATATCGTGAATTTATTTTCTTTCATATTTATAGTCTAGCCTCGGTAACAATTACCTTTAAATTGTTACAATATGATCCAGTTACGTCAACACAAGTTATTTTCAAGACAAATAAATTAAAAATTAAAAATAACGCCCTAATTTTTTTTCGAAATGGTTTAATTTTTATTTTAATTCAATAATCTAATTTTGAATCTAATAAAATTACTTTTTATTACTACTTTGAAGAAGAATTATGCCAGTGATTAACGGCCCAAAACGGTTCATACCGTACTTTGTACAATGTCGAAACTAGAGATCTGATGAAGATCCCTGACATTGTACATGAACGAATATCCCTCGCTGATATTATATTTTACTTCAACCGGTCCATGACTTCCATTATCGCGTTAAGTTCAGCTTGAAAAACACTGCGTAAGTCGGGAAAATGAAGCGCGAATTTGAACCTCTAGTTCCTCACATAATACCCCGCAGCCCATCCCTATATCTCTTTTTGAGCCATCCTTGAACAAGTTTATCGCCTCATTGTCCATAACCGTCTCATTTACCCAATCCTCTCTGGTGGGAAACTCATATAATATTTACTAGAGCATTAATCAGTATCATATAGCCAAAATAAATTGATATTGGATTATGTCTTAAAATATTCAATATTATTATTTTAATGAATTTAACGGTTAAATTTTAAAAGTATAATTCGAATAAACGTTTTAAAAAAAATCCAAACGGAAATATTCTGACAAGCTCTATATGTTAAACTCTTAAGCACAAATTTAATGATTTTAATGACGGGAAACCAGGATCAACATTTTTCAAATTACATTACAAATTAAAATATTTAGATAATGTAGAGTTGTATGGTTACTGGATTTTAGAATTGGTAAACATTATTAGTTTATTTATTATTTATCGAATCTTCCAACAAATATTTCCCAGAAAAGTGAGACCATGTGATCTGTCGTACTGCGTGATGAAACAACTGATTTATTGCGTTAACAGTGAGCCGAGCAACATCTCCAGAAATGTCGATATCAATTAACTAAAATTTACTAAATAAATAATTTTTTCTTGGATGATAAAATTTCTTGGGCACTAAATGAATGTTGTGAGGGTTGTCCACGTTTCCCATATGACGGGCCGCACTTGCTACATAAGCTACATATACATATTTTGCTTTTGGATAGAATGATTTTAGCAAGAGTACTTTGCAACATTAGTGGCAAACCCCATTAAAAATTCATAAACTAGGCTAATTCAATAACTAATTGTAATTAAACAGTAAAGTTTAAGTTTATAGAATTGTGGTAAGAAGAATATTAGGACACAATCTGTACAGTCTGCTAAGGTCTGAGATAATTTTTTTCATAGAAAATATATTTTGAATCCAAAGAATTAAGAATCGATAAATTAAATTAAATTTCGGATCTGGCATATGTTATGTACAATTAGCAAAGAAGGTAAAATTGTTAATTCAAAGTTTACGGTGCCTGAAATGTAAAAATAGAATTGACTTTAATTAATTATTCGATTTGCGAAATAAGTTTACAGAATTTTGAAGAAATAGCCATTTCGAAGTTAAACTTAAAAGATCTGAGGCAAGAATTTAGAGGCAAGAAATTATTAAATTTCCAATCTAGATACTTTAAAATAAACGATTCACTTTATGGACACTATGGGTGTATAGAACTTTGATGTTAAAATGAAAAATTTTCTCTTAAAATTTTAATCTATCTTAGCTTTAGAATGTTTATTAATTTAAAATTTTAATTTTGGAAATCTATATTTTATATTTAAGTGGCTTAAGATGCCAAATAATTTTAACCTTATTGTCAAAATATAATTATCGTTATGAATTTAAAATATTTAATTATAAAATTTCAAAATCAAAAATTTAATTCTATATAGGCACAAATTTCAAATAAATATTAAAATCTAAATTATATAAAGTCAGAAACAAAAATTTAGTTTAATAAAATAGAGCACTTCTTAGAGAATATTTTTAATTTTTTGAAATTCGGAATTACATAGATATCAAATTTAATATGTATTTATAAATTTAAAAGATTCAGATTGAAATTTCAATTAAAAAAAATTTAAAACTTAAATTAAAGTTATCTTAAGTAGTTTCATACTTTAAACTTAAGGTCTCGTTCAGATACAGTTTACCTATAGGTATTTATAAATATCAAAATTTAAATCGCTTGGAATTGAGATTGGGAAACGACGATTGAAATTAAAAATTTTGAGCCAAATATCTTAATTTTTAATTTTAATTTGGTTCAAAATATATAAGAATATAAAAGCGATTTTACTCTGCATTTCAAATTAAATTTAAAAATTAAAAAATTATTAATTTTTAAGTTAAAAATTTTTTTAATTTTAATTTTGTAATTTTTAATTAAATAATAATCAATTTTTTTTACAATACTTAATTTTCAAATTCCAATTTGGGTCTTATAAAAAATCGAAGTGGATTTTTGGGAAGCCAAGCTCTGAATTTGAAATTTGAACCCAATTTCAAAATTCGACAGTGCGATGCAGTGATTTCTAATAATAATATTTTTGTATTCGGCACGGTTCTAAGATTTAAAATTTTTAAAACAAAATTTAAATTTTAAAATTTTTTTTTAATTTAAAAACGATTAAAATGATAAGATTTAACAAACCTGAAATATTTTGGATTTTTGAAACATTTTTGTAAATAGACAAAAAAAAATTTTAATTTTTATTCAAATTTTAAAAATGTTGTTTAATTCGTTTTGCATATAATTTCGTCCAATTTATATTTTATTGAATTTTTAAATAATTTCAATGTTTAGGAAATTTGCGGACATTATTGATAAAACATCGTGCTATAAAGTTAAAATAAAATAACGATTTTTTGATCAGCTTATAGGACCCCAGATCAGTTGAAAGATTGATTTGGTCGTCAGGTATAATTTATTAAGAAAGATTCATTTGGTCGAATAATGTCAGGCCAGTTCTTAATTAGTTTAGATACGTCTATATAGTGTCACTACTATATTCTGTAGATGGAGTTATGCTATTTTTCAATTTTTGTTGAATTTCATTTTTTTTTTCGGAACAACAAATTATATTACTTACACTTATCAACTAAAAAGCTAAAATGAATTGGCCGTCTGGTTAAAAGGTATAGAGGGCTACGTAGATGCAAAGGATTTCAATGCAAATTAATTACTACCAATATTATTAATCGTGAGAAGGTGCCTGAGCCATTGTTTCGTCTGGAATTAGAACCAGATAACAAAAAAGTCAAAGGAAAACATGCAATATTTGAATTAAAATATTTACTGCATAGAAAAATTACCATTGAGGAACACAGAAAAAGAACTACAGGGTGTTAAGTGCCAAGAGTGTGGACACACTAAAGCATATTGCATTACTGTGGTGAACTCCAAAACTCAAATAAATTCAACAAAGAAAAAACGGAAGCATCAGTGAGAAAATGCAGCAACTGTGGCGGAAATCAAACTGCAGATTATAGAGGGTGTCCAATTTACCTAGAATTGTAAGAAGAATCAATCTAAGGCAGCGAGCAGAGCAACGAATGCTTACTTAATCTTCATTCTGCCATACTAAACCAAAAGTCCGACCAGAAGTATCATATCATAACCCACAAAATAACCAACCAAAATCAACTGTAAACAGTAGTTTGTATCAAGGGGTTTCACATGCAAGTATCCTTAAGGGTACCGCTCCTAAAGGGCAAGCAAGCGAAGAAGGAAAAATCGCAGCAGCTTTAAGCAAGTTAACCAACATGATGCAAAGCTTCATGGCGAAGATGGAGAGAACCATGAACAGGGATGGGCATTTGCACGTCATCTATTAATTTCTAAGTCGACGTGTCGGCAATGTCAATAATGTAGACAACCTCTAGAATGGTGACTTGTTAGTATGTACCAATTTTTGTAGAGTGAATTTGATACTTTATAGGATATAAAATTCTGGTATAAAAATTTAAAAATTTTGTATAAAAAAGTTTCATAAATGTTTCGGATTTCTGAGTAATATCTGATAAAATCAAAATATCAACCAGCTGTTTGATATTTTATATAACAATATATGAATCAATAGACTTTATCTGGAAATACCAACTTATGATTAAAATCGCACATAAGACGCGTAGTGTCGGGTAACGAGTACCCACCAGAATATTTTTCTGTTTTTTCGATGGTAGAATTCCGAAACGTGCTTTTAAATTATTCATACAAAATTACCACGAAAGATCTGTTTGAACAGCTTTTAATACTTTTATATGCGAGATTGTGGACAACACAAATTTTCGGTGGAGTTGATGTGGTGTTTGGGTTAACCATCATTCGAACTTCGAATAGAAAATTAAAATGAGAGAGCATTTAAATGTATCAAAACAAAATAATGGTAGTACGCACGAAATCAAATATTGGACAATTTAGAGGTGCTGCTTATACAAAATCCTACATCAACAGCCAACGAAAAATATATTTACAACAAATAAGAGTCTGTTTGTTTCTTATTCGTTAGTTCTTTATCAGAATGATAAGATCGATTTTTTCGATTTGCCAATATCGATAAACGCAAATGAGTTTAAACTACTAACTTCTCTTCGATAACTTCGCATACAACATGCGATCTTGATAATTAACGTATCAACGGATTAGAATTTGTTTGACAACGCCAACAATTTTACCCAAATAATCAAGTATGGTGATTTTGAAATTGCCATTATTTAAAAAGGAGGTGACTATACATCCAATTTATTCAGCTTGTGAAACTCGATGGAAATTTCTTGTGCTGCATTTGTAAACTTATTGGCTATGAACAAAAAAACCTATGTGGACGCCAATAATCCTTTCATAAAAGTTGTACCGGGTACAGTAAAGTTAATTTTTGTGAAAAATTTATAAATGAGAACTCAAAATGAATATGTCAATCAGTATAACGCGTTGGTACCATACGTAGCTGATTTGTGGTTGTCGATAAATATGCCTGACAATTCCAGAAATACGAAGACGTGTTGAAAATTCTGATGTGTGCATCACATGACTTTATCACACAAACGTGTCTAGACGGAGGATCATTTTTCGTTGCTCACCAAATATTTAAGAATTTATATTATCTCGCTAAATTTAATTTAATTTAATTTTTACAGATAAAAACGTTATTCAAATGAAAATGAAAATAATAATTTTTATAATTGATCAAAAATACCACTATATTGCTTATAAAAATACGTTTCATTTGATATATCACATGACGTAATCAAAATGTTGAGCCATCATCCAGAATCTATGGTCCAAGCAATTTTATCTAGAACTTTCTTTCCTCCAATCTACAAATCTCCACGAATTTTTTGTTTCAATTTTTTTTGTATGCTAATTCTTCAAAAAAAATTGTTACTTGTAAATTGGATTAGAGGAACCAAGTTTGGTAAAAATTCTCCTGGGCCACAAATGCTGGATGATGGATTAAAAACTTTAATTTGGATTGTGTCCTTATGATATGATGTGATATATCAAATGAAGCGTATTTTTATAAGCAATCTAGTGGTATACATTTTCTGATCAATTATAAACTTATTTTTAAATATTAATTTGCATAGCGTTTTTTGTATTTAAAAACTAATTTAAAATTAAGATCTTTATCTAAATTACGTTCAGGTGGTTTTTTAAAATTTTAATTATTCTCAATTGTTAGTTTTGGCGGCTCTAATAAATTCGCATTTGTCACTGAGTAGTATTGCCTCCTAATATAATTCCTGAGATATTTGGTGAGCAACGAAAAATGAACCACATTTTCCGCTCTCATTGGCACAGTTAGTAGCGTGCTTGTTGTGGTATTCGAGGGTCTCGGAATCGATCCCCGTTGGTGCCCAAACAACACGATCGGGTGTTTTTAATGTATAAGTATATGTAAGTATATTGTTCAGGCATTGTACCGAAAGCCCGTTTGTGGCATTGAGTGCTGGATAATGATCCACCCAACTTTAATTTTAAATTTAACGTCTTTGTAGTCACGTTTGTGTGATAAAGTCATGTGATGTAACATATCAGAATTTTTTTCGAAAGTCGTCTTTTTATTAATCACATAAACTAAGTCGAATTGGATTTGAACATGCAACCTAGATGACTTAGCGTAGTCTACCTCGCCCATCCATGAATCTAATGATGCAGAATATGAACACATTACCATATGGTATGCAAACGGCCTAGCAAAACATAAAGCAGAGGTTCAAGCATTCCTCACCGACCACAATATTGACATAATGTTAATATCTGAAACACACTTCACCAAAAATAGATATTTCAAAATTAATGGGTGCTCTGTTTATTGATGAAAGCGAGATTAAAACACTATGAATTTATGGAATATAAGAAGGAACATATCCAATCAACAAGCATCTGTCTGCAGGAGTGGTCTGGAAACTGCCTCATATCTGCAGTGTACTGTCTTCCAAAACATGCTATAAAAAAATGCACTTCATGGATTATTTCAGCTAAGTTAAGTATCAAATTTCTGGCGGGCGGTGACTTCAACGCCAAGTACACTCAATGGGGTTCGAGATTTACTTCGCCGGAAGGCAAAAAACGTTTAGAAGCTATAGAAGAACAGTCCCTGGACTACTTATCTATACCGGTCACTCAACGTACTGGCCCACAGATAAAACGAAAGTTCCTGATTTAATTGTCTTTTGTGTAACCAAATTCCACGTTCAAATGCTAAGGCCACCAATTGCTATGATCTGTTCTCTGATCACTCACCTGTAATTGTAACGGCCTACAAACAAGCAAATTTATTAATATCCTGACATTATCAGCTGAAGAGATTACATCTGTCATATAAGTAGTTCTGAAAAAGTTTATAAACTCTCACATATATACAGGAACTAATCCAGAAAAAGTGCAAAATTCGAAGTAGAAAACCAGTGCGTCCAGAATTATTTAAGTGAACTTCTCGGCAACCGAGAGGACAGCTTATTCTTTGTGGTAAACAACAAAAAAGTTAAAAAAGCCAATAAATTCGAATCACCCGATTAGACTAGCAACTGGAAATAATAAACATGCTGCCTACAATCTCAAAGTTATTTGAAAAAATGCAACTACGAAATTCACCACAGAACAAGTACTCAGAATTATAAATGCAATCAAAAGCACCTTCGAGTAAAAGAAATATTGTTCTGCTGCTTTCATGAAAATTGAACATGCCTTTGATAAAGTTTGGAATGATGGGCTAATATACAAAAAATATACAAAAACCTCCTTCAAAGGCAGTTCATGATTAAACAAAATAATGCAACCACTTGTTTAAATGATATTAACGCAGGTGTCCCACAACGCTGCCTTGTCTATAATGTCCCTGCCTGGGAGTAATATTATACCTGTTGCGAACACAGCTGACTTACCTGTAACAAACAAGTTAGTCATATCAACCTTTGCTGATGATACGGCCGTCCCGGTGTCTCACAATAATCCTGAAACTGCATCAAAGAAATTACAGAATCATCTAAACGAAAACAAATCAAGTCACGTTACATTCACGCTAAACAAACGCACTTGCCCACCAGTGGAATTAAACGATTTAAATATTCTGGGTAGAAGGCTAACGGAGAAAAATCATATCAAAGCAAAGCGCAAACAAATAAAAATTAAATTTTCCAAAATGTATTGACTGATGGGAAGAAAATCTCAGCTGTTATTAGCCAATAACGTTTTATTGTACAAATTGATAATCAAACCCATATGGACATATGGTATTCAGTGATGGGGATCGACCAGCGCGTCTAACAGAGAATTTCAGCAATGAACCCATGCGAAAGTACTTCGTAGCATTATATTAAGCAGCCGAGCAGATACCATAATACAGCAGCGATTTAGGTGACTGAGAACAGGAGATCCACTTGGACTGAAGAACCAGTAACTTTATTAAATGTTTAGGTTTTACTGTTGTGTTAATTTAGAAAGAATCAAGAATAAAATCATTGGCAACCTTAAAAAAAAAAAAAATCCATTGCGTAGTCGGATTTATATACTGTAGATAAAACTATATTCAGCCTGCCACGCAGATCACACACACGTACATTGTAACATTTCATTGATTTTATATTATGAATTCCCCATAAAATGCTCATATATTTTCCTATTACGTCATCAAATGCTAGATATATCATTTAAAGTAATGCACAATAGCCGCCCTCGATAGCACAGTAAGTAGCGTGCTTGCCTTGTTATTCGAGGGTCTCGGGTTCGATTCCCGGTGGTGACCAAAAATCACGGTTGGGTGTTTTTAATGTGTAAGTATTTGTGTTTGTCCCGGGTATTGCACCGTGGGCCCATTGTGGCATTTTGAGTGCTGGAGTAATCCGCCCAATTTTAATTTTTTTTAATGCACAATATGTACCAACAACGCAAACACCAGAAAAGCTCAACACAAAATAAAAACCCAGCATATATAGGTAGTGTGTATGTATGAAAATGTATTTTCATTTTCAATGCGGTGAAAAAGAAAAACATTTTCCAATTTATTATTATCAAACAAACAGTTTCTATAAAACAAACATGAAGAAAATCAAAAGAAAAAAAAAGTCGACTAAAGAAGCAAAATACGAAGAAGCGTCAGCGGCATCAGGAGAAAAGCACACAAATATTTTCATAAATAGGAAAAGTTTTTTTTTTTGTATTCTTGTGTTAGAAAGGTTTTGAAACTGTTATTTTTATTATTAAAGTTGTTATTTTACTTTAAATAAAATATAATTTTCCTTACAGTTTTCATCGTGCATACACATACATATGTACATATATACATATATCGTTACAGTGTGTACTCGTATGTATATAGTTTGTCTGTGTGTAGTACGTTTTTTTGTTTACTTAGACACGGATACATTGTATAATTCTGTGACACAACAGAAAAAGCACAACATGGCAAGAAAAAAACAAAACAAAAAGTTTTGTCTCGACGAAAATTGTAATAAACAAGAAGAAAAATAATTTTCAATGGTTTTGAGAATGAAAATATAATTTTTGGGGGTAAATAAATTTATTATTCCCAGAAGTTTTAGCACAAACGAGAAACGAAGCGAGCAAAAACAAAACAAAAAACGAAAAACTTACATTCCTTTATTCTCGAAACTTTTATGCAATTTCACTTTGATTAGGAGGAAAATTATTTCCGCGCAGTCAAAGCTTTACACATAAAAAGGATTTTTCACCGCATAAATCTCTATGGGTGTCACGCGATTTTTTTCGTTTCTTTGTACAAACTATGTACATATATATTCATTCATAAAATCATGCTAATAGAAATTATGTGGTGGGTATGGTGTTCAATCTTCTGGGGGATACAAAAAAAACATAATTGCGGGAAGAAAATTACTCGCTTTATTATATTTAAATATAAGTTAAATTGCGAAATATTTTTTATTGAAATTGTGAACCCATTGATTAGCCGTTTAATTCGTACCGCATTGTGGGCAACAAATTTATATCTTTTACATAACCAGGCGATTATATTCTCGGTTGGTTGTATATAGAATACAATACAACCATTATTCCTCTAATTGTATTGTATATATGCGGTTTTCAACATTATAATATGTACATATGTACTATTATGATTATTAAACTTTTATATTAACTAACTATTAAGTAAACAACCGCACAAATGTTTAATGGTAAGTAAAAAATAATAATCCGAAAGATAAAATAATAAAAATAAAAAACTAAAGTAGAGGGATTACAAGTAAAGTTATACGAGTAAAGTTAAAAGAAATAAAATTTACACAAAAAGTTAATAATTAAAAGCTCAATTTTTTTTTTTTTGCTTTTATACTTTATACCAAGTGCAACAAAGATGAAATTTATTAAAAAGGATTATATATTGGCCGACTTATTTAGTTTGTATATGTACATACTCAGTTTTTGTATTTTTATTTGGAAAATTGTGGATGGGGCTTTATCAATTGTATATATATGTTTGTGTGCAAAGACAACTAAAGGGTGTATTTTTTAGACGTTCACAACTTTGAGTTGGCCACACTGATTTATTTGAAACAGCTGATAGTTGCTTTTTGTTTAGTTTGGTTTGACATGCTGTTCGTCAAACATATCGTGAACTTCGTCCATTTTATGGCGTACATAATCGACCTTCAGAGTGGCTAATTCGAATAACAATAGATCGTTTTCTGAACACGTTTACTCTTAATGATAATGTGCATCCCGTGAGACGCCGAACACTTTATGGAAGATCCACTTTATGGAAGATTTTACGAAAGGATCTTGGCTTAAAACCTTTCAAGATTCAACAGGAGGATTCACTTTAATTGTGCAGGAATTAAAGCCAAACGATCATCGTATGCGACGCCTATTCGGCGAATGGGCTGAAGACCAAATTAATATTGATGTGCAATTTCCATTCAAAATTTTGTTCTCCGATGAAGCCCATTTTTGGTTGAATGAGTACGTGAATAAGAAGAATTGTCGCATTTGAAATGAGGATAGGTTAGGTTAGGTTAGGTGGCCGCTTTTTACAGTAGACTTAGACCGGCGACGGCCCGTTGAGATACCACATTTCCATCACACAAACACATTCATTCAACTCATTCACCCTCATTCACACAAGTACAGTGTACCACCGCGCAATGCATAGCTCCAAGTCACCCTGTATAGTAGCATGGAAGATGGGTCGGCCCATGAGTTCTAAATTCCAACGGCTTAGATGCTCTGTTAAATTAATCACCTCGCCGTAATCGGCATTAGATGAAAAATCCCTTTTCGCATTCCACATTTGTTGGCATTCGAACCCGGTACCTCCCGAAATGAAATGAGGATAATCCACAAGCTTTTGTTGAAACACCATTACATCCACAGAAAATTACTGTTTGGTGCACTTTATGGGCTGACGGAGTCATTGGTCCATATGTCTTCTCAAACGATGATGGTCAGAATGTTACCATCAATGATGAGCGGTATAGGGACATGATTAGAAGTTTTTTCGAACCTCGATTAGCTGACATTAATCTTGCTGACATGTGGTTCCAACAGGACTGAGCCACATGCTACACAGTGCGTGCTACAATTGATTTACTCGATGGAACTCTTGACGAATGAATAATTTCGCGTAATGGTCCAATTAATTGGCCACCAAGATCGTGTGATATAACCACATTGGATTATTTTCTTAAATGGGGTTATGTAAAGTCACTTGTCTACGTCGATGAACCAGAGACAATTGAACTCCTGGAAATCAACATTCGAAGAGTTTTTGGCAAAATACGGCCGCAAATGCTGCGAAAAGTTAGTGAAAATTGGTGTTCCAGAGTGCACCTTGTATGCGCCAGCCGTGCCGGCCACATGGCCGAAATCATATCTAAACATTGACCCATTAACCGATACAAGGTTGTCTGGCAATTCGCTGGGACAGGAATCACTACCAAATATAAAAATTTGATTTTTTTATAACTAAGCGAAAATGGCGACTGTTACTTCAGTAATCGTTTTGGAATATAAAATGAACGCCGTATTTCCAATCACATGCGTTCTATGGCTATAGGAACTTCTCCTACTCATACGGTAGTTAGGATGGAATAATGTAAACGAATAAAGTTTTTTTCAGATATCTCTATGTTCCCTAAATCCAAATTGGTTATTTTTCAAATGTCTGTATGTGTGTCTGTGTGTTCATGATTAACTTTTCAACGTAAACAAAAAATCTATAAATGAGATGTTTAAAAGATTTTTTATTCTTAATAGCGTCCTTACCACCGTTGAAGGATAGAGGAATTGCTAGCTCGGGACCACAAAATTTACTGCGCGATCCAGCTTTAGCTAAAAAGTCAGCAACCTCATTTCCCGCGACGCCACAATTAGCAGGCGCCCATTCTCGAATTAGAGCGATTCTCGATTACCGAGCAAATAGCACAGTGGTTATAGCTGTGTCGTTTGGATCGGGAGGTACCGGGTTCGAATCCGAATAGTGGCAGGATGCAAAATTGATTATTCATCCATGATTTCGATCAGGATGATTAAGAAAACATCTAGGACATTCTGTTGGAGTGCAGGGCCGAACCATTGTTCATGTAAGTACAGGCAAGCTATACAAAATGTAGATGGTCGATTTTAAAAAAAATTCGGACCTGTAGCCGTTAAAATCCCTTAATATTTTTCAATTCATATATAATATACTTATCTCAATAAAATAAAAAAAATGAAGTATTTGCACTCTTTGACCAGTTTAGATGTAGTCAAGGGATGCAGTAAACAGACCACCCGAGAATCTGAGCTAATACTTTGGACAAAAGAAAGCAAACCCTGCACTGACTTCTAAACGAGAACAAAACCTCAAAACAAAACTATCGACTCAACTGTCTATAGAAATCCTGAGAGAGCCACAGTTATCTCGAGGGGGAAACGACGGAGAATGAATTGGTGAATGAATTGGTTAAATTCGGGCAATAGCCTATCATTCGCCATTTCAACCTCCGGAATATGTGACTTAAAATTATTAAGAATCTGTCTATGCCCCGTACAAGTCCCGAAAGCATTCCACGTCCCAATGCACCTCAGTTGAAACGCAGCTGAGCACGCCATACCAAGAATGTAAGACTGCAATTCGGGCAAGCATAGAATAGACTCTATAGCAAAAAGGAGAGTAGACAACATATCCGGTTATAGCAATACAGGTTGTCATGTGCAGTCCATACAGCCTTGGTACAGAAAACGTCAGTTTAACAACTGGCCAGTGATTTGTAGATGAATAACATCATTTTGCGAGTCAGACCCGATAGAACTTGAAATTGTAAAAAATAACTCAAAAAATTAAATTTTAATCAAAAATTTGTTTTTGTTCGAAAGATCAATACATGGCATTAATATTTGAAAATGATTTCGGGCACATGGCCCCGCGGGTGATCTTGACGAAACGCATTCTGGACATCCAATTTTGGGCCAGTTTTTTTAGCACTGCAGGCCGTATGTCACAAATAACACGAACAATACTGACCTGCAAGGCGTGTATATTGTTACTGGTTTATCAGCATAAACCGAAGACTTTACGTAGCCCTACAAGAAATAATCGAGAGGTATCAAATCGCACGGTTTTAGAAGCCAATTGACTGGTCCATTTCTCGAAATCAGCTTATCGCCAAATTTTGATTTTATAATTAGTCGATAGTTTCGGTCGCCGTATGGCACGTAGCACCATCTTGTTGAAACCACATCTCATTCGGATCAATGTCATCCATATTTTCAAACAAAAATTGATTGATCTTGGTGCGGTAACGATCTCCATTGACCGTAACGTGATCCCCGGTTTCATTTTTGAAGAAATAAGGTCCGATGATGCCACCAGCGTGTAAACCGCACCAAACGGTGTATTTTTTCTGATGTAATGGAATCATCTATCCACAGTTCGACCGATAGCTTGATCAGATGGGCGATTATGTGCGCCATAAAAATCACGAAGTCGTCTATAAGTTGCGCAAATGAACGACTGATTTTCAAAGTAAATTTATATAATTTCATATTGTTGTTGAAGCGTGAGACTATTCATGATGATTGGCCAGAGTATACTGAGATCTGGTAGAGTATATTTTTTATTGTCTTATTTTTTACAATTTCAAGTTCTATCAGGCTTAAAAAAACAACCTTTAGCTTATAATCAAGGTGAAATTTCCAGGAGAGTTTGCTATCTAGCATAACGCCTAGGTGTTTGACGTGCTCTGTCCTTGTAATTGCTCTACCAAATAGAGTGGGAACAGATATATTAGCACTGTCTCTACGTCTGAGGAACACACTACCAGATCAAATTTCGAGGGATTGACGTGCATTTCTTTTTCAAGACACCAAACTTCCACTATATTATGGGCGTTCTGAATCAGATCAGATAAGACGTTCAGGTATTTACGCTGCAGATCGCTGCAATTTAACAAGTAATTCATCGATAACCATAGCCACAGCAAGGGTAAGAGTACTTCTCCATGCGGGCAGCCTTTCGCTACTTTGACGGACATTGATGAGCCATCCAGCTCAGTCTCAATTATATGGGACTTGAGCATAGAATCGAAGAATTTAACAGTTATTAAAATTTGTACATGCACTGGTGATCGAAGAAAACGAAGTTCTATCAAAAGCTCCCGCAATATCCAGAAACTCTTTGTAATTAAGTGATCTTTCGATTATATAGTTACGAGTTCATGTGGAATAGTTTCGCAGGACGTTAGTATATAATCGGACTTGTTAGCTTCACGCCTGGAACAGATTGAGCAGGTGAGTATGCATGGCTACAAACCCTGCTGCAATTCATCAGGGAAAACGCCAGGATCACTCGATTTGAACGGTACAAACCAAAAAGTCAGGAGTCTCGGAGGCAACCACACCCAAATCAACAGTATCACACCCAGGAAAATACCAAAAATCGATTCCAATCAGAAATGGAATTCGTATTTTAAGCTTTATCTTGTAATTTTACGCACACTCTTCCTTAACTTTTTAAGTTCAGGACACCAAAAGGTTTATTAAGCTTCTTCTGGTTGTAAATAAGAGGGCACGACTTCTCAAAAGCAATCGAAATTGCTTTCGTTTGTGCAGTGGCCTTCAATTCGAGATCTGTAGTAGATCTAATCTGATTAAGCAAATATAGTATAGTGAAACGAGCTCAGTGGAGAATGAATCCCAATCCTCCAATTTAGAATCAAGTCAACGATGATCAGATAGAGCACAAACTAATATCGAGTTGATAAAAGTAGGCTCACAGTCAACATTGAGAATCTCTAACTCAGAGTAGTAAATATAATTGAACAGTGAGGATTCTCTATTGTTGATATTATTATTTTTAATTATTTCACCAGAGCCAATTAGGTTGAATGGTTGAACTAAGCCACTTTTATACTCGCTGACAAGAGTGGTACCGTTGGATTACTTGATCAAAACGAAAGTGACTTTAAATATGCCACTTTGCACTGACAAGCCAGCCTTTCAAGTTATAAGCATTTAAACAGGAGCCTTCCGACTTAACACCCTATCTTGAAAGCTTATAAAATTTCCTTTCAAACAATTTATAACTGCGCTACGGCTATCTAAAAAAAATACTTCATGATATTGAACAAAATCTATTAGATTTCAAAAAATATCAAAATAAAAATTTAGCTTTCGGAAACTTTCATTTGAAACTTTTCTGTGGCTAGAAACAATTTTCAAAATTTAGATAGCCTTATCTTGAAGCTTTTCGAGCACATATATATATGACATATTTATCCTGGGCTGGGACAAAATTATAGGACTGGTAATTGAAATAAAAGTATCGCACTGATTATGGCGTTGCTATTGTGGTTTTCTGCGATAAATCTAGGCCTAACTTTATTGTACATCTATTACATTCTGAAAATTTTAAATAATTGTAAACTATAAAAAAATCGTAAATATGTTGATTTGATCGCTTTGGTTCAAAATAATCGATAATATTCAGAAAAGCACTTATCAGCGACAACATTGAGAAAGCTGACTGACCGTCTGGCTGCGTGAACTCTGTCTGGGAGGTACTGAAATTTTTGGTTGTCAGTGCTGCTTAATAGTCTTTAGGTATAGTGAAAGTCTGACCCAAAAATTATTGGTGTGGTTAAACTTGAGAACACGCTATCGAGAATTTTTGCAGTTAACTTGGGTTTTCGGCAGGGTGATGTTCTGTCCTCGATTCTCTTTAATCTCATGTTGGCGTACATCTTTCGTACTGAAACACTTCACAAGCATTCAGCGCAACTGCAGGTGCTTGCATATGCAGATGATATATTTGCGTGATTCGACTGAATAGCAACGGAGTGAAAAATTAAAAATTTAATTTAATTTAAAATTAATTAAAAATTTTAGTAGTGGCCACTAAAGATTTGAGGGAGTGAGGAAGTTCAAATATTTGGGCTCTCTTATCACTCACGATGACAGTGTGGGGGAAGATATAAAAAAGTAGCTGGCAGTTGTGCTTTATATTCTCTAAGTCAAGTGCTAAAATCTAAACACCTATCAATTGCCGTGAAGCTGTTATAAAGCGTTGATCAGGCCCGTTGTTACGTTGGGATGTGAAAGTTGGGCGTGGACAGATGAGGGTGATTTACGGCCCAAAATGCGAAATAGATGGTACTAGCCGAACTCTTGGCCTCTTCTGATTGTCTTAGACAGTATGAGGACCATGATTAGGATCGAAACTGTTGGAGCCAAATAGTTGATTCAATAAGGGGCCAGTAAATAGCCTTTAAATACTGATTATTATTATTATTATCGGTTTATTTAACATTCAAAATCTCTTTGGGGTTGCATGTTTAATAAAAGGTTAAGCAAACTGTTATTTTATTATATATAGCAGAGTTGTGTGGTATGCGCGTTATCACTATATAATTCCAAATTTTAGAATATTCTAATTCTAAACATTTTTCTAATTATTTATTGTACAACAAAAATGTATATCAAATCACTATGTTTAGCCATATCATGTGTATAGATGTATACCTGATATGTATATTTGTATAAAATGCTATAAATAAAAGTTAGTGTGTGTATAGTGTTTAGAGGTTTTGCGTGACTTTAGTTGTGAAAACTGGTAACAAGGTAATTATAGAGAGAAATAAAATGTTAATTAAATTAGAAATAACTAAACAAACCAGCAATTAAATTTAATCTATATTTTGTTTGCTAGAAACTAATTTAATTGAATTTTATTTGTTTGTTTTGTTAAATACTAAGTATATGTATTTACTAAAATTAATAATATGGAATCTTGTATTTATATCGAATATAACTATTATGAATTGGCTTGTGTGGAATAATGTTTCAATCTTGGTAATTTTTTTTTTTTTTTTGATGCGGAATGTTGTTGAAATGTTTAAGGAAAAGGTTTTGGTTGTTATAAGCACTTTATGAGTTCCAAGGTGTGTGAATGCTATAGGTATTGCGTGTAACTAATAGCTATGTTAGTAAAAAAGGAATTGTAATCATAATATATATATATATCAGGTCAGTCAACCTCGAAGTATCGGATATCAATCAGAGTTGACTCGTACTTAGATTCTGGCATTCTTTTAATGGACATCTGGTTGGACTTTCAATTTTAATTAGATATTCATACATATTCTATAAATTGTGAAACTTAATTTAATTTTTAAAGTTCTTCTATATCAAACTGTGTAATTGCGGTTTAAATTAGTGTTCAACGTACTGAACAGCAAATTTATCGTAAAACGATACATTGAAAAGTTAGTGTTGGCGATATATTTTGGAAATGAAGAAACGCTTGACCGGAATCGTGAAATCAAAGGTGAATGGTTCTTTTTAGTGTGTAAGCATATTTCTTACCTATTTCATCAGCTTTGAACCGCAACAAACAAGTTTGAACTGATGACAACGAGGCTGTGGAGGATGGATCTGTCGATGCACTAAAAGAGGCTTTGAAAGCACTAGAACTGAAGATCTGACAGATCGCCAAGATTAACAATGGGGAAAAGGAAAAACTTCAAGATTGCATAAGAGCCATTGTAGACGCATGCCATTTGATGAGCCATGAAATAGCCACCATTAAATGTCGACTTCTTGAAAGTTTAGAGATAGTGGTAACACTATATAATCTAAGAAAAAGGTTTCGTTCGCGCAGACTTTGAAAAATGCGATATCTCAGGCCCTGTCCTAGTTACAGGAATAAAAAGAAAGACCCAGTAGCAACCATCAAAGGTTGTCACTGACAGAGCCATGGCAGGTAGAGAAACTTCTTTCACAAATAGTGAAAAGGTTTAAATTAAACTACATGAAAATATAAAACCGGCAGTGGCTAACGTTTCGGTTAGAAAGGTGACGAATATCAAGGCATTCTAATCGAAACAACAGAAGAAAGGAAGATCTGGATTTCTTCCTAGCTTGTAAGGACGAGCATCCGCCCAGTATAATCATTGATAATGTGGACAGGGCCGAAAAAATCGAGGCAATTAAAGAAGCTTTAATAAAACAAAGCTCTGAATCTATTAAGATCGAGGACTTAAAAAGAAGTTTCATGACTGGGCCAAAAGAGGCCCAATAATAGAGGCCCAATGAATAGAACTGTTTATGACAATTAAAACTAAAATGAATGGTCGATTGAAGATCGCCCAACCGTATATGCAAAATGTTATATCAGTTGAGCATGAGATCAGGCAATCTATTGAAAAAGAAGCGATTAACATACTCTGCATGCAGGAACCATACGCGGTTAAAAGGGTTATAGGTGGAATGACCACGTCCACAAGAATAATCGTTAGAAACAATGAAAATATTAAAGCAGCAATTAGCATCCTCAACAACAATCTTGAGGTTCTTAAAATTTAACAGTACTGTGACACACACTGTGTGTGTGTAGGGGTAAGTAAGTAAACTTAATATGGTGATTTGAATGATGAGTCTAAACTTTGCCACAATAATATTCTCACAATAGGGAGACGAATATTGATCTCAGTCTCATGACGGGCAGTCTATTACGAAAAATTTTAATGGGGACCGTCCATGAATATTGGACATTAAGTGACCACAGAGATATTGTCTCGATCTTGCGTTCGGAGAACACACATAATGATTCCCATTAGTAGTAAGGAAAGTTCCTCGGTATGCCTTAAGGCTTGCACATTGGGAGGATCTCTATAGCCAACTAAGTAACATCTGGCAAAGCCTGGCTAAAAACCTGAAATTATATCGACCGATAGCGATATCGATCAAGTTGAACAAATAATAACAAGTTCAAATATCAACGTCTGTAGCGCTACTATATATACCACGTAAACATGCTCGAAAATCTAAATTGTCTTGTTGGTAAGTTGCGCAAGTTATATCAAAGAGATGAAAATACCGAAACTCGAAAAAGCAAAAGGCTTAACTATGTGGTACACCGAAAAGAGTATTTTAAAAATATTAGAGATAAAAGCCAAATGAGCTTAAAAGAGTTCATAACGGAACATGGTTATCCTTATCCGTGGGGCTTTGTCTATAAGTTCAGCACAGGTAAGCCGTTTTCTCTATTTTGTTCGTTATTCGTAAACTAATAAAAAAACATGCCTTTTTAATGATCACACCCTGTTAAAGTCAGGCGATAGTTTCCAGCCGAAAAAAAACATTCTTTATCGACATATATCGGCTAGAAACCATCGGCTGAGAACTTTCGGTTATATATCGGCTATATACATTTTTTATCTGTCATATTAATATTATAATCTGGATTACCAATTTTATAGCTTTCAGCTGGAAATTATCGGGTAACTTTAACAGTATATGCATCACTTGATTACGACCAGTATATAAAGAAATCTCTGTAAAAACTAAATATTTTTATAAAAAAACCAATACCACTATGATTTATACACATATTTATTGAATTTTCAGTGATTTTAGAATTGGAGGGAGTCCTTCGCACCAATGGTACCAAAAAATCGTGAAGACATCGAATTATGCGGAACGCACAAACAATTTAAACTAATCTTACGCCATAGGCCATTTTAATAGCTGTTATTAATGAAAGTTTATCTATACGTATTGCTTGCCTCCTCCAGACACTTCTCTTGAAAGCCACCCCCAACGTTCAAATATTTTTTTTTTCTTTCCTCAAATCATGGAAATAAATAGAAACCATAGCAGACAGAGTATTGCCGCCCTCGCTAGCTCAGTAAGTAGCGTGCTTGGCTTGTTATTCGAGGGTCCCGGGTTCGATTCCCGGTGGTGATTAAAAAATCACGGTTGGGTGTTTTTAATGTGTAAGTATATGTGTTTGTCCGAGTATTGCACCGTGGGCCCTTTAGTGGCATTGAGTGCTGGAATAATCCGCCCAATTTAAAAAAAAAAAATAATAATAATAATAATGGTTTGGGAAGCTATTACTAGGTTCTTCCTAAGACATAAATTTCAGCACTTTAATATAAGTATCTTGGAAGAGACTTTTCCAACATTTTACGAGCTTTTCGGTCATTTGCCATGGATTTTGTCCCACTTCACACGCTGGATAAGAGACGAAGAAGTTTTATTGCTGCCATGCCTTCCATATTTATACCAGATTTGCATATCATGGAAATGTGTGGGTGTGGGGATGGCTTTCAAGAAGAGTGCATGAAAAAGGCAAACAATATGAAGATTTCATATTTTTCATATTTCAAAGTCTGACATAAAATTAGTCTAAATTGTTTGGGCGCTCTCTACTCTCGCTGTCTTCACGGGTGTTTGATACCATTAATTATTCAAAAAAAAGAGCAAGCCCATCACTAAAACCAATAAAAATTATATAAATAAGCGTATCCATCAAACTTCTGTAGTTGTTTTCTTCCCGAAAGCTTTGGTTTTAGACAAATTTCTCTACTGGTCGTCAAGTGACGCATTCAGTCTAAAAATTATGAGTTTTTCAATAATTTTTTGACTGAATTGCGAATTACGAACAAAACACACATATAGCGGTTGTACTATTGGTAAATTAAAATTGGCTGGAACCCACGAAAATTCCCCATTCAATGCCACAAAGGCCAATGGTGCAACTATTGGTATAGCTATTTGCCGATAATTACCAAGAACGTGTTTTAAGTTTCTCTTACGCCGAGTTGTTTATGTATGACACCGAAACACCTGTAAATATTCGCATGAACAACCCAGCCAATCATAAATATAATAAAAGCATTATGCATACTATACATTATATCAACAGTACTTCAAACTATTTCTCCATAAGTTACAAGAAACTGCGAGATGTACATGAATGCGACGTTGGTAAATGCCATCAGAAATGAACACACCGTAAATAAGGTATCAATATTGTTTACTTGGAACCTTCACGTCGACCAACGTATTTATAATGCGCCAAGAAGTTGCAAAAGTATTTGTACCAGATAGAGATGGTAATATCCGTGCAAATTTAGATTTTACCGTCTATGCCATAGTAATAGCAAAACTATGAAACGAATAACCACGTTATCTATACATTTGGATCCAAAGATTTTTCCCCTTTTCTTCCCAAGTGAAGAGAATTCGGCTGGACCACAAATATGTATCACAGTGCTGATCATGCTATCTTCGTTCGAAATAGAATTACAACTTTACGCAAATCAAATAAGTTAGTCCAGAATAATTTCCGCTGAGATGCTTTCTAAGACTGTAAATTTAGCTCTGCATGAAATAATTCTCAAACACAACATTCATGGTTCATGTGGAACACTAGATTCCAACTGTGTTTGTATGTTGGAAGGAAAATGTTCTTATCAGTTTCCTAAGGTGTTTTGCACGGAAACTGACATAATCTATATGGATAGTTATCCAAAATACAAACGGCGTCCTCCACAGAGTTCATAGACTCTGCCACTATCACGCTCAAATATACCAATTAAAAATCGGTTTATAGTTCCCTATACAATCCATTTTTGAGCTTAAAATATAACGCGCATATTAATGTGGAGTTGTGCTCAACCGTAAAGGCCATTAAATATATCCATAAATATATCACAAAAGGACATGATTGTGCTCGAATTGGCGTTCAGGTGGATGATGTTAAAAACTCTCACGATGTGGTTCAATATGACGAAATTATCCAATTTCTAAATGGTCGCTATATAAGGTCGCAGCATAGCACCTTCAAGAGTTTCCCATACATGACCAGTCGCACAATGTTGTCATTTTGTCCATCCACCTTAGAGAAGGACAATCAATTTTCTTTAATGAATACAATATAGAAAACGCATTACGACGTGAAACTGTTAGAAAAACGACCCTTAGTGTTCTTTTCGATCTAAATTCAACGTGTAACGAAGCTCATCAATTTTTATACCAAGATATACCAAGGCACTATGTACATACTTAAAAATAATAAACGTTTGGGTTATGGATATCCATTTTTTATTATTTTGGTGTACTTTTATCACTGTTTAATTAATGTATATTAATAAAACTATTTTTATTTCTTATTTTATTTTATTTTTATTTTTATTCCTTTTTGTGATAATATTTTTTGTTTTTTATATTTTAATTTTAAATATCGATTTCGGATGTCTCCTTCTTCAGTTTTTTAAAATTACTCTGGAGTTTACTAATTTTAAAATTAGTCTGGAGTAATTTTAAAAAACTGAAGAAGGAGACATCCGAAATCGATATTTAAAATTAAAATATAAAAAACAAAAAATATTATCACAAAAAGGAATAAAAATAAAAATAAAATAAAATAAGAAATAAAAATAGTTTTATTAATATACATTAATAATAAACGGGTAAAAGCGATCAGCGAATTAACATTGTAGAGAAAAAAAACTATCAGCAGAAACATTTCAGTGTCTCCAATAGATAATGAGCTGTACCATCTCATCAAAATACTGCTTTTTTCTGTTAAAGGGGCCGAAACAATATCTCACGAATGTTTAAAAAATTGTAATAGTTTGACACATCCAACTTTTAAACAACCAGCTAGAAAGAGGTTTGATTAACGATACCGGAGACTGGCACAACTGTTTATTAGAAGCCAGCAATTATCTGTTACCTGGTTCATTGATATTATTATTTGTAACAATATTGTGTCACTGTAATCCTGCAAATCTATTGGAACATTTCAATAATTTGAAAAATTATATGATGGAAGATTTTCTTCACCAGGGTAGCACCGAGGACAGTGCCTTTTCTAGCTGCGTTTATTGCTTAAAAGATCAATGTGAGGTATCAGGTCTCGATTTTTTTACCTTGGTACCAATTTCTGTTCCTGCAGAAAGGACTCTACCCTTAGATTTTTTATTTAGATATACCAATTGACGAGTTTAAATTTCTTTTACTGAATAAAATAAATACACTTTATATAAATTACTTATTTAATTACATAATCAATATGCACATATAAAAGCGAACCAAATTTATCATAGATTCGGCCTCGTAGGGGCCGCAGGCAGGAAGTTTATTGTAAAATAATAAATTTTTTTTCTTTGGGTTTTAACTGGGATTATCAAATTCTGACTTTTATAAGCTAAATTTTCAGGCAATTATCTATATTAGGACCCATTCCGAGTTCAAAAATGTTATGCTATCCATTGTGACACAAAACTATCATAAGGTTGGGGCCCGTAGTATTCTTTAATTTGAATTTGAATTTAAATTGTAAACGATTTCGATTTTCGAAATTTTGATAAATTCGAAACAATGAAATTATAAAAAAAATTAGGGCGTTATTTTCAATTAGCATCAATGGCATGCAACAAATATTGGTTCAAAATGTGTTGAAAATATGATATCAATACGGTTTACCCACACAAAATCGTTAATCAAAATCGATACCGTGATTTTAATTTGTTTTTGGTAATATTTTTAATGTATTGATTATATGAAATTTAAATAAAGCTCTAATTTTTATTAAATAATAAAATTTGGTACTTTCTTCACCCGACGGAATAAAACAAATTAATTTTCATATTCGATTGAATGTGGAAATTTTGTTTCAAATCCTAAAATTTTATTTTATTTTGATTACGCTGATATTTTCGGGCGGTCATTGACACACGGTCTATTACTATCTAGGTAATATCTAGTGCCAGACCATTATGCATGACAAACTAAAATAAGAATATATAGTTTTAGATTTTGCTGCAGAGATTTCATGAACTATTTAACTAATTTTCTCTATATATACAATGTTAAATATTTGTGTACGAAGCATTCCGCGGAACACCGATTGCGAATCACTGCGCAGTATAACAATGTATTGTAATAAAAATTTAATTTTAATTTTTTTTTCTGGTGCGGTTAATCCTTAAAAAATTTATGATATCTACTTCAACATACTCCCGTATACTCTCCTACATAATATACATTGTGCGCCAAGACGAGAAAAAAATTATGTTTTTTTTCGTGTAACCAAATTCACGAGATTCATTCAGATGAATAAAACAAATTTTTATAAAACGAGGAGCTTTAAGAATATTAAAATGATAATAAAAACAATTTTTTTTTTTCATTTCTTATCTTTATATCATTTCCTTTATATTATCCCAATATGGCTTATTTGTTGTTGTTGTTATTGTTGAGTCTGCTGCTGTTCATGCAGCTTGTGTATATATACATATACTGTTATTACATGTAATATGTGTTTGTGTATTTTTATTTTATTTATAAAGGATAAAAACTAATTTTCGTAATAATACAGCACCAACAACAATAACAAATTATTAGAGATGCTGTGCATATAAGATATAACTATATACTCTATATATATACACTATAGTGTGATCCAACACGAATAACGATAAAAAAAAACTATTTGCTTTTTCTTTATTTGTATTTTGCAGTCCCACCGGATATCATAAATGAAGAATCATCAGCAGATATTGCAGTACAAGAGGGCGAAGATGCAACGTTAACATGTCGCGCCACAGGAAATCCAATACCACGTGTCACATGGAAACGTGAAGACGGTGAATCCATTTATTTACGAAAACCCGGAACTCGTGAAATTATTAAAGGTAAATTTTTTCCCCTATATACATTATACATAGCTATATTATTATGTACTCGACTATCTCGTATGTATATCCTTCCCGATAAATAGTATATAGAATTGCAGTTATTTTCCTCGTCTGAAGATGATGATGCAGAAAAATATACGAACATTTTTGTTCCTTTGATGCTCTTGGGAAATTGAAAAAATAAGAAAATTGTCTTGTTCTTGTGTCTGTTTTATAATTTTTTTTCTTCATTCATCTAGTATTCCTGTGTCGGAAACGGAAATGATTATTTTACAATTTTTGTTCTTTCGTTTGTTTTTTTGCCAAGTTTTCCTTCTTTTTAACAATTTGGATGCTCCCTTTTCTATTTTTTTTTGTTTCTTAAACGACAAGGACAATTGTAAGAAAATTACTGGTATTATTTTCCTTATTTATAAAAAATAAGGAAAAATAAATAAAAGTTGCAATTGTTTGTATTATTGCTTAATGTTGTTGTCATTTATTTTTTTTCTCGAGACAAGCGAACTCTTTTCCATACACTGTGTGCGAATACATTTTCCGATTTTCTAGTTTGCTGTTATGTATCTCATTGTTTTGTACGAGATATACATGAATCGAATTCTAATAGATAAGAAAATTAGGCGGATGTTGTAAAAATCGGATGTTATATTGTTTGAAAATTGGATTTTTCTGTTATTTGAACAGATTTTTTGTTGCTCCTTCAAAATAAAATGTTGCCAAGAAATATACATTTGGCACAGAATTAGTTTTGTTCGTTTGGTATTTGCATAGTTGAATAGTATATATATATCTATATGTATATATAGATGTGACTTCAGGCAAAACCTCTATAAATACAAAAAAAAATTTTTTAACGATAAATACAGTTGAAAACTATTTTCTCTATATTGGGGAAAATACAGATACTACAACATCAATTAACCGACTTACCAAAACCCACCAAATATTATACTGTTAAAGTTAACCGATAATTTCCAGCCGAAAGTTATAAAAATTGGTAATGCAGATTATTATAAAGGGTGTCCCAAAATTAACGCAAGATTTGAATTTGCCGCCATTTGTGCAATAAAGTGTTTTCAACCCCAAAAAAAAAAAATTGACAGCTGAGAGGTTAGGGTTAGTTAAAATGACCATGCACAGTGAAGAGAGTTCGTTGAATGGATTGTTGATTGGACACCGCGTGTCATTGTTTGGTGCGGATTTTGGGCTGGGGGCATCATTGAACCATACTTTTTTGAAAATGAGGACGGTCAAGCAGTAACTGCTACTGGTCGATCATACAATATTCATGTTGAGACTTATTGCGTTTACATTTGGCCGATTCTGGCCTATTCCAGTCATTATAGAGTGTATGGCAAAATAATTTTGTTATAAATCGATTTTGTCGTATATCTACAATCCAGAACCGCATGAGCATATAACATAAGCTACCTTTGAAGATGGATATACAATCAAACTATTAATAGCATTTAAAAATATATTGTTTCGGCTTTCACTTTACTATTGGAAGACCTATAATTCTATTATAGTCACAATAAGTACATTTGGCGCAGGCGTGCTTAAGTCCTGCGGTCGCTTTCGGTTTTTACCAAAGAACAATAGTATGAATACATATTTGTTTTATACATTTAAGATGAATTATATCCGATTGACCCATTCAATGAAATGAACAATGGCCATTTTTGTTCTGTAGCATATCACCCACATATTGTGTAACAACGCGATGACAAGGTATGGGCACTGGTGCCTTTATCCTCTTTATAATATATATATAGCGAAACGCATTGATTTTTGGATGTTGAGTTAGTGAATACCGCACGTAATCTCAAATTCAGTAAAAGTGGTACACCGTAGTAAAAGACATCCAAATAAAATGAAACTGGCAGTTTTGCACGTCCTCATGGAAGTTATCGATCATGTTGTGGAGTACTGTGATGCATATTTTAAATTGTCCCAGCTTATCGTTCAAATATAAATTTGACTTAAACGATTCGTAATATACCGTTAAATGATCCGTAATCGGTCGAAAAATGTTATCAATGAAGAAGATTCCATTGATACTTTGTTCTTGGTAGTAGAGTTCAAAAATTTCCTAGGTTCACCAAAATGTGTAGACTAATAAGTCTTTTTAAACAGAGGCGGGATGTAAAAGGAATTTTTCATCTCCCGATTACGATCACGATCGGTGATTAAATTGAAAACATCTATGACCCTCTGTTGGAATGTAAAACTCTTGGGCCGACCCATCTTCCATGTCACTGTACAGGGTGACATGGAGCTATGCAATGCGAAGGTGGTATACTGTACTTGTGTGAATGGGATGAATGAATGGATTGAATGAATGTTGTGTGAATGTAAGGTAAGGCTATGGACCAAAAGAATGTCTATGCCAAGTCCTTTTAAACAAGGCCTATATTGAAATGATAAAATTATGATTGGAAACAGTTAAGCAGTCCTCTTTACAACCCAATGAGAAAATTAAAGAAAATCCTAAACATTTTTGGAATTACTTTCGATCTAAATGTGAAATATTAATACCTGCACTTTGAACGCTAAAGAAATCGCAGACATGTTTGCAGCACTGATCAAATTAGCAACAGCAATACAGTAATTACTCCTACTGGCATATGTGAAGAGGACGTTACATCAGCCTTAAGGAAGTTTAAAGATAGGTGTTGGCCGGAGGATATACCCTTTTCTATATATTAAAAACGTTTGCGAGTAGCTCGGTAAATTTGCGCTGCAAGTTATTCAATCAATCTCTAACCATATAGCCGTGTTTCCCGGAGAATGGAAAATTTCAAAGATCACACCTATCTTTAAATCAGGAATGTGGGTTGATGTCTCATGGTTACCGGGGAATATCCACACCTTCATCGATTCCAAAATTATTTGATCTGATTGTATGCAAAGCTTTTAAATCAACATTGATACGTCACATTTCTATCTACCAACACGGGTTCGTACATGGAAGGTCTACAACTACCAGACTGGTGGAATTTACCAGTAAAGTGATAAATGAGATAGAAGACATCATTAAGTTAATGTAGCTAACATAGATTGTAGTAAATTGAAAATGAAAAATCAAACGTTATCAAAGTGACATATGGTGTTCCTCAACGATCACATATTGGTTCACGGATCTTTATTGTTTTCATGGATGGAAATAATGATGATAAATAATATTTTCGGCCAAAAAAAAATTTTTTCAACGTAGTCGCCTTTTAGCTCGATACACTTAGTCCAACGTTTTTACCCAATTTTTCGATCCCCTCCGAATAATACAATTTCTCCAACCCTTCAAAATAGGCGTTTGTTGCATCGGTGATCTCCTCATTAGAGTCGAATCTCTTTCCGCTGAGGTATTTCTTTAAGTTCGGAAAGTGGAAATAGTCGCGAGGGGCTAAGTCTGGAGAATATGGCGGATGTGGAAGCATTTCGAAGCATAATTCATGGATTTTGGCCATGACAACTACACACGTGTGTACCCGTGCATTGTCTTGATGGAAGGGAACATTTTTCTTAGCCAACTGCGGTCGTTTTCCTATTCAAATGTTCTTGTAATATGTTGCGCCGTCGCTCATCTGAGATGCCTACTATCTCAGTTATCCCGCGCACTTTCACTCTGCGGTGTTGTAATACCTTATCAATTGTTAATAATTTTGTCAACCATTTTTGGTGTGGTGACTTCATTTAAGCGTCCTGAACGTTCGGCATCAGTTGTGCTTGTACGACCACAACGAAAATCAATAAACCACTTGTGAATCATTTTATTCGATAAAAAAAAACTCGCCATAATATTTATCAATCTTTGTTTAATGTTTAATTAGCACACGAAATTCACTTTTTCCATGTTTGCAAAAAACAATGGTTTGTCTATTTTCAATGGCTGTCAAAACTGAACTAAATGACAGATCTGTCTGAAAATTTTAATTTGGTTTATTGACAGATGGTATTGACATGTGACACCTGATATTTGCGATTGTGGCGTCCCCTGTTGCAATTTTACCAGACTTCTCACTCCGCCCTCGCGCAAAATGACCTCAATAGACTTAGTGAGTACTGCGTCTACAATTCATTGCACTTAAATATTAAGAAATGTAAACTTACATCGTTTCATCGTATAAAAGAAACCCAAATAAAATAAATGACACAGAAGTTCCTAGAGTACATTACTGATGTATGGGCGTCACATTTGTCGAGTACATTAATTTTAGCTAACTACATGTTTGGCTTTGCAAGCGGTGGACCGAGGAATTCATGTATATAGACTAACTTTACGTACACTATACTACGCTTTTGTAGGCTCTCAAGTGGAATATGCTGTGATCGGTTGGAACACCTATTATGCCGTGCACATCAGTAAAATAGAAAGCATACAAAAAAAATTCCTAATATTCCTGTTGAACAAAACTGGCTGGAATTATTTATGTTCATAACATACCATTTTATGAAAATGTGGCTCTCTTCCCTCCTTATTCTACAAGGTGCAAAGAATATCAAATATGTGCACCCTGGAAAACAGCTTTTATCGGAAACGTCTTTCTCGGCCACATTGGTTCATCCTATATATTGGTAAAATTTGTATTAATGTTCCAAGCAGGACTTTGCGTAAACAAATGAGTTGTAAACATTTATTGTGCATCTTTTGTGCATTTTTACAAAAAACATTGTATACGCTGTCATTTTGGCCTGGTATTGCAAAAAATAATTCTGTCATTTTTGGAAGCTGACAATAAAGTTCCTCGTGTTTTGTATACCGAAATATTTAACCCATTTATAGATAGATTATAGGTTTTAAATAGATTGTATCACTAGATAAGAATTTGTTAAACTCTGTTTTAGCTTGGTATTCTCTTACAAAATTCTGAATGTAATGGAACTGATCAAAAAGCCGGGAATCATTAATTTGGACGTCCTTTGCCATCATATACTCAATCGAGTCCTGGATCTCGTCCCATTCGGGAACCTTATTAAATTTCATCCATTCAAAGCAGGAAAATTCCTTGAATTGATTAGTCATTGTTGGATGTAGTCTGCGGCAATTTTGGAAGACGAATTATTTTCCATTTCAAGCTGGAAAGTGCTTTCGTGAAATTCAAACATAATTGTAGGAATCAACAGCAAATATGCCTCAGACAATACTCAAACATATTTGTAAATTGCGATTAATTACCGGGTATAGTAACAGCCATCTGGTTCCAGAATGTTTTAATAAACTTGTACAAACTCACAATTCTTTTTTAAAATTTCTGTTCTAACAGAAAAATAATATAACATGAAAAATAATTATAAATTTTGAGCGCCAAACCTTCAATATCAAATGACAATGCATCTAGCCCGTGTTTTGCTGCATTGTGAATTGTATGAACTGGGCAGCCGATCCCCATCAGATTTTTACTAGTGGCAATATTTAATATACTAAATACATTTCCATCACTTGTTCGATTGATTCCACCGAAGTTTGTATTGCAGTTCTCGTATATCAATTTTGAACTTAGTCCCGAATTTATATCGAAGTATTAAATTAAAATGGGGACAATTTTTCAATCCGTTGAAACTGATAAAAACTCAACACTGGATAATAATTTAATTATTTGTTTTATACAATATGGTGCAATGACACTCTGCATAATCGACCTTATTTTGGTTTGAGCAGAAGAAATTCGTTGTGCAGTTTTGGAATCAGTGAACATTTTTTTCATAAGTTTTGTTGTGCAATCTGTGGATTGGAAATTAAAATGGTGATTGACTGTATGGAAAACCAGTGTTCCTTCCACAACTGAACCTTTATCAGCCAATTTCGAAAATTTAGGTACTAAAAATGTATTCATTGATTTTGAACATTCTCCTGCTCTTATTGTTAGCTTGGGTTTTCTCGATTCTAGGTGCTGTCCAAGATCAAACTTACCCTTATTACCTATTGAGACAGTAGTACATGTTATGCAATGTGCTTCATGCTTGGATTGTACAGCTTTAATAGATGAATATCTTCTGATGAGCTCGTTGCTGAATATGCACTTTCGTTTTTTTAAACACATTTTTACAGCTATTCAAAAAAAAAATATTTTGTGTTACAATTTTGAAATATGCACAAACAGTTCCATCTTCAATTTCTAAAAGCTAAATATTTAGTTTGAAATTATTACTTACCAATAGATAAAATAAACATTGTTTATTTCATCTTCCTTCGTGACTAATTATAAATAAAAGATCGGGACGAAAAAAGAAAATATTTTCTCTCTAAAAGAGACATGATGGGCACCCTGAGCACCACCCCTTTTCCAAACAATAATTTTTAGATTGTTTTCGGATTTGAAATGCAGTCGTAATACCGTCCATTGTCACAGAAAATCGTGCTTTTTCGGAATCATGATTTTTTCCCAATATCGTATAATTTTCTAGCGCAGGATCCAATTTAAAAAATATAAATCGCAGCATGGTAATGCACACACTCGTCCAGCAAACGAAACAAAATTATTTTTCAAACCAAATATATTTAAAATTATGCTAAAAATATGAATTCCTCCGCATATTCGAACAAACAATCCAAGCTATGGTGAATTTTGACATAAACAAGTAATGCAAGTATACTGCATTGAAAAACGCAGAATTAAAATAATAATTCCAGATCCGAAATAAATTAAAACGGAAATTGAATTTCTGTCAATATGTCATTTACGTACATATATATTATACATATGTATGTACATACGAGAACATGAAAATCCATTATTCTCTCATTACAATTTGACTGTATTGCATTTCCGCCATTTCTTCAAAATAAATTTCAATTATGTATGAATATCTGTATACGACGATATACATACATATAACTATACATGATAGCATAAATTGTAGTTGCGGGAATTGAAAAATTTGAATATAATTTCGAAATAATTGTATATATGAAACGACATTACCAATTGACAAGTAGTTTTTATAGAAAATCAAAATATCAAAAGTTCAACTACATATATCCTATATAGTGTCGTTAAAAGCCAGATTTAATTTGATGATTTGATTTCAATTATTTGATAGCAACAACAAAAAAAAACTTAAGATACATACGTCATATATGGTTTTATAGTTTTTTATTATCAAACATCGATTTAATTGTTTCAATTATTTGTATTTTTTTGGTGAATAGATCTGATCGTTTTATAGATAGTTTTATTATTGGTATGGCAGACATGTATTGTGTATTTTATTTAACTATTATACTCGTATATCCACCAATATGATATTAATCGTACAACACTCTATACAGTATAGTTATAGAGCATAGAGCAACAAAAATTTCATTTTTAACAACAAAATAATTACCGAAACCTGAAAATCCATTTAAATTGATTTTCATTCTTTTCAATGTGGATATATGTACGACACACACAACAATATACCGTTCAAATGAATGTCCAAATGGAAAATTATTTGTAGATAATGTATATTGGTTTGATGAATACTTGCGGCCGTCTGTGTCTGCGTGATTCTGAATTAAACCGAATGTGATTGCGATGTATATAGATACGTATTTTTTGATATTAGGAATTAATATGAAATCAAGAATACATTTGTACATAACATTGTACATATACATAAAGCGGGTGATCCAATAAGAGCTTCCAGAAGTTTTTATGAAATAAAACGCATTCAAATGAATTTAATAATGAAAAATTGTATTTGTGACGTAAGCTCGGGTTATGACATTTAATGTTTGAAAATAATTTCTTTTAAATATTGTCCGCGACTGGCTTTTAGATGATCCATTCGATGGGTCCAATTTTCAGCAACTCTATCGAACATTTTGGCCGATATCCCGATATCCCGGCCGATAATTACACAGGAACTGGCGTAACACCATCTGACGTTCGTTTCTTTTATAGATTCTTCCTGAAGCAGCAGTTTACATAAAGCAAGCGGTATCTTTATATCCCGCCTGTTTTGGGATATTAGGCATGCTGTACCCTTACGGACCAACTCGTTTGCCTTTACATTCCCTGCGATATTGAAATGCCCTGGCACCCACGTCAAGCGGATGTTGAACTGATCAGCCATCTCATTTAAAGATGCCAGACAGTTCTGGGCTACCTTCGACGTCAGGAAGTATGTATGTAGCGTTTTAATAGCAGCCAGGCTGTCCGTAAAAATGCGAATATCCCTCGTAAATATTCCATTATACTTCAACTAGTCCATGACTTCCATTATTGCGATCAGTTCAGCTTGAAAAACGTTGCAAAAGTCGGGAAGACGAATAGAGAGGTTAACCCCTAGTGCCTCACAGAATACCCCGCAGCCAACCCCGCTATCCCTTTTTGAGCCATCCGTGAAGAAGCTTAGTTGCCTCATTGTCCATAACCGTTTCGTTCACCCAGTCCTCTCTGGTGGGAAACTCAGTTTGGAATCTCACCTCAACAGATGGCAAAGGAATAGCATAGTCGTTAGCTTCCGGAATATCTCTGTTGCATAGGATAGATGAGTGCCCTGCATTGTTACAGGTCCACATAGATATGTATTTGATCCGAATGGCTGTGCAAGATGCAAGCTGCTCGGCCGCAATATCCAACGAAGTAAGATGAAAGAGAATCTCCAGAGCTTGAGTAGGTGTGCTCCTGAGCCCCACTTATACACAAGCGTTCTTTCAACTTTCATCAATAGTTTAAGGTTGGCCATAATTGTTAACGCTGGCCACCAGACGACAACCCCATACATCAGTATAGGTTTGACCACTGAGACGTAGAGCCAGTGTACTATGTGAGGCTCCATATACCCCATCTCTTTACAATGGCATTTTTGCAGGAGTATATAGCGCTATAGCTTTCTTTACTCTCTCTACGATGTTTGGTTTCCAGCTTAGCTTGCTGACCAAAAGTAGTTCGAGGTATTTCGCACCACCTTGAAACCTTGCCCTTCCAGGTTTAGTAACAGGTCATTTATGACCAAGTTCCAAAGAATGGGGGATAGAAGGTGTTCACCTTGAGGTGTCCTTCTGCTCACGTATCTGCCGGCAGACGTCCCACCCAGATAAGCTGTCACGATCCTGCCTCTAAGCATATGATCTATGCAGCTTCTGAGTGACCCGTCTACCCCCAGACACGCAAGGGCCCGAGTGATTGCCTCCGGTCTGACGTTGCTAAAGGCCCCCTCTATATACAAGAAGGTTACAATTGAATATTCCTTATATCCATTATCCAAGTGATTTCTTTATCGGGCCTATAAGGAAGTGGATAGCTGATTCCACCGATCGTCCCTTACAGTATGCGTGTTGGGATCCCGACAGCTCGCCCGGCTTGATTGAGCCTGTAATGTAAGCCTTTATTAGACTTTCCAAATGTAATCCTCTATTACTCTTTCAAGTCCAAATGCGTTTCTAGTAATAGCTCCAGGGATTCCTCACTACATGTAGTCCATGAACCATCCGGTTGTTGTAGATAACCCGGAATGGAAGGACTAGAACATAGTACTTTGCGTAGCCTGGCCGCCTCCGAGGACTCCTGTATATTGCCACAGTAGAGCTTCCAGCTTGGTTACTAGAGCATCAAGCTTCTGTGTTATAGATGCAGGAGGGTTTGGATCCGATACCGGTAATAAGTTACCCAGAATGGTTCTGAAACAATCCCAATCAGTTTTCTTCCTACTTCTGAAGGGTGGTTTGCTAGTGGGTTTTGTATCCACTTCGTACTGGAGATAACAATGGTCAGAAAAAGAATGGTCTTCGGACACTTTCCATTGAACTGGAACTCGTTAATAAAATCCGAGACAAGTATGATGTCCAACACTTCCTGTCTATTTTTAGTAATAAAGGTTGGCTTACACCCGATATTACATATATTTAGGTTAGTACTTAAAATAAAATCAAGGAGTAACTCACCTCGCCTGTTGATATTTGTATTTATATTAGCAGCGCTGCCCATGATGACTCCTACCTTTCGTTTTCGAGATTCCATTATTGCACTGCCCAACCTACCTGGTGGTATATTTTCCTTCTCGTATGGTAGGTAGGCCGATATTAGCCAGAGGTTTTGCCCATCCATCTCGATGCTAGCCACCACTACATCAGCGTCGCTGTAATTCAGTAGTATATAAATATTTAGATTATTTCTAGCGAGAATGCAGGAACGTATCTCATCTTAATATTTCGCATGTAGTATTTTATATTTGGGAGTTCTGAGGCCCAGCACCCGGTCGCTATTGACCCAAGGTTCCTGGACCAGAACCACATCAATGGACTCAGATTCCATTTTTAGCAGAAGGGCTGCCGAGGCGGCTTTAGAGCGATGGAGGTTGATCTGAAGGATCTTAAGCATTAGATATTGCTTCCCTCCACCACTTTTGAGTCCGACTCCTCTGACGTCGATTCGTCTATTAGAAGCGCGGAGCTTAGTCCCAATGATCTCGAAATCTCCGAGTCCAGGGATCGTGTCTTCTGAGCGTCCTCCGGGATGCTGCGGCCTTCTGGGTCACCAACACCAGGCGGGACACCACAAGTGGTTCCCCCCCCCCCCCCCCCCCCCGTGCTGCAGGTGCCCCATATCTGTCAGCCTCATCACGCTTATAAATTTTGAGCGTAATCGCTCCAAATCCATAGCTGAACAGGCCTACAGATTTTGCCAAAGCACTCACGGATTCTCTGTCGATGATAATGACGGCCGATCTGTGATCTGCTTCCGCCTTTACCTCTTCTAACCTGGCAATCTTCCAGGTGGCTGTTGGCAGATCCCGATTGCTGATTTTCAACATTTCCAGGATCTCCCTAGTATCCCTTGGTTCCGCAGGGATCCAGGCTCGCGCCCTTGGTCTGCAGGGAATTTCTCCTTCGTCACCACTTCACCCAGGCTGCCGATCGCCTTTATGAAGAGGGTCACAGACCTCTCATCGGCACAGGTAGTCAGTTTAACATGACCCTGCTGCCACCCTCCGTCTCGGCAGAACGGAGCCGGTCCTGGGTTCTCCCTCATGATTTTGGAAGATGGCGGCATGGCGGCTAGGGCCTTATCTACCTTCTTCCAGTTAAGAGCCGTAATGCTCCCATCTTCTTGAGCCCTGTCAACGACTGCCATGATCTGGTGCTTCTTTAGCACCTCGTTGAAGGGCCTGGTAACATTGTCCGGAACCCCATCTTTGTAAAGCTTCAGCTTCACGGCACTTGATAAATGTTTAGGTTTTAGCAGTGGCCCTTAAGGATACAAAGCCCGGCTGCCGGAAGCCAGTTGCCAGCTGCACTTTAATCTCCTCACGCATAATGTTATCGTGAGTGATAAGAGAGTCCAATCTGCATATGCAAGCACCTGATTAGACTGGCGATATAAGATGTTGCGCTGAGGTTTTACGACAGATATTCCAACCTGAGATTAAAAAGTATCGGGGACTAAGAGTATTCTTGATAGCCTGTTCTCAACTTTAACACAACTCATTTTTATATTCTAATCAAAGCAAAAATATCAAAGTAGTTCTATATTGCAAAGTTTTCTGATTACAGGCTTCGTCTATAGTTCAGTATTATGTGTTGTTTTCTCCAAATGATTACTGCAAAAATGTCTTATAAGTAGAACGCTCCTACCAAACGAATGAAACAGTCAACATAAATTAAAGTAAGAGAATATCCATTAGATGAATATCTATATGGGGTGATATGTATATCTATACACTTGAGGTGCAAACAATATACTTCCAACAGTTGACTGATATGGCACTTCAGCCATTTCATCCTGTTCCTGTTCTCTATTTGGGCAAAACTCTGGTGACAGTTTTTGATTGATGTATATAGGCGTCATGTTTGGATGTGAAAGTTGGGCGCTGACGGATGAGTACGAGAGATGGCTCCTTACATTTGAGAGAAGAATCATGCGTGTGATTTACGGCCCTAAACGCGAAATAGATGGTACATACCGAGCTCTGTACAATTTCGAGATCAGAGATCTGATGAAGATCCCCGATCTTGTACATGAAGTTAGATCTCAGCGAGTACGCTGGCTCGGTCACGTTCTGCGTGCTGATCCGGAACGAATTGTGCAGCGATCTCTGAAAGGAGAGCCACCATATGGTAGGCGCAGAGGTCGTTGCAGGCGACGATGGCTCCACGATGTAGAGAACGACTTGGCCTCTTCAGATTGTCTAAGACAGTATGAAGACCAAGCTCAGGATCGAAACCGTTGGAGCCAGATTGTTGATTCAGTAAGGGGCCAGTAATGGCCTTTAACACTGTTATTATTATTATTATATAGGCGTCATGGCCCCTGTGGTTGGGGGGCACTGACATGTCTCGTAAATCAACATTGCACGAACATGTTTCCCAAGAATACCACCACAGTATCCTTTGCTTGTCGTAGAAGGCGACTAAACGGTTGGATCGCTGGGACCATGTGTCCCAGGGCTATACGTTGTTCTACAGTGGAGATGACCTCGGAAATCTTGGAGCTAGATTTCTTCTTAGGCCGCAGGTAAAGAACGCTGTTTTGGATTTTCAACCAGTCAATAACCGATTGTGTAAGCTTCGCTTGCGCACGAAGTTAGCTAACCTGTCGATAATTTGTGTACATGCGCCCACAGAAGTCAGCCAGCCCCAAGATAAAGACTCATTTTACAATGACTTGGACGATCTGATGGGATCTATACCCGAACACAATGTTAGAATGGTAATTATGGGGACTTTAATGCTAGAGCTGGCAGAAATCAGACCGACTTGTGTGAAAACATAGGTCCGTACTCGCGAAACGAAACTGCGACCGATAATGGTGAGAGAATGATGTACTTTGCGGTTGCTCATGATCTTAGAGTAGAACACACATTCTTCCCTCACAAACACATACATCTTGAGACATGGACACATCCTCGCGGAACTTCCCGCAGCCAAATTGACCATGTGTTAGTTTCTAAAGGACGGGCTCAGGTTGTGCAGGATGTGAGAACTTATCGGTCAGCAACCAAATATGTAGGCAGCGATCATCATTTGGTCGCTGCAAAGCTACGATGGAAGTTTTCGTACAAGTCTGGGAACACAGCGAAACACATGGTACGTTTCGATTGTGAAGGTCTGATAAATGAAGATCAAAAGAAACGATATCAGGATCTTGTCAGCGACAACATTAATGAAGCTAATTACCAGTCTGACTCCGTGAACTCTGTCTGGGAGGTACTGAAAACTTCGGTTGTCAGTGCTGCTCAACAGACTTTAGGTATAGTGAAAGTCAGACATTAGGTATAGTGAAAGTCAGGGAACACAGCGAAACGCATGGTACGTTTCGATTGTGAAGGTCTGATAAATGAAGATCAAAAGAAACGATATCAGGATCTTGTCAGCGGCAACATTAATGAAGCTAATTACCAGTCTGACTGCGTGAACTCTGTCTGGGAGGTACTGAAAACTTCGGTTGTCAGTGTTGCTCAACAGACTTTAGGTATAGTGAAAGTCAGACCCAAGAATGATTGGTTTGATGACGAGTGTCGTCTTGCAGTTGAGCAATAAAATATAGCCCATAATGAAGTGTAACAACGTCTCACAATCGCGAGGAAAAACAAGGCTGCTCTTGCAAGAAGGGCAGCTAAGCGGATTTGTAGACGGAAGAAGCGAGAATAGTGGAAGGCCGAGGTTCTGAAAGTACAACAACTCAGCAATGAGCGCAGTTCGCGTAATTTCTTTAAAGGAATTACTATGGACTGCACCATACTTTCAGGCCTACGTCAACCGCCATTCGGGACCGGGATGGAAACCTCTGTGTCAACATCGACGCAGTACTTGACGCATGGAATGGACACTTTACTGACCTGCTTGATGTCCATCATGCGTCACAGACTGTTGTTGAGCCACCTCTAATACAGACTGCGGAGATTTGCACTGAGGAGCCATCCCATGAGGAATTCACTAAAGCCACGCAGAGATTGAAACGAAACCGTGCATCTGGAGTGGACTGCATTAATTCGGAGCTCTTGATATTCGGAGGGGATACTTTGTTGAACTATCTTTTCGACCTTATTCGATTAGTATGGCGAACCGAAGTTATGCCTGACGAATGGAAAGTGGCCGCGATATGCCTAACCTTCAAGAAGGGAGACCGCTTGAAGTGTGAGAATTATCGCGGTATAGCTCTCCTTTGCACAGCATACAAGTGAATCAATAGAATCACTCCTCTAGCGGAGGGCTTGGTTGGTGACTATCAAGGAGGATTTCGTCCGAATCGATCAGTCACCGATCAGGTCTTTTCGCTGCGGATGATTCTAACTAAATATAATGAGACATCCATCCCCGTACATCAGGTGTTGCTGGATTTCCGGCAGGCCTATGACTCAATCAATCGAGAGAGTTTATGGTCTGCCCTGGAATACCTAGGAATGCCACCAAAACTGGTACGACTATGTAGGATGACAGTGACGCAGTCCCAATGCTGTGTTAAAGTGGAGAACAGGCTATCGACAAGTTTTGTAGTTAACTCGGGTGTTCGGCAGAGAGATGCTCTCCCCGCGTCCCCGATACTCTTTAATCTCATGTTGGAGTACATCTTTCGTAAAACTGAAACACCGCAGCGTAACATCTTATATCGCCAGTCCAATCAGGTGCTTGCATATGCAGATGACATATGCGTGATTGGACTGAATAGCAACGGAGTGAAAGAAATACTTGATCCGCTTGTAGAGTTTTCAGCTTCAGTTGGACTTCAGATCAATGAGTCCAAAACGAAATACCTGATCTCTGGTTTCAGAGACAATGGCACACCAGATTTTAGTAGTGGCCACCACACGTTTGAGGGAGTGAGGAGGTTCAAATATTTGGGCTCTCTTATCACTCACGATAACAGTATGGGTGAGGATATTAAAGTGCGGCTAGCAGCTGGCAGTCGTTCTTTGTATCCTCTAAGGCCACTGCTAAAATCTTAACACTTATCAAGTGCCGTGACCGAGCAAATAGCGCAGTGGTTAAAGCTGCGTCGTTTGGATCGGGAGGTACCGGGTTCGAATCCCAACAGAGGCGGGATGCAAAAGGGATTTTTCATCTCCCGATTACGATCGGTGATTAAATTGAAAACATCTATGACCCTCTGTTGGAATGTAGAACTCATGGGCCGACCCACTGTACAGGGTGACATGGAGCTATGCAATGCGTAGGTGGTATACTGTACTTGTGTGAATGGGATGAATGAATGGATTGAATGAATGTTGTGTGAATGTAAGGTAAGGCTATGGACCGTAAAAGTGTCTATGCCAAGTCCTTTTTAAAAAAAAAAAAAAAAAAGTGCCGTGAAGCTGAAGCTTTACAAAGCGTTGATCAGGCCCGTTGTTATGTTTGGATGTGAAAGTTGGGCGCTGTCGGATGAGTACGAGAGATGGCTCCTAACATTTGAGAGAAGAGTCATGCGTGTGATTTACGGCCCAAAACGCGAAATAGATGGCACCTACCGAGCTCTGTACAATATCGAGATCAGAGATCTGATGAAGATCCCCGATATTGTACATAAAATAAGATCTCAGCGAGTACGCTGGCTCGGGCACGTTCTGCGTGCTGATCCGGAACGAATTGTGCAGCGATCTCTGAAAGAAGAGCCACCATATGGTAGGCGTAGAGGTCGTTGCAGGCGACGATGGCTCTACGATGTAGAGAACGACTTGGCCTCTTCAGATTGTCTTAGACAGTATGAAGACCAAGCTCGGGATCGAAACCGCTGGAGCCTAATTGTTGACTCAGTAAGGGGCAAGTAATGGCCTTTAAAACTGTTTTAAAACTGTTTTAATTAATATAGGCGTCGTGCCTGGATTGCAATTCGCCATATTTAATGTGACAGCATCTCATTGATGTATTGTTCTTGGTCAATCCAAATAAGATCATTCTTGCGATCGCGTGTTATTTGTAGACCTAATATACATAACGTGATTCACCCAAATCTTTCATCTTTCATGTTGACATCAGGTTTTCTTTGAGGTTCCATTTTATTTCGTTGTCGTTCGTGAATATTATCAGGTCTTCCACATAAACTGCAACAAATATCATTTTACTTCCACTAACTTGGTAATAGATGCACGTAGTGACTTTGGACTTGGCGTCATATAAAAAATGCCGTCGCTCCTTGTGCTCCTTGTAAAAATGCCGTCGCTGCATCCAATTGATCTATATCGAGATCAAATTTCACGGCGATTGAGATTAGCATCCTAATCAAGCTATATACATGACCGCTGGGAATAAGTTTCTGCGTAATCCAGGCCCTTTTCTTTTACAACAATCCTTGATTACCAGTCTCGCCTTATACCTTATGATCTTTCCAGTTTCATACCTCTTCGTTTTGAAAACCCATTTACAGTTTATCGGCTTTCAATTCGGTTGAAGATCAACAAAACTCCAAGTGTTGTTTTCTTGCAACGAATTCTATTCATTACACATGGCCTCTTTCCATTTCTCACTACCAGCACGATTCAACGCTTCGCTGACAGTGAATGGATCATTCATTTCAATTGAATGCACGTTGTAAGTTATATAGTCATTCCATTTTAGTCTGTCTAAAAGAACGCCTATAGCTTTGACTTCATTGATATCGACTGTTTCAGGAGGTACATATATAGTCATCAGCCATTACTTGCAGAGTTTCATTCTCAGTTTCGTGTAAAATGTATCGTCGCTGGTCACTTTATCAGATTATGCAGAGTTGTCATTCTGATTTGGATCATTGGTTGTGGTCTGTGTCAAATCTCATTAGTCTTCTTTATCGATTAACGATACTTCCGGGAAAATATCTAAATAAGAGGAACTGACTGATTCTGATAATATATATTCTTCAATACGCGGGTACTTGTGAAAAACTACATCACGACTAACTGTAATCCGCATTGTATCGGTTTGTAAAAATTTCGTTTTGCGATATACATCCTACATACGCAACCGAACACTCGAAACCGCGACAAATCCGAATTACCCCCCGACCACACTTCTTCTCGTGTCATTCCATTAATGACTCTACACGGTGAACGATTAATTATATACGCGGTAGACACAGCTTTTGTCCAAAATTGTTTACCCGACGTCCGTATGATTTTCAAAAATTGCTCATTGCAATATTCACTGCCATTATCGGTACGTAGAACTTTTATAGTCCATCCAGTCTGGTTCTCAACAAAGTTATATTAAAATCTCTCAGACTTCTAAAACAACCATGTTCAGAATTGGTATTTTTGGTATACTTTTCTTCACTGATATACGCTAAACAGGGCTGAGCCAAATATCTCGGAATACAAATCGTTTTACGTTTAGAACGAATACTTCAATATGCGCAAATTATGTCAAAACGGAACAAAAGTAAGAAAACTACAATGACTTCTTTCTCTTTTTGTTGTATACCAATAAGTGGGAAGGCATATTGATGGTATTATGTGTATGAAAATTACAATACGACTTTACAAAAATTAGATGTTTTTTTTAGGGTAACACACGGAGTCATTATATTTATTGATATTATTAGGTTTGATATTAGGTTTGTACCACGCCATACTTGAGTGTACAGAAGGTTCCGCGTTAATTAAATTCAACATCAAATCAATATAATATATAAAACTAACACTAAAATTTTAATAACCAATTAGGCGAAACATAATTAAAAGTTTTCATAAAAATGCTTTTGTATGGGCAAAATTTTACTACTCTATTCCAAAATATAATGAGATTTTTGGCCAATTAAAACAAACGCAAAAAAAGTTTATTCATTTAGTCCAGTCCGTTGAAATTATTTCATCATACATACTCGTATACTAAGCTTTTCCTATTTAGATAATTTTGTTAAACGAAACTTTGTATTTAAAATGTTGTATAATAGATTAAAAGTTTATGATCAAATTGGGATAATAGTTTGTTCATTTTATTATAAATTTAACCACATAGAAGCGCAGTGACAGCTTTATACTATATGCTAATATTGTTCTATCATCTCAATGTTCCCATAATTAAATCCAAAAACGGATTTTGTATAAGTTTAAGTCGTCAAATTGAAGTAATGATGGTGCTGAAAAGTCTTACCAAGGATTAATAACGCAAATGTGGTTATTAAATGTTATTGGATTCAACAGAATTCGTTGAAGAAACAAAATTGCTTCATATACAGCATAACGTCATTGAAGCTGAACTTATATAACAGATATGATACATTTCTAGTATCGCGCATTACTTGTGACATTCTTAAGTAGGTCCTTGAATCAAGTGTTAGTTTCCCTAGCATGTGTTAGTTTCCCGAAATGTGCATGGGACCAGACTGCTAATGTTTAAATCCGGTTTGGGGATAGTTACTCTAGGTTAATCGATATTTTATCTGGTGTATACCCCAAGGCAGTCATCTGAATTATTTTTTTTTTTAAGTGATAGCATCAGCTGTTGCCGGTTTATAATCCTTTTTGGTTTTGTTAGTATCTAGGTTTTTTTGCCGAATTCCTTAATGGTTCTCTTTTGAGAATTTAACCGAAGTCCGTGGCAAAATACCATGGCTAAAATTGTACTTTTGTTCTACACAGCTTTATGCAAGTTTGGATTACTGACATGCCAAATAGTTTAGTACAAGAACGCTATACTCTCAAACAGGGCTTCTTAATTTGTTTATCGCATCACCGATCTTTATCAGATATTGTTATAGATTATACTCTGCTAATTACTGAACTAACATTTAACATACAATCTAGATTAAAATTATGGCGTTTGTTCTGATTGGTATCGAATATCAAATCTAACAGGGGCATGATGGAAAAATGATTTTCCATTATCTGATTACAATCGGTGTGATGAATACATTAATGAAACCATTACCGAGAAATGCTTCGCTGGTCATGTCGATAACTAGTTCTAAGTGGACTGCTTTGGTACTTAGACAGATGAACAAACATACATATGTCTTGAATGTTTTTTGGCCCCGGCCTTTTTACTAAATGTATAGGGAGCGGTCCTGCGTATAGTCTACGCCTGTTTTCAGAAATGGCTGGACAAACTCTACACGGCAGCGTGGTAAGTTTCCCATTATTTTATTTTATCTTTGTGCCTTGACCCTGTTTTTGCCTCCAGGAATCCAAACTATCTGCCTTAACAGAGCTAACAATAAAAAATCTCCTGCATGGTTATTGTCTTGGTGTAATTCTCCGAGAATCAGCCATGTAGCTTTTAATCGGATGCTTGATTGAAAATGGGCACTGTACTGTTTTCTAGTCGTGCTCCCACACGAATGATTCCCGATTCATCGATAAATGGATCAAATAATTTTATAGACTGCTGGTATTTCCGATGTATGCATTTGCTTTTAATGATTCGACTTCATTTTGATACAATTTGAGTTGCTCCGGTCTATATGTTCGATGAGCTGCGTCGAACATTTCTTCTCGGCGAATATAGATTCCATCTGTTCGTGTTCATTTTGCTTTTCTAAGATTTGCGATAAATCGAATTATATAAGCTAGTACTCTTCAAAGTCTGCGAAAGGATGAGTACCTCTCTATAAAGTCGTTGAACCATGTTGTTTCGATGTTGCTTGTGAATGCGAATAGTTGGTTGGTTTCCTCTTCAATGTACCCATAATTCGTATGTTGTGAAGGCCAATGGTCAGATAACTGAAACAACCAGTTAGGCCAATTCCACCATAAACTAAATGAGATCTAAGTTGGAGTGGTAATAAACCTCGTGGGGCACAATCAGCTGGTTTGTCTGATGATAATACGTGCCTCCAATGCTGACGAGACCAAGAGTTTGATATTTCTGCTGCCCGATTGCCCATTCGAAAGTGCTCCACCTTCTCGGATGACTTGAAAGCCAATCTAACACATTTTTTGAGTCTGTCCAACAAAAAACTTGATCAATTTTGGTTTGCGATTCCATTTTTACTACATTCAATAGATTGGTTAATAGAACAGCTCCACAGAGCTCCAGCCGAGCTACTGGCGCTTGCTTGATAGGTGCAACCTTTGGTTTTGCTGAAATTAATTTGCACATTATTTTTCCAGTTGTTGACTCGATTTTGAAGAATACAACTGATGCATATGCTTGGTGACTTGCGTCACAAAATACATGCATTTGAATTTTGGAATTTTTGAAGATGTTTAAACATCTAGGAATTGAGATTTGATTGAGTTAATTCCCGCGTAAATTTTACGCCATATATATATCATATATACGGTTCTGGCAATATATATCATCCCATCCAAAATTGGCTGCCCACAGTTGTTGAATAAATATTCTGATCAGAATAACTACTGGAGCTAACCAGCCGAGTAGATAAAAAATGCGGCTAACTTGTGACAAGATTATTCTTTTAGAAAGCTTTTCATCGTGTTGAAGATCGGAAGAAAAAATGAATTCATCAGTGGATGGGTTCCAGAGCACGCTTAGTACCTTCACCGAATAATTCTTTACCTCTGACCTGTCATCTATTTCCTTTGAAATGGTCAATAAGTCACCATGATTTATATTATTGAGTATTGCCTGTGAATTTGAAGACCATTTGCGGAGAATTAATCCATCCTCTTTTAAACGTCAAGCTTCTTTAACATTGTCTGTCCCTGTCATCAGATCGTCTACGTATAGATATCCCGTTGAATTGCGTTGGCTGCATGAGGTGAGGTCAGTTGGTTTTCATCAGCTACTTGTCTAAATGCCCTGGGTTGCCAAAAATGGAGTAGATGATAAATCATTTGTTACCGTTAGTATAGGCAATAATGCCGTAGTGGATGGGTTGGTGTAGTTCACCAGACATTTTTTTGGAAATTCGTGTCACCTTCCGATATGTTGAATACTTGATAATATGGGAAAGGTAGTTTTAACCGGCCTTCTTTTGTTTGCTGAAGTGTCTGTGTGAATTTATCTTCACAAGCTGTTCTGGAGAAAATAAATTGGTGCCGCAGGTTATAGATTCGATTTCCCAAAATTTACCTAGGGTTTGTCAATATCGATAATTGATTCATCAGTAAATGCCGTGCAGTTCAATTGCGTTCGTAATGTTAGATTGGATCGTGATATTTTAGATAAATTGACAAAGCATTCGGTATTTTGTTTAAAAACATACGAAAATATGTTAAATTAACGGCAATCAATAGTTTTGTAGAGTAGTTTTAGCCAAACCGAAGTTCTGCTCAAGACGAATATTCGAAAGTATTATAGTGGCACAATGAAGAAATATAAAATCTTCATAAACATCATTTTTCAAAATGCCATGGAGTGCTACTGGTTATGCATAGGTAAGAAAGGCTCAAAATTCAGACGCCTTATCCAAGAGTGAATGTCGTTTAAAGACATTTTCGGTTAAATTCTAACGGCTGTATTGAAGAATAAGAAGTCTTTTGGATATTCTTTCAATCTCTTTCAAATTCCATTTAATAATAATAAAATAATAATAATTTAATTAATAAATATTCAGCTATATAGTGACAAATTCCTTAAATGTTCATTAATGTTTGCAGGTTTAGATTTACCTTTAAATACACCTATACTACAAACGCCGTAACGTAACGTTTTGGAAAAATCAAAATTAGCATATTTGAGACACAATTAAAGTTTTCGTGTTTTGTGCCACGCAGATTCTTGGGTGTCACCTCGTGGATGGTGTCTTCATCTGTAGGTGCACTAACAATGAGACCTACAAGTGGTTTGGAGAGCAATTCTGCAAAATGAAATAAATTTGGAGTGGTTGCCAGCTATCAGTTGGTTCCCCCAAAGCCGCTTCTTTTACTGACTTGGTTCCCCGGTCCGCCAAAGGATCGTCGAGTCCTAACAACCAACCTTAAGCTAATGAATCCGAACATTTCGATTGAGGGATGGAAGGTTGTCCGATGCAAGCGTGAGGCGAATCGCCAATCGATTGCCCTTCGGGTTGACCAGAATTCATTTGAGAAATTTACGCGTTTCGGTTTATCGCGCAATACGTGCCAGAGAGGATCTCTTTTAGGATCATTTCTGGTCCGTAAATGTTTCACTTTTTTTATTTTTTATTTTTTATATGCCGTACTTCAAATGATGGCCATGCTCAGAATAAAACAGATTAATTTGCAACATAGTAAGTCAGCTCCGTTAGAGCTGAGGAAGCTGCTTTCTGTAATGAATACAGATATTTTTCTAATTCAGGAACCGTACCTTCTTGATGGTGCTGTTTCTGGATTGAATTGTAATAATGGCCGACTTTTCCATAAGAATTCTGTCGGTAAAACTAGGACGTGCATTTTTATTGGTAACAACGAATGCTTCCCTTATTCATGAGTGTAGCTGGACTGATCTTTCGGCGGTGCTTGTCACTTTAATAATCAATAATTCCTGCACTACCGTATGACTCTATCTTACCTCCTCCCTCAGAGGAGCTGGCTTACCTTGTGTCATGGAGCAAGCATAAGCACATCCCTCTTGTAATCGGTTGTGATGCTAATGCTCATCACTCGGTTTGGGGTAGTACGAATATTAATCAGAGGGGATCTTCTTTGTTCAACTATTCAAGTTCTTCTGAACTTGAAGTTCTAAATATAGGCAGCGAGCCGACGTTTGTTAATTTCATTCGGCGTGAGATGATCAACATCAGTTTATGCTCTATGTCTATCATTGATAAAATTTTTGATTGGAGGGTGACAGATGATGTTCTCACCTCTGATCACAGCTATATCTCGTTTAACATTAACCTTAAACGACCACCTATAAAGCCTTATCGTAACAGGAAATATATTCAATTGGGGACTTTTCTCACTCGAGCTGACTTTTTTTCCTACCCCACCGAGAGTAATCCGGTCGAGTAACGACATTGAGGTACATGCGTCTTTACTTGAGTAGGCAATTTCGAGTGCTTTGGAAAATTTTTATCCGCTTATTACGAACCAAAAGTCTAATAACAAACCCTTTTGGAATTCTGATCTTAAAAGGTTAAGGAAATCCGCTAGGAAACTTAAAAACAAACTTAAAAATCTTTAATTGGCAGATTGATTGGGATAATTTTCTGGTGGCACAAAAAGAATATAAACGAAGTTTAAGATCAGCTCACAGAGCTGCGTGGTTAAACTTCTGCGAGGAAATTAAAAGCCTGTCGGCGGTGGTTAAACTAAATAAAGCCATGGCTAAGAGTGGTGTTTGTAGATCTGATACTCTTCATAGAGAAGTTGGTGAGTGGTTGTGCCATTTTCAACTATGTTCTGCTCTGGACTCTATTTTCCTTTGCATCTTATAAGGCTGGTGGGCCCGGTGGTATTTTCCCGGCAATCTTGGAGCAGGAGTAGAGTCGTTTTTATTCCAAAGGCCGGCAAGTCCGATTATACGGATCCCATGTTTTTTCGACCTATAAGTCTGTCTTCAACTTTTCATAAAGCTTTAGATAGAATCGTCGACAGATATACTAGAGACAAGCACCTAATTAGCTTCCCTCTCAGTAACATGCAACATGCTTACAGAATTGGTAAGTCCTGTGAAACTGCCCTACATGAACTTGTAACTAGGATTGAAAGATCCCTCTATAATAAGGAGTTTCCTGTATAGGTACTTTCCTCGATATAGCGGGAGCTTTGGATAGCACCTCGTTTATCTCTATTACTAATGCCTGTAATAATTTTGGTATTAATCATACCATTGTCAAATGGATTGAATCCATGCTCTAGTCTCGCCCTGTAGAGACTGAACTGGATGATGCCTCAGTCTCTGTCAAGATTGCCAAGGGCTGTCCCCAGGAGGGTGTGCTCTCGCCTCTTTTTTAGTCATTGACGGATTACTGGTTAAGCAGCAGCAATCTGGCTTCATTACACAGAGTTATGCTGATGATCTTGTCTTAACAGTAGGCCGTAGATATTGTGGAGACATGGTGTATTGACAAAGATCTGCACGTCAACCCGTCTAAGACAGATTTAATTGTCTTTATTAAGCGTAGGAGTGGTCTGGATCTATCCGTTCCCTCTATTTTTGGGAGACCGATTACCAGATATAACCAAGTCAAGCACCTTGGTGTTATCTTAGATAGCAAACTTTCCAGGAAACCTCATCTTGATTCCAAACTACAAAAAGCTATTGCCATATATTGGGAAGGTAGAAGGGCTTTTGGGAAATCCTGGGGTCTATCACGAAGGATGTTGTTTTTTTATTTATAAATCAAATCGCTGGTCTTACCGATGTTATCGCACGCTTCTGTTGTGTGGTGGCCAGTTGTTAATCTAAAAGCTTCTACTGCTAAACTTAAAATTTTCAAAACACGCCTTGTAGGGCTATTACTGGAGCTATGTCCTCAACTCCACTTCTTGCTATGAAATCCATTCTTTCCTTGCTCCAGTTACACACCTTTATTAGTGGCACTGTTTGTGCTGCAGCGATTCGATTGAGTTGCATTGGGGCCTGGAATGATCTCGGTTCTATCGTTGGAAATAGACAAATCTTTAAAAACTATTCTTCACTTTTACCAGGAATTTTTTGGCAGTCTTGGTTCGCTTTGCACTGTTTTCCAAGCGGAACATATAGCGCTGTCGTATAGTGTTATGGAATCTTTGAACTTTGCAGTTAAAATCAAAAACATTATTCTGTGTACTGATAGCAAAGCTGTGGTTCAATTCATTGAAAAATCCCTTGACTGTCTCCAAACTTATAGAGGATTGCAATCACTTCATTAATCTTCTTTGCTCCAACAATACCGGTAATGTGGGTGCCAACACATTGTGACATCGAAGGGAATGAGATCGCAGACTGTTTAGCAAAATCCGATTCTCAGCTAACTATAATTGAACCAGAACCCGCGCGGCTCTATTATCTTTTAACTATGCCAAGAAAGTTATAAAGAACTACGCTTTGAAAGATCTAAAACTACAGTGGCTTGCTACTTTTAAATGTTGTTTGGCGAAGAACTTCATTAGCGAGCCCAATTTGAAATCAACTAAATATGGTCTATTCTAGAAAAAGGACCAACTATGAATCTTGGTTGCGATTTTTACGGGTCATGGTCGATTTAAGGGGCATCTCCACCGAATGGGTTTATCTCAGGATTTTATTTGTGATGATTGTCGAAGATGATGATTTCTTGCACTTTGTGTGCAGTTGTCCAGTTTTCAATTTTATTCGGCTTCAGATTTTCAGCTGTAGTTCTATTAATGTGGGTCAGTTTTCCTACATACCTTGGTTCAAAATTGTACAGTTTGTTAGGGCTGCAGTGCGTTTCGGCGAATTAGGATAGAATCCTGGGTTTGCACCATGGGCCGTCCCGGCAATGAGTGCGGAATCCGTATGGGTTCCAACTAATTTATAAAAAAAAAAAATCAGACACAATAAACAGAAACAGAAGCCTTCCAAATTTGCTGAAAAAAATATCAATTTTTAATCGAAAATATTTAGTTTTATAACCGTTTTACGAAAACTTAATCCATTAAAATGTAATTTTAATATTCTAGTTTTTGTGGACCATCACAAAAATATTCCAAACCCGTTTCAAAATAGCGAAGTGATTTTTTAGAAACTTATGTTTTATTTTATTGCCTGGGAGTAAGCTCAACAAGGAATTATCTCCTATGCTAAGTCATAAACACCAGAATATTCATTAGGAATGACCGCATAAATAAATTTTTTGACATGCACAAAACCTAAACACAATAATGTTTTCCATCGACCATAAAAATACGAAACAAATATTTTTTTAAATCAAAACGTTGTGATAAAACCTTCCCGCACCCCCATCAATGTACACATATGCTATAAAGATTCGCTCCCCAAATACAATATTATATCCCGATAACTTAACATGGATCGTAATTCCATTATTCTTGTAGGACTTTACAATTGAATAACATTCGATTTAACTTTTATTATTTGATTGTAAAAATCCTCCGCCCTTACAATATTTTTATCCAAATCGAATATATGTATGTTCATGTACGTATACGCAAACACATATTATATTGAACATATTCATGTTTTTATATGGTACATTGTACATATTGTAACGTACAATAAAATCGGAAAATCCAGTGTTTACGAATTTTTCATATTTTCTCCAGATTGTTCTTTTATGTAGATGTACGAGTAGGTGCATAGATGTTAAAAAATAAACAAAACCCAAACAATTTCTATTTGTAAATTATAACAATTACATTTTATGTTACATATTTCGGAACAATTACAGTTATTATTCAAAATGAAAATTTATATTTGGAAAATCATTCGGAAATTTTTATTTTTATGTTTTGACAATATTGTGTTGTTTTAACAGAGAAGCCATCAAAAGTTAGACACAAAACACCAAAGAGATGAAAAATATCCACTTAGTTGTTGCTGTTGTTGTCAAGTGAAATGAAATTTTCTGGAATTAATGTTACAAAAAAAATATAAAAACGATCAAGGAAGGAGACATATAGCGGAGCGCACAGGGCAAGAATAATTTTCGTTTTTTGTTTTGTCTTGTCCTGTCACCGGTGCTGTCAGTTAGATTGACTGAAAGGTGCAATGGGGAATCCTGTTAATTTTCTATAAGCTTTTATAATTTGTTATGTTTGCGTTTCAAAACGATTGAAAAATTCTGTGAAAAGCCGATTATAATAATGTGGTGGTGCGGCGAGACAGCTATGGGACGCAACTTGAGGTATAATTTTATTGTGACGGATCAATTATTTGTGTAAATAGTTTAAATTATGCCTCTATAGATGTGAATAAAAAAAAAACATTTCTTGATATTTCAATCGAATTTAATGTGCCTGTGGGTATTTCAACATTTTATATATATTCATACATAATATGTATGTATGTATACGTATATATGTAAACCTTCAGGTAAAAGGAATTATTTTGTATCGTGTCTCGAATTGTCATCAAAACATGTAAAACAACTTTACCATTTTTCTCAAATTAAATATTAACGATATTTCCCTATTGGAAAGCAACTTTATTTCGACGACGATTTATGGGCGTTCTAGTTAGATACTTAATTTTTGGTAATTCACTTAACCCTTCCGTTCCGATATTAGTCGGGGAAATTATTACAATAAATCGTTTTTTAATTTAATTTAATTAGCATAGGATGCAAAATGTTTTTTGCCCAATAATTAATTAATTTAAAAAAATTGTGATGGGCGCATCACAAGGAGGTTAAATACGTCAGGATTATCAGGATTTAATTACTCTGTCAAATGCGAATTTATTAGAGCCGTCAAAACTAGCAATTGAGAATACTTTAAATTTATAAAAAACCAACTGGACGTAAATTAGCAAAAATGCTTTTTATATTATCTCGTAAAAACTTAATCTTCCATCATCCAGCATCTGTGTGTGGTCCAGGCGATTTTTTACAAAACTTTCTATTCCCTAATACATTCACGAATACAATAATAATAATAATAATAATTAATTTTCAAAAGGCCATTACTGGCCCCTTACTGAGTGAACTTTTTGGCTCCATCGGTTTTGATTCTGAGCGACCATGTTCATAACTTTTTTAAATTTTTTTTTTTTGGCTTGGGTAAAGTGTGGAAAATCTTCGGAAGACGATGGATTGGTGGGACAAACACCTCAGCAACAATGGCTGATTCCGACCACCTAAAAAGCACATACCCGCCGCTTTCACATCCTCCATGCGGAACTACCGTTGGACATTACTTCACATGGTGGTGACTAGCCATTTGACTCTTTGTTCTCCCTGTAGCGCTTCAATCTTAGATCGAGTTTGTCACCGCTATGAAATCACGGCATGTTGTTCTTCTCTTGCACGCTCTAAGCGCCTCAGCTCATTCAATACCACTGTCGCCATATGGCTTACAGCTTTCCATCTTTCCTCAGAGTCAAGCATTAATTGCGTTATGTTTTCTGGTTTTGGACGCTGCCCTAGGACAGCTGACAGTTCCCTTCGAGTATCCTCAAATCGTGGGCTTTGGAAAAAAATGTGCTTCACATCTTCCAGTGTATCTCTGCCAGCAGGAAAATCTGGAGTATCAGTGTGCTTGAACATGCACAGGTATGCACCAAAACAACCATGTTCACTTAACAGTTGTGTCAAGTAGTGGTTGACTTCGCCATGTTGCCTATTTAGCCATTTTTCAATGGATGGTATGAGACGGTAAGTCCAGCGGCCCGTTCCCGAGCAATCCCATAGTCTTTGCCATTTTATCATTGATGAAGCGCGTTCTAGTGCTCTGCTTCCTGGTTGTACACGGCTGGGGTACCGTTTCTTCCTTTCCCTCGGAAGGAGTTCGGTTGGGATCATCCCCGTAAAAACGAGTGCCGCGTCAGTAGATACTGTGCGGAAGCCACAAGTCAGAGCACTCAGGTGGTACACAGATACCAATTTGCGTATATATGTTTCGAAGTCCATCGCATCACCCCATACAGGCAATAAACAAAGAATGATGGAGATTACGACATTTGCCAGCAGCATTCTACGACACTATCTAGACCCTCTAGTGTTGGGCATGATACGAGAAAGAGCTGAAGATACATTATCTCTATTATTTCATCTGTAGTTTTTGCAACCATTACGACTATCAACGTCGTCAGCAAAACCCACGATTTCCACATCATCAGGTACACGGAGCCTCAGGATACCATCGTTCATGATATTTCACAGTAGTGGCATCAATACAGATCCTTGGGGTACACCACTCAAAACATTATATGTCTTCACACCGTCATTCGTGTCATACGTCAGTACTCTATCATTAAAATAGTCTGTGATGATACTTCTTAGGTACCCTGGTACTTGTAATGCCTGCTGTGCATTTAGGATATAGCTCCATTTGGCCGAGTTGAATGCGTTATTTTCTTAACATCCAAGGTGACAACAATACAGCACTTTAATGAGCCTCCTTTCCATCTTTTTCCATCTGTTGCGTTCTTGACTATTTGGACGACGTCTTAGGCGAATTCACCATTGACTATGTATTTTAATAGTCACCATTGTCGATCGAGCCTTCCGAAACCCATACCGTCTCTCAGCAAGATCTCTAGCATGGTCTTTATACTGTCTAAGACTATCTGAAGAGGTCAAGTCGTTCTATAAATAGTGGAGCCATCGTCGTCTGCAATGACCTCTGCACCTACCATATGGTCGCTCTTCTTTAAGAGATTGTTGCACAATTCGTTCCGGATCAGCACGCAGAACGTGACCGAGCCAGCGTACTTGCTGCAATCTTATTTCATTTACAATATCGGGGATCTTCATCAGATATCTGATCTCGATACTGTACAGAGCTCGGTATGTACCATCTATTTCGTGTTTTGGGCCGTAAATCAAATGCACTTCTCTCAAATATAAGAAGCCATCTCTCGCACTCATCCGTCGGCACCCAACTTTCACATCCAAACATAACAACGGGCCTGATCAATGCTTTGTAAAGCTTTAATTGTAAAGTATTTAAATGTAAAGCGATAATTCTCACACTTCAAGCGCTCTCCTTTCTTCTTGGCATATCGCTGCCACTTTTTATTCATCAGGCATAATTTCGGTTCGCCATACTAATCGAATAAGGCCGAAAAGACAGTTCCACATTCACGAACACTTGTGAAATAAAATTCCAATTTAAGTTTTATTTTGTACACAGATTTATGTTGATATGTGAATACCTCGAGTTTTCTAGGGTAGATGTCTACCAAAAGTCTATCAGGCGTCCATTTTAATACACGGATGTTAAATAAATAAAAAATAATTCTAAACAACTGAAGTAGGATCAATGCCGAACAAGTACAACACATAAAGACATTTTTCAAGAATAATGAATTTTGATTCACGGGACAAAGGCGTATTTGAAAAAAACAGAATTTGAGAAACAAATATTTATTCTTCATCATTACTACGTATGTACGTTTGGTAGTTTCTATACTTGGGACCATAGCAAAAAATTCATAAAACCCCAACAAGTCGACTGCCAGGAGACAAAATTTACTTTTAATTCAATATAATTATTTACATAATGGCGTAAGTGTGAAGGCAATTGGAGAGTTTTGAGAGAAAGTACAAGTACTATATCGTAACGTTTTTCTGACTTTCAACTGTCCTGATTCATGATCAGGACAGCACCTATTTCAGAAGCAGAATCATCAGTTTTAAATATAAATTGTTTGCTTCATCTGGTTCGATATAAAGGGTTTTAAAATAGGAATGATACAATTTAAATTGGTTAGAATGGCAACACCGTGTATTTTTTTTAATTTCTTATGTCGTTTGTGTTCAGTGGGTTATGTCGTTAAATCACGGAAAGATACACGCTTCAACAACGTTTAGAAATTGTTTTATCAAAATCAGTGCTCATTTGTGAATACTATTTAGTTAATCGACTCACTAGTGGTCATATTGTAAACAAATTTGACAAAGAAAAGCACATGAGAGAATATTGATTTGGCAGCAGCAAGTGTAAGAGAAAACCCAGATTTATCGGTTCCACGTCGTTCTCAACAATTTAATCTTTCTCAAACAACAACATGGAGAATTTTAAGAAATGATTTGGGTTTACAAAATTCAACTCGTTCAAGAACTGAAGCCATTACACCACCATAAACGTCGTTTATTTAACATCTTGAAAATGATGAACATTTATATCAAAAAAATTGTATTGAGTGATGGAGCTCATTTTTGGTTAAATGGATGTAGCACAAACAGAATTGCAGAATTTGGAGTGATGGAAATCCAAACGAAACTCGATCTCTTTCTATGATACTAAACAGTTTTAGTTGGAATTTTCAAATATTTTCGACACAGTTATTTAACGTAATGCAGAGTATACAGAGATCATTTTTCAGTTTCAGAACATTTTGTACAAATGAATATTGAAAATAGATATTGTTTGACACTTTTTTAAAACCAAAGTCGAATTGAAATACATAGGTCAGCTATGCAATCGTGCGCCACACTTTGTAAGAGAAAGAAATTGGTTTAGTGAATTCTGAACGAGCTGACGACCCGCATCCGTAAAAAAAATAAGCTGTTTATAAAGTAAACAAAACGAATAATGGATACCGCCAGGAGCGTAAGAGGGCCTTATCATATGCATGAAGGAGTATCGGCTGGAACTCGTTGCTCTTCAAGAAGCTCGCTGGCCTAAAAGTGAAGACCATGTGTCCCTGGGCTATACGTTGTTATACAGTGTAGATTACCTCGGAAATCATAGAGCAGGATTTTTTCTTGGGTTGCAGGTAAAGAAGGCTGTTTTAGATTTCCAAGCAGTCAATAACCGATTGTGCAAGCCTCGCTAGCGCATGAAGTTAGCTAACCTGTCGATAATTTAAGTACATGCGCCCACAAAAGGTAGCCAGCCCCAAGATAAAGACTCATTGATGGGATCTATACCCGAAAACGATGGGATCTATACCCGAAAACGATGTTAGAACGGTAATTGGGGGCTTTAATGCTAGAGCTGGTAGAAAACAGGCCGACTTGTGTGAAAACATAGGTCCGTACTATCGACACGAAACTGCATCTGATAATAGTGAGAGAATGATGAACTTTGTAATTGCTCACGATCTTAGAGTATAGCAAGCACATTCTTCCCAGATACATTTGGAAACATGGTTCCACCCTCGCAAAATTTCCCGCAGCCAAATTAACCACGTGTTAATTTCAAAAGAGCGAGCTCGTGCTGTGCAGCATGTCTCTGCAAAGCTACAGTGGAAGTTTTCGTACGTCTGGGAACACAGCGAAACGCATGGTACTTTTCCACTGTGAAGGTCTGATAAATGAAGATCAAAAGAAACGATATCAGGATCTTGTCAGCGACATCATTAATGAAGCTAATTACCAGTTTGACTGCGTGAACTCTGTCTGGGAGGTACTGAAAACTTCGGTTGTTAGTGCTGCTCAACAGACTTTAGGTATAGTGAAAGTCAGACCCAAGAATTGATTTGATGACGAGTGTCGTCTTTCAGTTGAGCAACAAAATATAACCCATAGTGAAGTGCAAAACAACAACGTCTCACAATCGCGAGGAAAAACATGGCTTCTCTAACTAGGAGGGCAGATAAGCGGATTTGTAGACGGAAAAAGCGAGAATGGTGGAAGACCGAGGTTCTGAAAGTACAACAGTTTATCACTGAGCGCAGTTCACGTAATTTCTTTACAGGAATTTCTGGATTGCACCATACTGTCAAGCCTGCGTCAACTGCCATTGGGGACCGGGATGGAAATCTCTATGTCAACATCGGCGCAGTACTCGACACATGGAATGGACACTTTACCGACCTGGTTAGTGTTCATCATGCGTTACACTGCACTGTAGTTGTATTGAGGATCCATCCCATGAGGAATTCACTAAGGCCATGCAGATACTAAAACGAAACTGCTCACCTATATTGGACTGCATTAAATCGGGGCACTTGATTTTCGGAGGGGACACTTTGTGGAACTATCTTTTCGACCCAGTCACTGATCAGGTCTTTTCGCTGCGGATGATTCTATCTAAATGTTATGAAACTTCCATCTAGGCTATCAAGAATTTTTACAGTTAGTTCGGGTGTTTGGCAGGGAGATGCTCTGTCCCCGTTACTTTTTAATCTCATGTTGGAGTACATCTATCGTAAAACTGAAACACCTCAGCGTAACATCTTATATCGCCAGTCCAATCAATTGCTTGCATATGCAGATGACATATGCGTGATTGGACTGAATAGCAACGGAGTGAAGGAAATGCTTAATCCGCTTGTGGAGTTAATAGCTTCTGTTGGAATTCAGATCAATGAGTCCAAAACGAAATACATGATCTCTGGTTACGCCAGATTATTGACGCAGTGAAGGGTCAGTAATGGCCGTTAAACACTGTTTTATTGTTTTATTAATGAAAGGTGGTTCGAAAAATGAAAAACATAATCGTCTATATACCCACCAAGGCTTTGTCTACAGGCCTGTATTCGAACATCGGATCAATGACCTCAATTTCAGCTCGAATGTTGTTTTTAAGTTGTTTAATTTTTTTTGTATGGTTAGCATAAACCTTATCTTTCAAATAACCCCACAAAAAATAATCAAGTGGTCACGTTTCTAATCCGGGCTTCTTGGCCAAGGGACTAGAAAGTTTCTTGAAAATATGCGATCAGCAAATTTTGTTAATAATAAATGAAAGGGTGACGCGCAATTCATTCAATTTGAACCACAAAAAACCAATTAACATGTTGCGATATACATTCCGCATTCTCTGTAAGGGCATTTTCCTGTTTGTTCTCGAAGAAAAACAGCCCAGTGATGCCACCAGCCCTTAAACCACACCAAACAGTGAGTCTTGGATGATGAAGTTCTTTGGTGGCTTCAATTTTTGAGATAGTTGAATTTTGAATTGATGCAAATGACGATCAACATGCGAACTGCCTCGTAATGTGGTTCGATAAAAGTTTAGATCTTGCAAATGATGTCTGGTTAATGTGCTTGGTTCATTACGAACACTTTCACGAACAGCTGCCACTGCATCAGGAGTACAAACTGGATAAACATGTTGATACGGTCTACGAACTTTCACTGAACCAGTTTCTTTAAAACGATCAATAATTTGGCCAATTGCACGATGAATAGGACGTCCATGTTGACCAAAACCTTCACGTAATTTACGAAATATTGGTGTTTTTGAACGATTATTTTCATAATAAATTTGGACAATCAACATGCGTTGTTGTGGTGTTTGTGACTCCATGATGATAAATGGCATATTTTTGACTTTTCATATATGTTAAAGAATTTTTTAGAACAGATAATATTTAGTACTAAAACTTTTCTCAAAACTCTGGAAAGAATTGTTGACAGATATATTAGGGATCATCACTTATCTGTCATCCCACTCAGTAGCACTCAACATGCTTACAGAGTTGGCAGATCATATGAAACTGCGCTGCATGAACTTGTTACGAGGATTGAAAGGTCGCTTAGTATTAAGGAGTTTCTTGTGGGCACTTTCCTCGATATTGCGGGTGCCTTTGATAGTACTTCTTTCGCTTCCATCACTGAAGCCTGCTCAAACTGTGGAATTGACCAAACCATTGTTACTTGGATTGGATCTTTGATGAGGTCGCGCATGGCTGTGGTCGAGCGGGACTCCCTTTCCATTTCGGTCAAAGTTACTAAAGATTGCCCCCAGGGAGGTGTTCTGTCACCTCTTCTGTGGCTCTTAGTACTTGTTAAACTACAGCAATCCAGCTTCACTGCTCAGAGTTATGCTAATGACCTATAGTCGTTCTGGTTCAGGGTAAATACCTTAATGTACTATCAGACTTAACGCAACGCGCTCTCCAAGTTGTAGAAATGTGGTGTCTAGAGAAGGGGCTGTACGTTAATGCATCGAAAACTAGGTTGATAGTCTTCACCAGACGTAGGAATACTGGGGAGCTGTCTGCTCCTTCTCTTTTTTTGGAGAAACGATCGCTAGATCCGACACAGTAAAGTATCTAGGTGTCATTCTGGACAGTAAACTCTCCTCGAAATCTCATATTGAAATAAAACTGCAAAAGGTCACTTCCATTTTCTGGCAGTATAGAAGAGCATTTGGGAAGTCCTGGGGTCTGAACCCCAAAATGCTATGTTTATTTACAAATCTGTAGCTTTACCTATGCTATCTTACGCGTCTGTTGTTTTGGTGGCCTGTGGTACAGTCAGTTTCTGTCGATGACGGCAATCACTTTGTCTGTGACTGTCCCGCTTTCGAGATAGTTAGGTCCAGATTTCTTAATTATAGATCTTTAAATGTAGGTCAACTATCATCCCTACCCTGGTTTAAGCTGTTACAGGTTTTGGGTCTTATTGTCCTGAACATGACCTACAATCATGTGGGAGTCTAGGGCGGAACTGCACTGCATTCCAAGCGGAGCTGATTGCACTCACATGTTGTTCGATTGACGCCTCTAACCTCGCTGTTTCCGGAAAAGACATTATTCTATGCAGTGATAGTAAACCTGTGCTCAATTCAGTACGAAGTCCTATAAGATCACTTCCAAACTGATCAAGGACTGTAAACATTTTATTAACGTTCTTTGCTCTAATAATCGTGTCAGAGTTATGTGGGTTCCGGCTCATTGTGGCATTGAAGGTAATCAGATAGCTGATGCTTTAGCTAAAACAGGCTCAAGGATGGAATTCATTGGACCTGAACCGGCAGTGCCCCTGACCTTTAATTGTGGTAAGGAAGCTATTAAAAACTACATGTTTTTGCAGGCTAAGCGTAATTGGCTATAGCTTCTACTACTTGCCGGGTGGCTAAGTACTTCATTTGTGAACCTAATCTGAAAAACCTAAAAAGAATGGGATTTGTCCAAGATTCCTTGTGTGACAACTGTCTTGAAGATTACGATAACAGCAATCACTTGGTCTGTGACTGTCCCGCTTTCGAGATAGTTAGGTCCCGATTTCTTAATTATAGAGCTTTAAATGTAGGTCAACTGTCATCCCTACCCTGGTTTAAGCTGTTACAGTTTGCCAGAGCAGCCGAGCGCATTGGCGAATTATGATAGAATCCTCGGTTTGCACCATGGGCCCAGAGTGGCATTCCAGTCAATTTTAATAATAATATTAGTACTAAAATTCATTGATTGAAAAAAGAACCAACAGATGGCCTAAGCCGCACTTTACTTAAGCTTTTCTTAATTTAAGCCGTACTTCTATTTAAAGTTATTTAGTCATTTTCAAATAGTAACTTAAAATGAAAAAGTATTTAAATTGCTAAACGATTGCACTATCTACTTCTAACACCTTCCTTTTTTTTTTTTTTAAAGGACTTGGCATAGACACTTTTATGGTTCATAGCCTTACCTTACATTCATTCAATCCATTCATTCATCTCATTCACACAAGTACAGTATACCACCTGCGCATTGCATAGCTCCATGTCACCCTGTACAGTGACATGAAAGATGGGTTGGCCCATGAGTTCTACATTCCAACAGAGGGTCATAGATGTTTTCAATTTAATCACCGATCGTGATCGTAATCGGGAAATGAAAAATCCCTTTTGCATCCGCCTCTGTTGGGATTCGAACCCTGTATACCTCCGGATCCAAATGTCGCAGCTTTAACCACTGCGCTATTTGCTCGGTCAACACCTTCCTTTTTACCAATCAGAATCCTACCTTACAAAAGTAAACGAGTTTAAAACACCTTTTATAATTGTATTTTTATCAAATTTGGTATTTAAAATGTCCACTAAAATAAAGCTAATTAATTGATTGAATTGCAAACTTACAAATATTCAAAACTAACCAATAAATTATATTAAATACAAAACAGGTAGCTAAAAATTAGCTGCTATAGATTACTGTTCTAATAATAGGAAAGTATTATGAGCTATATTGATGATACGAGGTTCAAAAATAGTATTTATTGATATAGATAAAGTAGCACGAAAACACTTAAATTCGCCATGGTTTTAACAAATATAAATTACCATAATAAATATTTCTCAAAATTCCTAGAGATATGGCATTTATATACTCAAAGTGGGCAAACCAATTTAAACCAAAAAATCGAGTCCTTCTTCCTGTTCGTATACCGAGAAAAGTAGAACCGAAATGTTTATTCAATAATTTACATTTTGTAGTGATTTTAGAAATATCCATTTCCCAATTTTTTTTTGTTCTTTTTCTCCGAATTCCTTCCTGTTGTTGGGGTTTAATCAATTTAAGCACACCAAAAAAAAAATATAAAAAAGTTGAAATAAATAAATTGATTTTCAATATTGTTTGCCCCGCAATAATAAAATGATACTTATTTCGCTTTGTTTGTTTGTGTTGGTTATTATTATTGTTTGTCTTGTGCTAAATTTTTCATTGCATAGCTTATTTCCCTCTAAATAGATTTTTTGTGCTGTACAAAATGATTTTAATAATACAAACAAAATCCGTACGTATTATAATTCGCCATACACTCCAAAGTCAATAAGCACAAAAAAAAAAAAGGAAATAATAGCTTCAGGACTATCGTCAGGAATGAATATTGAATTTTATATATCCGTATATAAAAAAGAAATATTGAAACCAACGATCTACACTTAAAAAAAGTGGCGGAAGTATTTTTTTCCACACTAAAAACAACAATTGGTAATATTCCTCATATTCGTCTTCTTATTATTAATATTCCGTAAAGCATAAAAGATTTAAAAGTTAAATTCATTTGCTTAGCTATATATGTACACAAATACATATACTCGTACGTATATATATATATAAAGTCCATCCATTCTGTATACCGACTTCCTTACTTCTGCTCTTCCATTTCGTGCACATTCTTTCAACATAAAATCAATCAATTCCATTGAATAAAAATAAAATTAAAAAAAAAGCTTTAAAAATAAAAGCTCAATGATTTTTTTTTTTGTTCGTCTTCCTATGATACACGGAAGAGAAAAAAAAATTGAAATCGAGAATTTTAAATTTGATTTTCTTTCTCCGACTCGACGTTGTTTGGTATCCAAAGCGAACACAAACAACAACAACAACAACTGAAATATATAAGGAACAGTATAAATTGTGTAAGAGGGTGGCAATCATGCTGCTATTTTCCACTTTAATCACGTTCGAAAAAAGTAATTCCACGTTTAAGTGTTTTTTCATGGAAATTAGTTTTTCTTCTTCAGCACTCTATATATATGTATGTACAGTGCTGTGTGCGCTTTAATCTACAAATGAAAATGTTATTTCACCGTTTCTTCATGTTGTGTGGAAAATAAAGTTGAATAATAATAGACTTTAAAATATATATATGTTTGTACGCTCGTATATTTGGAGAGGAGTGGAAATGGTTTTATTATTTTGGTTGAAAAACTATAAAACGTAGTTCGATTTTTACTATTACTACGACTACTAAATACTGTATGTCTATACTTAAGCTGTATCCAGAATAATTGGATTTTTATTTTTAATGGAATAATTGATAAAAAAAAATCGCCTAACGAAGGCGATTAAAACTTGAAATGTAATTAAGGAGGTGGAGTATTTAGCACGTATATATAGTTAAGAAATTGATGTGTTTTACTAATTGCAATTTTTTGTTTGTTAATTATTCAAAATCACGGAAAATAAGCGTAACAAATTCTGTTATTTGTAGCTCTATGCAGAAACTAGCTTTAAGTTGAATAATGTGACATATTTATCTTCTGTCTCCACATCAGTCCTCCAAGATCTCATTCGTTTATTTGCACCAAGATCTGTACAATTTGTCAACAGCAAGTTGAGAAATTTTTAGAATCCTGTTAAGTTCTGAAACTTAAAGTTGCCTAAGCCCAAAACTTATTTTTTTTTTATTTAGTAACTTATAAAATTTACAACCAGCCCTGGCATTACTCGTAGGTTCAATTTTAATCGTAGGAAATTATTTTACTTTTTCGATAAAGATTACTCTTGGAATAGACATAAATCAGAAAATCATAATTGGTCAAACTATAAAGAATACCGTGACCCTGTTATTGTATATTTCTTCTAATAATCTTGCACTTAATTTTAACACTTCTAAAATGGCGGGTATGTCGAAAACAACTACGATTTCATACTCATCATCTAAAACATTTCATATCTCATGAACCAGTTTTACATGATATTTGCTGTTCAGTAGCTTGAAGAGACGAACGTGCACGGCCACCTCATTTAAATAAGTTGGATTTCTTTCTATGGAGATAACTCAAAATTGTTGTACATAAAAAAACCGCGGTTGTGCACAGATTTCAAGTCCCTTTCAAGTGATACACTAAATTAACCTCCACCTCTGGAATATAAATAAATATTTCAGGATGTGTTTCCTTTTTCAAAGTTTAGCAATTATAACTCCTTGTGGGCTTTTTAAGTTTATGAAAATGCCATACGGTAACGCAACTAAGCCATTTATAAGCGTTTCACGGACACAATCGCAAAATGGTTCAATTGTGTTTTATTCATGCTTTTATCGATGATATTCTGAGTCCGAACACTTAGTTATTTCAACGATTTCAGCATCATTTTACAACCCTCAAAGTGTCTGTTATTCATCCCTAAACATGGACTACGTTATAAACAAAATTTCCCCTCTGTTTTCCTTGAATGTCGATTTAGCACTCCGTTTCCAAAAATACGATAAAACTCCGCTTCACCTATGGTAAATGATCGTATCTGTATCTTATAAGTTCTAAACACTTTGCGTTTTTATTGGTTTTTTATTGGTTGCTTCGTACTTGCTTGATACAAATTTACATTTACAATGATGACTTGTGATTTATTTAATCATCTCAAGAAATTGTATTAATAGGACATCTTCAGTATAAAAATTTTAATGTCTACAAACTTTACAGTAATGACATCTCTTAATGAATAGCTAACTAATTATTATAATGATCAGGTGTGTACAAATCATTATTTTATTTTGGGTAACGTGAGTACTTGATATTGATCCTACGTTAACATTCCGCCGCCCATAAATCAGTTGATTCATATGATTCAACTGCAAGTTTACAAAATTAGTGTATAGCATGCTGAACTATTTTGTTGCTGTTGGCTAAACGAAGGCTTTCAATACGTACTTTGCCATCATTTGATTGGTGTGCTTCAACGACTCGTGCTAATCCCCAACCAGTTTAGTAAGTTTGTTTCTGATACTAATACCACGTCTCCAACTGCAATATTATCATACTCTTTGGCCCATTTTGGTCTCTTTTGTAGGATGGTTAGATAATCGTTATGCCAACGGTCCCAAAAATGCTGTTGCATTTTTTTACTAGCTGCCATTTGGCCAATGGTGAAATATGTTGCTCCTGTAGATCTTCATACGCCCAATTAATAACTGGATCACTGCCAATGGCCTCGAATTCATAATAGCCTCAATCTTGGTGAGTAAAGTAGTAAACTCTTCTAGAGTTAGTAATGTATTACCAATTACCCTCCCTAGATGTATTTTTACTTGCTTGGCTGCCGCCTTCCATATTCCACCCATGTGAGGTGAACCAGGTGGGTCAAATTTCCACTCTATTTTATGTTGCAATAGTGCTGATGCGATGTCGGACGCCGTTGATTTCCAGAATTGGAATAATTCCCTCAAATTGTTGTTTGCTCCGACAAAGTTTGTACCATTGTCGGAATACAGTGTGTGACAAGTTCCTCTTCTTGAAATGAATCGGCTTAATGCTTCTATATAGAAAGCTGTCGGTTGTGAGATTACATACAGTCTCTAGGTGTACCGCCTTCGTGCTCATAGGCATACAAATATACAGATGTACACCTTTATAGGTACCTGTCCTCTCCTTCTGGTTGGCTGTACTTTCACTGTTCCACAATTATCTACACCTACCTTGTAGAGCTACTACATGGTGGTTCATCGGTAGGATAATGGGATATCTTGTATTAAATGGAACACAAGAATTTTGAATTCGGCCTCCAACCCGAAGAATACCCTTGTCATCTAAAAATAGATTCAAACTTGTAAGATTGCTTTGCTTTGGTAGCGTTCCCTGGTTTTGCAATTCACATATTTCTGTCGAATAATGCGTTTGTTGAATTTCTCTTATCAGCATGTGTTCCGCTTGAACGATCGAAAACCTTTACCGGTTTTTAAGGTTGTCGATGAATCTTCTTATGAGCGCCAATATTTTGGTCATTATGTTGAAGCTGGAGTATCTTTTGACGAAGTGATGAATAAAATCGTTTGATGTTATTACGTAGATATCAATCATTGAAGAGCGAAGTTCTTCAGTCGTCAAAATTTGTGCTCGTGTTTTCATTGTTTGCATTGCTTTCATGTGTTCGGCATCGACTAACCATTGAGGTCCATGCCACCACAGCTTATTTTAAGTTAACTCCGTTGTATCTGTTCCTCGGGATGCAATGTCAGCCGGGTTATCTTTGAAAATAATATGCCACCACTGCTCTCGTTTATATGACTGTATCACTTCACTAGCTCTGTTCGCCACAAAAGTTGTCCATCGTCTTGGATGTTCCGATGTAAAACTATTTGTGAATCTGTAAATAGTGAAACATTAGAAATTTCCACAGTTAAAGACTCGTCCACCATTTTCATGAGCTTTGTCAATAACAAAGCGCCCATTAATTCCAAACGAAGTAGGCTGATCTGCTTCACAGGTGGTACTCGTGACTTAGAAGCAATTATATTGGAATTTGTCCAATCAACTGTATCCACCACGGCGTAAATCACGGCAGCGTAGGCGTTTTCGCTTGCGTCACAAAAACCAATCAATCAAACTTGGGCTATTGATTTATCCATCTTGGAATGTGGATACTGTGGGATTTGCTTAAATCGTCTTTTATATCTATCCATTGCTTTAAAATGTGTAGAGGAAGCTCACTATCCCAATTCGTGTTTTACATCCAGAGTTATTATCGGCGACACTTATTATTATCGGCGACAACCAACCAAGCGGGTCGTATATGCGGCTAGCGTCCGATAATAATATGCGCTTCGTGTGTAGCTTGCGATCAGGCATTCTTACTTGGAACTGGAATATGTCTTCAGATGGATTCCATTGAATACTTAATACCTTTGATGAATCCGTAATTTCTCCTATATCTTTGACATCTTTCTCCGTTGTGTTTTGTATGAATGATCGGAGTTCACTACTGTTCGTGAGAAATTTTCGTAGTGTATAGCCATGCACTCCTAACGCGTTTGTTATTTGTTCTATTAATCTTTTCGCACATGCGGTATTGAACTTGCTCCGGTCATTATGTCATCTACATATATGTCATGAAGTATGGCTTTTGGCTGAGTTGACTGTTGTTGCATACCAATAGCTATTAGGGAACGAGTTGCTAAAAAGGCTGCAGGCGTTGTACCATAAGTTAGCGTTTTTAGTTCATAAGTCGATGGTTGATGATAATTTGCATTGACCCGCCATAAATTGTTTTGATATTTTCGATCCTCTGGTGACACCCACACCTGTTTGTCGAAATCTTAGAAGAATATTAATAAGTGGTTTTTGTACAGAGGGGTCCACCATTAAAATATCATTCAGCGATAGACTAGTGGACGACTTGGGGGAACCATCAAAAATCACGCGAAATTTTGTAGTTGTACTGCTCGCTTTCATGACTCCGTGGTGTGGCGGAAAATATATTTTTGATTTTTGAACCTCTTGTACTCGTACCATGTGGCCTAATTCTTCATACTCGGCCATGCATGTCTTATTCGTCATGCCAAACTCCTTGTCTCCATTGGTTTTAGGCGGTTCAAAGCGATATTGTATGTTGTTCCAAAGCATGCTACCTGATTGCTTCAATGGTATAGTTTTACAATAAATCGGTTGTCCTTTGTCTGCTTAATCGTTTTTAGCAAAATATTCATCGCATTTCGTTTTTGCATTTCGGAACTTTCTCTATTTCGCAAAACCTGCGGAGAGATTTATTTATATCTAATAGTATATTGAAATTCTTTACTTCGCTATTAGATTGATATAGCTCAGATTTCATTTTCCCAGCCACTATCCCACCGAAAATTCTTCAGAACCCGTGTAGCCTACTGGGTAACTCTACAACTTCATTTTGTATTTGTTTTCACAAATACATTTATTCCCAGGAGTATGTCAATGTGGCCGCATTTGTTTTATGTTGGGTCAGCCAACAGCAGTCCATTCAGAATTCCTAAATCTTCCTTTGTGATTTTGAACTCACTAAATGACCCTGATATCTTAGGTATAATGAGCGCTTGCGTCATTAATTTGGTGATGTTGCCATTGGCTGCTATTTTGTTAAATCAACTAAACCCTTGGTCGTTCCCACTCCAGTTTTGCCTAGCCCTTTCACCCAAATTCTCGCATTTTTACGCCTGACAATTAAACTCTGCAGACACGCTTCTGTTATGAACGAATCTTGTGATGCGGAGTCTAGTAATGCTCGATAAGTCTGCCGTTCGCCATTGCTATCTTTAATTTTTATGAGTGCAGTAGGTAGTATTCCTCAATACGGGCGTTCGGTTGAATTATACTTGGCTGTTCTAAATACATTTTAATGAACGCGTTTACTGTATGACGCTTTCTGTCATACAGCTTTTGAAAAGCCCCAGCTTCTCCCTTCAACAGACCGCTAAGGTATTGGAATTTCTGGGCTCCAGTCAGAGTATCCTTATCGTAATAATGGTTGACCAATGAATATCAAAAAACGATTGCCACTCCGCATGTAATCGCCGTCGAATGTCGGGATATTAAGTTTTGGTAATCGCACTTCGATTGTTGAACGCTGAGACACATTCATGGAGTTGTCATTTGTTTGCAGCTTTATAGATGAAAGGCTGCGTTTTCGAATAACCGCATTCAATCCCGCAACTACTAAATATTAGTTATCCTAAAATTCTGAAAGGTCAGATTCCACTGTCTTGATTAAACATCTCGCGTTCTATAATCATAAATTCCGTTAACAGGTTATATGCTCTGTCTATTTTCACCTTGATCTTATCTAGGCTAGCGGTATCTAAATTCCCTCGCACAAACGTGGCTAGCTTAGTCATGGAACCAATGTTTATTGCACACACGAGCTAAATGCTACTCAACTATTACGTTAGATTAGAGTGTCAAGGTTATAGTTTACCCTTTGTTCACAGCTCCCACCCACGCCAATGATTATAATATAATAATGTCATTTCACGGTGCCGTATATCTCGCATTGTGAATGTTGTTTGCTTCGTTGAACCTTAGCTGATATGATGTGTCCCTGTTTCGGCGCCAATGTTTTCCTTGAATGCCGAGGTAGCATTCCGTTACCAAAAATACGATAAAACTCCGCTGCACCTTTCGTAAATGATCATATGCCGCTTTTGCTAGATACAAATTTAGATTTACAATGATGACTTGTGATTTTTTTTATCATCTCTTGGTTTAATATGCCACGGTCAAATTAAGCTTTCAGCTAACAAACTATATCAATTTGAAAATTGTATTATACAGTTTCAAAATAGAAATTGTCCCTGAAAACAATTAATTTTCATTATTTCACAATGCGGAAGCGAAATGGATGCCTAGTAAAATAATTATGTTGGTGTATATATAAATAAACCAAGAGTATATCATTAGGTATAATCAAAGCGAAAAGTATGTTTACAAAAGCTTAGGTACTTATACGTTTATATATCGTTTCAAAACAACCATCAAAGAAATCAAACACAAAGACATAATCTTCATATAAAAAGATTTTAATTTTGAACACAAACAACAATTTCAATATCACGATCAATTTCATTTCCGCTCCTAGAAACATACAAAGTATATACACAAATAACCATAGAAACTCGTGCTAAAAATACCTAACAAATAATTAATCTTTCTTATATATTATTATTAATATTAATAAGATTTGAAAATATTTATTTTAAATAATTGAATTTTTACCTACAATATTTATTTTCCCAAATAAATAAACCGACAACAGCAAAAAAAAGGCAATATAACAAAATTCACTCTAACCAAACTCAACAGCGACGACGACGATGACGAGAAAAGAAAAATTTGTGTTCATTTCCATAACACCCCGAAAATATAAAATTGAAATCTTGTATCTACATATACATTTACTCGTATACATACACATATTTTTTGCACACCTCCACAATTGTATGATTTATTGACATGTCAAACAATTATTTTAAATTAAAATAGTTTCTTGTTTCAATTAACAAACTTCAACACGAAAGCCCTAAATTATATATATACTAAACCTACACATACATTTACACCACTTGAGAATCATCATCAACATCGTCATCGTCGTAGTCGTCGTAAAAAAATAAAACAAACGTAGCGAACGTTAAAAAAAATCTCTTCACTCTTCTTAAGTGTAGTAAATTTTTCATGTTTTCTTCCCATTTTCTTTCATTTTTTTTTAATTTATTTTTCTTTTCACGTCTTTAGAATATAAATCTTATTAACCAAACACAAACATTATTTCCATTTAAATTTTTACGGGAATTAAAAAAAATAAAAATAAAATCTGAGCTTTTTGTTTTTTTTTTTTTTTTTTGTTGCCACTATGTTACCAAACCATGATTTGAGAGTTTATAAAACCTGATTTTACTTTTCCCAGTTTTTTTATTTAGTGTATTGTATGGTGTTTTGTTGTAGTAAATAAATAAATAAAATTGTTTGAGAAAAAAAAAAAAAATACTAAAAATGAAAATCTAATTAAAAATCTAAGCACAGCCAGAGCTTTTTTTTTTTTTTTGTTAATGGAATTTTTACTTTGTTGTTCTTTTCCCAATAACGAAATTGAATGGAAACTGTAATATAGTCTCGCTGTTGTTCCATGTACTTACTTCTTATGTGTGTACACATTGAGTATAATATAGTTGAACATAATTTTAATTAACCAAACAACATTTTCCACTTTCAATATTATGTGCATATATGTACATACATGTACATGTATAGATATATACATACATACGTATATATGTATACTAACGAATAAAGCATACAATTTCTTCTTATTCTTTCTATTTGTCGGGAAATGTGAAGTAGAAGTATTTGTGTTTAAAATATTATGAGTCGTTCGTATTCTTGAGTTGATAATGATTCTCTTGTACCTGGAAATGATGAATGAGCTTTTTGTTGCTCTTAATTAATCCAAAATTATTACACTTTCAGACTTTATTGTTCATTTTTTAAAAGCAGAATATGATACGGATACGAAAGAGTTTTTATTAAATTTTTTGTGAAATATCATATTTCACAAACTTTCAGGTTGCAGTAATAGAGCATTGACTTTTATCATTAATGTTTATGAGATTCCAATAAAATCGAAATGCAAGAATAATTTTGTCAATTCTGAATTTTGTATTTAATGCCACTTTGTATGCCACTCCAAAATAATAGATAAATCATTGTATTGTGATGCACATGGTGTACGCTTTGATTCGGTGGAAAAGATTCATTCTGCTACAACGTCGCGATTTGATTTTCCAATTCAGTTGTTTTTGGCGCAGTCAACAATTTGATCTGCTGAGTTTCTCTCATTTTATTTTGGACTCGTGCATTAAAATCTCTTAGATGATTTCCCTCGTGTAACAAAACCGTTGAATTACAAAATGCATTTTTGAAGTTGTTGTGAGCTGTTCCTGTCGCTAAGATTAACGACTCAGCTTATCTCTACTAGCCCGGATCCCTGAAACTTATGCGGTTGAACAGTAGAGTCACATATATAATGTCAACTATCGTTTCTTTGGGTATGGCATAAATCCACTGGTCCGGAGTGTGAAGCTTGATCAAGTGGTTGGTTCCATTTATTGTCTTGCTGCTGCATGCCTCATCGACTTCCTTTCTCCGCTGCAATAGGGCTAGTTCGCATTGTCCTTGGTGAGTCATTGTATTGATAATTGGTGAGAGTTTACATATGAATCGTGTTGGTTGGAATAATTGGCACCGGTTCACGTGTTCTTTTGTTAATGTTGCGAAATGCTCTCCACGGTCATCCAAGTAATCGGTTGTTTTAATAATGTACGACTGAGTACCAACGTGGTTAATATCTGGAAAGGGTATTACTGACAGTGGTCGGGGGGCACTCACATGTCTCGTAAATCTAAATTGCAGGTACATGTTTCCCAAGAATACCACCACAGTATCCTTTGCTTGTCGTATAGGAAGCGACTAAACGGTTGGATCGCTGGGCTGGCGGCCCGCATCCGTAAAAAAAGCCAAAACAACACCGGACCCCCCGCTCAAGTACCCGGACACGAGATTTAGGATTGGCACTTAGAACACCAGGAGCGTTGGAAGGCCTAATCACGTGCATGAAGGAGTATCGGCTGGAACTCGTTGCTCTTCAAGAAACTCGCTGGCCTAAAAGTGGAGACCATGTGTCCCAGGGCTATTCATTGCTCGACAGTGGAGATCACCTCGGAAATCTTGGAGCTGGATTTATTCTTAGGCCGCAGGTAAAGAACGCTGTTTTGAATTTCCAAGCAGTCAATAACCGATTGTGTAAGCTGCGCTTGCGCATGAAGTTAACCAACCTGTCGATAATTTGTGTACATGCGCCCACAGAAGTCAGCTAAACACAAGATAAAGACTCATTTTACAATGACTTGGACGATCTGATAGGATCTATACCCAAACACGAAGTTAAAATCTCAATTGGGGACTTTAATGCTAGAGCTGGCAGAAACCAGGGCGGCTTGTGTGAAAACATAGGTCCGTACTCCCGACACGAAACTGCGACCGATAATGATGAGAGAATGATGTACTTTGCAGTTGCTCATGATCTTAGAGTAGCAAGCACGTTCTTCCCTCACAAACAGATACATCTAGAGGCATGCACATATCCTCGCGGAGCTTCCCACAGCTAAATTCACCATGTGTCAATTTCTAAAGGACGGGCTCGGGTTGTGCAGGATGTGAGAACTTATCGATCAGCAACCAAATACGTAGGCAGCGATCATCATTTCGTTGCTGCAAAGTGCAAGGAGGGCAGCTAAGCGGATTTGCAGACGGAAGAAACGAGAATGGTGGAAGGCCGAGGTTTTCAAAGTATCCCAACTCAGCAGTGAGCGCAGTTCGCGTAATTTCTTTAAAGGAATTACTGGACTGCACCATACTTCTAAGCCTACGTCAACCGCCATTCGGGACCGGGATGGAAGCCTCTGTGTCAACATCGACGCAGTACTTAACGCATGGAGTGGACACTTTACTGACCTGCTTGACGCTCATCATGCGTCGCAGACTGTTGTTGAGCCACCTAAAATACAGACTGCGGAGATTTGCACTGAGGGACCATCCCATGAGGAATTCTCTAAAGCCTTGCAGAGATTGATACGAAACCGCTCACCTGGGGTTGACTGCATTAATTCGGAGCTCTTGATATTTGGAGCGGATACTTTGTGGAACTGTATTTTCGACCTTATTCGATTAGTATGGTGAACCAAAGTTATGCCTGATGAATGGAAAGTGGCCTCGATATGCCCCATCTTCAAGAAGGGAGACCGCTTGAAGTGTGAGAATTATAGCGGTATAGCTTTCCTTTGCATGCATACAAGTTACTGTCATACATTATATTGGAAAGAATCAGTCCTCTAGCGGAGATCATGCGGTTGGTGACTATCAAGGAGGATTTCGTCCGAATCGATCAGTCACTGATCAGGTCTTTTCGCTGCGGATGATTCTATCTAAATATTATGAGACATCCATCATTGAACATCAGGTGTTCCTCACTCGATCAATCGAGAGAGCTTGTGGTCTGCCCTGGAAGTTTTCAGTTAACTCGGGTGTTCGGCAGGGAGATGCTCTATCCCCGATACTCATGTTGGAGTACATCTTGCGTAAAACTGAAACACCTCAGCGCAACACCTCATATCGCCAGTCCAATCAGGTGCTTGCATATGTGCACTCACGAGTACGAAATATGGCTCCTTACATTTGAGAGAAGACAATGCGTGTGATTTACGGCCCAAAACGCGAAATAGATGGTACATATACCGAGCTAAGTACAATATCGAGATCACAGATCTGATGAGGATCCCCGATATTGTATATGAAGTAAGCTCTCAGCGAGTACGCTGGCTCGGTCACGTTCTGGGTGCTGATCCGGAATGAATTGTGCAGCGATCTCTGAAAGGAGAGCCACCATATGGTAGGCGCAGAGGTCGTTGCAGGCGACGATGGCTCCACGTTGAAGAGAACGACTTGGCCTCTTTAGATTTTCTTAGGCAGTATGAAGACCATGCTCAGGATCGAAACCGGTGGAGCCAAATAGTTGACACAGTAAGGGGACAGTAATGGCCTTTTAAACTGATTATTATTACTACTGACAGTGGTGTGTAGTCCCACGTGACAGCAAGCGTGTAAGGTGATTTCAATTATTACACTCCATTGTATTACCCTAGTTCGTGTTTTCATGCTTTTATACACATGAGTGAGATCATAGAGATTATGTCCTGGGATGGTAATGGAGGCTGGCACGTGCTGGCGAATAAACTGTAGCTCTCTGTTTAATTGAGTTGGAGTAACTACGGTGGGATGTATAATTCCACGATGAGTATCGTAAACCTCGTCCAGTAGACCTTGTTGGGTATCTTCCAGGTTTCTCAAAACTAGACTCAATTCGAGCTTGGTAAGTAAGTTTGGTATTCCTGAAGTTGTGACATTTCGTTTCGTAGGTGCTTTTGTTCCTTTATTAAATTATTTATTGAAGTTAGAGTGAGATTTGTGTTGTGTTTGGCTAACTTGACAGTATTATCGATAAACGTTGTTGTATTTTGTATAATTGACAATAGATGGTGTTCGTTGTTGTTAATTTTCTCAAAATGATTTTCATAGTCAATTGCCTCTCCTTGTTTGAGTATTTCAAATATATCCCCTAATATGATTTCATTCGCGTCTCCGAAACCTCGTCTCACACGTTTTTGATCCTTGTTACTTGCTAGTAATAGTTCATGCGATTAGATTCCTTAATTGCCATTGTAATTAGTTGAGAATATTGCAATTAGACAAGGGTAGCTCGTTACACAGTGCCTGTAATTTTTCGTGAGCCAGTTTGTCGTTTTTGATTTCATTCCAGTAGCTGCTCATGTTATATTGAATTACTAGGATCCATTCCATTGCTACCATTTCTTGTTTGCCCAGCCTTTCGAAATATACGACGATAGCATTGTAATGCTACCATATTCATTTTCCTACGGTTTTGACTCGCCTGCTTGGTTGTGGTCTAGGAGCGTCACTAAGATTCGGGCCGGAACTAGATACATCATTTTTGAGTGTTTCATCTGTAATCAGGGGTGTCTTTTGTGCTTGTTGTTGAGTACTAAGCTAAAGTTCTCATTGAATCTTGGCATTATTTTTAGGTTTATTGTATATCAGCATATTCCTGCTTCGTTACCGCCAATGCCTGAAATGTTGATATGTGCCTTTCTCTTCTTGATGTTTAGTAGATTGGCAGCTTTTGACGATATTAATGTTAACCCAATTAGTACCCTTATTTTGGTGAATTGTCCGGTGCCTGTTGCTCTGTTACTCTGACCGCACTGCTGTTGGTAGCAGTACGGAGCTTTGTGTTTGACTAGTTGAGTTTTTGCTGTCCCCTTGTTGGTTGATGCCATGTTATTGCCATGCAATAGAGTGTGGTGATGACCTTGACATACGACATCGAATTGTGGATGTGCACGAATTTCTTGATAAACCCCTTGATATCCGAACTTACATATTTAGATGCATAATCTCGTTTAGTTCTTTGTCATATGTCCATCTAATATCTGACAGATTAACATAGATAATTTGTAGTACAACAGTATTTTGATATTTCTAAAACAGGATTTCTGGCTTTTCCAATCATATCGAGTTTATGCGTCCCTTAATTGCATTTACGCATGGCATATTGATGACTATTTCTTAATGGCGTTCCTTCCAGCAACCGTTCTTTCAAACGGCAGAGTATACAATTTCGAAGCAAGCTTGTGACCTATTCAATTCCGGCGCATTTACTATCTCGCTATAAACCATTTCGTTTGCCTCTCGTCGTCATGAATATCCAATAGTTCATCGACATCAAACTTTTTTCTCGGCTTCATGCGCTTGATTTTGTTCTGATTCATACAAGATTTTGATGCGAATTCTTCTCATTGTTAGTTTTCATTGTTATTTTTTATTCTCCTAATAGTCGACTTTTGAATGTTGTAACTTCGACAGATCGCTTTTGAGCTCTTACTCTCCATTAACTATAATATTATCTGGTTTAGACCATCGAATTTGCTTAAACTGCCTAAAACACAAACATTTCTAGGATTGTAATTTGAAGGTCAACTGAATTGGTATACACATTGTATTCGACCATTGTTTCTCATATAAATCAAATCCAAAATCAAAACCAATTTATTGAACAAAACCATAACCAAATATCAACTCAATTTGACAGTAAAATTAGTTCGTTCATTGTGACGACGTATAGAAGTAAAAAAAAAAAACCTTTTTTTTGGTCTTATGTGGTGTCAAGGATGATAAGGATTCATGAATTCGTTTCGGAGCCTCCTTAGTGATGATATTATCAAATTTTACAGTGATTGGGCGGAGGTTTTTCTCACAATCTGTTAATACTATTCGAATCACAGAGTGCAGTTGGTCTCCTTGAATCCGTGAACAATAGGTAAACATTTGTGCATGCCTGGTTAATGCCACTATAGAGTGTGGTAGGCTGTCGAACAATTTAATATTTTTGTCTGTTAATCGAGAATTGTCAGGATTTTACTCCAACTTTGTAAGATAAATTTACTCAGCTAAGGGATACCGATGTATGTGTGACATCTTCGAGAATTTGTATTATGTTTTCATTAAATGTTTCTCGTAATTGACATTCATGAGGTTGAAATATATTTTCAAGATAATTATTTAAATGGAGTCCGAAATTTAGAATTAGCATACGGGAAACAAGATGAAGAAATAAGAATTTGGAAGTAAGCATTCCATAACAGCAACTCACTAGAACCACTGCTGAAAAAAATGTTTCTTAATATAGGAATCAATATTATTGATGTTACAGTTTCTGTCGTTTGCCATGTTCCCCACAATATATATTACCCAATCCATTATATCGTTTTCCATTAAATATTTCTCGTCTACAGTTAAATTGTAGTCTCACCAGAGGGATATTATATACTGCCGTAAAATAGACAGCTGACAACTGACTGCTGGAGTTTATTCCAGGCTTCAACAATTAAAAATGCAACGTCTTCTAAATTGATGTTTTTAAGGGTTGCGAGGGTTGCTAATTGTTGTTTTATGATGTTTTAGTCAAGCGGCTACAACAAGAAAGTATTGTTAGGCGGCAAAAATATTACACCAATAATATCGATGTTACTGGTAATCATTTAGCTTCCAAGTGATGAGAAACTTGAGCAATGAAAAGTTTGTTGTACATCTTGAGACTAGCGCAGAAGTTTACTAAGCGTGTTTAGATAATTTGTAGTACAACAGTATTTTGATATTTCTAAAACAGGATTTCTGGCTTTTCCAATCATATCGAGTTTATGCGTCCCTTAATTGCATTTACGCATGGCATATTGGTGACTATTTCTTAATGGCGTTCCTTCCAGCAACCGTTCTTTCAAACGGCAGAGATGGCCGCAGTATACAATTTCGAAGCAAGCTTTTGACCTATTCAATTCCGGTGCATTTACTATCTCGCTATAAACCATTTCGTTTGCCTCTCGTCGTCATGAATATCCAATAGTTCATCGACATCAAACTTTTTTCTCGGCTTCATGCGCTTGATTTTGTTCTGATTCATACAAGATTTTGATGCGAATTCTTCTCATTGTTAGTTTTCATTGTTATTTTTTATTCTCCTAATAGTCGACTTTTGAATGTTGTAACTTCGACAGATCGCTTTTGAGCTCTTACTCTCCATTAACTATAATATTATCTGGTTTAGACCATCGAATTTGCTTAAACTGCCTAAAACACAAACATTTCTAGGATTGTAATTTGAAGGTCAACTGAATTGGTATACACATTGTATTCGACCATTGTTTCTCATATAAATCAAATCCAAAATCAAAACCAATTTATTGAACAAAACCATAACCAAATATCAACTCAATTTGACAGTAAAATTAGTTCGTTCATTGTGACGACGTATAGAAGTAAAAAAAAAAAACCTTTTTTTTGGTCTTATGTGGTGTCAAGGATGATAAGGATTCATGAATTCGTTTCGGAGCCTCCTTAGTGATGATATTATCAAATTTTACAGTGATTGGGCGGAGGTTTTTCTCACAATCTGTTAATACTATTCGACTCACAGAGTGCAGTTGGTCTCCTTGAATCCGTGAACAATAGGTAAACATTTGTGCATGCCTGGTTAATGCCACTATAGAGTGTGGTAGGCTGTCGAACAATTTAATATTTTTGTCTGTTAATCGAGAATTGTCAGGATTTTACTCCAACTTTGTAAGATAAATTTACTCAGCTAAGGGATACCGATGTATGTGTGACATCTTCGAGAATTTGTATTATGTTTTCATTAAATGTTTCTCGTAATTGACATTCATGAGGTTGAAATATATTTTCAAGATAATTATTTAAATGGAGTCCGAAATTTAGAATTAGCATACGGGAAACAAGATGAAGAAATAAGAATTTGGAAGTAAGCATTCCATAACAGCAACTCACTAGAACCACTGCTGAAAAAAATGTTTCTTAATATAGGAATCAATATTATTGATGTTACAGTTTCTGTCGTTTGCCATGTTCCCCACAATATATATTACCCAATCCATTATATCGTTTTCCATTAAATATTTCTCGTCTACAGTTAAATTGTAGTCTCACCAGAGGGATATTATATACTGCCGTAAAATAGACAGCTGACAACTGACTGCGGGAGTTTATTCCAGGCTTCAACAATTAAAAATGCAACGTCTTCTAAATTGATGTTTTTAAGGGTTGCGAGGGTTGCTAATTGTTGTTTTATGATGTTTTAGTCAAGCGGCTACAACAAGAAAGTATTGTTAGGCGGCAAAAATATTACACCAATAATATCGATGTTACTGGTAATCATTTAGCTTCCAAGTGATGAGAAACTTGAGCAATGAAAAGTTTGTTGTACATCTTGAGACTAGCGCAGAAGTTTACTAAGCGTGTTTAGATAATTTGTAGTACAACAGTATTTTGATATTTCTAAAACAGGATTTCTGGCTTTTCCAATCATATCGAGTTTATGCGTCCCTTAATTGCATTTACGCATGGCATATTGGTGACTATTTGTTAATGGCGTTCCTTCCAGCAACCGCGGTTCTTTCAAACGGCACAGATGGCCGCAGTATACAATTTCGAAGCAGTCTTGTAACCTATTCAATTCCGGCGCGTTTACTATATCGCTCTAAACCATTTCGTATCCAATAGTTCATCGACATCAAACTTTTTTCTCGGCTTCATGCGCTTGATTTTCTTCTAATTCATACAAGATTTTGATGCGGATTCTTCTAAGTTTTCATTGTTATTTTTTATTCTCCTAATAGTCGACTTTTGAATGTTGTAACTTCGACAGTTCGCTTTTGAGTTCTTACTCTCCATTAACTATAATATTATTTGGTTTAGACCGTCGAATTTGCTTAAACTGCCTAAAACACAAACATTTCTAGGATTGTAATTTGAAGGTCAACTGAATTGGTATACACATTGTATTCGACCTTTGTTTCTCATATAAATCAAATCCAAAATCAAAACCAATTTATTGAACAAAACCATAACCAAATATCAACTCAATTTGACAATAAAATTAGTTCGATCCTTGTGACGACGTATAGAAGTAAAAAAAAAAACCTTTTTTTTTGGATATGTACAAAAATTCCGAAATACAAAACAAAGACGAAAATTCAAGTTATCTCAGCTCTCACCCACACATACACACACACACAACAAAAACAAAATACTGACAGATATATCAAGTTAATCTCAAAAAATTTACTTAGACAGTTCATATTTATCTTATCAGTTCAAACAATCAAACAAATTACTAAATCAATTTATTATTATCCAATTCGGTATTCCAATTTTTCATTTTCAATTTACGATACCGTAAAACCAACCCAACAACTATTTACTTGGCGATGAAAATGAAAAAAAAAAAAAAAAAAATCTTGGGAAAACGAAAAGCTTTTCTTCTCTCACTAGATACAAATAAATGTTTATTTTTCATTTTTCAACCATTTATCCTCCTGTTAATAATTTTCCTTCTTATTTTTATTTTTTTGTCTGCTGCTTTTCTTTTCAGTTGAATCATATAATGGAACATTATTAAGGTTACCACGTTTAGAAAGACGTCAAATGGGTGCTTATTTATGTATTGCATCTAATGATGTACCACCAGCTGTTAGTAAAAGAGTTTCATTGAGTGTTCATTGTAAGTATATTTATAGTATATATAAATAATTGGTTTGATTGTGTGTGTGCGTGTGTATATGTTATATGTGTATGTAGTATATAGTTTAGCATTCCATAAAACGATCCAATTTTGATTTTTATAGTTTCACCATCAGTTCGTGCACCAAGTCAATTATTAGGGGCACCATTAGGATCAGACGTTCAATTAGAATGTCAAGTAGAAGCGTCACCTGCCCCCGTGTCATATTGGTTAAAAGGTGGACGAATGCCACCGACCGGTTTTGCTGGTTCGGGTAATTTAGAGGCTGGCCAACCAAGACCAGAAATGTTGTTAGATGGGTAAGTAAATTTTTATGTTCATAATCAATTTTATATGTTTATGTATGTACAACGAAACCACGAAAAGGTAAATGTGCGAGAAAAAGAATAACCTAATTTTAATAATTAGTAAAACTTTTACGTTCTGTTGCCAAATGAGGTACATATATAAGCAGAGTACAACATTTTTTAAGTTGGATCAGGAGTAGGTACAATAATGAATTCATTTCTCGTTATAACGAAATCTAGTTATAGCTAACATATGGTTAATAAATCACGTGAGCATCAATGAAGATACAAAATACAAAAAATCGATTGGTATACAATTAACTGATTTTCCATTTTTCTCGGCTTAATCTGGTCTATGTGTTAAGTATATGTGGTTCTGGAAAAACTTGTTCTGATTATATTTCACTTCTCAATAAAACCATGAAGTTATTTTACCCTTCTATATATATGTATACATTCTCCGTCAGATGTTTATGTAACATAGCATATATACATACACACACAACACACAAAGAAGGATATTCTTTACCAAAATAACGATATAAGTATTAGTTTCTGATACTGTGGCATATTGTTGTTGGCATTAATGAACATATAGAATTTGTTTTTACGAAAGATCAAAAGGATATGGTTACTAAACATTGAGGTCAGAGTGGGAAGTTGTCGTGAGGAAATGAGAATTAACTTGAGTGATTTGAAATGCACCGGTTTTATTATTTATTTTGAAAAACATTATTATCTACTGTATGAGCTTGAAGCATTAGATAAAACTGCAGTTTAACAAAATGGTATATACTAATTTATCACCAATTCTTGCACTTTCGCGATGGACTATTAAATCCTGCATACACGTGCCTCATTTATAAATGATGCTTGAGTGGCAGAGTCCAAAAGTGTTCGATATAGGTCCACCAATCTCATCTCGTTTATTAATTCCGTTTGTAGTATGCATTGAAAATTATTGGGGCTGTGTACGTTTATTATTTACTCAGTATGGTTGATTATATTATGGGGTGCGTTTCCTTCGATAGATGAACTGTGCACAGCGAGGTTTTTTTTTTTTTTATGATTTTAAATATTACAACTGATTACATATATCATCTAGTAATTTGTCTATCTTTCTTATGTTCAATTTGCAGAGATATAACCCATTAATTAGTCTCTAAAAATTTGGCCACCCTTTTGTAGTCTCCCCAATTCCAGCGGTTTCTTCCTTTGGAGCCTTCGTACTCCATTTGTGTTACTCAGCATACCACGTAACTCAACATTTTCATGTTGATCAAGCCGTTGTATGTGTTTCTTTGCATAAATTGTTATCTCTTCGCTGACGTTTTCCATCCGGAGGTCCCTATGTAGGTTATCGTTTCTTATGTACCAAGGAGCGTTCACTATTCCACGTAACACTATATTTTGAAAAGCTTGTATTATTTTAATATTGGTTTTCTTAGTACAGCCCCAAAGCTGAATACCATAATTCCATATAGGTTTTAAAACTTGTTGGTATAGTAGCAACTTATTAGGTATTGACACCTCTGAATACCTTCCAATTAGCCAATACATATTTCTATATTTAATGTGTAGTTCCTCTTTTTTCTTTTTAATGTGCTCAATCCATTTTAACTTAGCATCGAGAGTCATGTCAAGATACTGGGCTGTGTTAGCATAGGGAACTTGTTTGGAATTTAGTTCTATTGGCATCCAGTTAACTATTTGATTGGTGAAGTTAACGTGCGTTAATTTTTCTACATTTAGCTTAATGCGCCAGTTTTTGGTCCAGTTACTAAGTTGGTTCGTAGCCCGTTGCAGTTTTCTGGTTGCTTCGTCTACTTTATAACCAGTAGCTAAAATTGCAGTATCGTCCGCAAATGTTGCTATTATTGTGCCGCTTGTGTTTGGTAAATCACTTGTGTAAAGTAAATACAACACTGGCTCTAGCCACGCTACCTTGGGGAACGCCTGCAGATACCCTCTTTAGCTCGGAAAATTTTTCTTCACATCTAACGCGAAAATATCTGTTATCAATCTAAGATTTCAATATCTGAAAGTATTCTTTTGGCAAATCTCGATGCAGTTTATATTCCAATCCAGGATTCCATACTTTATCGAAGGCCTGTCCTACATCCAGAAATATTGTTGAGCATATTTTCTTATTTTCAAGTGCATCTTCAATAATACTTGTAATCCTGTGAATTTGCTCTATGGTGGAGTGGTTTTCTCTAAATCCGAACTGATGTGGTGGTATTCGCTTTCTCTCAAGTATTATAGGTTTCATCCTTTTGTATAACGGTTTCTCAAAAATTTTCGAAAGTACTGGAAGCAGAGAAATTGGCCTATATGACCTTTTATGATTAGATGGTTTGTTCGGCTTTGGTATCATAAATATTTCAGCTACTTTCCATTGCAGAGGTTCATATTTCAGTCGAAATGAAGCGTTGATTATATGAAGAAGTTTTCGCACCCCTCTCTCAGGAAGTGCCTTCACTATTTCACCTCTAATTAAATCAAGCACAGCGGGGTACTTCTTCCAAATGGGATCCTCATTGGGATTCATTCGTGACGACTGTCATGTCATATGACATTTGTGTTCAGTATTCATTGACATTTCACCATGAATATAGAACAACGTTTACATATTGTGGAAATTTATTTCAAAAATCATTGTTCAGAGAAAAATTTTTTCGTACTCTTCGACCATTTTATGGTGTTCATAATCGTCCAACGGAACACACTATTCGCGAAACAATTAATAAATTACAAGTTGATTTAATGTGAATATTGCTGCTGTAGCTGAAAGTGTACGTGAAGACCGCAAAAGTGTACGTGAAGACGTTGTTCAATGAATTTGTATTGCCAAAAATTCAAGATATTGGTGTAGTCGACTGGTGGTTTCAACAGCTGGTGAAACGTTCCGCACAGCAGGCCAAACCATCGATTTATTGAAAGAAAATTTTAATGAGAACATCATATCAAGAAAGGGACCTGTGAATTGGCCTCCAAGATCTTGTGATCTGACGCCGTTAGACTATTTTTTAGGGCGGTATCTGAAATCACTTGTTTATATCGATAAACCACAATCGATTCCTGCATTAGAAGCGAACATAACACGCGTAATTAACGCGTAAAGTATTCGATTAGTATGGCGAACCGCAGTAATGCCTGATAAATGTAAAGTGGCCGCAATGTGCCCTATCTTCCAGAAGGGAGACCCCTTGAGTGTGAGAATTATCGCGGTATAGCTCTCTTCCATCCATGGTTGGAATACCCAAAAAAATAAAAAAATTAAATTTTGGCGGATTGCTCCAGCACTCAATGCCACTAATTCGCCCACGGTGCAAAAGTAATACCTAGGTATGCCAACAAAATTGGTACAATTATGTAGAATGCCTATAGGTATGCCAACAAAATTGATACGATTATCTAGAATGACAGTGGCACAGTCTTATAATGCTGTGTTAAAGTTGAAAACAGGCTATCGATAAATGTTGCAGTTAATTCGGGTGTTCGACAGGGAGATGCTCTGTCTCCGATACTCTTTAATCTCATGTTGGAGGACATCTTCGTAAAACTGAAACACTTAAGCGTAACATCTTATATCGTCGGTCCAATCAGGTGCTAGCATATGCAGATGACATATGTGTGATTGGCCTGAATAGCAACGGAGTGAAGAAAATACTTGATCCGCTTGTAGAGTTTTTAGCTTCTGTTGGACTCCAGATCAATGAGTCCAAAATAAAATACATGATCTCTGGTTATAGGGGCAATAACACACCAGATTTAAGTAGTAGCCTATACAGCTTTGAGAGAGTGAGGAAGTTCAATTGCCGGGAAGCTAGCGTCGATCAGGCCCGTTGTTATATTTGGAAGTTGGGCGTTGTCCGAGTATATGGTACTCCGATATTGTACATGGAGTAAGATCTCATCAAGTACGATTTTTGCAGGCAACGATGTCTTCACGGTGTAAAGGGCTAGTTGGCTCCTTCAGATTGTCTAAGACAGTGCTCAAGATCGAAACTGTTGGAGTCGAATTGTTGACTCAATAAGGGACTAGTAATGGCCAATAAAACACTGTTTTATTATTTTTTTATTATATTTTCACTAGTTCCTTCATGTCCATACGATATCCTAGAAACGCAAACAAGTCTTCAATAGTTTCAATAGTAGTAAAAAACACTTGTAGCCTGTCTATTGTGTCCATAAGTATTAATTAAAAACCTTTTTCCTCAGCGTTCGAACCTAACGATCTACAAAAGAAAAACAAACAAAAAATTACACATTGATAGAAAATTGAAAAACAAAATATTCACGGGAACTTCTAGATGACTTTTATATTTTTGTCTTAATTTGCATACTTTTACCAACACAACGAGCCATTTATCATAACGATCCGATAATTATTTTTTATTTGACAGCTATAGAAATATATGTCGGCGTACTTTTGAAATATTTGACACCCTGTATCTTGGGCTACGCCAACAACAACAAAAATTGTTTTTCATAAAAAAAAATTTAGTAAATGAAATTTGTATATGACTTTAACAAATTGGCGGGTTGAAGTATTTTCTACCATATGTATATACAGGATCCAATACCTAGAAATTTTTCAAAAGCCATTGCTTGCAGACCTGTTATCTGGAGTCTTGTTCTCTAGTCCACTTTTGCTATGGCCTGAATTCGGTCCTTGCGGGCATTTCAATAATTCTTCTTTTTTGGTACAGTTTACTTTATCCGTTGAGATTTTTATAAAGAGCTAACTGATTCAATAGTTCCGATTACATATCAATCCTAATTTTGGTGCATTTTAGGATTTTTAATTATCTTGTATATGTGTATGATTCGTGATTCTAAGAGAGTTTGGGCAAATACTGCATAATTTATCAAAGTAAAAGTCATTTCGCCATTGAGACTAAGATTTTCGCATGTAAAACAACGTTCTCTGAGTATATAGATACAAAGCTGAGCTCAATCCGCTAAATAACCCATTGATTAAGGAATATGACTTATGCAACAATGACTTATTGATGGAATCAAAATCGGTGGTTATCTGGCTAAAGCTATGCGAGTTAAGCTGATAGCATACAAACCAACTGTTCAAATATCTTTCAACGTTAGAACACATCAAGTTCATAAATTAAAAATTGTTGCTATATTGATTGAAATTGTTTTTAAATTTATGGAAGTGCCATGTTTCACAATTAAAATTCAACCAACATGATTTATGAAGGTTTTAAGTTATAGGTATAGAAAACCATTTGACATTGGTTTGTTTTGGCAAGATAAAAAAATGTTAGAATGTTTAGATATTGTTACGATCGTGGCGACATCTATGTTTGAATAGCGACACTATCGTTAATGTAAAATTGTTCTAAAGTAGAACAGTAGAGGTGTCTAGACTTATCTAGACTAATCGAATATTCTGGACATTTCTAGAATGGTTAGAATATTTGGTATAAATACGCGACAGACATTTGGGAGTAAATCAGTTGTGTTTTAACCGTGAGAGTGCTAATAGTAATTAAAAGGAAAGTGTGTATAAAATAAAATAAAGTGTTATTAAAGTGTAATATAGTGTGGTTAAAGTGTAGTAAAATAATTATTGTGAAGTGAAATAATTAAGTTAAATAAGTGAAATAATTAAATTAGTGTTTAATCGGAAATAAATAAATTTAGTGTGTTCTAGAATTTACATCGTTTGTTTTATTCACAATCCAGTGATCGAACCTTGAATTTGACAAGACAAAAACGTAACAATTGGTGACAGCGGTGGAATTGTGAATTAAAAGATGATTCTAGATGAATTGAAGATTTCCGATTTAAAGGAAGAGTTGGAGCGACGTGGTTTGTCAACGGTCGGTCAGAAAAATGTATTGAGACAAGGACTACTTCAAGCATTAGAGGTGGAGGGTAATGATCCGGCTAGTTATAATTTTGACGAATCGACAAATTTCGATATGGCGCAGTTATGATGAAAATGGAACAGTCTAATATAGAAATGAGACAATCAATTGAACAATCTAGTAATCAATTAGATCAGAAAATTGAATTGGCATTTGATCAATCTAATCAAGAAATGAAAGAAATTAAGCAGTCGGTGGGCGAGATCAATAACAAAATGGATGAGAAATTCAATGAAATGTATATCAATTTACATGAAGAAGTAGAGCAAATTGAACAAAAATTACAGAAGGACATCCAAAGGTTAGAAGAGAAAGTTCTAGGCTTCGAGAGGAAACTTCTATGTATCGAGGTTAATCGTAGAATCAAGAATATTCCGCAGCAGTCGAGCGGCTAGTGCATTTGGCACATGTGAATACATCTCCCGATTACATGGAGAGGATTAAAATGGACGCATTCATCGATGGAATACGGAATCCGGAAACACGTGATGTTATCACCTAAGGCGACTTTTGCCGAAACCATCGCGTGTGCTTTAATAAATGAGACTGCGCAGGCTATCATAAAACCGTCGCTTAAGGTACGACGAGTAGAAATGGATAGCAGCACCAACGTCGAGCGGTCGGTTCCAAGATACAAAGAGGGTGGTAGCAAAATAAAATGTTGGACATGTGACAAAATGGGTCATATGTCGAGAGACTGTAAAGAAGGAAAATGGAGGCGTACAAGATGGCGATCTCCTATGCAACGACGAGTATTAAGTAGAGAGCGAACGTTGGTCAAGGAAGATGGCCAAGAGTCTAAACTACAACGAGTCAGCCTAAAGTGGCATAAGCTGACTCCCACAACCAATTGGCCCATAACCTCCATCCCTATTTCGAGATTGGGACGAGTCGGTGACAGCTTAACAGTTAAAGGAAGCCTTGACGGGAAGAGCTGTGTTATTACCCTGTATACAGGAGCGGTGCGCACGTTTGTCCGTGGGGATCTAGTAAAGGGAAGAGTACTACCAGCCAATGAGTTGAAATTACGTACAGCCACAGGAGAGAGCGCAGACATAAAGGGCAGGAAGCTTGTGAGGATTAAGATGCACAATGCTCAATTCCAACACTAAGTGCTGGTCGCAAAGATAGTGGATGAAGTCATCTTGGGGATGGACTTCATGAGGGCGAATGACTTCATGGTGGATGTTGGAAGAGGAGTATTGGACTGTGATAATTTCGAGTTACCACTGCGAGTGGATGATGTGGAAACAACTACTAGGCGGGTAATAATAGAACATCGGGAAAAGCTGCCACCGAATTCGGAAACAATTGTGTGGGGGAGATTGGAGGGAGGTGCTGGGCCACCCAGGTTGTGGGTTGTAGAAGCCAGTGAAGAAGAAACCGAAACGAAAGGAATTATGATAGGGAGGACGTTAGTAAAATCAGATAACGAATGTAGGGTACCGATTAGGACTCTAAATCTCTCGGAAAAGACAAAAACAATTAAGAAAGGAACTGTTATTGGTAAATGTGAAGAGGTGTCAACGATAATGAAATGCGAGCAGAGAAATCCGATTAGAAACACCGATACGCAAGGACAAAAGCAAATAGTAGAACACCTCATGCAGAAATGGACTGGGGATCTTACCATGAACCAGAAAAATTCAGCACGACAACTGTTCGAACAGTATAAGTCGATATTTTGCAGTACACCGGATAATAATGGAAGGGCTAACATGGTGGAACATCGAATTGATACCGGAACGGAGACACCTATACGCCAAGCACCGAGAAGGTTACCTTTAGCAAAACGAGAAGAGGTGGATCGAATGGTAACGGACATGCAGGCAGCTGGAGTGATTGAATCATCAAACAGTCCATGAAGTTCACCTGTAGTATTAGTCCAAAGGAAGGATGGGAAAATGCGCTTTTGTGTCGATTACCGAAAGCTAAATTCAGTAACGAAAAAGGATAGCTACCCATTACCAAGGATCGATGACATGTTAGACACATTGTCAGTTGCTAGAATGTTTTCAACATTGGACCTGCAAAGTGGGTATTGGCAGGTGGAAGTCCAAGAGCAAGATCGTGAAAGAACGGCGTTCAGTGTGGGTAATGGGCTATGGCAGTTTAACGTGATGCCATTTGGATTATATAATGGCGCGGCAACTTTTGAACGACTTATGGAGCGCGTGTTAAAGGGACTGCACTGGAAGACTTGCCTCGTGTATTTGGATGACATCATTGTTATGGGAAAGGATTTCGAAGAACACTTAACAAATTTTTCAGAGGTATGGAAGCGATTACAATCAGCCGGTTTAAAGTTGAATCCGAAGAAGTGTTCATTATTCAGAACAGAGGTAAAATTTTTGGGGCACAAGGTAACGACCAATGGAATCCACACCGATGAGGACAAGATATCAGCGGTAAAGGACTGGCCAAGACCTAAAAATTTACGGGAATTACGGAGCTTCCTCGGATTGTGCACTTATTATAGGCGATTTGTGCCAGGATTTGCCAATGTAGTAAAGAGCTTACATGATTTGACCCGGAAGAACAGGGCATTTGAATGGAATGACGAGCAAGAGGAGTCATTCAATGAGTTGAGAAGGCGATTATGTACGGCACCATTGTTGGCATACCCTATACCTGGTGTTAAGTTTATTCTTGATACCGATGCAAGTAATGATGGCATCGGAGGGGTGTTGTCGCAAGAAATTGAAGTGCAAGAAAGAGGAATAGCTTATTACTCGAAGGTGTTATCTAAACCAGAACGTAACTATTGTGTAACTCGTAAGGAATTGTTGGCTATAGTGGAATGTGTGAAACATTTTCATAAGTACCTCTATGGCCAAGAATTTCATATACGAACGGACCATGGAGCATTACGTTGGCTACTGCAGTTCAACAATCCAGAAGGACAGGTAGCGCGTTGGATTGAGCGACTACAGAGCTATCATTATACCAGATCGAACATCGGAAAGGGAGTGCACATGGAAATGCTGATGCATTGTCAAGACGACCATGTCAAGTGGAATGTAAGCACTGCGGGCGTATAGAAGCAAAGGAAGACGTTATCGACATCAGGCTTATGCAAATACTACCCGATAAAGAATGGACGGATGAAACGGTTAGGGACGAGCAGTTAGCAGATCCAGATTTGACAATAATCATGCAATTTAAAGAGACAGGAAATCGTCCAACTTGGTGTGAAATTGCGGATAACAGTCCCACGGTAAAGGCTTACTGGGTACAATGGGATAGCCTCCAAATCGAGAACGGATGCTTACAACGAATATGGGAAAGCTCGGACGGTAATGTGAAACAATCGGTAAAAGTGGTGCCTAAGTCTAGGATTGCCGAGATATTGAAGGAGTATCACGGAGGGGCAAGTGGGGGTCATCTGGGTATTAATAAAACACTTGCCAAAATACGTCAACGTTTTTACTGGTCAGGTAGACAATCTGTAGTGGAGTGGTGCCAAAAATGTGATCAATGTGCGGCGTTAAAAGGTCCTGCACGGAAAAGTCGGGGAGCAATGCAGCAATATAACGTTGGAGCGCCGTTTGAAAGAATCGCAATGGATGTGGCAGGACCATTCCGGACTACGGATGTTGGTAACAAATATGTTCTAGTAATAATGGACTATTTTAGCAAATGGCCAGAGGTGTATCCCATACCCAATCAGGAGGCAACTACGATAGCTGACGCCGTGATTAATAATTGGATAAGTCGTTTTGGAGTACCAATGGAGGTTCACACAGACCAAGGAAGAAATTTTGAGTCAGTTGTATTTCAGGAAGTCTGTCAGTTGCTCGGTATAAATAAAACAAGAACAACGCCTTTGCATCCTCAGTCGGATGGTATGGCAGAAAGATTCAACGGGACGTTGGAAAAATATTTAGCAAAGGTAGTGGATAATGATCAACGCAACTGGGATCGACATATTCCGATGTTCCTGATGGCGTATCGGTCAGCAGTACATGACTCAACGGGCATGACACCAGCGAGAATCCTTTTTGGAAATAATCTGCGATTACCCGGAGATCTAAAGTTTGGAGCTGTTCCGTCATCAGCTTTAGACAGACAGAATTATGTTGACCAGATGAGAGGAGAACTCGACGAGATACAGCAGTTTGTACGAGAGAGGATACGAGTATCAAGTGATCGGATGAAGGCTCGATATGACATACGAGCAAATAATAAAGGTTTCGAAGAAGGAGATTTAGTATGGCTTTACAACCCACAACGGAAGAAGGGTTTATCACCAAAGCTGCAACCTTCATGGGAAGGGCCGTATACCATCATCACCAAAATAAATGACGTGGTCTACCGGATCAAGAAAAAGCAGCGAGGAAAGTTGAAGGTGGTGCATATAGAGCGATTAGCGATCTACAGGGGTAGTGAGTTGGATCCTGTTCGGGACGAATCAGGATTAGGTAGGGGTAATGTTACGATCGTGGCGACATCTATGTTTGAATAGCGACACTATCGTTAATGTAAAATTGTTATAAAGTAGAACAGTAGAGGTGTCTAGACTTATCTAGACTAATCGAATATTCTGGACATTTCTAGAATGGTTAGAATTTTTGGTATAAATACGCGACAGACATTTGGGAGTAAATCAGTTGTGTTTTAATCGTGAGTGTGCTAATAGTAATTAAAAGGAAAGTGTTTATAAAGTAAAATAAAGTGTTATTAAAGTGTAATATAGTGTGGTTAAAGTGTAGTAAAATAATTATTGTGAAGTGAAATAATTAAGTTAAATAAGTGAAATAATTAAATTAGTGTTTAATCGGAAATAAATAAATTTAGTGTGTTCTAGAATTTACATCGTTTGTTTTATTCACAATCCAGTGATCGAACCTTGAATTTGACAAGGCAAAAACGTAACAATATATTATGGATATATTCCGTGACTAAAAATTTTTGTTATAGAATTGTACAAAAAAATCATGTAGAATCGCAGTGAAGCGCAATAATTATGAACATATAACTATATATTGAGTAATGGAGAATGGAATTTGCAAACAAATGTTTTGCTTACCTATATATGTATAGGTAACCAAGCACACACAACAATGTAAAAAATTGTTTTATTTTTACACGCAAAGGTGTTAAAATTCTAAATTTACGATTATTATAAACACACTTCTAGCCTATATAATCTTTATTACTCCAAAGAATTACGTTTATTATAAAATTTATTTGCTCAAATTAAAAATTAAAATTAAAAATTCCAACAAAATGTAAAAAAAAAAAAAATTATTTTCCATATCGCCACACACATCCACTCGTACACAGTCATCCACTTTTAACCATTTGGGAGTACAATAGAAATGTTTTATATTTTAACCACCATACAACAACAATAACAACAACAATATATATGCAAATTTCAATTTATATCTATAAATATAGTTTGTTTTTAATTTTTCAGTTTTTAACATAGTTTTTAATGTTTTCTGGTTTAACAAAAAAAATTCATATTACATTTTCATTTCAATAAGCATCATCAACACCTTTTGACATTGATTTATGATTTTAAAACATAAAATATATATTTGTACATATATTTTGTGTATGTATGTATAGGTACTGTGGAAAAACATAAAAATAATTTTAATATAAAAATCATAAAAATTTAACAAAAATATTTTATTTATTAATTAAAAAATGTTTTTAAAAAAAATTCGGTCGTTGCCCGACAACCAACAAAATGTGCGTAAAATAATAATATATTTGTGGGATTTCTGGGCAAAAAACGGAAAAACCAAATTTTTTTTATTAACTTTTAATGTGTTATGACATAAAAATTATGAAAAATTATGTTTATGTATGGTATAGGATACATAAATAATTTTTGTTTTTATTAATTTATGTTATAAAAATTCAATTGTTTATACAATGATATGGTATAGGCAATGTGGGATCTCCACTGTGGTTAACAATATTGTTAAAATGTTAAATTTAAATTTGAATAGCGCAGCTGAAACTGTTATTTTTTGGAGTGTCGCCAGGACCATTACTTACATAAGTTAGTAATTCTCCAGTATTGCTAAATTTCTCAATTCCTCGACATTTTTATAATTATTTTTTTACAATATTTCTGTTTACGATTTCAAGAATTTTCGAATTTCTTTTCAAATTAAATAAAATTGAAAGAACTGATCAATTTTTAACTTCATTGAACGAGTTTAACTCTAATATTGTTTGTGTTTTAAATTCTAAATGTTCAATTCGCTAATAACCAATTTCTTAAAGTCGAATTTCGATCTACTATTTAAAATTATGAAGGCAAATTTTACAAATTATAATTAAACTAGCGGGCTATGCCCGCTACGTAGCGCGACGCCTCCAGGGACATTTAATAATTTTGTATTAATATAGCTGACCCGGCAAACTTCGTTTTGCCATATACATTATTTCTAGGGATTGTTTAGGTAGAAAAAAATGACTAACTTATTGAAAGTGTATGAGGATTCGGTATATGAGTGGAAAATGCATGGAGCACTGTCGATGATAACGGAATATTAAAAAAACAAACCACTAAACATTTATTTTTTAAATTTATTAAAATTGATTCTTTAAAATTATGTACATTTCACTAATTATGACAATATTACTAAAAAACAATATCAGTCTCTTAATGCAACAGAGTGTACAATATTTTTTATTTTCCCATCTTTTGCTAACACAAACAAACTGGATGGTTTGCCCACTCGAGAGCACGCCACGTATAATTGTCCGTGTGAAAAACATGATGTGCTCAAATCTAAACCACAGACAGACATCGTTTGGCCTTGAGACTTATTGATATAGTCATTGCAAATGCCAATCTAGTTGGAAATTGAAGGCATTTAAATTGAATTGGTACATCTGTGGGTATAATAGGGATTCGCGGTAGTAGTCTGAAATCACCAGTAACAAAGTTCCGCCAAATAGTTTGTCGTTATTTTTTATATCTTTCAATGTCCTGTTCAACGCCTCAAGCGAATGTTTGTGCGCCATAGTACATTCATCCCAGATGATAATTTTACACTGTTTCAGTAGTGTGGCCATGGAAGATTGTTTTTTTATGTTGCCCACTGCGTCTGGGTTATTTTGAATATTTAGTGGCAACTTAAATACTGAATGAGCTGTTCTACCTACATCCAATAAAATTGCCGCAATGCCAGATGTTACAACAGCCAATGCGATGCCATTATTTGATCGTATTTCGGCGAGAATTAACGAAATAAGGAATGTTTTGCCAGTTCCACCTGGAGCATCCAAGAAAAAGAAACCACCTTGTCTGGCCGCAACTGCGAGCCTGATACGGTCGTAAATGGCTCTTTGTTCGTCATTCATTAGTGGGACATTGCGAGCGACAATCGCTGCCATTTCCGTAGTATTGTATTGTAGTTCACGATTCAATTCAGTTTTAATTAAATCAGATGCATTTCGATTTGGCGAATGCATACAGAAATGACTGAGTGGTAAGTTGGCAATAATAGCAAACGTGCCATTAACCAACAACAGCGGGAGATAAATGCATTCAGTCTGACTTGGATTAACTGTAAATACTCGTCCCAAGATGTTTGATTTGAATAAACCGGGACTTGCATCAATTGGTGTGCCTTGCTTACGGGGCATCCATTTTTTTGTTGGTGCCCATGTGAAATAACGTAGTACTTCTGAATAGAGTAATGTTCGTGCAAAAGCACCAAAAGCATCCGCACGATTACCCAATTCAAAAAATTCGGTGAGTGTAGTTTTTGGTGGATTTATCGCACGATCAATCTGTCTCGCTCGTGAAATATACGCGCTGGCCGTTTTCAAGATGGACGGCTAAATGAATGACTGCTGGATCTCGTCGATGAATTGGGAAACCAAAGATACGCCAAATAGCTTCATTGGAACTGACGTACCGGCCAATTTGGTAAAGCGTTATTTCATCGTTGTTATTCACCGTAGGAGCATTCACATTGGTATTTTCAACGCGAAATACAGCCATATCACTGCCTTTATTCACATACTTGCAAATGTATTTGATGCTCTTCACTGAACTGCAGAACTCGACATTAATATGAGCATTGAATGTTTTGCTCAGCAAAGGCGAATATGAGACCACCCAACGGTTATCAATGTCAATGTCCATGTTATTGATATTTTTAACAAAAGATTGTGCTCCATTATCGGGATTTCTTCGACGATATATTGGATATCCATCAACATTTGTGATCGTATCGTCAGTGAATTTTTTTGGAAAACTTTTAGTACATTTCCCGACTACCATGCAAGGCGATGAACGATTCAGATTGCCACATGGGCCATGAATCATATTTGCAGTAACAATATCAAACATCATTTGATGACGTCTACTGACGGATCTGGAATTTCCGCAGAAATTATACTGTCGATTTCTTCAGGACGTATTTTATCGATTAACCATACCAAAATGTGTGCATGAGGTAATCCGCGCTTTTGCCATTTAACGGAATACATCCAGCGTGGGACCAAATACATGTAAATACATGTAACTTTGTAATGAAATCAATTAGAGACTTCAATTTTTGTCTGAAAACACGTGCTGTAATGTCATAACGGTGTATTGCGCTTTGGCCAGGTAAGAGTAAGGATGTGATATCCGGCCATTTTGGATTACATGTGAAGGTGATGAATAAACACGGCCGTCCATATTCTCGCACGTAAGTCAAGGCATCTTGTATATATTCTTGCATATGACGTGAACTGCCTATGTACGATGATGGTAGAATGACAGAATTACCAATTTGGACGGCATCGGCGTTGTTGACAATAGCGTCTCGCAGGTGAATGTACTCTTCCGCACGTAGCTTTTGTTGATTAAATCGCAAATATCGTAGTCGTCCGCTCTCTATCTTCACATACATGTCGACCATGAATTGCTGACAAAGCTCACGGCATCGTAGAATAACGTTATCCTGATCACGTCTGATCATCAACCGATACGCATAATAGTCCTTCGAACTAACATTCATGATTGTTTCAGCACCTGTTGCGGGATCTCGTTGTTTAATATTTACGTCTTGGCCTTTCCAGAACATTAGCGGATATTGGAGAGCGTCATATGAGCGGTGTGTACCAACAATGAACTGTAGATTATTATTTCTTCTACGAATCACGATTTCCCGCGTAGCTGTACGATCGCCGACCATAATTCCAGCAACATTATCAAGAACATGTGCATTAAATCTACGAATGTGCTCTCCAGCAGGTGTTTTATCAGGATTGATTACAATAGCGTGATTATCACTTTGTAATTTGTACATGTGTGATTTGAATATATTTAGGTCGCCGATGATACGCCTGGCAAAAAGTGAATTAAGGTGATTATAGACACAACGTGCATCCACGCGTGCACCCTCACCACTTTGTGATAAATTTGGCCTTTGATTTTGAATGTTGAATTGAATTGTTGACAGATTTGTTGATTTTAGGAACAGATTAAAATCTGGATCCGTACCGATAAGTAAACCATTTAATGGTTTAGGTGGTGTCTCAATTGCTGGTAATTGCACATTTCCTGACGAACAACACATTCCGGCTGGCTCGTTTTTAAACTAAAGAGCATGACAATGAGTACATTCCTTATCCATAGCACCAATTACCACTTACGAATGAGCATAATATTCAATATCGGGCACATACTCGAATGCTAGACGCAGGAATGAATTAGATGTAAACGATCGATGGACCTGTTGTCTCTATTCTAATCTTCTTTCATCATTTCGTTCAGTTCGCGCATCTGCTGATTCAGATCGACGCAATCGCGCCATGTTCACACGCACATTAGTATTATCTTGCTGGATTTGGTCTTCTGTTCTTAGGGCTCTAGCGGTTCGCTTGCGTGCAGCTCCACGTGTTTGATGGCTTAAAGAAGTTCCTCTGCGTCTAGCTGGCATTGTACAAATTATTAATAAATAATAAATGAAATATAATACGTTTAACACAATAGTCGTTGTTGACGGGAGCTCTTGATATGTGTTATGTATTTTTTAGGTTATACTAAAAGAATAAACGTGAGAACTACGCTCAGAAATAATAATTTCACTTACTTTTCAATAAGACAGGAAAAAATAATCACAGGTACTATGATAAATAAAATTCAATTCCAAATTAATAAATTCACTTGAAGATTACACTGAAATACTGAGATAAAAACCTATTCTCAGACCTACCGAATATATATACAAAACTTCATTAAAATCGGTTGAGCCGTTTTGGAGGAGTTCGAGGACAAACACTGTGACAAGAGAATTTGATATATATAGATAGATATTAAATTGTATAGATTCAAAGAATATGTTAATTTTTGAATTATTAAATTAAAGCCTCTTGACCATTAAAGCATCCCGGGTGGAGAATATTAGAATAAAATGGAATGTTCGACCAAGCATTAAGCAGGATCTTTCGTAGATTTCCGGGCCTCACGGAACACCCGTTTACAAATAACATAAAAAGGATTTTGATAGGTTCAGTTAGTTTTATAGAAATTGACGCGGTTGCAGACACCTGGCAAACAGTTCTAATCTACTTTTATAATTTTTAACAGCGTCAATGGGCTCTGTAATAAAATTTATTAGTTTGTTGGATCAGACTTATGATATACTCCTGAAAATTCAAGTCAAATTAGTTACGATTTATTTCATTCTGCATTCCAACCTTTAATTAATTAATTTTAAATTTTTTTAATTAAGTTTAATTGGCATAGAGATCCTGTAATTTAGTTCTTATTATTATTATTTTTATTAATTCCAAAAATTAATGCCCCTGTGGTCGGGAGGCACTCACATGTCTCGTAAATCAAAATTGCACGAACATGTTTCCCAAGAACACCACCACAGTATCCTTGGCTTGTCGTAGGAGGCGACTAAACGGTTGGATCGCTGGGCTGACGACCCGCATCCGTAAAAAAATAAAATGTTTATAAAGTCAACAAAAAGAAAAATGGATACCGCCAAAAAAACACCGGACCCCCGCTCAAGTACCCGGACACGAGATTTAGGATCGGCACGTGGAACGTGCAATCACTAAGGAAACCAGGAGCGTTAGAGGGCCTAATCACGTGCATGAAAGAGTATCGGCTGGAACTCGTTGCTCTTCAAGAAACTCGCTGGCCTAAAAGTGGAGACCATGTGTCCCAGGGCTATACATTGCTCTACAGTGGAGATGACCTCGGAAATCTTGGAGCTGGATTTCTTCTTGGGCCGCAGGTAAAGAACGCTGTTTTGGATTTCCAAGCAGTCAATAACCGATTGTGTAAGCTTCGCTTGCGCATGAAGTTAGCTAACCTGTCGATAATTTGTGTACATGCGCCCACAGAAGTCAGCCAGCCTCAAGATAAAGACTCATTTTACAATGACTTGGACGATCTGATGGGATCTATACCCGAACACGATGTTAGAATGGTAATTGGGGACTTTAATGCTAGAGCTGGCAGAAATCAGACCGACTTGTGTGAAAACATAGGTCCGTACTCCTGACACGAAACTGCGACCGATAATGGTGAGAGAATGATGTACTTTGCGGTTGCTCATGATCTTAGAGTAGCAAGCACATTCTTCCCTCACAAACACATACATCTTGAGACATGGACACATCCTCGCGGAACTTCCCGCAGCCAAATTGACCATGTGTTAGTTTCTAAAGGACGGGCTCAGGTTGTGCAGGATGTGAGAACTTATCGGTCAGCAACCAAATACGTAGGCAGCGATCATCATTTGGTCGCTGCAAAGCTACGATGGAAGTTTTCGTACAAGTCTGGGAACACAGCGAAACGCATGGTACGTTTCGATTGTGAAGGTCTGATAAATGAAGATCAAAAGAAACGATATCAGGATCATGTCAGCGACAACATTAATGAAGCTAATTACCAGTCTGACTGCGTGAACTCTATGTGGGAGGTACTGAAAACTTCGGTTGTCAGTGCTGCTCAACAGACTTTAGGTATAGTGAAAGTCAGACCCAAGAATGATTGGTTTGATGACGAGTGTCGTCTTGCAGTTGAGCAACAAAATATAGCCCATAATGAAGTGCAACAACGTCTCACAATCGCGAGGAAAAACAAGGCTGCTCTTGCAAGAAGGGCAGCTAAGCGGATTTGTAGACGGAAGAAGCGAGAATGGTGGAAGGCCGAGGTTCTGAAAGTACAACAACTCAGCAATGAGCGCAGTTCGCGTAATTTCTTTAAAGGAATTACTGGACTGCACCATACTTTCAGGCCTACGTCAACCGCCATTCGGGACCGGGATGGAAACCTCTGTGTCAACATCGACGCAGTACTTGACGCATGGAGTGGACACTTTACTGACCTGCTTGATGTCCATCATGCGTCACAGACTGTTGTTGAGCCACCTCTAACACAGACTGCGGAGATTTGCACTGAGGAGCCATCCCATGAGGAATTCACTAAAGCCATGCAGAGATTGAAACGAAACCGTGCACCTGGAGTGGACTGCATTAATTCGGAGCTCTTGATATTCGGAGGGGATACTTTGTTGAACTGTCTTTTCGACCTTATTCGATTAGTATGGCGAACCGATGTTATGCCTGACGAATGGAAAGTGGCCGCGATATGCCCCATCTTCAAGAAGGGAGACCGCTTGAAGTGTGAGAATTATCGCGGTATAGCCCTCCTTTGCACAGCGTACAAGTTACTGTCATACATTGTATTGGATAGAATCACTCCTCTAGCGGAGGGTTTGGTTGGTGACTATCAAGGAGGATTTCGTCCGAATCGATCAGTCACCGATCAGGTCTTTTCGCTGCGGATGATTCTATCTAAATATTATGAGACATCCATCCCCGTGCATCAGGTGTTCCTGGATTTCCGGCAGGCCTATGACTCAATCAATCGAGAGAGTTTATGGTCTGCCCTGGAATACCTAGGAATGCCAACAAAACTGGTACCACTATGTAGGATGACAGTGACGCAGTCCCAATGCTGTGTTAAAGTTGAGAACAGGCTATCGACAAGTTTTGTAGTTAACTCGGGTGTTCGGCAGGGAGATGCTCTGTCCCCGATACTCTTTAATCTCATGTTGGAGTACATCTTTCGTAAAACTGAAACACCGCAGCGTAACATCTTATATCGCCAGTCCAATCAGGTGCTTGCATATGCAGATGACATATGCGTGATTGGACTGAATAGCAACGGAGTGAAAGAAATACTTGATCCGCTTGTAGAGTTTTCAGCTTCTGTTGGACTTCAGATCAATGAGTCCAAAACGAAATACCTGATCTGTGGTTTTAGGGACAATGGCACACCAGATTTTAGTAGTGGCCACCACACGTTTGAGGGAGTGAGGAGGTTCAAATATTTGGGTTCTCTTATCACTCACGATAACAGTGTGGGTGAGGATATTAAAGTGCGGCTGGCAGCTGGCAGTCGTTCTTTGTATCCTCTAAGGCCACTGCTAAAATCTAAACACTTATCAAGTGCCGTGAAGCTGAAGCTTTACAAAGCGTTGATCAAGCCCGTTGTTATGTTTGGATGTGAAAGTTGGGCGCTGACGGAAGAGTACGAGAGATGGCTCGTAACATTTGAGAGAAGAGTCATGCGTGTGATTTACGGCCCAAAACGCGAAATAGATGGTACCTACCGAGCTCTGTACAATATCGAGATCAGAGATCTGATGAAGATCCCCGATATTGTACATGAAATAAGGTCTCAGCGAGTACGCTGGCTCGGGCACGTTCTGCGTGCTGATCCGGAACGAATTGTGCAGCGATCTCTGAAAGGTGAGCCACCATATGGTAGGCGCAGAGGTCGTTGCAGGCGACGATGGCTCCACGGTGTAGAGAACGACTTGGCCTCTTCAGATTGTCTTAGACAGTATGAAGACCATGCTCGGGATCGAAACCGCTGGAGCCGAATTGTTGACTCAGTAAGGGGCCAGTAATGGCCTTTAAAACTGTTTTAATTAATTAATTAATTCCATATATTTGAGCCACTGTAATGAATGATTATTCGTTAAGTACTTGTCTTTTTCGATATATTACCAGAAAGTATTTAACAAAGGTTAAGAACTTACATTACAAATTAATCTTTAAACACTTCTTGTTAGTTTCGTATAAAGAAAGATTCAAAAATAAAGTAATTTGCAGTTTCAAAAGTGCAACCGATAAGCAACAGAAAAGAAGAATGTGTGTGACGTAACGATGAAAAAGCCAAAATCTTTGGCCAACATCTGGCATCAGTATTTCAACCACATGATATTCAATCTAGGATTGATCCTAAACCAGTCTATATAGATCTCCATTAAACATCAATAGTGTCACCGCACTAGAAGTCGCACAACCCACAAGAAATAAATTTGAATTTGAATCCCAAAAAGTCTCCTGGAATTAACGAAATTTCGCCAAAGCTTTTTAAGGTGTTATCAAAGAGAGCAGTCACTATGTTAACTTATATAGATATATAATGTAAAGCTTGATTCCGACTTACGAATGTGCCTGATTATTTCAAGGCCGATGTCTTTGTTACCAACTATCTCAAAGTTGTTCAAACCACTGATCATTATACCCGATTTACAGTTTGGATTCAGGGATAAACATTTGCCCATTGCTCAAGTACATCCACAAAGATAGAATATTTCTAGATATATCTCATGATTTCGTTAGAGTGTGGCATGAGGGTCTTATCTACATCAAAAGTAAATTACAAAAGAATAAGCCACACATTTACAGCCAACCGCTCGAGTCGATCTCTCCAAACGAAAATATAGAGTTTCACATTAAGATACAAATACTCTAACTTTAATTTATTTAAAAAAAAAAGGGTAGCGTACTAGGGCCTTTCCTATACCTTCTTTACACTTCTGATATACCGACAACAGAATCAACTTTCATCGGAACTTTTGTTGATGATACTGTAGGACATCAAGCGAATCGTAGAACAAAGCAGTTAAATACATACAACTGGCCCTAGATAAAATCACCCTATGAACCAGAGATTTTAAATTAGAGCTGAATCAATACATATATATATAACATATGCGTTGCGAAACAAAAATAGCAACTTCCATACATTTCCCAATGGGGTACAAATTCCACAACTTGATTCTGCTAAATATCTCGGATTGCATCTCGATTCAACATTGAACTGGAAACGTTAGACAAAAAGCTGAACAAATTAAAATACAACAACGTGAAGTGTACTAGCTGATAGGAAAGCATTTTAGCATTTTTATTTTTACAATCTTAGCCTGTACTGTAAACGCCTTATCTACAGGGTGTCCGCCGGGAAGGTATACTCTTTTGTTTGTTTATAATTTTTGATTAAATGAAAGAGAATGGATCTTATATTGATAAATGTTTTATTTAATGTCGGCAAATTTGTATGGAATACAATATCAGACAAATGTCCGCCTCTGTTAGCCTCACAAATGCGACCCCTTTTGAGCGCATTTTTCATTACATTCTCACACATTTCACACGGTATTTCATTAATTTCATCACGAATATTTTGTTTGAGTTGCTCAAGCGTTCCGTTCAAAAGAATTCCGGAGTTTCACAGTTTCATTTTGCAAGAAGCAAGGTCCAATGATTCCTCCTGACCAAATTGCACACCAGACTGTCACTTTTAATGGATGTAAAGGTGACTGATGAATAGGCTTCGGATTCTTATGTAAATGCATCTTTTTTTTGGATTATGAAAAAGGAAAATGAATAAGAAAGTTTTACGAATTAGAAGTTATCGAGAAAAATGAGCCATATTTGATTCAACATTTATTTACATTTTTCTGAATAAATACATATTTTTACATATTTCCTCATTTAAGTACATAATTTCTCCATAAATACATATTTTACAAAATATTTTAGCAATTATCGAAAACTCTATGAATGTTCACTATTAGATGTCGTTACCAAAAATATATATGTACTTATTTTTAGTTGATGCATCGATGATCACTTCAGGTATATTATCTTTTAAATTTTGACATTTCAATTTGCTGTATGATCCAACGTCTTCTGTTTATTTATTCTTCGTTTATACTATTTTTTAAACAAACAAGCAAAAATTTGAATATTTTTAAGATGCCAAAAATTAAACAAAGCGTTAATAGTAAAGCCAAATTAATCGTTCAACAATACGGTGATGTTTTCAAGACAGACGGGGCAGTTTTATACTGGAAGAAAGACGAACGGAAAAAAATTCTCAGCCGTTTTTTCAAGAATCAATGGCTAGCTCGAGTTATTCGAAATTCAACGAGGATTTGTGTATGGCAATGCTAGCTGCTGATATTACTTTGGCTAAACTATGTATAAACTATTTATGGATAGGTTGGTATAATAAAACGAATTAGTTTTGAAAACAAGAGCTTCAAAAGGAATCCCTAAACCGAATCTATGTCGTGAGTTGGAGCCCATGTATGTAAAGGAATCAGGATTCTTATGCAAACATTAGGGTCCTGCCTGAATGATTAAATTAATGCTATTGTAAATAGAAGTGAAACAGGATCTCTATAAACGGGTGAATGATTGTATGAATGCTATATGTACAAATGGGCTCCACGTCATATGAGTGAAGTGGATCCCATTTGCTTCTGCGCTCCATAGGAGTGAGAATCCTTATAAACGAGCTCTCCTGATAAATAATTGTATGAATACGTGGTCATAAATACCACTACTGTAATTTATACTCTTGTATATTGGCCCCAGAAAATTTAAGAATTTACCTTAATAAGTACACGAAACTTTCTCTGTTAAGTTTGAATAATTTTCGTATCTATACACTTTATAAAATGTTTTTTAACTTCATAAAATATTTTTTCATTCGTGTTATCAGCTTTAAAGCTTTCACGCAACATTCCATCAGAAATTTTCAGATTTCAAAACGTTTGTGAAATTTATCCTAAAACTGTCCTAAAAGCAACAACAACAAATAATTATGCATGTGTGTGAGTGTGAAGGTAAAATAAAAGTTCGTTATAACGAATTTTTATATTTTTATTGTGAATTATTAAAATAATAGAAATTAGTCAATTTCCTAATTTACCGGATTCACTTTTAAATTAAATTTAATGTAAATTAGAGATCTACTGATATCTAAACAAAATAAGAAGAATACGTCGAAACATGGCAAACACATAAGGAATTCTATAATTGTCGGTAGTATTTGAATTTCATAATATTAAAGCTTATTAAAAATATAAAGCACAGTTAAAAAAAAGGGAGATTTATTAAGAGACTAATCGTGTTTACTAAAAATGATCACATATTATAAAAGCTCGAAAAAATTCGGACATTTCGATATATGTATTTCAGTTTTGTTACTATGAACCAAAATTGTTCAATCCTAAGTACCTGAAAGCCTATATTTTGGAAAACCTGAGTGGTTTTCCATTAGACCAGACCAACACCTATTCAAATAATTTTCGGCTATGATGGCCCCTTATTAGAAACACTCGAAAAAATTCGGACACTTCGATATATGTATTTCATTTTTGTTACTATGAATCAAAATTGTTCAATCCTAAGTACCTGAAAGCCTATATTTTGGAAAACCTGAATGATTTTCCATTAGATGAGACCCTCACCTAGTCAAACATTCTTCGGCTATGATGGCCCCTTATTAGAAACACTTGAAAAAATTCGGACACTTCGATATATGTATTTCAGTTTTGTTAATATGAACCAATATTGTTCAATCCTAAGTACCTGAAAGCCTATATTTTGGAAAACCTGAACGGTTTTCCATTAGACCAAACCTACGTTTATTCAAATATTTTTCGCCTATGATGGCCCCTTATTAGAAACACTCGAAAAAATACGAACACTTCGATATATGTATTTCAGTTTTGTTACTACGAACCAAAATTGTCTAATCCTAAATACCTGAAAGCCTATATTTTGACAAATCTGAATGGGTTTCCATTACACCAGACCCAGACCTATTCAAATATTTTTCGGCTATAATGGCCCCTTGTTAGAAACACTTGAAAAAATACGAACGATATATTTTGGAAAACCTGGACGGTTTTCCATTAGACCAGACCCACACCTAGTAAAATATTTTTCGGCTATGATGGCCCCTTATTAGAAACACTCGAAAAAATTCGGACACTTCGATATATGTATTTCAGTTTTGTTACTATGAACCAAAATTGTTCAATCCTAAGTACCTGAAAGCCTATATTTTGAAAAACCTGAGTGGTTTTCCATTATATCAGACCCACACCTGTTCAATCATTTTTCGGCTATGATGGCCCCTTATTAGAAACACTCGAAAAACTTCGGACACTTCGATATATGTATTTCAGTTTTGTTACTATGAACCAAAATTGTTCAATCCTAAGTACCTGAAAGCCTATATTTTGGAAAACCCGAGTGGTTTTCCATTAGACCAGACCCACACCTAGTCAAACATTTTTCGGGTATGATGGCCCCTTATTAGAAACATTCGAAAAAATTCGGACACTTCGATATATGTACATATTTCAGTTTTGTTACTATGAACCAAAATTGTTCAATCCTAAGTACCTGAAAGCCTATATTTTGGAAAACCTTTGAAATGTATTGTATTTTATTTATTTATACAATTTATTTGTATTTAATGTATTTATTTATACAATTTTGAAATGTATAATAGGAAATAGAACAATGCTATATTCGAGCATTCTGCCATCGCTATAGAATAAGCGAAATTAAAAGAGAAAAAGTGTGAGATTTAATTCTTTAAAAAAGAGATAAAATCATTGATGGAAATTTGGCTCTGCTATTATAGTAAATTTTATAGAAAAAATTATCTTTGTTTTGGAAACTCGCCTGCCATCTATTGAAATATAAATAACACTAACAAATAATTAGATTTTAATTTCGTTTAGATGACAGCCACAAAGTGAAAATGTATTTTACAGATATGCTATAAAATGCGTAGTCGTTGTAAACTATAATTTTATTGTTATTTTATGCTGAATATATACGATTGAGTATATATATAAATTACAATAGAGCTATATAAGAAGCTTATATTTTACTAGTCTATGATTATAGAACATCATATTTATATATTATACATTTTTCAAGATGCGTTTAATGAAGCTATCCTATAAGGCTATTATATTATGTAGATCAAACAGATCCCCTCAGATATTTATGAATATATATTATTGACCCAACGGGTAAGAAACAAAGCAGCAATATGTTATCTCGAAGTATCAGATGTATATGTATATATTTTGGGATTGAACATTCTTGGTTAATAGTAACAAAACTGAAATACATATATCGAAAGGTCTGAATTTTTTCGAGTGTTTCTAATAAGGGGCCATCATAGCCGAAAAATATTTGAATAGGTGTGGGTCTGGTCTAATGGAAAACCGTCCAGGTTTTCCAAAATATAGGGTTTCAGGTACATAGGATTGAACAATTTTGGTTCATAGTAACAAAACTGAAATACATATATCGAAGTGTCCGAATATTTTCGAGTGTTTCTAATAAGGGGCCATCAAAGCCGAAAAATGATTGAACAGGTGTGGGTCTGATATAATGGAAAACCACTCAGGTTTTTCAAAATATAGGCTTTCAGGAACTTAGGATTGAACAATTTTGGTTCATATAGTAACAAAACTGAAATATGTACATATATCGAAGTGTCCGAATTTTTTCGAGTGTTTCTAATAAGGGGCCATCATAGCCGAAAAATGTTTGACTAGGTGTGGGTCTGGTCTAATGGAAAACCACTCGGGTTTTCCAAAATATAGGCTTTCAGGTACTTAGGCGATTGAACAATTTTGGTTCATAGTAACAAAACTGAAATACATATATCGAAGTGTCCGAATTTTTTCGAGTGTTTCTAATAAGGGGCCATCATAGCCGAAAAATGTTTGACTGGGTGTGGGTCTGGTCTAATGGAAAACCATCCAGGTTTTCCAAAATATAGGCTTTCAGGTACATAGGATTGAACAACTTTGGTTCATAGTAACAAAACTGAAATACATATATCGAAGTGTCCGAATTTTTTCGAGTGTTTCTAATAAGGGGCCATCATAGCCGAAAAATGTTTGACTAGGTGTGGGTCTGGTCTAATGGAAAACCACTCGGGTTTTCCAAAATATAGGCTTTCAGGTACTTAGGCGATTGAACAATTTTGGTTCATAGTAACAAAACTGAAATACATATATCGAAGTGTCCGAATTTTTTCGAGTGTTTCTAATAAGGGGCCATCATAGCCGAAAAATGTTTGACTGGGTGTGGGTCTGGTCTAATGGAAAACCGTCCAGGTTTTCCAAAATATAGGCTTTCAGGTACATAGGATTGAACAACTTTGGTTCATAGTAACAAAACTGAAATACATATCTCGAAGTGTTTCGTATTTTTTCAAGTATTTCTAACAAGGGGCCATTATAGCCGAAAAATATTTGAATAGGTCTGGGTCGGGTGTAATGGAAACTTATTCAGATTTGTCAAAATATAGGCTTTCAGGTATTTAGGATTAGACAATTTTGGTTCGTAGTAACAAAACTGAAATACATATCTCGAAGTGTCCGAATTTTTTCGAGGGTTTCTAATAAGGGGCCATTATAGCCGAAAAATATTTGAATAGGTGTGGGTCTGGTGTAATGGAAAACTATTCAGGATTTCCAAAATATAGGCTTTCAGGTACTTAGGATTGAACAATTTTGGTTCGTAGTAACAAAACTGAAATACATATATCGAAGTGTCCGATTTTTTTCGAGTGTTTCTAATAAGGGGCCATCATAGCCGAAAAATGTTTGAATAGGTGTAGTTTTGGTCTAATGGAAAACCGTCCAGGTTTTCCAAAATATAGGCTTTCAGGTACATAGGATTGAACAACTTTGGTTCATAGTAACAAAACTGAAATACATATCTCGAAGTGTTTCGTATTTTTTCAAGTATTTCTAACAAGGGGCCATTATAGCCGAAAATAATTTGAATAGGTCTGGGTCGGGTGTAATGGAAACTTATTCAGATTTGTCAAAATATAGGCTTTCAGGTATTTAGGATTAGACAATTTTGGTTCGTAGTAACAAAACTGAAATACATATATCGAAGTGTCCGATTTTTTTCGAGTGTTTCTAATAAGGGGCCATCATAGCCGAAAAATGTTTGAATAGGTGTAGATCTGGTCTAATGGAAAACCACTCAGGTTTTCCAAAATATAGGCTTTCAGGTACTTAGGATTAGACAATTTTGGTTCGTAGTAACAAAACTGAAATACATATCTCGAAGTGTTCGTATTTTTTCGAGTGTTTCTAATAAGGGGCCATTATAGCCGGAAAATATTTGAATAGGTGTAGGTCTGGTCTAATGGAAAACCGTCCAGGTTTTCCAAAATATAGGGTTTCAGGTACATAGGATTGAACAACTTTGGTTCATAGTAACAAAACTGAAATACATATCTCGAAGTGTTCGTATTTTTTCAAGTGCTTCTAACAAGAGACCATTATAGCCGAAAAATATTTGAATAGGTCTGGGTCTGGTGTAATGGAAAATATAGGTTTTCAGTTACTTACGACTGGGTCATTTTTGTTTCTGAATCGAACTGAAATATATTTCATATATCGATATATGAAATATGTCGATTTCTCTTAATATTTTCTTATTTTTCTAATAAGTGGCTAATTGAATTGGGGACAAGAAGCGCTTAAATCTTAGTAAAAACTACTATACTTTTTTAATCATACTTTTTTCAAATAGAAAATTATAATACAAAAACAGATGTACGAGTATATATATACATATATATGTATATAAAATTCGTTTCTTGTTTACCTTACTTGTTTAAATTTTGAGGAAGGCTCCTGATTATGGTTACATTAGTAGCAAATCTCCTGACTAAATGTGAATCCGTATAGATATTTAAAAAAAAAAATCCGAATTTAAATAATTCACAATAAAAATTTAAAAATTCGTTATATCGAGACATTTATTAAACTCACACATAAACATTTATTTGTTGTTGTTGCTTTTAGGATAGGATTAGGATAAATTTCACGTGAATATTTCAAATCATTTCAAAAAATAGTAAAAGCTTTTACGTAATACAGTTCTGCCTTGACATTCGGTTGGGTTCGGTTCCCAAAAAAAAAACACGAAAGTTAAAATAATTTTCTGAATGTATTTTTTGAATTTGTTATGTTCTTCACATACTTCTCGACATTTAATCGGATATTATGGACAATTTTAAAACCTATAACTGGCGATTGGCATTGGTATTTGAAAAAAATCATAAATGGGCGATTAATTCATTATGAAAACTATTATGCAACACAAATATATAATTTTAATTACTGAAATAAAAAGGCGCAAATAATCAAATCCGCGAATGAGAAATTCGGGAATGTCAAGGGAATTGTACTCCAAAACAATTTTTTATAAATTAAAACTGATTTAAAACTTTGAAATGTGTGCATCCAGATGTATATTTTTGATAAATTTCGCTAATTATATAAATACATGATAAATAGTTCCGTTTGCAGTGTGATATAATTAGAAAAGCTACGTGTTTAAATTCGTAATCTATGAAAGCTCAGGAGTTGTTAACAATACACATTATTAATCACAAATTTATCGATTACTGTACAGCAAGTCCCACATACAATTAAAAGTATCTTGAAACAATTGCAAATATAATTTTAAAAAAAAATTTAATTCCATATTAAAGCTTTGTAATAAGTTTCCATTTTCACGCTTTCTAAAAGCTTAATTCAAAAAATGGTGTCATCTTCTCAGAAAAATTACAGAATTATTCAAATATTTAGTACAAAAACAAATTGGATTAATTTTCATCTAGGTTGGCGTTTAATATGAGCTTTCAGGAAATAGTCAAAGTATAAAAAATTGAAAACCATTCAGGCCCATTTGCAAAAGATTTAATTAAAATTTTACATTTTTATAATTATTTTTTTTATAGTAAAAACTCATTACGAGAATCTTATTTAATTTATTTTAAAAGCTTTTACCAGATTTTTTATAACATTTTGATTTCGTCGTTGAAGTCGAGGAAAGTGGCAAAATTAATTTTCATTTTATGTTTTTTACATATAAATAAAAGCTGATTTTAAACATTAACGAATGTGAAAATTAGTGAACTTTATTCGAGCTTTTAGAAAACTTTCACTGAACTTAAAATTTTAATCCAGATGTCTAAATGTTGCATTAATAATGTACATTTATATAGATCAGTTCCGATTTCAAAACCGATTAATCAAAAAGAATAATTATGTCCAGTGCACGTTTAGGTTGCTTTAGATTTAATTTGTTTAAAAGTTTCGTAAAGATGAATTCCAAGAATTTTCCAATTTTCCTGCGATACTAACTTATTTATCAATCGCATAGAGTAGTAAATTGGAGACTTTTGGAGAATTTGGTTTATTTTTCAAGCTTTAACAGTTATCCCAACCTTTTTTATAATAATTTTTAATACTATAATTTGGAAAGGTCCAAGTGTCCACTATTCAGAAATACTCGCGCCTATATAAGGGCACAGTTTCGAGATTTATGTGCTTGAGTATAACATGAACATACCATTTGCATAATTCATATACTATCGTCAATTTTTTGAGCTTTTCAGTGGAGCCCAACCATTTATACATATTTCGCAAGGTCCAGGTGTCGATATATTACACGATTCCCCGAAAATTGGTCGATTCACAATTTTTAGAAAAACAATTGATTTAAAAACATTTCATAGAGAAACAACTAATGGAATCACAATTCACAGAAACAATTCTTCGCATTAGCAATTCCTCAATTTTACTTATGGAAAAAATTCTGTATGGCAAAGAAGAGAAAAAAATTGAATGTTGATCGTGTTGATCAACTTTCAGTTTCAATTTTCTTCTATGCAATTGTCAAAGATTAAGTTAGGTATATGACGTAGCCAGTTCGGAGAATTATTTCGTTTGCTATATTTGTTTATAACAATATCGAATTATTTATCAAAATTCCTTAGTAAAATTAATATATATTAATTATAGGATTTATATTTCACGTGTTTTTGTTAATAAAAAATATATTTATTTTTTAAACTATAATTTATTTATAATAAATTATTTTATTTATAACAATATCAAGTGATTAAGATTTTTTGTTTACCTCAATTTCATAATCTTAATATCAATTAACCTGATAATTACTATTTCAATCAATTATTGTTGACAATTTATTTATTTGTTTATAAATAAATAAATTGTTTATAACAACTTCTAATTGTTTATAATTTTTTTGAACAACTTTTATAAACAAATATAGAGTTTTATTTATAATTTAATTCAAATATTTATCAAGAAAAATAAATAAATATGGCTTGTTATTTAGGTACTCTATTGTTTATAACAAATAAAATTTATAAATGTAAATCCATTTTATTATCAGACATAAATTTTAATTTTAAAATTATTGCTGAAAATGACTGTATAATTTATAAACCGCGCAGTTATAGAAACCGCGTAGATCGAGGAATTACTCAGTATGATGGTATTTACAACACGGGTTTAGGTATTGGTTTATTATCTAATTGAAAAATTTTAATATCGTTTTCCTGTTTTGCCTTAGGTGTTGTCAGACCGAGGTCAAATTAGCACCAAATTGTATTACCTTTCTATGGGATGTGCCATATATGATTCTATTGTATACAGCTAATGTTTTATGTTATTTAGCCAATAGCCAATATCCAATAGTAATACTATTAGGATGCACGGTAACGGATAAAATTCGTAGAATTTTTATTAGCTTAAATTTTATATGAGAAATACGTAAAAACATAAAATGGTTTCTTTTTTTAGTATTTTAGTGATTTAATTGGCTGAGTAGTGCGGATAACACATATTTAATTATCCGCATTCGACCATTAGGCTTTATCGAGGAGATAATGTGTTCTCTGAACTATTCTGATCTCTTCTGTGCATTCTTGGATATATGCGGACATATTTTGATAAGCTACTTTTGCAAAATTTGAATTAAATAGAAAACACAGTTTTTAGTCTTCAGATTGCGATTTTTTTATTGAATCATAAAATACATAGGATTGGGCTAATTATGGATTATCACATTAGGCAAATGGCCTCCACAGCTTTGCTGGCAAATAGGCACACTTTTATCGACATTTTCCATTTACTTTTTGCATAAATATGGCTGAATTTCGTTGATGTAGCGTTTATTTTCCTGCTGTAATGCACGGTTGGTTGAGGGCTTGTTGACATAGACTTTTGATTGCGAATAACCCCATAAAAAAAATCTAATGGTGTTAAATCACAAGATCTAGGGAGCCAATTCTGATCACCGAAACTAAAGAGTAGACGACTAGGAAATATCTCATGCAGTAATTGACTTGTTTGGGCTGTATGGCATGTGGCCCCATTTTGTTGAAACCACTTGTCGTCTATGTCAATATCATCCAACCGAGGCAGAAAGAAGTGTGTTATTATGTCGCGATATCGAGCACCAGTAACAGTTACTGCTTGAGCAGCCTCATTTTCTAAAAAGTATCGTGGATGCATTTGTTTTTCGACAATCATATGTGGGTTGTCCGTACCCCAAATGCGACAATTTTGGCGATTAACAAAACCATCTAGGTGGAAATGTGCTTCATCGCTCAGAGGTGATTTTGTTCGAAAAATCTGCATCCACTTGTTGATGCTCAATAATTCATTCAACGAACTCTCTTCGCTGTGCATGGTCATTAGGCTTCGGTTGTTGTATTAATTGAATTTTGTAAGCATGAAGAGACAGATCTTTGGTGAGTATACGCTGCATAGAGCTTCTTGAAATATGCAATTCTTCTCCACGACGCCGAATTGATGTTCCTGGATTTCCGCCAAGACTCTCACGCACTGCTTCGCTATTGACATCTGAACGGCTTGTTTTTGGACGACCAGTGTGTTTAGCGTCTCCAATTGATCCAGTCTCCTTGAATTTTTCAATTAATCTCTTGACAGTTGACGAAGTTAAAACACTATTCCGACCATATTTCATTATTTTTCGACAAACTTTCATTATTTATTTATTTATCAAACTTTCATTATTTATTATTATACCAGACGACAACCCCATTGAGCCAGTGTACTATGTGGGGCTCCATACCCCATCTCTTTCCAATGGCATTTTTGCAGAAATAGAGCGATATAGTAGCTTTCTTTACTCTCTCTACGATGTTTGGTAATCCAGCTTAGGATATATACCGAAGACCGCAATAGCAACGTCATCCGCGAAAGAAACCACCTTGAAGCCTTGCCCTTCCAGGTTTAGTAACAGGTCATTTATGACCAAGTTCCAAAGAAGGGTGGATAGAACACCACCTTGAGGTGTTGCTCTGCTCACTGCCTCTAAGCATTTGATCTATCCAGCCTCTGGGTGACCGGTCTACCCCCAGACACTGAAGGGACCGAGTGATTGCCCCCGGTCTGACGTTGCTAAAGGCCCCGTCTATATCCAAGAAGGTTACCATTGAATATTCCTTGTATTCAAGTGATTTCTCAATCGGACCTATAAGGGAGTGGAGAGCTCTTTCCACCGATCGTCCCTTACAGTATGCGTGTTGAGATGACACAGCTCACCCGGCTTGATTGAACCTCTAATGTACGCCTCTATTTGTCTTTCCAGTGATTTTAACAGAAAAGAGGATAAGCTTATAGGCCTAAAATTTTTGGGGATAGCAGTGATAGCATTTTCCCACCTTAGGTATAAATATAACTTTTACTTCAGTCCATTTGCTAGGAATGTGACAGAGGTCTAGGCTGCCTTTGAAGATAACTTCCAGCCAGAGTAGGCTTAAGTCAATAGTTCGCTGGATATCCGCAGGGATAATACCATCAGGTACTGCCGACTTGTATGACTTAAAACTTACGGAGTCTAAACCCCTATTTATCATGGGTCTCTCGAGCTAGTACCGAGCACTCCGGGAAATGCGTTTCTAGTAATATCTCCAGGAATTCCTCACTACACGTAGTCGTCCATAGTCTACCATCCGGTCGTTGTAGATAACTGGTGATGGAAGGACTGGAACATAGTACTTTGCGTAGCATAGCAGCCTTCGAGGTCTCCTGTATGTTGCCACAGTAGTGCCTCCAGGCCCTCGTTTTGACTCGTACTTGTAGGTTTTAAGAACTTCCTTATAACAGGCCTAATCTGCAGCAGCATTTGTGTTCCTCGCTATTTGGAACAATCTCCTGCATTTTATACGAGTACCTTGGAGATCTGTCGACCGAGGGTGGCCGAGACTTACCCTAAGGCCCACTGATAGAACATGCACCTAACATGGCATTGTTAAAATAATCAGATAGCTTGGTTACTATAGAACATCAACCTCCTGTGTAGATGCAGGTGGGTTTGGAACCGATACCGATAATGAATTACCCAAAATGATTCTAAAGCAATCCAAATCAGGGGCCCTACTATCACTTTCGACAACGATTTTCGACGACGGTCGTTTTCCTATAGTAGGCAAAGGAAGAAAAAGGAAAACAATATTATAAATTTACTATTGTCTACCTTTTTCTTCCTTTGCCTACTATAGGAAAACGACCGTCGTCGAAAATCGTTGTCGAAAGTGATAGTAGGGCCCCAGTTTTCTTCCTATTTCTGAAGGATGGTTTTTTAGTGGGTTTTGTATCCACTTCGTACTGGAGATAACAATGGTCAGAAAAGGAATGGTCTTCGGACACTTTCCAGTTCAATACCCTCTCCTTAAGAAAATCTGAGACAAGTGTGATGTCTAGCACTTCTTGTCTATTTTTAGTAATAAAGGTTGGCTTGCGCCCGATATTACATATATTTAGGTTAGTACTTAAAATAAAATCAAGGAGTAAGTAACTCACCGCGCCTGTTGACATTTATACTTCCCCAGATTGAGTGATGCGCATTAGCATCACTGCCCATGATGACTCCAACTTTTCGTCTTTGAGCCTCTGTTATTGCACTACCCAACTTACCTGGTGGTATATTTTCCTCCTCCCATGGTAGGTAGGCCGACATAAGCCAGAGATTTTGCACACCCATCTCGATGCTAGCCACCATTAACTACATCAGTATTGCTATAATCTAGTAGTATAAAAATGTTCAGATTATTTCTAACGAGAATGCAGGAACGTATCTTACCTTCATTTTTCGCATTTAGTATTTTATATTTGGGAGTTCTGAGGCCCTGCACCCGGTCTCCACTGGCCCAAGGCTTCTGGACCAGAACCACATCAATGGACCTAGATTCCATTTTTAGAAGAATGGCCGCCGACGTGGCTTTACAGTGGTGGAGGTATATTTGAAGGATCTTAAGCATTACATAGTACTTACCTCCACCACTGTTGAGTCAGACCCCTCCTCTGTCGTCCATTTGGAGCGCACAGTGTAGCTCCATTGATCTCGACATCTCCGAGTCCAGGGATAGTGTCTCCTGAGCGGAGGACCAGCATTCGTGCCTTTGCCCTTTGGTTTCGAGGGGCCAGCCTCATTTATGGTTATGCCTCTTTTTGCGCTTTGGAGACCGGGCCTAAAGGCCGTTGTCTCCACAGCACTGGATACCGGTTTTTTTGAGAATACCGGTTTCGTTTTCCTTATTATCTTTGTTAGACAAATTGACTGGGTTATTTTTTAGACTGGGTCGGTTATCAGCACAGTACGGTTAACACCTTAACCCGGCCCAGTTGTTTAGCGCCGTGTTTTCGCCTAGTACAGCACATAAAACATGGTGTACCAGTTGCCTGGTGGTCACCACGGGGAGGTAACACGCACACTTGTGGAAACTACAAGATAAGGAGCTGGCAACAAGTGCCAACTTGATTCCCCCAAGACAGCTTCGCACCAGACCACCCTGAAAGACCGGATGATAAACATGCGCATATTCTCTTAACACATATTTTGATGCCACTTTTTCACTAGATTATCGGAGGAGTCGAAATTGGACACCAAATTGAAACCGCAAATTGGACAGGTTGTACAATTGTATACACAATAAATAAGTGTCGATCATAATTTTGCGTACATCCGTTATATCCAAATTTTCCCAGCTTATTTAATTAACTTGATTGAGGCTCTAACAATTCTATATACATACATATAATACCTTGTACAAATCCATATCTAAATATGATGAATGGTTATATAAAATACCTTTCACTACAATATATAAATCATTCCGCATTCAACTATAATTTTAACTGTCAAAAAATCCAACGAAAAAAATGTGAGATTTCCTTGTTGTTCTGCAAAAATTCTTATTTAGTTTTCTTAATATTCCGGTTTCAATCAACAACACGCAACATAAATTTTAATATATAAAACATTTTTTTGTATTTTATTTATAAAACATTTTCACGCATATTATTTATTTTCCGTCTAGTGCGCGATAACACAATTTTCGTTATTCCATAACCTTACCTAACCAAAATATATGTGTGTACATTAACGTTCATATACTCGTAATATACGCCGATTGGAAATGAAAAACAATAACTTCCGTTATACATTTCCAGTTAAGTTGGTTGTTATACATACTTACATATATGTATAGCTATATAGATGAAAAGAAGAACAAGCGATTTTAAATATAAGATTCTGTACAAAACTAGAAATGTGTTCTCTTACTTACTATATACTTCGGGATGTGTCAACACTGACAATTTGACATAAAAACCAAACGAGTACATTTATAACGGAATATGAAAATGATTTTCTTTTTTGTCTCGCTACGTGATTTATTTTTTAATAAATAAATAAATATTGCAGTTATTTTGCATAATATAAATATTTCATTTCTTATGGTTTTATATAATAAAATCGTTTATTATTATTAAAATGCAAAAATGTGAAGCTTTTTTATTTTTTTTAAGAAGTAGAAAAGCTACTTTCTGTGTATAATAAAAAATTTATAATCTTGATCGTAAAATAACTTGGAATATGCATATGTATGAATACTATTAAAGCTCTTTAAAGTTACGAGTATTCAAGTGTTGTCAATGACACCAGAGATGACACCACGTCACAAACAAATTAAAATTAAAATTTTATTTAAAAAGTTTGTGATAATTAACCCAAGACACGTTACATCGCTAACAAATTTTTATTTCGTTTATATAATTAATAAGCTTTCCATAATACATATATAATACTGAATTATACAATTTTCAACATGATTCTCTAGACCAGATAAGGGAAAATTAAATAATTATTTGGTAACGACCTATAATATGTATATACATACAGAGAGTAAGGGAAATACTGACATAAAAGCAACGAGCACAAAAAATACAATTCAACATGTTAAAATTTTCGACATGGTCGTTTTTAATTAAAATAAAAAATTAAATAAAAACCAACTAAAAGCTTACAATTTACCCAATGAGTTTTTGTAATATACGAAATTTACTCCAAATTTAGAAATTAATGGATCAAGTAACAAACTAAGTTGCTAATTTAAAATGTCGGAAAATGGATTTCAGTCTGTGTGTAATATATGTATGTATGCACTAGTATAAAGCATATCAGTTTCAATTAGTTTTGTTTTGAAAGAGATTTTACTAAATTTGTATGTAAGATGCCAAATTGTTCTAATGGTAGTGTGTTTGAATATAGTGGTTTAATTCGAGTTAAACACTTTACGCCATTTTGTAACGCTTTGGACCAAAAGTCAATACCCAAGTAAAGGTTGTTGGCTAAACTTGGTACCACATATAGAATCGCATAGAATTGACTTTATCATTATATTTCACTTGAGCTTCCACGTATCCTAGAATTGGTTTAGGTGTGCCGCATCTGCCGTTTTCACGACGGAGCGGAAATTGCGGATTTTAAAACCTACCTTTGCAAATAAATTCTAGAGCATCTTTACCCAGCACACTTATGGATGCACCACTATCTAGAAGGCCTAGAATATTTTGGTCCTCAATTGAAATATTAATGTGAGGACTTTGGTCATTTTCAAAGTGTATGATAGACGTGCAACACAGTTTACCGATGGATCGGCGATGACGCCAGTAACATTTAGTCCGCATCACTTGCTTTGTATTATCAGACACACCTTGTAGTGGATTTGTGTTTACAGATGGAATAAAATTATTTGTATCAACGATGGTATTTGAGTCGCTTTGGTCTTGACAATGATCAATTATTATTGTCTCTAGTGATGAACTAGTTGTTTGCGTAGCAATGGTTTTTGAAATTGTTGGATTAGGGACTATGGATTCCTGGGAGTCGAGTGTCCCGAACGAGGTTCCCCAGGAAGAATCACGTTCGACTTCTGGTTTAAAGCATACTTGGCACAATTAAGACAATTTGGCTTTCTCACTCCAGGTTTTCCACAACCGAAACAAAATAATCCTTGAAGATCCATAGGGCAGTCCTGATAACGATGCCCAAGGTCTTTACAGTTCCCACATATTAAATGATTGGTGTGTATCGGACCTTTATCGTTTCTAGATGCGTTAAAGGCTGCAATATTTATATTATCGCGTGATAGGTTTTCGTCAATACTTAAATTATTGAATTTTGTTTCAGTGGGTTCCATGTTTCTATCAATTTCATTAACGTTAAATCGTCGTTTAGGGTGTTCTACCAATTGTCTTGGCTCATAACCTGAATTTGACCAAATACGTTCATATTGCTGACAAGCAACTCTTAACTGTTCCACTGTGTTGATTTGTAGTGATAGAGTAGCAGTCCTACGTTTTATTGAACGGCGAGTTTCGCGTTCACTTTCATGACTTGAAAATCTTGAAAGAAAGGCAAATCGCATTTCCATCCAAGTCGCATTAGGATTACTACGGGCGTATACCCAAAGCCATTTTTCCGCGTTGTCACTCACAAAATTATAAATAATTAAAGGCAATTTATTTTCCGAATAACCGCATCTCTTTTAGCAAAGGTCTCCAATCGAAACACAAAGTCGTGCACATCCAGCCCTTTCGAACTACCATCAAACGTAATTTTCCATTTGGGAAGTTGCCTATAAAAATTAGCAGAGTTTTCCGATAAATCCGGATTACGATATTTAGGTCCACCGGTGATGTTTGACAAATCCGGTATGTACCGATCTGAGTTGACTCTTGGTGTAATAGTTCTATCATAAATTTTGTCAGCAGGGTGGATGTCCGTTTGGTGTAAAGTATAATCAATGGAATTATTCGTGAGAATAGGAGGTACAATTAATTCAATACCTCTATCGGTGGATGGAAATTGCCATGGATTGTTAGCGAGCCTCATTTGATCGTTAATTTTAGGATTACCTTCCTCCATGGGATGGACCTCACATTATTACGTATTTCGAGAGGAAAAACAGGAATGGGTGGAGCTACTGACACCACTGGAGATACTGCTGACGCTCCTAACTCATCTTTATTAATGTTAAGATTACCATCAGAGCTTGAACCTCTTTCCACTGATCAACTTGATCGGCAGTATCACCACTCTGATTAAAATTAGTATGTTCTTCCTCTAGCAATTTTTGAGCATATTGGTTTAAACGTCTAAATTTCGTGATTACGCTGGTAATATTCAAAATATCCCCAAACTAATTTTTTAAACGTATCATTCTTCTTTGCCAATGCACTGCTCGAAATAACACTTGATTTAAGTCTTTACTTGGTATGGGTTGGTTTCTCGTGCTTGTAAGTTTATTTAAAGAATCCGCAACTTCTAGTGCGGTACCAACTTCCAAACCAGGATTACTGCTAGTATCAGATTTAGTTGGCAACTCATCTGGAGTTGCAACTTCCTTGGACATGCGAGTAAGAAGTAATTCCCTTGCGTTAGGCGACTTCGAATCGATATCGCGGACGATAAACTCAATATCTCGCTCCTCTTTGGAGAGGGCACTAATGTAATCCTCAAAGTTCATGATTATAGTAATATAATATCAAAATTTAAAAAGAAGTAACCAAAATTCAATTTTAAATGTATAAATTTGCAATAAGTTTCTCGATCCTCGAAAATACAAAAAAAAATAAGAAAAGAATAATATATTAAATTCAACAAAAATATTTAGGAAGGGGGGGGGGGGGGGGTTGTTAACGAAAAAGAACGCACATATAGAAATGGGTGAATAAATGTCACAAATAAATTTATGGCAAGTTTATTAAATAAATCATGTTAGAGATACACTATTGCGGGTTTACTTGAAAGTAAAGATATAGTGTATGTTCCGACAATGAGCTAAGAATAACTGAATCACAGCAAATCAATTAGTTCATTGAGGCAGAACCAACCTTTACGAACCACACTATAATTCAAAATTTACCTTCAATAATACATCAGCATATTAATTCCATTAAATATATCCATGAAAAGGCTACCTATGGGCAACCTAGATCGATTGAAAAATCATTAATCGGAAAACTTGTGGCAGAGAAATCTAAAATGTACCTCTAATGAAAAATGAAATAGAACCGCTTAGTCCTTAATACAAATTGATTGAATCTAATAATGATCTGTAATAATATAGCTTTGGAGTGAAGCTCCGTGAATGATTTTTATTTAATTTTTATTTATTTTTTTTTTTTTTCAAGACATCGTAAATTAAACAAGAAATTCCGCAAGATATAAATAATCCGGCAAATTGAATCCATCTCGGTTTAGGCAAAGAAAATGGGAAACACACAACTACAAGTTGAGAATAACCGAAACACAGCAAATCAATCAATGTATACCTGTATGAGATCGACCATGTTCAATACCGAACCAAATCAGTTAAACTGAAATCGAAGGTCCAAAATTTAATAATAATCGAACGAGAAGCAAAGAATCACTTTGAAATCAATCATTAAATTTTCTTAAATATGGAAACCTTGATTAGAATTGACTGTACAAAAAAAATGAAATTTAAAAAACCAAAAAAAAAAAATTAGGTGATCATTAATATTGGCTGTAGCTGAGGAGTGAAGCTCCTTGGATGCTTTATTAGAGCAACCTAAAAAAAATGTATTCAACAATTTATTTGCTATTGACCAATCAGTCCCTGTTTCGGCGCCATTTTGTTAACGTTACCTCGCCAGCGTACTTGCTGAGATCTTATTTCATGTACAATATCGGGGATCTTCATCAGATCTCTGATCTCGATATTCTATAGAGCTCGGTACGTACCATCTTTTTCGTGTTTTGGTTTTTAGGTGTTTCAATTTTACGAAGGACATACTCAAACATGAAATAAAAGAGTATCAGGGTGCGAGCATCTCTATGCCAAACAGCCGAGTTAACTGCAAAAACTCTTGATGGCCTGTTCTCAACTTTAAAACAGCATTGAAACTGTGTCACTGTCATTTACACAATCGTACCAATTTTGTTGGTATACCTAGGTATTACAACGCAGACCACAAACTCTCTCGATTGATCGAGTCATAGGCCTGCCGGAAATGGAGGAATACCTGATGTACGGGAATGGAAGTTTTATAATATTTAGATAGAATCATCCGCAGTGAAAAGACCTGATCAGTGACTGATCGAATCGGACAAAATTATCTTTGATAGTCACCCACCAGGCAATCCGCTAGGGGGGTGACTCTATCCAATATAATGTAGGACTACACATTAATTATTTTTAACTAACCGAGATAGAGCAGATCGCGGCCACTTTCCATTCGACAGGCATTACTTCAGTTCGCCATTCCAATCGAATATGGTCGAAAAGACAGTTCCACAAAGTATCCTCTCCGAATATCAAGAGCTCCGAATTAATGGAGTACTACTCCAGGTGAGCGGTTTCGTTTTAGTCTCTGCATGGTCCTAGTGAATTCCTCCTGTGATGGATCCTCCATGCAAATCTCCGCAGTCTGTATTTGAGGTGACTCAACTACAGTCAGCGACGCATGATGAACTCCAGGTAGGTCGGTAACGGGTCGAAGTTGTCACTGAGGTTTCGATCCCGGTCCCGAATGGTAGTTTATGCAGGCATGCCCTCCTAGTCAGAGTACCTAGTTTTAATACAATTTGTATAAATTGTATCAATATTCTGATGTTTTTAAAATTATGAAATCCTAATCGAAATCAAAAATCTGTCAGTGTTACAGGAATAAAGGAATGGTCAAAATTTCTAAAACTTTAAAATCCTTAAGAATTACTTTCGTTTGAATTGGCAAAACAGCAAATTTGGAAAAATAAAAGAAAACCTTTAAGACTTATTATTCATTATAAGAAGGGCAAAGTTGGTAACCAAAGAGTTTTTTTCACGAAATTGGCACCCATTCTAACTTTGCGTCAATAACTATCACTATACCTAGTTTTCGATTCACCTATAGAAATACTAAAAACTTCGGACTTACGTACAGCCCAGTATATAAAGTATTACATTATATATAATTGACATTTATCTAATTCAGAAACCATACCTTCTTGATGATGCTGTCTCTGGATTGAATTTATTTAATAGCAGAATCTTCTGTAAGAATTCTGTCAATAAAATTTGAGCGTACATTTTAATTGGCAATAATATTAATACAGATCTTATCCACGAGTGTAGCTTGGTGATTGGCTGTGATGGTAATGTTCAGCACTCGATCTGGGGTAGTACCTTTATTAACAACAGGGGTTCTTCTCTGCATAACTATATAAGCTCCTCTGAGCTTGAAATTATCAATACCGGATGCGAGCCTCCTTTGTGGTTGACATTAGTTTATGCTCCATGTTCATCATTGATTTAATTTAAGACAGGAGGGTGGGTGATGGATGACATCCTCACCTCTGATCACAGGTGTATCTCATTTAATATTAATTTTTAACGACCGCCTCTAAAACCATACTGCAATATAAAATTAACCGATTGAGAAAATTTTTCTCTCTCGAGCTAGGTTGTTTTCATACGCCACCGAGGGTTATTCGGTCGCGTAAGGACATTGTAGATCAAGCAGCATTGCCACTTGAAATGGCAATTACGATAGGCTTCGAATCTAAAGGTTCGGAACAAACCTTTTTAAAAAATTAAGGAAATCTGCTAGGAAACTGAAGAACAGAGCACAAAAGTCTAAGCCGACAGATTGATTGGGTTAACTTCTTGATAACTCAAAAGGAATATAAAATAAGTTTAAGATTCGCTCATATAGAGCTTCATGGTTGAATTTCTGCCAGGAAATCAACAGCCTATCTGCTGTCGCTGGACTCAATAAAGCTTTGGCTAAAAACAGTGCATGTAACATTGATTCTCTTCCACTAACGGACGGATAACTTACCTCTTCCAACAATGAAATTGGTGAGCTGCTCCTTTTTGTTCATTCTCCTGGTCGTGATAGCATCAACTCGGACGATATTGCTACCGCGCTCACTAGGACTTCCGTTGCAAGTCCCGATTGGAATTTTGCTCATAAGCAGATCAATCGTGATGTCTTGCGCTAGAGCCTATTTTCATTTGCATCTTATAAGGCTGGCGCTTCTGATGATATTTTGTCAGCTGAATTACACCAGGGCTTTACTTTAATTCAGGATTATTTTATTTCATTCATGCGTGCATTGCTTTTAGCACTGTTCAAAAATCCTAAAAGGAGTAGAATTGTTTTATCCCAAAAGCTGGTAAGCCCGATTATTCGGACCCTAAATCATTTCGGCCTATTAGCGTGTCCTCACCTTTCCTGAAAGCTCTGGAAAGAATCGTCGACAGATTCATTAGAGTTTCTAGTCATCTCCTCACTCAGTAATATGCAACATGCTTACAGAGTCGGTATGTCCTGTAAAACCACCATACATGAACTTTAACCAGGATAGAAAAATCTCTTAATAATAAGGAGTTTCTTGTGGATACTTTTCTGGATATTGCGGGAGCTTTCGAAAGCACTTGCTACGATCACTTCTGCCTGTACCAATTTTGGTATTGATCACACCATTATCTTATGGATTAAATTCAAGCTCAAGTTTCGTACTGTGGAGGCGGAGCTGGATGGAGTATTAGTTTCTATTAAGGTTACCAAAGTTGTCCTCAGGGAGGTGTGTTCTCATCTCTACGGTGGCTTTTGGTCATTGACGATTTTCTTGTAAAGCTGCAGCAATCTAGCTTAATTGCGCAAAGTTACGCTGATGATCTTGTTTTGAAAGTCTCAGGCAAGTTGCTTAACTATTATGGAGGCATGGTGTTGGGAGGGGTCCGCACGTTAATCTTGCTAAAATTGTCTGATTTTATTATCTTTACAAGGAAGTGGAGTACTCTTGAACTATCTGTTCCCTCTTTATTTGGGAAAACAAAATGAGATCACGTCAAGCAGAATCACCTAGACTTAAGCATATTTTGACAATACAGAGCTTTTGAGAAATCTAGTGGTTAATCTAAAGGCTTCTGTAGCCAAGCTTAATTGTCTACAAAATCTTGCTTGTAGAGCTATAACTGGGGCTATGTCCTCGACTCTACTTCTCGCTATGGAATCCACTCTTTCCGTGCCTCAGTCACGCACCTTAATTTTAGGCCAACCTGTTCTGCAGCATATCGCCTGAGGTGTATTGGGGCATGGAATGTTTTCGGTTCTGTCGTGGGACACACACAAATTTTTAAAAATTATTCTTCATGTTTATCAGAAATCGATATGGTTAATGACAGACTACTGCCCGAATGGAATTCTTGTCAAATTTTTTCTCGGTGGCTTATCCTTCGAGAGATTTGTGTAGTTCGCAGGATTTTCTCAACAAATTAGTCTTTTTTTCTGATTTTTTCTGATGACTCTCGTTCTAACCTCAGTGCCAGTTTGGGATCTACTCTGCTTGGACTGATCTGAGACTTTGGTAGTCTCGGTTCGCATTGTACTGTTTTTCAGGCATTTTGCAGTTAAAAACAAAAGTATTCTACTGTGTACAGATAGTAAAGCTGCACTTAATTCTTCAAATTCCTTGACTGTTTCCAAACTCGTCAAGGAATCCGAACATTTTATGAACCTTTTTTGTTTAGCCAAAGCTGGTTCCCAATTAACTTTAATTGGTCCTGAACCAGTGGTTCCTTTATCTTTCAACTACGAAAGCTATAAAGGACTACGCTTTGAAAGACCTAAAGTTTCATTGGCTTGAGACTTTTAGCTGTTGTTAGACGAAGTACTTCATTAGGGAGCCCAATTTGCGGTCAACGAAGTCAGCTTTATCTTTAAAAAAGAACCGGCTAAGAATCTTCTGCCTTGACTTTGTGAGCAGTTTTGTAGCTTTCAGTTCTATTCGGCTTCAGGTATTCAACTTTAGGCCTTTAAATTTAGATCAGTTGTCCTCTCTGCCTTGGTTTAAACTTATTCAGGTGGCGAAGGCAGCAGTGCGCGTTTGCAAATTGGGATATAATCCTGGGTTTGCACCATGGGCCTTTGTGACATTGCGTGCGGAATCCTCGTGGGTTCCAACAAATTTTAATAATAATACTCGATTAAATGGTTAAAAACTAGGTTTTCAGATGAAAAATTCTCGATAACCAAACTTTAGTCAACCGTTCTCAGCAGTCGCATAATAAAACATACGAAAAATTGTATAATGCCGATGCAAGACAAATTTTTGTGTGTTTAACTATGTGGGGGCTTGAAAAGGTTGACTAAAATTTGGTTGATACCTTGTGTTTTTGTTTAATAAAATTCTCGATACCAAATTATATTAGAACTTGCCAAGCACTCACGAGGTAGACTAAAATGATGCATGTGAAGTTTGCTACACTTTTTTCCTATGTACTCCGTATACAAATCATATTGGATTCAACCAAATCATATCGGGTTCTAACTAAGTTTATATGTGCTAGTGCGTTCTGTACACTGTTATGAATCCATAAAAATATAATATTATTAAATTTTCGATTAAACTATAAGCTCAAGAAATACCTCCTACTCCCGGGAATAAATTAATCGGGAAGCGTATTTTACGATTTCGAATATAATTGTTAATGAGGCTGTTACACATATAGAGTGAGATTTGGACTCAGGTTCTGATAGTACACTAGGTAGATTACTATATTTCAAATCCATCAAGGTGTAAAACTACCCGTTACTCCAGGAATAAATTAATCGGTAATCGTAAATTATGCGATTTTGAATAAAATTATTAATGAGCCATTAGCACCCTAAGCCAGAAATTTGGAATCAAGATCCGATAGCACACTAGGTAGATGACTATATTTTTAATCCACCACTCCTAAAAACTATCCCCTACCGATTTCGAATAAAATTATTAATGAGCCATTAAATCCGATAGCCAGAGATTTTTTTTTTAAATACCAACGCATACATACATTAATTAGAGACTGTTCGGCAAGTGGATTTATTGTCCTTTGAAAGCTGAACTGTATCCCTATGTTGTACAGGTATAGGTCCGTCTTTTAATTGGCCATCTGCACACTGTTGGGATCCGCACCCGATACCTCCCGATCCAAATGTCGCAGCTTTAGCCTCTGCGCTATTTGCCTATGGTAAAGAGATTTGGAGTCAGGTTCTGATAGGACACTAGATGGATGACTATATTTCCAATCCACTAAGCTCAAAAACTACCCCATACCCCCAGGAATAAATAAATCAAACCATGAAATTCATTTAACAATAATTACAACAGAGGTAACATTGTTAAAATTATGTTCAAATTTATACCAACTGAACTTGCCAGTATGAAACCATTGCATAAAGCTGAAAATTGTTTGGCCATGAAGAATTCGATTAAAGCGATAAAACCAAAAGCTACCTTCCATTGAAGCAACATAATTCGTCTTCAGTTTCGCTATGGCTAATTCTTCCAATTGACGACTAGTAATATTAAATTTTTGAGGATTTATATATGTACATAATTTATACAATGTTCACTATGCCATTTTTAGTTGTTCCGTGAGCTCTGGCGATCGAATATATTGTTTAGTTAGTTAATATTTTTCCAATGGACGACTTAATTCCAACTTAGGCAGTCATCAATTGATTTTAAAGTTTGGTTGCCATTTAGAAATTTACAAATTAACCAACAACCTGATTTATGCGTAATATTCAAAAATCAAAAAATTTGAAATATGCACATGCATGCACTCATGCATATTTAAGAATTTCTTGGAAACAAGAAGTCTGTCATCATGCCATACTCAAAAAAAAAAGGTTGCTGTTGTTAAAGTTGCCAACAACAAGATGATGATAGATTACGGTATATAGATAAGGCAGTATGTTAATTCTAAGACAAGAACTCAGTAGGTTCAAAGTTGGCAAAAATTGAACAGGCTCTGCCCAACGTTTTAAAATAAAAGTTGCCAAAACCAAAACACTTGTAACATTGATACAATCTGCCAAGCATTTATTAGTAATGTGTTATTGCAGGACAAAGACAAAATCACATAATTTACAGTAATATATCAACAAAAGAATTTAATTGTAAACTTTAGATTGCATGTTATAAATTTGGATTGGGAAGGTTCGGGAAAACCAAGGCAACAGATTAGTAGAAAGATACTCTTAAGAAATTGATGCACTATTTCTAATTTATATGCTAAATTATGGGTCTCAATCACAGATTAAGCTTTACAGTACGGATAAACCAATCGATGCACAAGCTATATAAAATATAATAATTCTTCCATCACAGCAATCAAATAAATAAAAATTTTTTTGGTTTTTATCATTTCAGGCCAAAATATGGAATTACCGAGCAAAGAACAGGATACCGTGGTATAATGCGATTAGTAGTAAGATCATTTTCACAATCAGATGTGGGGACATATCATTGTGTTAGTACAAATTCATTAGGTAGAGCTGAAGGTACACTTAGATTATATGGTAAGTAAGCCGCGAATAAGCTATATATACTCCAATAAAATACTTAAGCATAATATGTGTGTGTCGGCGTATGTTTGTGACATTTCTATAGATCACAAACACACACAAACAAAAGTTATCATTCGCTGATAAACAGCTAATACAGAAGTAATTCGAGTCTCTCATGCAGAAACATGAAAAACATAAAAATTTCATTCCGCTTTTGGAAAAAAAAATTAAAATGTAACCGAATGACAAAGTGGAAAAATACGCAAGAAGCACAAACAAAACCAAATAAAAAAAGTTTCTCTTCTACATGAATTTTCTTTCAAACCAAAAAAAAAATAAAACTTTTCATATATAAAGCGCGGGGAAGCAAAAATGTTCAGCAACAAAGTAAAATTACGAAAAATTTTTATTTTCTTCAACTTTGCGTTTGTGTATATAGTAAATTTGTGATGATAATTTTGATTCACTTCGAAATTACTAATTATGAGATGTTTTGTGTTCAAGAAAATATTATGGAAAATGTGTGTATGAAAGAAAATTTTCGGCTTTTGTAAAATTGATGGAAAATTGTTTCGGAAGAAAAACGATTTTTTTTGTACGTTAACGGAATTTGCGTGTTTTGTATGTTTGTATTTTCGTGATAATTTTTTGTGTCGAGATAATGAATCGAAACTTAAATTTTTTAATTTATGCTAATTGGCATTCACTTTCACCTTTACTTTATCTTTATCTTAGTTTATAGTATATCTATACTTGTAAACAAATTGTTGCTAGGAAAATTAGGGTAAAATGAATACAATGGAGTAAATTAAAGTGAAAGGGTTAACATTTTTGTATTCGGTTGATGTTATTCCAAAAAGGTCAATGAAATTATGGTTTTTGTTTATAAATAGGAAGAAATTACGTCGATGACTGAGAAAATTTTGTATACAAGTGTAGGCTACAGTATGTGACTCTTATAATTATAATGTTTATTAAATGTGGCGAGAGTGTGACTAGAATATACCGAATGAGGCAATGCCGTGAAAAATTCTTCATGCGGAGGCGGAAAACTGAAAAATTGTATTTCTTAATTAGAAAAAGTCAAATTATGAAATATTTCAAAGAATCTTATTGTTGAATATATTTTTACAAGAGCTTTTAAAGTAATTGTCGTTACCTACCCTCAAAGCTGAATAATTTCATGTCAGACACTTCTCGAATTTCTCTTTTCTGAAGATCTGAAACCAATTATCATCTCAAGCTTTTAATTTTGATTTCAAAAATGTCCAGTAATGGCTAAAAGTAGTGAAATAAAAATGTATGTTGATATTAATTGAAATTGGATGAAGCCCGTAAAAACGAACGGCTACATTTGATGGTAAACTAAACGATTAATAAAAAAGCAGGGGTTGAGATATCCAAATATATATTGAGAATAAAATATACACCATATATGGTGTAGACTAACAATGGTAGCTATAATGAATAATATGCGATTCCAAAGTTATACGCCATGCCAAAAATTAAAAAGCCATGCAACCAGCCATCTCGAAACTAACTAACTCTATATTGCGTTGACAAAACCATTGTTAATCGAGTGGCTGAAAAAAATTTAAATTGAGGCAAGAAACCTGCGACTTATATTGTTCTCCAACCTAAACGCGAGCTTCAAGACTACTTCTTCTATAGTTCAAAAGAAAAACTTAACCATTTTCATTTTTGAAAATTTGTTTTTGGTGTTGTGCTGATATAAAATCACCTGCAATACCCGTCTCACCTTTTCTGGCGCTTTCAATAGACCACCAAGACAGCGGTTCGCAAAATTTTGTTTTCGAAATTAATAAATACTATCGGTTCTCGATTTCACAATTACAATAAGTGCAGTGAATTAGATCAACTAATACACGATTACATACCGGTCTTCATTAAATTATATTGCGGAGTATTATTGAATACAAACAACCAAATGTCAGACGATGAAAGCAAAACACCCGAGATTGCATCGGCAAACACACTTAAGCTGTAACAATTCTGGCCCCAATCAGCCGCAACCGGGTTCAGATTAGCCGAAATACAATTCGGCCTACAAAATATTGCTTCGGACAAGACAAATACCTGCATACACAAGCAGCATTACAACCATCCGCACATGCGAAACGATTTCGGATTTCTTAGCAAACCCGCCAAACAAAGATCGGTATATCAAGCTAAAAACATCACTTTTAGAATGCCTATCGCAACCGAGCGAAAGCAAACTGGAGGCCCTGCTGACTGGACAGCAACTCGGGGATAGAAAACCCTCCGAGGCATTGAGACACCTTTGCACTCTTGCCGGCAGCGAAAACACATTAGCGGCCCAGCCAGAAAGTGTCGATATCGACACACTGGCAAGCATTGCGGACAAAATGTCCGAACACGCAACAGCACGAAGTTAGCGCAATGGTTCACTCATTCAGGCCAGCCATACAATCACAACAGCCGCAATATAATAGAAGCCGTAGTTGCTAAGGCGTAGTTGCTCGTGGGAACCCGAAACATAGCAACGCAACTGCTCAAGCACCCCTGGCAGGGATACTATCTCAAACCCCCAACAAGGAAAATGTTGGTATCATGCCAGACTCGGCGCTAGTGCACATATGACACAAGTGCAGTCCCCCATATAATTTGAAACGAGGACCGCAAAACAATAAAACCACAGCATCCGATTCCAAGATGGAGGTGGGTTCAAAGACATGTGAACCACCAGGTAGAGACCTAAACGTGCAGGCATATGTTACCCAATTATAACAAGTGTCCAACACCTATATCTACTCACACACTTATAAGTTGCATTTTACCCTGTACGTCAAATACAACCTATACATTCAATTTACCCTAAAAATCGAAAAAACAATATCCATCTCGTTTGTTCGTATAAGATCGAACAAACCGACTAACATACTTAGTCGGCACTGGCGCTGGCCTCTCGGTTATCCCAGCTATGAATTACAAGGATTATTCATTATCGAATCGCAGTACCCAAGTACAACGGTTCAACCATCCACACATACGGCACAAAATTGCTTAATGTGGATAACGGACTTAAACGAACCTTCACGCACGCTTTCATTTTACCTGCTGTGAATCGTCCGATTATTGCCGCTGATTTTCTAAGCATAATCGGACTTCTTGTTGATGTTAAAAACAAACAGCTGATTGATCCAGCTTCGAAGCTGTCAATAAACGCCACAATGGTTCGTGTTAACACACCAATACCGATTCATTTTAACATCGACAACGGCTATGGCACTCTGCTCAAAAAGACCACGCAGGCTTGATCCCGGTGCGTTACAGAGCTCCACAAAACTTATCCATTGCATGGTTTTAAAGTTATCACCACATTCCCGTCGCACCTGAAGTCGTTTTCACCATTTGGTCTCTTCGAATACACACGAATGCCATTTGGATTACGCAATGCCGCACAGACGTTTCAGCGCTTCATGAACGAAGTCGTACGATATCTCGATTTCGTTTTCGTCTACACCGATGACATTCTTGTGGCATCGCAAACCATGGAGCAACACAAACTCCATCTGGAAACGCTATTCCAACGACGACATGTCGCTTATACTTATACGCCGCTTACGCAAGCAATTCATTGTCTCAATCAAAGACAACCACCGATATTCGATACTGCCACAACAAACAATTAGTGAAATTCAAATATAATTCAACTTATTTGAATTAAGCGTTCACTAACCCCATCACACATCCAATAGCCGAACCATCACTATAAAACATTTACTATATTAGTACGATCGTGGCGACATCTCTGTTTGAGTAGCGACACTATCGTTAATGTAAAACTGTTATAAAGTAGAGAAAATAGATAGATGTGTCTAGACTAATCGAATATTGTAGAGATTTCTAGAATGGTTAGAATATTTGGTATAAATACGCGACAAACATTTGGGGGCAAATTAGTTGTGTTTTAACCGTGAGAGTGCTTATAGTAATTAAAAGGAAAAAGAGAAGTGTTTATAAAGTAAAATAAAGTGTAATATAGTGTTGTTAAAGTGTAGTAAAATAATTATTGTGAAGTTAAATAATTAAGTTAAATAAGTGATATAATTAAATTAGTGTTTAGTGTAAATAATCGGAATAAATAAATTTAGTGTGTTCTAGAATTTACATCGTTTGTTTTATTCACAATCCAGTAATCGAACCTTGAATTTGACAAGGCAAAAGCGTAACAATATTAAGGCATGGCGCCATCCAACCAACATCATTCGAACCAATAAAGTTCGATGATACAAATTCAGTGTACTTAAAGCAAATGTCGACCGTCGCCGGCGCATATGTTAATATACAAGCGTACACAAGAAGCTCTATATATATTTATCATGGTTGCAATTTATATAGAATAGTTTCACAGAACTTGTCAACTCTGTATAAGCATATAACTTTAAGATAAGTTGATGAGTGCACTATTTAGGTCAAAATATCTTTATAAAACCTTCTATAGGAGCAGCACAGGGTATCTTGTCTCAGTAAACTACATTGTAGCATTTAGTCTCTTGGCTCTGTTTCAAAATTTAGGTTTGGTGCCATATGATCCTTTTTATGGTGCTTGTTGAGGCGAGTTTAATCCCGCTCTAGAATGAGGGGTCTAATTTCGTCCTGATCAAAAAACTTTCAACACTTTTGTTTTATGTATTGCCCATCCACTATTTTCAACTTTTATGATTTGGGAAAATGCTATAGTGTCATTTTTCAAAACATCTCGAGACTAAACGAAAAAAAATTGGGGTTGAAAGTAAATTGTGTTTATGACATCTTTTCGGGAAAATACAATATTTTACTCGAACATCTTTAAAATCATGAACACACAATTTTTATCTTTTATTAAAGTTGTAAATGAATTTGATAGTGATAATATATTATATAAGGGGTGATATTTTGTGATGATTGTATATATATACCTCTAAAAGATGAAGAATTCGTAAATATGCTGGTTCATGGTGAATTGATATATTTCTATATATGTGTATATAGTACATATTTCGAATTTCCCAGTATAGTTGTTACATTCAAAACAATTTCAAATTTTTCAATATCGTACATCTCTGAAGATAATTTAAAGAGTTTTACTCATGCTCATCCTGATTGAATAATTTCTATAAAATTTTTTTATATTTGCAGCTATATTATCTTCCAGTAGTATATAACCCATTTCATTACAATCTGCATAACGTATACATTGGTAATATATTGTGAATTGGCTAAAGGTGCTGCTGCAACATATATACGATTTCCTATCAACAGTGGTGGAGTAATAAGTTCTTGTTACACCTAACAACAAAAATCAACCTTTAGTTTGGTTCAGAGTATGCCATGGATAGAATTGAACCAAAAGTCGAAGAAAAGTAGTAATTCCCCAGCATTGTATACATACGTAAATAATAGTGATGGTAATTTTCCATTACCGGGTATATGTACATAAGAAGATGCAATCAGAACGATACAATAATAAAACTCTTCTTCTTCGTTTATATATACTTCTTATGTGGAAGTAAAAAAAAAAATCTTCGTTTGAATATGAAAACATAAAATTTTATAATGCCGTTCGTTTCGTTTTCATACATAAAGCTACTTTGTAAATTCAATACACGTTTCTTTATTTATTTATATTTTATTTTTAAGCAAAAATAAATGAAACGAAGATGAGTAAGATGACGAAGACGGTTAGTATAAGAAACCGAAAAAATCGAAAAACATCATAAATGGAACAAAGAGTTGTTTTCTTTGTAGCGTCTCGCTTATATACTCGTATGTACATACCTCTATATATCCTTATGGCGGATGATGCGCATACATTTCACGTCAGATAAATTTATTTATTTATGTATTTTTTATTACAATTATTTTAATGATCAAAAATGTAGATCGAACCAACAATATGTGCGAGATAATTTCGTGAATCAATCGCTAAGAACTCAATATACATATACGAGTATGTATGTACGAGAATATATACAAAATTTTAAGGATACATTTTATTAGGTACGAATATTATGTCATTAGCATGTATATGATAAGAAATAAAGGAATTTATGCCGTGTAAAGTTGTAATGTTTAATATCTTGCTACTATATTTGCCATAATTTTGTAAACTAATTGACTCAAACGGCTTTCACTAAAATATAAAAGGCCTGATCGAGTATTTAAAAGCCCACAATAATTTTTGTAAACTAAATGTTGATATATGCTAAATCAAAAAATTATTTCATCCTGGGATTTCCCGGGATCCCGAGGAATAATATTAATATTTTAAAACACTAAATCAAATACGTATTCTAGAAAAAATAATAATTAATTTCAACAACGGAAACTGTAACTCCAATCCAAAATGTTGTTCTGCCGTACGCTAGATTTGGACAGGTGCAGAACAGATGGAGCACACTTTCCTCTTCCTGCTCTTCATCACCGCAGCTGCGGCAGAATTCAAGGGCATTGGCACCCAGTCTGCTACCATGTACCCCATTGAGATAATGGCCCGTTATAGCTCCCATGATCATACCAATATGGTGCTGTCGAAGCGAAATTAATTGGCCGGATCTGGATCGGTTAATTTCAGGCCAGATCTGCTTGGTATTACACACGAACCAGCGCTAGACCATCTGAAATTCGATTCTTTTATGCCTTCTTCCTGAACAGGCAGTTTACATGTAGCAAGCGGTATCTTTATATCCCGCCAACTTTGGGATATAAGGCGTGCTGTGCACTTGCGGGCCAGCTCATCATCTGCCGTTACATTCCCTGCGATATTGAAGTGCTCTGGCACCCACGTCAAGCGAATGTTGAACTGATCAGCCATCTCATTTAAAGATGCCAGACAAAAAGGGGGTTGACCCCTAGTGCCTCACAAAATACCCCGCAGCTAACCCCTCTATCCTTTTTTGAGCCATCCGTGAAGAAGCTTAGCGTCTCATTGTCCATAACGCTTTCTTTCACCTAGTCCTCTCTTGTGGGAAAATCAGTTTGGGATCACACCGCAACAGATGCCAAAGGGATAGCGTATAGTCCGTAATTTCCGGAATACCCCTGTTGCATAGTGCCCTATATTGTTACAGGTCCACATAGATATAGATTTGAGCCGAGCGGCTGTTCTAGATGCAACCTGCTCGGCCGCAACATCCAAGGGAGTGAGATGAAAGAGAATCTCCAAAGCTTGTGCTCCTGAGACCCCACTTATACACAAGCAGGCCGTTCTTTGGAATTTCATCAATTGTTTAATGTTGGCTATAATTTTTAACGCTGGCCCCCAATCGAAAACTCCATTCAGCAGCATAGGTGCATTGCATGTGCTCACTCAGTATACAAGAATATTTACCGAAGACCGCAATAGCAACATCATCCGCGTAGGCAACCACCATGAAGCCTTGCCATACCAGGATTAGTCCCTCCACCCAGATAAGCTGTCACGAACCAGGCACGCAAGGACCTGAGGGATCGCCCCCGGTCTGACGTTGCTAAAGGCCCCCTCTATATCCAAGAAAGTTACCATTGAATATTCCTTGTATTCAAGTGATTTCTCAATCGGACCTATAAGGGAGTGGAGAGCTGTTTCCACCGATCGTCCCTTACAGTATGCGTGTTGAGATCCAGACAGCTCGCCCATCTTTATTGAGCCTCTAATGTAAGCCTGTATTTATCTTTACAGTGATTTTAATAGAAAAGAAGATAAGCTTATAGGCCTAATATTTTTGGGAGAGCAGTGAGAGCTTTTTCCCGCCTTAGGTATAAATATTAATTTTACTTCAGTCGATTTACTAGGAATGTGACAGAGTTCTACGCTGCCTTTGAAGATAACTTCCAGCCAGGGTAGGCTTAAGTCAATAGTTCGCTAGATATCCCCAGGGGTAATGCCTTCAGGTCCTGCTGACTTGTATGGCTTAAAACTGTTTATTGCCCATAGAATATTCCGCCTATTTACTAGATGACTACCGGAATCTACACCGCTATTTATAATGGCTATATCCGGAGCTAGTACTTAGCACTCCGGGAAATGTATTTCTAGTAGCTCCAGGGATTCCTCATCTCGACCATCCGGTCGTTGTTGATAACTCGGGATGTAAGGACTAGAACATAGTACTTCGCCGCCTGTAGCCTGGCCGCCTCCGAGGGTCCCTGTATATTACCACAGTAGAGCTTCCAGGCCCTTGTTTTGGCTGCGCTCTTTGCTCGTACATGTAGGTTTTGAGAACTTCCTGATAGCAGTCCCAATCTGCAGCAGCATTTGTGTCCCTCGCTTTCTTGAACAGTCTCCTGCATTTCATACGAGTACCTTGGAGTTCTCTCGACCACCATCTTCCGATTCAAAATTATAATTTGACGGGCTATGTAAAAATTTTAGTAAGCCAACTTAATTTAAATTTCTGAGTTCTTCAATTCTTTGTTGCACAGCTTGGAAGCATTTTAGTAGAAAACCCATTTTTCTCCTTAGCTAAGTCGTTGAAGATAAATATGAATACGCCTTCTGCGTCAAGTAAAGTAGCGTTGCTTCTTCCAAGCCACTCTATTCCAATTTTTATTGGTTGCAATGACGTTATTATCGCCTTCATTGCTGCATATTCCTCATCGGAAATATCGAAAAAAATGTTTAAATCGATCATTGCCTTTAATATACATGAATTTACCAATCAGACTACAATTAGGATTCTAAAACTCATCAAAATTTGGTTTGCATAGTTTTTTCAAAGGTCAATGAAATGAAATAATTTAAAATCGAATATAGATTTTTCCCAGATATGTAAAAAATCTTTTAAGCATTGAAAATTTGAATGAAATACTTGATAATTGAAGGAATTCTTTTTAAATTAATTATTTTAGAGAAGGAACAATATTTAATTGATTCTCCGGGCACCACGATTTTTTCCTATACGCCTCCGGGTTATTGGTGCCATTTCAATTTTGAGCAACTTCCTCTCATTCAGCTCAATTTCTCTTTGATTTTCTCAAAGATGACACATTGCTAATATTTAAATTGGTTTGATCTGTCGGTATTTCTTTTTTTTTTTGATAATAGTGGCAAATTTTGCAAGAGCTTTTCTATATTTCAGGTGTTATACGTTTCTAGATAGCTCGTTTGAAATATTATGTTCATTTACTCGATTTGCTTTATCATGATGTCGAGCCACACAGGCCGCGGGAAACGAAATCATTATTATCGAGAAAGATAATTTTATATACATTAATGTATGCCAGCAGAGAAAATAGAGATGCAACAGCAGTTTCTTACACAAAAGGAAATTCGTAAAACTGCCAAGATTAACAGTTCAAGCATGAACTTCATGAGGCGAAGATTGCATTTTTTTTCACTATCTATTTACCAATTGAATTTCAAAATTAATCAGTTTGTAAAAGTTCGCTTGGGTAAAGAAGTTTAATTGGTAGGTTATATTTTACGTCTTACAAAAATAATTTTAATTAAAAAATATATTTAATTTTTATAAGTTATACTATTTAAACTATATCGATAAAGCTGATTTTTTTTCCTGCTGACATTTTTCTGCTAACTTCAGTAAGGTATAAGTATTGCATATTTGATTTTCGCTAAAGTTTTCCAGGTATCCACATTCCAGATTTTTTTTACAATATTTTAGACTCAAAATTTTCAGAGCTATATACGGGAGGTCTTAGTAATAGCTTATTATCACTACATTTTCATAAAACTCTCTATCAAAAATTCATGAAATTTGAAAGTTCAAAAATTTGAAATTTTTTTTAAACCGACAAAATTTGACAGTACTCACTTTAGTTTAAGCTTTCTCATTCTCAAGGCTAGAGAGTTGTCTTTAATCTAAGTGTAACGTGTACTTCTTACGTAATTCCTTTTCTTCGGAATCATCTACTTTTTCGTAACGGACACACAATTCACAACGGTCTTATTTAAGAATAAACAAACCTATAACTAAATGGAACTCTGGATTTAAATTTAAATAGTACTACTATTAGCGTTCTACTGGAATCCCTTTCTCTGAACACTATTTCATGTACTCTGCGTGTATAAGTTAGTTGTATACATTTACCACCACCGAGAAGCTCCCGACGAAAATTTTTCCTGGTATAGTGTCTTACAACCCGTTGCATAAAATTTATGTGATAAATCGCCATGTTTGCCACTTTTGCTTGATTCAACAAAACATAGTTCTTTCATATATTAACACCGTTTTTATACAATTCAAATACAATGCATTATTATAATTCCAGGGTTTTTCTTTCCAAGAGAAACGAAATGCAGGGTGATATCACCTTATAGCTTCCAATATTTAGAAATATTTTTTTCTTGTCTTCGTCTATCTTAGAAGAACATTGCATTTTTCAGTTATCACCACAGGATGGTTTCAAAGCTCGTACTGGAATAGTTTTATGTTTTTGACCTATAGAAACATCCACTAAACAGCACTGCGTAATTTTTTTGCTTACTTATGCGCAGCCACCCACCAACTCTTTCAAATTTATAGAAATAATATCAACCGTGATCATCAATGCTTGTAAGTTGCAGATCATTTTAACAATCCCTGTGTAAAATGGGATAGTGTCTGCAGGTCTTTGGATCGAAGTCACTATATGATTGAACACAATTTGAAAATGTATAGTTGTTTCAAGTCCAATAAATTCGCCTAGATCTAATAGTAGTTAAATAAAAATCGAGATCATGGCAAACATTTTAAATAAATAATAGCGATGCGAAAATGTTACAAACGTTTGGGAGAGACAAATGTTATTTCATAAATTCACGAAAACCTGAAACATGAAAACACTTAAAGCTCATTTTCCGCAATATATATACAAATCCATGATACACACCCGATATGGTATATGATTTTTAACAATTAATGCGAGATACCATCGATGTTAAACCCACACACGAAATACATTTTTATATAGAATAGAAAATAAAATTGTTGCAGATGAAACATTCATTTTCCATGTACATAATTATAAATAGTGCGTGGGCACACAATTGATTTTATCTTGAATGCGTGGGCACACAAATCTCAATGCTGTGTTACAGTTGAGAAGAGGCTATCGAGAAGCGGCAGGGTGATGCTCTGTCCCCGATACTCTCTAATCTCATGTTGGAGTACATCTTTCGTAAAACTGAAACACATCAGCGCAATATCTCATATCGCTAGTCTAATTAGGTGCTTGTACATGCAGATGACATATACGTGATTCGACTGAATAGTGAAGGAAATACTTGACCCGCTTTGAGTTCAAAACAAAATATATGATCTCTGGATATATGGACCGTGGTACACCAGATTTTAGTATAGTGGCCACTACACGTTTGAGGGAGTGAGGAAGTTCAAATTTACAAATGCCATAGTTGGCCACTTCCAATTCGCCAGTTTTATGATTTTGTACAGTTGCTCGCCTAAACTATATATATAAAATAGAGATCAGATTTGAATTTTTGTTAGATATTAAATAATCTTACTCCGGGTTTAGCCATTTTCTTCATCAGTTCAATCTCCTAATTCGTAATTTTCAAAAAAGGCGATTTGTTGATTAAATATCGGCAATGTGATTTTGCTAGTTCACGTTCAGAGCGACGAAATTCATTGTGGCACATGATTTCGTATAGACGGCGTTCGGATGTATCGTATGATAGGGACGCCATAAGATGGATGGGCTGGAAAATAATGAACACATTTAGTATTTTACATAAATATATTAGAATTTATTTACTCTTCACCCATATTGTATCCCGTTTAACTCACCACGCGCAACACTCAACCTTTCCAAACTGTATATGTATCTTGTAATCGCATTAGGGCCACAGTGGCACCATTCTGCGATAGTTTGTCACATTCTCCATAAACTCTTCACCCACATCATTTGACTTTAGATTTTTGATCTTTTTCCAATCGGTGGTTAACCGATTCGTAAGTAAATGCGCATTAATCGGATTCGATATGTACGACGGAACATCACCGCTGGTCGCATTATGCTTCTGCTTGTACATGACAATTATTGTCTTGAGAATCGCTAATTTTTCATCGTGCATTTTAATGTACCTATATATAAATTTACAATTAATACGGATTCAGTCACTATAGTAGCTCGCTTCGACTGTGCTATCAGACGACGTTTTATTATCACTAAATAGATCATACTCGTTCTGCATCGGGTCATCTGCAACTTCATTCAAATTGCTTGGATTTTAAATTGTCATCCAGAATTATTTCTGGTTCACTTTTAATTTTTTCTTAACTTACAATTAAATACATAAAATATTTGTATTTTTCGGCAGTCAATGTTATTATTTCACAACGTCAAGACGAAATAATGACAGTTCTCCATATACAGAACAAATGAACTGATAATTGACGACTCGAAAATACAATAATCAAATGAAAACGTTTTGGAGCGTGTAAATTGTTTTGTCGACAAAGCCTACTCAGAATATTGAATATCATTTGAAATCAAACTAAACAGCAAAGTGTGCGTTAGATTTAATTTGTAAATGTTCAGAATTGTTGAATGATAAAAATGGTGAAAAATACGTGAAATCACAAATACACTATATGGAGCCATAAGTCATGTTTGAATTTTATGATTTTTATGTTTTAAATGCCTGAATTAAAAAAATAAAAATGAAATACTTAATTTGTTGTTATAGTTATTAAAGATACAGGGTGTCAAATTGATGTTATATTTATGACAATAAAACGAAAAATAACTGTCGAATATTATAATTTTGGTCCATTTTAAAGGTAAGTTAATAGCAATTAATAAAAAAATATAAAAATAGTATGTTGATTAGTTTCTTCTTCATTAAATTTCCCGCCAAAATATTCTTTTTCAATTTTCTCAAAAAACAGTTTTTTTTTTTTGAAGAATTCGACAATTGTTATTTCTCAGTGTTTAGGAATATTTTACAAAACTGACAGTTCAGTAAAATTCCGTATTCCATTGTGAGACTAGCTCTAGATGCCATTCATTTGATGGTTCCGATTACTCCATCACATGGACCTTTTCCATGAGCTGTTGCATGAAAATGCTATTCACAGTCAACTCCAAAATCCTTTTTTTGTTTTAGGATGTACTTAAAAATTTTCTTAGCGTTCCCATTCTAGAAGGTAATATGTTGTTGTAGTAGCACCTAATATACATAGATGAAATACAATCCTGGTAGTGTGCTATCTTTCCGTTGGTGATAGTTTCCACTTTGGTGCCATAAATATTTAATGTTACATTTTGATGTATGGTAAATACGCAGACCGCGTATGCGTTCCACTACTATCTGGTTGTATACGGTATTTAGGACAAAGTAGTGGAACATTTGGGGAATACAATTTTTTTTTGCTCGTCGTCCTGGTACAATGACTTATATCCCTCGTAGCACTCTTTCAGTGTACACATCATTTGCCGCTTTTGAACTTAGCTTTATCGATAGTTAAACTATCGGTTTTACCTGGCATTATCCCACAACATCATCATCAGTATAATGAAATAATACTGCTTGCGTCAGCTCATCACTTATTTGCTTTCCTACTTTAGTTGCTGGACGACTTATGTAGTGCAGTAAGTAGTTGAATCTTATTACTGGTTTTCTCCAGTTCTTTGAATTTGGTTTTTAGATCACCAATCAATTCCATAATATAGTTCAATTTTCCTTTGGTGATCGGCTGACTGATTAAAAAGCGGTATGATTCCCGAAACCAAAGATATTGATACTGTCATTGAAGTTAAATCGATTAATTTTTGCTAATGGACTCGGATATATAGGAGACCTCCCAATAACGGGTAACACCTCATTCATTTTTTCCAAAACAGATAGATTTTTTAAATAACACGCTTCACTATCACTACTATCATCGTTATCGGATATTTGCGGTATTATAAGTGATGTTGTTGATGGTCCCGCAACTGATGACTATTCTGGTTCTATTTTACGTCGTTTGCAGGTAATATTTATATAGCACGTTGATAGAGATACAATTTATCTTGATTCTCAACCGATTGTATGGCATACATTGCTTAACATAATCCGTAACTGATTTAATTTACTCGAACGCTTTGCGTCGCGATATGGTTTACAACACTTTCGAAATTTATCCATTATCATACTTAATGCACTAGTAAAGGGTGTTTTTTTTAGAAATTCACAACATTGAGTTGGTAACACGGCTATATTTGACAACCCATTTAATAGCTGATAGTTGCTTTTTGTTTAGTTTGGTTTGACATTTCATTATGGATAGACTTACATCAGAGCGACGCATAAAAGGATCTTGGCTTAAAAGCTTTCAAGATTCAACTTGTGCAGGAATTAAAGCCAAACGACCATCGTATGCGCCGCCAATTCAGCGAATTGGCTGAAGCACAAATTGATTTTGATGTTGAATTTCTATTCTAACTTTTGATCTCCGATGAAGCCCATTTTTAGTAGAATGGATACGTAATTAAGCAGAATTGTTGCATTTGGAGTGAGAATAATCCACAAGCTTTTGTCGAAACATCATTACATCCACAGAAAATTACTGTTTGGTGCGTTTTATGGGCTGGCGGAATCATTGCTCCATATGTTTTCAAAAACGATGATGGTCAGAATGTTACTGTCAAATGTGAGCGGTATTGGGACATGATTAGAAATTTGTTCGTACCTCGATTAGCTGGCATTAATCTTGCTGACATGTGGTTCCAACAGGACGGAGCCACATGCCACAATTGATTTACTCTAAGAAACTTGTCATGAAAGAATAATTTCGCGTAATGGTCCAAATAATTGGCCACCAAGATTGTATTATTTAACCCCATTGGATTATTTTCTATGAAGTTATGTAAAGTCACTTGTCTACGTCGATAAACCAGAGACAATTGAACACCTGGAAATCAACATTCAAATAGTTATTGGCGAAATACGGCCGCAAATGCTGCGAAAATTTTGTGAAAATTGGTGTTCCCGATTGCCCCTTGTACGCCCCAGCCGTGGCGGCCATATGGCCGAAATCATATTTAAACATTATTGTCATAAAATTTACTATTCTATTCTTATTTACTATAAATTTAAATGTTTTATTATGATTGAAACTTCTAATCCTAACTCTATAAAAAACACCCTTTACTTATTTATCTCTCACTTTAACACACTGTTGTTTAATAACAATATTCTTTTCTTTGTTTTCAAAAGAATTACTGATCGTTTAACAAGTACGCCTGTCAAGTAAAAATAATCAGCCCCCCAATAAAAAAGGGGAAAACCACATTTTATTTAGTCTTTTATAAAATAACCTAAGCAGAAATGGTACTATGATTAACCAATTTTTAACCGATAAACATCAGAGGGTAGCACCTTCCAATTCGGTGACTCATATTTAAATGTGACGCAAAAGAAGAAATTAAACAATATACAATTTTCATATGTTTTTATTAATCGCTATTAACTTACCTTTAAAATGAGCCCAAAATCATAATTATCGGATAATTATTTTTCTTTTAACTGCCATAAATATAACATCGTGATTATCATTTTTCTCAAAATGTGACACCCTGTATCTTTAACAACAACAACTACAAAAAATACAAAGCATTTCAAATTTTTTTTTTTTTAAGGCTATGCATTCAAAACATACAAATCATAAAATTCAAATATGACTTACAATAATGTGTGATTTCACGTATTTTTCACCAATGCAGCATAGTCATTTGTGCTAGCAGCTTAAGTCAAGTGCAATTATACTTATGGCGTTCAACAAAAATGTTCTAATCCACATGGAACAATTATGTTTTTGTTATTTAGTGTGTTTGGCACATAAACCCATTTCATGTAATTTTTACACATAACTTAACGTAATACATAAACTTATATGTACACTTTGTGCAGAATGAAAATTAAAAAAAAAAAAAAAAAAAACGAAACAGCATAAATTTTATCCACTGAAACGTGATATTTTACGATTTTCATTTACATACGTATAGAGGTACTATGTAGCTGGTAAGAGGTGGGTAGGTATAATACATTTTAAAAGATTAATGTAACAGCTTTAATAAAAGTCCATAAAAAAAAACCTTTTAAACCTATAATTTGTACGTGTATACTTGGGTTAGATAACTCTGTATGTATATATATGTAGCGGGTACGCCAAATCAAAATTGGAATTTTTATGCTTTTTATTTTTATGTCCAATGCAATTTTTTTTTTGTTTTTATATTTTTTAATTAAAATTAAAACTTAAAACAAAAACCAACGAAATTAAAAAATGTACTTCCATTTATTGTGCTATAGGAAAAATTATAATTTTCATTATATAGTTTTTCCGGTGTTGAAAATTAAAATATATTGTTATTTTCTGTACTTAGTGCTTTTATAATAAAAAAAAAAAACTTTTATTATTTTAAAGGATTGAAATTTGTTGTTTAAAGAAAATGGTTGAGATTTATATGAACTTTTTTTATTACTCTATATATACTTTGCACCGCATAGGTGTATATTGGTTGGAGGTTACGATTATTATAAGTACCGTGTATATAGGTAATTTGGAACAAGGTGTGAGCGACGGTATATAGTATATCCATATATAATATTGTGTATAGTGATGGATTTGGAGTGAGGAAATTCAATTAAATTTATTTGATTTTTAATTTGCAGACGGCTATTTCTGATAAATGAAAATTTATTCGACACGAAATTAGTTCAAGCAAGAAGTTTAATGTGGTTTGTTTTGTACGTGTATATAATTGAAATAAATTAGCATAACAAATTTGTGTTGTATTTTATGTCTCAGATTTTATATGCTTTAACGAACTATATAAATCCCGGTTTCATGTTGCCTCAACATCAGTATTATAACTGTCTTACCTAATTGCTCATATAGATTTAATATATTCCCTTTTTCATACTCAATTACGAGTATGTATACATTTGTATGTGTGTATACCTCTGCTGGTAGCGAACACAACAATGATACAACAATTTCTACCCAATTAAACAATGAACATAATTTCCATTTTTCCATTTCCGATATTTTTCTTGTGTACTCGCGCACAGTAGTTTTTGGTCTGGTATTACCTATACGACGAGCATCATAAAAAAGGATTAACAACTTTTCTTTTGTTTTGTTTTTCATTTCAACACTATTTCAGTTATACATATATACGTGTACAATAACATTATAGAGAGGTTTTTTTATCAGCGATACAGAACGATGTTGCGAGACTGGCAACACAAATAAGAGCTTAAATAATAAAATTGTGTTTATGATGGAAATGAAAATAAATTACATATTCGAAATGCGGGAAGGAAATCAGCTTTAAAGTTAAATCAGCACAGCATTCACCGTACCGTACCGCACATGGTATTTTTTGAAAAAATAAAATATTTACGATTTGTTTGCCTTTGTGTTATTGGGTCAAGCTTAATAATAACAATTGATCGTGCCATTTCGTCTACCGCACATTCTCAATATAACATACTTAAATTTATTTCATTTTAGCTAATCTTATATAACCGAAACGAATTTCAATATTTATATCCTATGTTAACAACAGATGAATGGATAAATGAATTGGATTTTATTGGGACGAAGAAATTCATAAAACTTGATAAAAATCAAAATATTTATCTGAAATTCAAATATTCAATTGAAAACAAACAAAAAACCAATGGAGGCTTCTTAAAATGATAATACTTATTCGGATTATTTCAGTCGAACATTATATATGTACATCATCTTATGTTGATGATGATGATGGGTAATGATTGTCTGATTTCTATTATCATATGGATTAGAATATATATTTATCTAGTCTATGTAGCTAGTATACATAGTAAAAAATATTGATACATTTATCAGGTTGTTTGCTTCCACAATATCATCTATACATATACATATATACTGTGTTGATTTTAAGATTTCAAATAAATTGGAATTTTTATATACACGAACCAAAATAAACATTAACAAAAATGTGAACGAACGCAAAACGTTTCCAAAGAAATCAATTTTTTTTTATTCGTTCAATTCAAATGTTGAAAATCAATCCGGAAGTTATTGATTCACATCGATTAATCTTTATATGTATGTACGCGATTGGCAGGATTTATGGAATTTTATTGTAGCATATACATTTTTTTATGTATCTATATTTATTGTAAGCCAGTTAAATCTTTCGATTGATTTTTAAATAAATAACAACAGCTTAACATATAGGGTTTAGAGAAATCCGTTTCGATTTTATTTCGTTGTCAGTAATTTCTGAACACATGCGTTTTATATCAAATCACAGGAGTGGAATAGTACAGAAGGTTTAAGTTGGTTCGTTGAATCAGACGAATCAACATTTCCAAACTTTTATTTCGTTTATTTATTTCAATTTTATTACAACAAGAATTATTTTCCGTTAAATCTGACCCATATCTACTCAAATATTTTGCGGCAATAATTGTCCTTTATAAGAAACACTCGAAAAATTGCGGAGACTTCGGTATATGTATTTCAGTGCTGTTACTATGAACCAAATTTGTCTAATCCTAAATACCTGAAAGCCTATATTTTGGAAAATCTGAGTGGTTTTCCATTTGACCAGATCCATATCTATTTAATCATTTTTCGGCTATGATAGCCCCTTATTAGAAATACTCAATAAAGTTCGAACTCTTCGATATATATATTTCAGGTTTGGTATACTATGAACCAAAAATGTCCTGTCCTAAGTACCTAAAAGGCCATATTTCTGAAAATCTGAGTCGTAAACATCAGGTGTAGGTTTAGTTCAACGAAAAACCACTCAGATATTTTTTGCACATTTTGAACAATTAAAATTCCTTTGACACTATATACATATATACATGAACTGCTAAGCGTTCTCGGAGATTTCATCATTTTCCCGCCCATTATATAAACGGTTTATCAAACACGCATTCACGGATGAGATTATTGAGATCCACAGTTTGATGATCTCACGCATTGAGATGGAACCTCCGAATATATAGATACCAACCGGTTAAAACAAAGATAGCTGGTGCATGCCTTATAGCCATAAAGCGATTTTAACGAATAAAAGCTTCCGAATGAAATTGTTTTTTTTTTGAAATTCTGAAATCTGAATTTTTTTTAAGCTTTCAAGATTGTTTTAGTGTAACTGTCATAGCAGTTTCTTTAATGTAGGGAATACTATGGCGAAGGGCTTCTATTTAAACACTTTTAACTTCAAATGGTGGTATCGTAGTGGGCAATAGATGACTGAATCAAACGATCAGTATCAGCGAATATTGGGACCGTCTTAACCCTCTTCGGTTTATAGATTTTCAAATGCACTTCGTACATAGCAGTATGAAAGCATAAGGCATTTCTAGCGATTTAAAGCATTTTTTCATAATTATTCACTATTCACGTTTTCCGTTTATTATATAAAAAAAATCCACTAATAAGGCATAGGATAAGTATTTTAAAAATTCTGGATTATGCATATGTATTTCTAATCTTTAAAGTAGAGTTACGCCAGTGCAAATGTTATCTGAAATATTTAAAAGAATTTTGATTGCACAGGGAATCACAACTATTTTTGTGAATCGTTAGGTATAAATTCGTGAACTATCCGATTAACATTAGAATTCATTAATTGCGGCATACGACATAAAATCATATGTTGCACGAACACAATTTTTATTAACATCATCAGCAAACGTATAATAATACTACCAATTCAAGGGGTTAAATTGAATTCCAGTGTATTAAGAGCAATACTGCTATTAATACTGATCCTTGTGGAACTCCAATATTTTTATATTTTTCATCGCTGAAGACATTATTGATTTACATACACTTTGTTTTAAACTGAATAAACGCTTTTGAGATGTATTCAAATATTTTTAATTTCTCAAATATTTTTGAAACTGCGGTTCAGAGAGTAAATGGGCGATAAACGTGTGTATATGTATCCAGCCGATAACCCTTCTTAAATAACGTTGATGACCGCAAAATTCATTTTCACAAACAGGGAAAAACGCAACAAAATAATGTTGTTACAACAACAACTGTTCAATTTGAAATTAATTGTCCTAGTTTTTGTAAGTAATAATATACGATGAAAATGCCTCCGGGCGTAGACCATCGACGTTCAAAACAGTTCATAGATAATCTATTGGAAAAATTGGAGCGATACGATAGTTTTTCGATAGTGACTTGCAGACAGCAAAGGCCAAGCATATTCACCATCACTTTTCTGATTTAGAAGAGAGTTGGCGTGAAATCATGGATCCTGTAAACTAATAAAGTTAGTACTACAATTGAGGAATCACGCACATTTTTATTACGGCTGCATTTGAAAAACAATTGGAAGAGTTGAAGGACACAAATCGCAAGAATCAAATCGGTGAAAAAAATGGTGAAACCTATATCCTCCAAACCATAACATCAAGCCGTCTCGAATTGAGCTCCCGATATTTAGTGGTGGATACCTGGAGTAAAACGCGTTTATTGTCGCCGTTCATTCTTATAAACATAATGCTAAACTCGTGGAAGACCGGTGAAACAGAATCGTCTATAAACTGGTATCATGATTTGACATGACCTGAATGGAATAAGGCTGCCCCGTCAACTTTCTTTTCTACATTGAACTATTTATGTAACTTTATTTGATCTCATTGAGAGATTCTGTACCATCGAGAATCTCCCTCATTCTGCGAAGGCGCTCGATTAGTACAAAATGTTAAACCGCATGAAAGCAGAGACATTCTATCGTTATGCCGAATTTCCATTTCGATGGATCCGCGAAAACTTGACCGTAAAATCATTTAATTCATTATTGATTGTAGGTCTAGTAGTTCAGAGTGGCCTAGTTTTACTACTGCTTCTCTTTTCGATCATACATAATTAAGCATTTAGCGCCGTCATTGTTGAAATTGTCTGGCAAATTCGATAGCGAGAAGAAGATCAAAGGTTTCATCTCATCTTGTGGTGAAACTCTCCATCTCACATTCCAGTGACGTATGGGACCCCCTCAGCACCTTTCTAGATCACAATAGTATATTGATCACCAGAGAAAGATGTCTACATCACCGACTTATTGAGGACGTGTGCTAATTAACCCGAAATTTTCAAAGATGTGCCACACATCTCTTTTTTGGTAGCCATCATCCTAGAAATTAAATTTTTTCGTTAACTTAAACGACAGGTCAACGATTTTTTGCGCAAATCGCTCGAACTTACGATCTGCTCTGTATATTGCCATCTGTAATTATTTTGCGGAAATTATTCATCCAGTCGCTGTGCCAGTCGAAACTGGATTGGGAACAGTCACTTCCGCAGCATTTAAACACCTACTGGTAAACCTTTCGAGAAAATATAATCGTGCTCAACAAATTTACGATTAACCGTCATGTGCTCAACTCAAACCAACCACTTAGCATGCAAATACATGGATCTGCTGATGCTAACGGGCGTGTATACGGCAAAGTTTTGTATATTCGCAGTGTTAAACAAACAATGTTAAAATAATTTGCCCGAAATCTCGACTAGAATTGTGTCGCAACTACAAAATTTCATCAAGAAAAATTTCAGAAAGCTTAGACGAATCATTGCGTACATGCTGCTGCTTAAATTCAAATTAATCGGAGCGCTGAAAATCGACGAATTGGATCGGGCTGTCAACAACATCATCCGAATTGTGCATAGTCAATGATTTCGTGCTTGGAAAAAGCGAATCTCCTTCATTATCGTTGTTCCTATGGATAAAAACAATATTATTCGAGTTTTTGGTCGATTTCAACATACCACATTACCGTACATCACGAAACATCCGATACTATTATCCAACTTACATCACTTGACAATGTCGATAATCACTTTCTACCATAGGAAGTTGCTGCATGTTGATTATTACTTACATTCTACACGGTCGAGGTAGGTTTTGCGGTACCATTTTTTGATGACTATTTGTGGCAAAGCACCGACAAAAAAGACATCTTTATCAATTCATTTTCTCACCAAGACGATACATACACAAGCATTTATTGAAAGCTTCACACGTTTTGTATAGCCACTCAAGGGCTCTGCAAATCGGTATTATCGGGCTAATGGAACAAATTTTGTTGGTGCTAATTCAGAGTTGCACGAGCTCTGGATTACTTTCATCTCAGCAGTTCGATATCGAAGATCGAAGTATACGGTGGGGACGATAGACTAGTGTACTTAGCCAACGTAAGAACGGCGATAATTTCTCTACTATCATTTCAATAAGTCAGTTTTGTAAGCAACTTGGTGAAAAATAAATTAAACCAGCACAAAACCTATTCATCATCAAATGTATTTTGTAAACATATTATGTATGAAACCACATACCCGCGAGTATCCAAAAAATGTCAAACGACTAGCAAGGAATGTTAAAAATGCATTGATATAATTATTAAGAATTTGCGATATTTTTTATAACATCTGAAATCAAAAAAATTGAAGATTTTGTGACCCGGATATTTTTAACGTAATTTGAAAATACTCCAACAGTCAACAGATTCTCGAAGCTAATGCATATCGGGTTAACAATTTGAAGTAAACTGTAGATATGTCTAAAAATTTACAAAATTCAAACTGAAAATTGAAATTTTCAATGTTTCGGAATCGTTATAGTTTTTTCCACTAAAATGTACATTCAGAGCATTCCAAGAGTGTATCTATGCATAAAAATCACTCACACACAATTCCGTGTATAGAAAACTAATATTTTACACCCTTGTTGTAAAATTTAACGAATGCGCTCTTGACATTATTTAAACTATATATTGTCGTGTACCTTTTACCTACCCTTTACATAAAAGTTCATCACTAAATCTTATTACAAACGTCTAAACGAAGGGTTAACCGATTATGTAAAATAAAAATTTTAATAAACCGATATCAAATTCACACAGAAAATAAAATTATTTATTTAAATTTTTATAATGGCACGAACGAGTCGTTTTCGTGTACATACTGGTATACCGCATGTGTATATATACCTGATATATATACAATCCTGAATTATTGATTTTTTGTTGTTGTACTGTATAGTGATAAATATACCTTCATCGGGAACATGCAACAAGTGGCCGTCATCGCACACACCGCACCATCATATGGCGCATATAACCGAATTATTAAAATCCGTAACAAATATTTTCTTTTTTGTTTTTATTCCGCACACACTGTTTTTCTCGCGTTTACAACACAACATGTATATCTTGTGACATTATGTTGTATGTAATGTATGCATATAATATTCAGTATAACACCAACAATCAAATATTCAATTCAACTCCAAACAACAAATCCCCTTCCGCAACTTCACATATATGTATGTATATTATGTATGTATTGAATTACAAATGATATTGTGCAAAATCTCATACATAGGGCAAAATTACGAATTCGATGCGGGAGAAAATGTCATCAAAAAAAAAAAAAATACAGGAATGCTTGCGGCATTAGGTTATACGACTTAACACAATATTGGGTTGGGTTGGGGCGGGCGCCCCGAAGTATAAACTTATAGCGACATGTAAACCTGGGAAGAAGAATTCAAATTTTTTAGATTTTCCATGCTAAGTTCTCTGATTTATGCTATATACAGTCTTGTTTCTTCATGTTACACTTTACTTTTTCTTATGTGTTGTGTTCGGTGTGTCTCTCGAGTAAAATGGTAAAAAAAAAAAAATATTTATTCAGATTTTCTTTTTTCATCCAATTTTCAAACTTTATTTTTTGTGTCGACTTTGGATTAAGAATACATATAAAATGACTTAAGTTTATTTGTATTGAATTTTTCTTTTTTTACCAACCTAACAACAACAACAATTAATAGACAAAGCTCAATTTTTAACTTTCACATATATACGACAGAAAAAAACCAGAAGCACATACGAGCTTATATACATTATTGCCAGATGGTATATATGTAATCTCTGTAAATATTCGACGAGTATATAGGATAGTGATGTAGTCATGATGATGAACATTTTCTTAAGAATATTAAAAAGGAATATAAAGAAAAATGAAAGGACATAAATATTTGTTTGTCTTGAAAATTTATCCACTTCCCGATTTCGTATTTTTTTTTTTTTTTTTTTTTGTGTTCCGGCAAAATAAAATAGAAGAAAAGTTTATACGATTATTTTCGCCATTTGGCATATTTATGGACATTTTTATATATTTTTTTCGTTTGGTTTGTTTATTTGCTTTATACATATATAAAAATAGAATAGTTAGAATAAATTTCTATAATAAAATTGACAATATATTTTATTTCAAAATATTATCTGTGCCTTCTTATATTCCATTCGAAAGAAATGGCATGAAATGAATTTTTCCCGGGTAAAATTAAAGATGACAAATCAACATTTTGTTTGGTTACGCAGCACGTATTTAATTGAAATATTACAAATATTAAAGTGAGTGACACGCATCTGATTATTTTAGAGAAAAGATATTTTTTGAAGATTGCAAACTTTTCACAAATACCGAACAAAATTTATACAATCTATATTCCATTGATGTTCCATCTTTAGATATTATGTATAAATGTGTATATACGAGTACCTCAAGAAACGAATAACCAAAAAAATATAGTATCCAGATAAAATGTATTATATACCTTTCCCAAAACAACATACATCTACTCAAATGTTTATCTTTTATGATAATATGAATATATATCTATGTGTATGTGTATATAACAGAGTAAAAAGCACATAAATATATTGTGCTTTGCAAAAGAATTAACATGAATCTGTTATCTTTCCTTGTTTTCCATTTCTTTTGAACAATACAAGAAATAAAATAAAATTATCAAAAGTTTTCAAAAACAGAAAATTTAATTAAAATACAACAACAAGCTAATGTTAAAACATAACAACATCTTAATTTAAATAAATAAATAAATAAGGAAAAACATATCTAATATTCATCATTTATTTACAGCATAACTATAAAGCATTCAGTTTCCCTCTATGGATTCCGGCTATTTTTAATTATATTTGGATCGTCTATTTGTATATAAGGTCTAGGTTAGCATAACCTAGCGTATTCGAGGGTTTGTCCATTAAGAACCTACCCTTATATTTATGCCTTCTGTGTGCTAAAGCCGGACCTGAGCCTAGGAAGTGAACTAAAGTTTCTTCCACCTCGTCCATACAGATTCTGCAAAAATAATATGCCTCTAGACCTAGCCTCCTCGCATGTTCCCCAAACAGATAGTGTCCTGTGAGTATTCCCACTATCGTTTTTAATTCATGCCTACGTATAGGTAGATTAGTGAACGATAGATATTTGAACGTTTCAGCTTTGGCCAGACTTGTCTTACAACACTACATGTAAGAGTGTTAGTCCACCTTTCGTTCGCTTAGGCTACTGCCTTTTTTTTAAGCGCTGTCTTGAGCGCCGTAATAGGCCTCCACAAATTAGCCCTTTCGGGTAGCAGTTGGAGAGTTGTACCATGCCTAGCTAGCCCGTCCGCCTTCCAGTCCGAGTGGCCGGGAATCCAGACTCTCCGAATGTTGAAATCCTCACTCCTCTCATTTAGAGACAAGTGACCACCACTCTTGTTGTTAGAGAAACTGATCAATCGAGGATACCACAATATGTTTCAACCAGGTGGAGACCTCCTCAATCGCTATCAAATCTGCTTGATACACGCTGCAGTAATCATGGAGACGAACTGAAATATCTACTTTCAACTTATCACCGTGATGCTTCTGTTTCCGATAGCGACCCGCTCCTCCAAGATCCATTTGAAGGACACGTGGTTCGAAACCCTTTCTCGAAGCCTAATGTTGATGTAACGAATTAAGGGTTAGTGATCTAATTGTCGTCGAGTGTCCTGTCTGGAGACATTTCCCCTGAGATAGTATAAATCCTCGGATGGCCGAATTCGCCGCCATCTGCTTATCATTAATACCGACAGGGAGAAGGTGAAACAAAACCTTTAAGGCGCGTGTTGCTGTTGTCCTCAGCGTCCGCTTATAAGCATACAGGCCGTTCTTTGCACCTTCTTTTGAAGAGCTGGGCACCACACGCACATTTCAAACATAAGCGAAGGTCTTACTATGACAGTGAATAGTCAGTCTACCAGCTCCGGTTTCAGGCCGATGGCGTTTCTGAATGAGTGTACATAGCTCTATTAGCCTTGTTTACTCTTCCCAAGATGTTAGGCTTCCTACTAAGTTTACTGTCCCAGATTACGCCCAGAACTCTTGCCTTATCAAGTTGGTCTACTACTCGGTAGCCAGTCCACATCTGATGGCTCACCACGTAATGATTAGGTGGGCATTTTGAATTATTTACTTAACTGTGTTTAAATATTTTCCAGAGCCCGCTTTCGCTACCTCATCTGCATAAGTAATCACTCGAAACCCTTCTCTCTCCAGTTCCAACAGGAACCCCTTAATTTGTGGGTTCCAGAGAAGTGGGTAAGGACACCTCCCTGCAGTGTTTCCTTAGCCACCCGCCTCCTAATGGAGGATTCCCCCAGCTCCGATATAACCATCCTGCTCAGCAGCATATGATTGATTTACCCAGTTACAGAGTAGTCCACCCCAAGGAGTGATAATCTCTCCAGAATTGCTTGCGTCTTTACATTGTAAAGTCCCCCTCAATATTAAAAAATGGATGTGTTTCTCGATGAGTACTAGTCTCGGTCGAGTCGTTAAAGCTTCCTGAAAAGTGGGTTGAGATGAGAAGCTTCAAAAACTCCTAACTACAAGCAGTCCAAGATCCGTCCGGTTTAATTAGATAACTGGGACTGGTTGGATTAGTAGACAGTATGTTTCTAAAGAGAAACTTCCCCCATTTTATCACAGAAGAGTTTAGCCACGAGCTCCTTTGTGGCTTCCTTACTTCTTTTGTGTTTAATTTTAAGTCCTCCTTATAGGAGTTCCAATCCTGAACCTCTCTCGTACTTTTGGCTCTATTAAAGACTTTCCTTCAAGCTTTTCGGTATGTCCTCAGTTCCTTGGACCACCTTGTTGGTTTTTGCTTGCCACTGGGCTTAACTATTGGGCTAGCAGCAGGGATGGGCATTTACAACGTATACAACGTAGTTATCGTATATAACGTAGACTATTCGTAATAGTTAGTATGGCGTTACGTGAGCCAGATATTTTGCTGACAATGCAGTGGAGCCACCAAATATTAGCCTTAATTTAGTACAGTGCTCTGTATTGCCTCTAAATGTGGACTGTATTAAAACCAATGGCGTTTAGCATTTATCAAAGACGTGCAAACTGAATTATCGAAGACACGTCATATTCAGCACGCATAGTTCTAAAATTTAACATACATATTTGGTGTAACCCAACTGCACTGTCAGCAAAATGTCTTGCTCAAGTAACGCCAAACCCGATTTCTTTAGGTTTAATGCGATACGGATGGCGCCAGTTTTATAATCCTTTTCGATAGAAATTTAGAATCACATTTGAATGTTTACAAAATTAGATTTTGTTTTTTAAAATTCTGACATTAATGTCAACTATAGGGAAGATAAAATTAAGAGTAAACCAGTCAAATTAATACACTTGAATTTTGTCTGAAATGTGTCTAAAAAAATGAGGATTTTTTTAGGACAATTATTACAAAGCTTGCCCTTAATCCTAAAAATGGATACATGAGCAAGTAAGAAGTTTATTTGGACAAACCCATAAATCTTATAATTTAACCGATTATGTGAATTTGCTACTACTCGTGTATGTGAACTAAATAAATTTCCAAAATTTCTTAGGAAATCCCTTTAGGAAACTAACAGCATAATGCCGAATATTTCAATATGTCATTATGGGTCTAAGCTAACCAAAAAATATTTCAATTTTGAAAAACACAAAATTGGGCGGTTTAGGACACATGTATAGGACATATATGATCATGTATTTCGATTGAATGACTTGTCCGAATGGTTGCCGTTGATAAAAAATATTGCCAAGTAATCTACATAATATTCTACGTGTCGACAATCGCGTAAATTACATGGCGTAAACTACCCAGCCCATTAGCTGGCTAGCAGCATTAAAGGACTGGTTGCTGGAACTAGTGATAGTGTCCATCATGCAGTTCAGTTCCTCCGCTGTCGCTGGCGGCGCAGGGCCCCCAGGCGGTAATAAATCTTTTAGCATTTCCCTATACATATCTGTTCTTTAGGGATTCCTAAAGGCTTTTCGGATAGCAGCGTAAACGTTTAGGCTAAATATTACATATCCATGGTCAGAGAAGGAATATTCTCCCGCCACTCTCCATTCTCTGACCATATAGGATAATTTTTATCTGAGGCGAAAGTTACAACTAGAACCTCCTATCGGTTGTTAGTAATAAATGTGGGTTCTTGGCCAATATTACAAACTTAAAGATTAGTATTTAATAAGTACTCAAAAATAACTCATTCCTTTCGTTGATGTCTGTGCTACCCCAGATTGTGTGATGCGCATTAGTATCACATCCAAGAATCACACCAATTTTCCTTTTCAGCTTCCTAAAGTAGGTCGTCCAAGTTAATTCACGGTTCACATAGGCTGAGAAAAGCCAGATTTGGTTGCTGTCTACCTCTATAGGCTGGCAGCAGTTATGTGACATATAGAAACATATTTAAATTATTTTTGCCAAGAATGCATGATCTAAATTTTCCCAGAATCGCTTGAGTATCACATCTTGTTACTGTTTATTCAAGGTACTTGAAGCAGAACCATGTCCTCTCCTATTCCAGTCAATCTGAGGAGTAAAGCGGCCGATGCCACCTTTATATGGTGCAGGTTGATTTCAATGATAATTAGCATATTATATCATGTTGAAACTACGTACCACTTTTCACTCCCCGTTGCCGCAGGCTAATGTTTATTGGTTGCAGTCGATTTGCCGCGGTAGCTCGTATCGCTTCCCCTGGTACTTGAGTTCGAAATGCTGGCAGCCCCCTCCACAAGCGAGACTTCCTCGAAAATCTAAATTGGTTGGATTGCCTCCCCTCTTAGTGCATCTGTCTCTTTTATGGATAGGTTGCCGACTTCTCCAGGCTACGCTGTGTGCGTCTTTATCTCGTCTTATTTAACCACGTCTGAGAGTAATTGACCCGAAATCGAAGTCAATTACTCCATGAGTCACAGCAAGAGGAGCCAGGGACTCCTTGTTGATTACCATAGTGGATAATCTAGAGCCCCCCTTGACGTCTTCCTGCCTTACTATCTTCCAGTTAGCGGTTGGAAGACTTGGATTACTGATCCGAATTATTTTCAGTATCACGTCTGGGCTAGCTGGTTCGGTTGGTAGTCAGACGCGCGCTGTTGTTCTGCTAGGAATCTCTTCCTTGCTTACAACTGACAGCCTCGCGCCTTTCCGAATCACTCCTACCTCCGCTACTGGCTTCTTGTATAGATCCACTGATCTTGATTCAGAGCACGCCGTTAGCATAACGCAGCCTTGATAACGCAGTCCTGGATTCTCTCCTAGAACCTTTAAAAAAACCGATTCAGTGCGTTATATACTAATCTCGATTTTCCAATGTGATGAACCAAACAAGTTATGTTTACGCACCTTGCGAGAAGGATCTTTATCCGCCTGTAGTTTCCTCATCCTATGACCGCCGTCTTTTCGACACATTGTTCCTCTCCAGTTTTCTTAGCCAATGCCATGGATTCTCCCTGCTCAGCTGTTAGTTGCCTCTCAGGGTTTGTTGCCCCCCTCTGGTATTGTGTAGGGAGCCCCACGTTTACGGTCCTAGTTATTCCTCGATGTTTCCCACCTTTGGAGAGCGCAAGTTTCGGTTTTTTTTTTAAATTACTTGACATTGTCGTCCCACGAGTAACGGAGAAATATTGATCCACCTGCGCAAAGAGCGACATGCGCAGGTACGGTTACTTACAACTGGAGGTCGCCAGGTATCCAGAGAGCCCCGTTTGCGACTGGACTTTGTTTAATGGGTCCCAGCCTGATAGTTTGTTGGCACTGGTCGCGTATCAACTTAAACTGGCTCATATTAGCCGTCATTAAGCGTAACCGGCCCCACTCCTAGGTCACTTTTGCCCACCCGTTGATAACGAACGTGAACCTGGAGACAACGACATTTGTGAGGCTATATTTATATAATAGAGTAAAGAATTGTATCAAGCCGGGCAGACATCAAAATGTGAGATTGTGAGATTTGTGTATTTAGAATTTGTACGAGAGACGGCTTCTTACATTTGAGAGAAATGCGAAATAGATTTCACATACCGAGCTCTGTACAATAACGAGATCACAGATCTGATGAAGATCCCCGATATTGTGCTTGAAATAAGATCTCAGCGAGTATATGCTGGCTCGGTCACGTTCTGCGTGCTGATCCGAAACGAATTGTGCAGCGATCTCTGAAAGTAGAGCCACCATATGGTTATAGGCGCAGAGGTCGTTGCAGGCGACGATGGCTCCACGGTGTAGAAAATAACTTGGCTTCTTCAGGCTGTCTTCGATAGTATTCAGTTAAGACGTATATAGGAAGAAATGAAAAAATGATTCTAATTAAATCAAGAATCACATACCACACTATATAGATGGTTTGGTGTGGTTTATGGGCACTGTGAAATCATCCGCAGCCATGATTATGGACTATTTGCTGCCTGAAATTGAAGCGCGTGATTACGACGCCACTTAGTTCCAAAAAGACGGTCTTACTTGCCATACAGCTCGTGAAACAATGCTCTTATTGAGAAATAAAGTATGCAAGCAGTTCATTTCACGCTTCGAACCGATGAATTATCTATCTAGATCGTGTGATACCACACATCAAGACTGTTTTCTTTGGGGCTACGTAAAGCTCAAAGTCTATATACTCGTATGTGGATAAACCAGCTATACTTGAGGCAATAGAGCCCAATATTGGAAGCGTCATCAAAATTGGGCACAAATATTTTTCGATATAGGTGAGAAAACTGTGGACTCAGCTGCTTTAAGATCACATCGATTTGATTAATCTCGTACAAATTTGTTGCTTCTTTAGAGTCGTGTGAAGTAGCTTAATAGGCAAAACTTTACTGCTGAATAGAGTTAACGAATTAGCGGCAAAATACGTCATTGTGGAAAATGTGATAAAAACCTCCACAACTGCAAATTGTTGACCAAATCATAAATTTTTTTGTAAATGTATCTAACTTAAAGTGCAAAACCACTTAGCAGGAGATAAGTAAGATACGATCTAATATAATTGTTTCATAATAAATAATCTAATATAATTGTTTCACGTACGTTTCATCAGTCTGGTTCATATTTTACCGCACAAGACTTGGTTATCTGAATGACTTGGCCTTTTAATAACACGGTAGCTCTTAAAGCCTTCCTGAACTCGAATTTGTTTTACTATGAAGCGGGGTGTGCTAAATTTTATGGCACGGTCATTATCCTCCGATTTGTGTGTGAGCTGTTCTTTCCACGGTATAAAGAGGGTCCCACTCTGTATAACGCTATATATCGTTGTTTTAGGTCAATTTAATGATTTTGTAATGGATAAACAGGACGCTGAAGGAGGTTCATGGTGTTTGAGCACAATTAGTTTTCAATTATTTATTTCTATCTTTAATAACATTTTACAGGGGTCGCTGCAGGCGACGATGGGTCCACAGTGGAGAGAATGAGTGGGCTTCTTCAGATTGTCTAAGACAGTATGAAACTATTGTAGCCAAATTGTTGATACAGTAAGAGGCCACACTCAAAGAAAAAACTAGGTTAGAATGATAAAATTACAGGTAAATTTAACAAAAATTTGAACAATATACAGCTCACAAAAATTTTTGTAAAATCTACAAATAAACAAAAAAAATTGTATTTATTACAAAAATTGATGAATGAATATGGAAAATATGTTTGTCAAAGTAATGAAAGAAATTAGTTAACTTAATAAAAGATTTTGTACAATTACGAAAACGCAGGGTAATTAATACAAAAAGAATTGTTAATCCAAAAAATCCATTGTTTAAATATATAAAACCTTTCTAAATTCAACAAATCCGTTCCTTTAATTTAATAGAATATTTTTAAAAATAAAACAATAATTATAAAATTCACAAATAATTTTAATTATTTTAACAAAAAATTTGTTACACTTTAAAGCAAATTTTGTAAAATTGAAAGCGATTTTTGTAAAATTTGAAAGCGATTTTTGTAAAATTGAAAGCGATTTTTGTAAATTTGAAAGCGATTTTTGTAAAATTGAAAGCGATTTTTGTATACACATATATATATATTTATATATATATACATACATATATATATTTATATATATATATATATATATATATATATATATATATATATATATATATATATATATATATATATATATATATATATATATATATATATATATATATATATATATATTTATATATATATAAAGAATGATTAAAAAACAAAGAATGTCAATTTTAAACATTTATTTTATAAAATAAACTTATATTTCAATAAATAATAATATAATAAAAGGAACATAAAAATTATTTTAATAGAACATTCATTATTTTATATAAAATACAATATATGTACAAAAACTAAAAACTAAAAGTAAAATAATATAATATATGTATTAAATACAAAAATTCAAAATATATTGAAAAAAATAAAATAAGAAATATATAATTAAGTTGTTATTTAAAATTAAATAAAAAAATTAAAATTAAAAATTATATTTATATGCCTTATTTTTCCAGTCTTTCAATTAGAAATTTGACGGCTGTGTTATGCACGTCGTGTTTGGTTTTAATTTTATAGAAATAGTGTTGAATAAACATCCAAACATGTATGGATTCTAGAGGATATTTAAGATTAAATAAATTGAAACAGCAAAATAAAACGTCGATTGCCCGTAGTACAGAAAACATTTTAAATTTAATGCCGTCGAAGTACACCATTATTTGTGTTGGGTTGCAGATAGTACCAGTTATTAAAATAAATGGTTGTATTGATTTGTTACGGCTAAGCTGGAACTGCAGCTTCTCTTCTAATTCCGAGGCAGTTGCCCCAATTAAAATAAAACTTTTCTGTGCATCCTGCACGCTGAATCTAATGTGAACTTTTTTATTGTTCTCCTGACGAACTTCTCTGGAGGTTGGCTGTAAGACATGATGTATTAAATAAAATAATATGGCTGCTTGTCCGTCTGTAAATAATAAGAAAATTTGAAAATATAATTACATACATAATACATTAACTAAATAATAAAAAATTGCTTTAATTTGCCTAAATAATTTTAATTTTAAATTTGAATGATGAAATATTTACACTTACTTTCATTGTAATTATCGGCTAGCTTTAAGCACCGCGAGTAAATTTAAGTCTGCTGATCCCTTCACCTTCTCCTCCAATAATGGAATAATTTTTATTAAAAACTCCGGAAATGTATTTTGAATAGCTGGTATACAATGTATTCGGTGATAATCCATTTCAATCTATAAATATTATTTTTGATATTTTTATTAGTTATAGCTATATCCCGAAAACACATTTAATTTATTTTATTTATTTGCAATAAATTTTTTTTATTTAATAAACTTACGTACCAATTTATAACCTAGGGGTTTTTTATATTATGGCCATTTTGCTACAATTTCCGCGGTTGAATCTGCATTTTTTATTGCCTGAATCCTCAAACCATAAGTGTTGCCCCAACGGTTTTCTGTTTCTGCCCAAGTGCAATTATCTCTTCTTAGAGCATTGATACTCTCCTGACAGTTGTTGTCCTCGTGATTTTCTGGGAAATAGAAAATTAGAAATATTTGATTATAATAAATTATTTGATGGTGTTTGATTATAATAAATAAAGAAATAATAAATTAATAATATTTAATAAATTTATTGATTATTTAATTTTTTTGTAAATGCACACATATACCTGTGGTTGTTGTATTATTATGCAATTCTGCTTCCTCGACGACTGGAACTGGCTTCCTGGGTAATACTCCAACATTCCGTAATTTTCTTATTTTATTAAAATATTTTGCATATATTTTGCCCATTGGGGCTTTCCCACGTTCTTTGAAGAAGTATATCACCTGCATAGAATAAAATCCTTTTAGAATAAAATTTTATTTTTAAATAATATTTTTTTTATTTTTTACCTTACATTCCGTTTTGAATTCTAAAACGATTTTATCTGCTATTATTTCCGCCAATCCCACCGACATTTTAATGTTATTTTTTATCATAAAATTTATTATTATGTCAATCAACATTGACCGATGGCCCTCATTAAGGCTAGTATTTGTTGTATAATATTTTATAATATATTGCCCGTCTATCGATTCTTTTAAAATATTTAATATATTTATAGTATCTGGATCTCGTGATGTGTCAATTGGCGTTAAATTGCTTATGCTGCTTAATTCGGAGCTTACTGTCGAAGGCGTTGAACTTATGGTGGCAATCCATTCTTTAAACTTTGACGCAAATTTGACTTGGGTTCCAAATCCAAAATGATTCATAAATTGATGTTTATAATCACCATCCAGTGCCCTTAGTGATGTAATGTCCATATCTAGTTCTAAAAACAAAATCCAATCGCCGAAAATGCGTCAAAATTAACTGTTGTGTAAAAATAATCTACGTATTTCCTTACCAATGCATTTCGGAAACATTGATTCCAAACCCCAAGAGTTTAGTAATTTTTGAAATTCCGTTTGCCCATCGCTTAAAGGTGAGGATGTTGAAGCTTCTTGTATTGTATAATATTGTTGATCATTTTGTTGCGGATAAATAGAGACTGGAGTCTCTTCTGGGAGTAACTTTTGAATTGAAGTATCTGACTGTTGTTGAAATGTGATATCAGTACTATCCTCATAAATACATTATAAATACATTATTCTCACATTAAATTTTTGCCAGATGCTTATTTGATGCTTTAATTTTATTTGGGTCCCAATGGGTAATTCGAATTTCTTAAAAAATAAATCCCAATCCTCTGATTCCAAGTAAAGTAAAGTCTCAAAGTCGATGTCAGACTCTAAAAATAAATACCGATTTAAAAATTATAAAAACAAGCCCAAACAAAAAAAAATGTGCATTAATTAATTAAAAATGTAATTACATATTAACTTATATTTAACTTATAAATAATTAACATATATTGAATTAAGGCCGTGACTCGTGAGTGAAATAGTTAAAAAAATTGCTAAAAATTAAATTTTTAACGGAAAATTCAAATTTTTTGATTAATTTATGAATTCCTTGATGAACAAACAAAAATTAAATTAGTTTTTCCTTCATTTTAAAATTTTAATTTTTATTAATTTTTTTAACTACATATTTCACTCACGACCTAAGTAAAACTATTAATAAAACTAGTATAAATATTTACCTTTTAGTGCTTTAACATCAACATCGTATTTTTTTAAAATTTGTTTATTTATTCCAATTTTTATTAAAAATTTCTCCATAATAATAATAATAAACCATTTTATTAACTTTATACTTTACTTAACTAAACCACTTATATACTTTTTCTCCACGTTGCACGTTTACTTTTTATTTTTTTTACTGTTCACTTTAATTATAAAACTTTTGTCACTTAACTAATAGCTATGCTGTTTATTCAATCACTGATAAATTAGAACTAACTCGTATTTAAGGATCCAAAAACATTATTTTTATAGTTTAATAAAAATAATTTTAAAATTAACAAAACAAACTCTATATTTCACAAAAAATTTGTAAATAATTACAGAAGTTTTGTAATTATTACAAATCTTGATTAATTACACAAATAAAATTGTCTAATTTATAAAAACATTTGTTGAAATAAAAATCACCAATGTAAAATGCATTTAATTTTTATAAATTTTACAAAACGATTTCGCAATAAAAATGATAATTTTTTTTATAATTTGTACAAAAATACTGAAATATTTATAATAATTTAATCATATTTATTAAAAAATGACGTCACATTTCAAACACCCGGCCGTTAAGACACGAACGGCTATATCTTCGCCGTATATTACCTGAATAATAAAACTTAATCATATTAATGTAAGTTCAAAAGATAGACATATAAATTACAACATTACTTAACGTTTATTAATAGGATTAGATTCAATTAGCTAAGCACATTGTTATTTGTTCTACATGATTTGTTTTTCAATTGACCATTTTACTTGGAATACAATTAGCAAAATATTCAAATTTAAATGAAATAATATGTACATATGTATATAATATAGATAATCGTACAGTTTAATAGGGTTTTAGACGTTATCTATACCTTGGGATTAGAAGTATTAAATCTATGTCACCGTTTCCTGTTTGAATTTGTTTAAAAAACCAATATACATAATGCAAGATAACAAAAATTTTTAGAAATCTAAAATTTATTATCGTAATCCAAAATTGTGTAAAACCTCCTTATAACATTAGGCAAGTTAATTGACTTCATGTAACAAGAATTCCAAATATAAAAGTTTAAGGGTCCTCTACTTTGGCTGATTGAGGCTTTATAACAATTAAATTAATGTTATCTAAAAAAACGAAGTTGTACATTTAAAATAAAATTTGTATTGATAACAAAAAAATTTGTAAAAATTACAGATGTTTTGTAATTATTAAAAATCTTGATTAATTACACAAATAAAATTGTCTAATTTATAAAAACATTTGTTCAAATAAAAATCGCCAATGTAAAATGCATTTAATTTTTATAAATTTTGCAAAACAATTTCGAAATAAATATGATAATTTTTTTTATAATTTGTACAAAAAACTGAAATATTTACAATAATTTAATCATATTCAATAAAATGTTTTGTCTGAAAAACAAAATTTATTGTAACCAAAATAATTCTTCACAGAAATTTTATATTATTTACAAAATTTCTTGATTTTCCATTTTAAACTTAATAAAAAATTTTGTATAGTGTTTTTTTTTCCGCTCATTTTCATAAGTAATAATTATAAAATTTTTGTTTAGATTATTTCTAATTGTGTGAAGATAATAAAATATTTAACTAAATTAAATAAAACCCAGCTAAAATTAACAAAATAATTATAAATTTAACAAAGTTAATGTATATTTAACAGAAATGTTTTTTTGTTTATTATTAATTGAAAAAAATATATATATTTTACAATCAATAAAAATAATCTGTACAATATACAAAACTTTATCATATTATTAATTTTTTAACTAATTTTTAAAATGTTTTTGTGAAAATTATCAATTTAATTTTAATTTTATAAATACATTTTGTAGGGTATTTTACAAAACGATTTTGTAAATTTTACCGCTAAAATTTCTTTGAGTGCAGTAATGGCCTTCAAAACCTGTTATCATTATTACTATTACAACTGATTTTAACGACGCATTGCATAGTTATGTTATGTGATTCTCGATTTAATTTGAGCTATTCTTTAGCCTAAAAATTAGTTTGCTAATTTAATAACAAATTCAGCACATTTTTAAAATTTAGCATATGTCACAGATAAAACTAATTTTGTGAACATTCAGATTACAATGGAATTCTAAATGTCTAGAGATAAATTATGGAAACATAATAATCTAAAGCTTTTCCAATCTAACTTAATTTACTTAGGGGAAAGTATAATACTATCTAACTATAGAAGAGAATAAAGTATGTAAGTTCAGCTACCTAAATAAGAATAAAAAACATCTGATATGATCGCTCTTTTTGAAGAGACTGTCACCAGTAAAGCATTGCACCTAAAGAAATTTGGTCACCTTATTTTAGAACTAATTGACAAAACCACTCTTGCGATTGACTACATTATAGACGTTGTCTACGTTGTTGACGTTGTCTACGGGTTGTCGACACGTCAACGTAGAAAATAATAGATGACCCGTATATGCTCATTCCAGATAGTAACATCTGAATCCTCCTTATCTCATCTTACGATATTTTCTGATTATTGTTCAAATTGATTTTGGGTTCACCTGACTTTCTAGAATTAATTAAACGAAATATGCGCACGACATATATGAGCATTAATAAACTGGTATGATTAGAGGTCTGTTGTTCCGGGGAAATGGTATAATCTATACCATAAATTGTAGTACACGTATTATAGGTGCAGATTAAATTCTGTATCTCGGTAAAAATTTTGGCAAACCAGTTGCTAAAACACTTAAACCTATTTGTAGTATAGTAAATAATTCAACCGAAGGTACAATAACATTCATGCTAACTATAACTTAACTATTATTTTGTATTTTTATATATTTACAGAAATAAAATTACATCCTGGTGGAATACCATCCGATGATGATCAATTGAATATTATTGGAGGTAAGGATCAATTTAATTTATGTCCTACATATACATATTCATATACATATATACCGGTAATATTTACTCTCCGTATCGCGTTTTTTTTATTATACTAATATATTTTATATATTATATCATGATAACGTTTACAGCAAACCGAAAAATGATAAAAAAAAATATTCCTTATCAAAAACGAATAAATATTTGGTGATGTAGATTACGTCAATTTTAATAAATTTTGATGTGGGTGGCTTAATAAATAATATTTTATACCTTCTCGCGCCTACTATAATCGTTATGTAGAGTATTTTTGAATGTTTGCCATTTGACAGTATAAGAATAAAATTTTATTTTGTCGAAAATTTCTGATGAAATATCTAACACGCAAGGTGTGAGCAAAATGAATATATATAAGTATACATGTAAAATCACTCACACATATTTTTAAACCTCTTAAGATTTTAATCTAGCGGTAATCTATATACATACTTATATACATATATGTAAATTAAACCCCAAGCTGTTTCATTATATATGTACATTATATATATACGTATAGTAACCGATTAAGCCTTTTTATGAATTTTAATGTTATAACAATCGACCTTAATCGAAAAATCCATTATAGTAATTAAAAGCTACATATGTACCCACCCCACTCTAAAAACATTTAAATATCTCAATCTTTTTAAATAAGACGTTACCTTCATAAGTATATATGTACATATGTATATGTAAACAAACATATATATAAAAGTTAGCGAACAACCACTCACATTTTCGCCCAAATTTTCACATCTCTTCGTATAGCAAATAAACAAACAAACGTATACATATGCGAATGAATATTATGTATGTACATATGTACATATATATATTATACACACATTTACAGGGAAAACAGTTTTTCCTAAATTGATTTGATAAAACAGATAAAAATATGGAAAATAAAAAAGTGATAAAATTTTATTGCTCTCTTAAAGTGAATCAAACAAAATAAACAAAAAATTCAATTTATAGATGTTTTTCCAAAGAAAAACAAAAATTTTCCAAGCGAACAACAAATATAATTTAATTCCATATTTCGCCTCCATCCCGCGATAAGAAGAAGACGTATACAGTGCTTTTTGCTCCTCAGAATGGTTCGAATTGGAATATTTTATACAATACGTTTTGATGATGAACAGTAATTATGGGCGCACAGGAACACAAACTGTGTATACATGAAAAAAAAATTCGGAGGCTAAAAGGAATTAACAAATCCTTTTTTTATGTGAAGGTTTTGATTTTTACGATTTAAAATGGATTTTTTTGTCTGATAAAAATACAAATAAAAAAAAAATGTTCCGAATGATACACGAAAGGATTAATTCAACTTGTTGGATGGGATTTGGGTTTATTATTTTTTTTTTTTGGGTTATTTTTTGTTTTGGGATTTGATTTTGGCAATATCATTCTACTCTACATACATATATAACTGTATATATGTACAGGCAGACGGTTTTTGACGGTATATAGGTTTTCCAATGTAGCATACCAAACTTCAGATACAATTAGATTAATGATTTGGATCATGATAGCAAATATATTATATGGTTGGTTCAAATAATGAAATTATAATCAATCAATTTGATTGAAAAATTGACAAATTCGCGATATCATGATGTTTAAGTGAAATGGGAGTTGTTTATTTTTTTTTTATTGGAAGCTTAAATTGTGCGATTGCGGATAATTGGATTTGTCAAGTGACATTTGATTATCTACACAATTTCATCAATGACATAGCGGTGTAAATATAAAAACACTTCGATAAATGTGCGGTAAATTAAATCGAAACATTTTTATTGGCCAAATTTAACTTGGTGCGATTCTGTGCCCTGGGTTAAATCTACAACAATTATCATATCCGAATTCATGTTCTTTATTCGTACCATTTTGAAATCGCCGCATTTTTACTCTTGTATATTCATTTATCTAACTACATATTGAATTCAAACTTAAAAATTCAACTATCACAAATATTCGGGCCCAAACTACGTTTCGAACTCCAAATTATATTTTATTCTGTATTGTTAACTATACTGTACTGAGAAAAACGTGTATACCGCCAAGTCTCAAATTACCCAACCTTACATAACCGGTGTGATTTTTTTTAACTTTAACAGTATTTTCTGCTACACAAATTAACAAAAAAAAATTTACTACAAAGAAAATAATAAAATAGTGACAATAATTGGAATGGCGTAAGCTGCAGCACCCATAATAACATCTTACCCATAATTGATCAAAATTTATTACACCAGGTTCCAATTTTATTACACTTCGCGAGAAAAGCGTGGGTGGTGTTACTTCAAATTGACCCTGCACGGCCATTTTGTAACTTTTGATGCAATTGTGATATCGAGATAAATCTTGGGCCAAAATTTATAACAAATTAATTATCAGACGTCGAAAAATAAAATTTAATTACTGAAATTCAAAGTAAAAACTAAGTTGATTTGTACCAAAAAAAAATTAACTTACAACGCTTGACAAGGTGTATGTTTGCCGTATAGTGTAAACAATGGCCATTTCTATCCAAAATATGGCGGGGGTCTGGTGTAATAAATTATTCTAGGTGATAAAATCGACTTTTTTTTTATTTATCTTGGAATTAGTAGGTTTCTATTAAACTAGGTTGATTTTTACCCAAAATAATTAAATTACACCGTTTCAAAGGCTGTATGTTTGCCGTATAGTGTAAACAGTGGCCAGTTGTATCAGAAGTATGGTTGCGGTCTGGTGTACTAAATTGTTACAAGTGGTAAAGTCGACTTTTTTGTCAGTTTCCTTCGAATTTCAGTAGGTTTCTATTAAACTAAGTTAATTTTTACACAAAATAACTAAATTGTACCATTTGACAAGGTCCTTGTTTACCATACAGTGTAAACCAGTACTATCATAAATATGGTGGCGGTCTGGTGTAATAAATTATTACAGGTGATAAAATCGACTTTTTGGTATTTTTCATTGGCTTGAAATGGAGTTTACCGAAAATAATTAAATTACATTACATTATAAGAAATAGTTTTACCATATAGTGTAAATAATGGCCAGTTCTATCCAAAACATGGTGGTGGTGTGGCGTAATAAATTACTACAGTAGATAAAATCGACTTTTTGGTATTTTTGTTGACTTGAAATGGATTTTACCGAAAACGAATAAAACTTAACCACTTTATAAAGGATACATTTACCGTATAGTGTAAACAATGGCCAGTACTATCCAAAATATGGTGGCGGTCTGGTGTAATAAATTATTACAGGTGATAAAATCGACTTTTTTGTTATTTATCTTTAAATTTCAGTAGGTTTCTATTAAAGTAGGTTTTATTGCCGAATTACAGTCTTATACATTCTTGGTTTGGCGTGCTCTGCTGCGTTTCGACTGAGATGCATTGGGGCATGGAATACCTTCGGGACTTGTATAGGGCATAGACAGATTCTTAATAAGTTTAAGTCACATATTCCGGAGGTTGAAATGGTGAATGACAGGCTTTTGCCCGAATTTAACTTCACCAATTCATTCTACGTTGTTTTCCCTTCGAGAAAACTGTGGCTCTCTCAGGATTTCTATAGACAGTTGAAAGTCTGAGTCGATAGTTTTTTTCGCGGATGGCTCTCGATCAGAAATCATGCAGGGTTTAGTTTCTTTTGTCCAAAGCATGGGCTCAGATTCTCGGGTAGTCTGGGCAAACACTGCACGGTTTTTCAAGCTGAATTAATTGCACTTACCCATAGTGCAATTGAGGCGTACAAGTTTATTAATTTGGGCAAGGATATTATTATCTGCACGGATAGTAAAGCCCTGTTCAATACCCTTAAAAACAATTTGACTACATCCAAAGTGGTATTATTCTCCTTTGCTAAAGCTGGATCGCCCAGTAAATTCTGTGGTCCCGAGCCAGCAATTCCTCTTTCTTTCAACGGTCACTAAATATGTGTTATCCTTAAAAAAGAGCCAACTCAAAATTCTGGTTGCTCTTATTACGGGCCATGGACAATTCAAGGTTCATCTCCAACGCATGGGACTAGCTCAAGATGATCTTTGTCACGATTGTCTGGAGGAAGTGGACGACTGCCTACACTACCTATGCAGCTGTCCGGCCTTTGTCGAGGCTAGATTCCTAGTGTTATAGTACGGATCTTTGAACGTAGATCAGTTATTATCCCTCTCTTGGTGCAAACTTTTACAGTTTGCTAAGGCTGCACTGCGCTTATGTGAGTTAGGATAGATCCTCAAGGTTGCAATGGGGGGTTGATTTTTACACAAAATAATTACCTTTTTCGGCGTCTTATACCAGTGAACTGTAATTAATTTGTAATAAATTCTGGCCCAAGATGTATCGCGATATCACAATTGCATCAAAAGTTACAAAGTGGCGATGTAGGTTCAATTTAAAGTTACACCACTCACGCTTTTCTCGCGAACGGCAAGTGTAATTAAATTGGGAGCTGTAATAATAAATTGTGATAAAATTGTAAAAATTATGGGCTACGTTTCCTTGTGGCGGGCTGATTTGGCTGGTGCACCCCAAGGCACTTCATTAATACTTACTAGAAACATTTTCTTTTTAAATGCAAGTAATTTCCAGTTTCAGGTCTATGAAAAGTATTAATATAGTTTTCAACCATCCATGTTTTTAGGCTCCTTCTTATCCACATTATGCTGGATTCCAATAAGTTGAAGGAGTATGATTTATAACAACATAACGTAGTTTTCCCAACTTCATGAACTTCATATCGTAACGAGTTTTGGCAGCCAAATATTTGTACATTTACGAATTTGAATATTAATTCAATCAAATTTTCTAAGCATTTATAAAATTTGTAGTTTTGTATTGGGTAAAACTAGAAAATTCAGAAATCATTAAATTTTAGGTTTAGGTTTTATTTTGTCTGGCCGGTTTTTCAAATTTACCAATTTAAAAGAAAAAACATTTTTTTTTTCAATTTTCCGTCTTATTTGTGAGCCGTACATAGATCCGTTCAACTGCGATACTTCATTAATGCGAAATATGGCATTAACTATCAGTAGTATTGCCCCACATACTACAGGAACTAAATTAACATCATATCCTTATATAAGAGTTATGTCTTGAGCGTTTATCATAGGAATTAAAATGAGTAACATAATCGGGTATGGAGCACCATTGACTACAAGTTTAGAGATTTTGGTTCGTTACATATAAATAGCGTTTTTCCTGGAACCCCAAAAATGAAAGGAGCAAGTATCTACAAGAAGCATTGCCAAAAAGGTTGAAGAAACCTTTGAAGTTTTTCTAGATCGAATAAATTAAAATAATTCTGTTAAAAGCAAACTGCGAAATAGTTAGGAGGGACTTGAGTTGCGGTACGCACTAACAATCGTAGATATACAAGAGGTAAAGAAGAGGTAAAGCATCTATAAGAGACGATTCAATATCAATACTGACTAATCTAATTAATTGAATTTTCGGAAGTGAACTGGGACATGGGTCCAGCATTATTCTTCTATTGAAAGAAGGTTCTAGAGCACGAGAGCACTTGTATAGTGTGAGCAGAAGAAGAACTATGAATAATAAAAGAAGATTTTCTAAAAGTTGGAAGCAGTTTGTAAGGCAACATCGGTTGTTAAAGTATTTTAAAAGACTGGCAACTAACAGTAAGTTAAAACTGTTGCATATGGGAAACGTGCGGTGAATTATTTTCATTGCTGATATATAGTTGAATTAATTCCGAAAGAGCTAAGAAAGTGGTTTATATAAAGTATATATAGTGATGTCTGATGCTTAACGTATAATATATGGATATGTCACCTGAATAGTCATAAAATGAAGGTTGTAGGTTATGACGAGTTTTGAAAGAAAACCATGAAATAAATAGACGTTCAAGGGTTAAGCATAGAGGATGAAGAAGTGATTATCTTAACCATCACTCAATCAACAGCGGAAACTTTTGGGTGACTATATGTATAATTTTCGGTGGTGTATCCTGTGGTTCCAATTTTTGAGTATTAATATCAGCAGCAGGAACAATTTGATGATTATACTCATTAACTCCTGTAAATTATTTATCGGTTAATGATGATAGATATTCATTTTCGGTAAATTTGTCTCTGTTGAAAGGCCATATACCTGAGACTGTTTAGTGGCTTCCGATATTTCATGCTGTATTTGCTCATGCCAGTGAAAATTCCATGGCATTGAGCTATTTCACAAATGGTACGTGCTGGACCGCATTGTCATTAGATTTGTCCATAAAGTTTATGTACGATTGAAGTTTATTAGAAGTGTGTGGAGGAATTGTCAGACAAATTATCCGTTGTCTTTTGCATGAGAAATAACTTCTAAAGTAACATGGCTTTCATGGTTTCACGATCCTACCTATACCCGGTCTTTCTAGGGAAAATCTGGAAAGGTGCTATGTAGTTTCGAAGGAGATTAAAAGCTTTGAAAAGTCACACAGTCTGACCTCTTTCATTAGAGGCCATAACTTTTCTAGGCTTATGCAGATTGCTTAGCCCAGTTTCGTCGATTTTTCCAATTTTCAAAAAGTTTACAACATTGGATTTGTTAAAACTATATACCGTGGCAAGACAGAGGCTTGATCCCTCTGGAAGTCTTAATGATAGTTCAAAGTTTCATTTCATGAATCTATGCAACCAGTCGTAGTCTGCTTCTTGGTTATTTCTTCAAATTCAAGGGATCGTATCAGTGTCATAATATTTATTAATGGCAATCATCATAACTAAACTACGCAACTAATAGTTTATGGCTACCAATCTTCTACTTTATAATTTCGAGGTATGTTCTGTGTAAAAATAAAGTTAATTAATGAAGAAAGTATTGTTTTTTGCAACTCCGAATAGTTGCTTGATCCCACAGAAACAAATTTTCCATAGCACCACAAATCTCCAAAAGAATGCAGCACGCAAAAAAAAAAGAACAAAGAACACATATGAAGTCAACTAAAGGGTAATCAAACCTAAGTGCCATACGATGTTGGAGTACACTCAAATTTGAATGTTCTGGAAAAATGCATATGATTTATTATAAGTTTTGACTAAATCTAGAAATCTATTTCTTGCTTCCCAACTCGTACACCTCATTCTGAGATGCCAACTCGGTCATCGACTAAAAAAAACAAATCATTGGCATTCGTTTATGCTTCCAGCTGGTGCAATATACTTATTCCTAGAAGTTCTTCTTTTTAAAATGCCCTAATATTTGGTTTGATATTTCTTCCATTTCTAGTTATTAGTATTGAAGGTTCAACACTTCAAGAGTGATTTTCTGTTATGGGTTTTGGCAACATCTATTTAAAAAGCATTTCATAGTTTTTTTTAATATGCTTTCAAATTATTTATAAAATGTTAGAAAAATTGTTGCAAAAAGTTATGGTTTTTTCTCAAAATCGGACACCTATCAACATTATTATGGTCAAAATTAAAATCAACACACAGAAAACAGAAAGTAATACCAGAAGATTAAGATTAGAAAAAAGCAACGACGCGTGGAATAATGATTACAAAAGTAAAAATACATTTGTTTGGGTGTCATATCTGGGGCAATTTATTCAAGAGCAGGCCGCAATGATTACTATAATATCAAGGGCAGTAAACAGTTATATATAAGATAAAATCCGGTTAAAAACCGCCGACGAAATAAAACCACATGAATCACAATGACATATTTAAAGTATCCTGATGCGTATCAAGAAACAGAAATAAATTGGGATAACATTATAAATGTCGTTTCATTAACCTTAGCAACTTTGGTTAATTTAAACCAGATGAAGCAGAGGGATATAAAGATGTACATTACACTATGTGGGTATAGTTTGAAATCGAGAAATCGAGGAGCATGTAATTCAAAAGTTGCTTAATTACTTTATAATTAGAAAAAAAATTCGTTTTTTAAAATGTATATAGAGCTGTCAATTCCAGAAAGTATGGACAATTAATTTTGATCCGCTTAATTAACATCATTTGTATTATGTACATATATACATGTGTATACAATTCTATTAGTACATACATCTATTGTGCTGTCTACCCAAATACACAACGAGAGATGTCTACACAATCTAACTAAACAAATTATTATTTGATCATTATTTGCTTTCATGCTGTTTCGAACAATAATATGGACATATACAGCAACAACAACTATACAGCAACAAAAACCATTTCAATAAAAGCTTTTCATTATTATACATACATATATAAATTACAGTAGAAAAATTACAAAAGCTTTGATTAATTTAAAGTAATTTTCAACAAAACTTTTTTTTTATTTTTTTGTCATTTCCTTTTTATTTGAAAAAATTACCCGCCGCATATACATAGTATGAGATACTATACTAAATGAGGGTGGAAAACCATTCGAATACAACAACAACAAAAATCGAATTGGATATAAAAGAACATTTACCCATTGCCCTCAACCCTCCCTCATCCTCCTAACATATTTTACACTCTCATTTTTTAACGTTATTGTTTTGCTTCTCGAGAAAATTTTCTGAACAATTTTATTTCATTATTCGTTATTTTCAATTTTCCTCGAACAGAACAAACACACACACACACACACATGGAACACAAAAAGGGAATCATTATTGTAAATCAGTTTCTTTTATTATTGTTTATTTTCTTTATTTTGTGCCACTTTCTTATCGGTTTATACACAGATATATATATATACACACACACACACGCAAACACAATACGAGATATATTTCCACTCGGGGACCAAATTATTCGCCAATTGACGATAAATATATAAAGATTTGGAAGCGACCACATTTGATTGGAAATTATTTTTATATAGAAGTGAAAATTTATTCGGGATGGTTACAAGCGCTATACTCGTTAGCCAATCTATTGTGTATCTGCTTTTTTCATCAAAATATCGTTTTGTTACACTACTTCCTACAAAGCTGTTGCTTAAATAAAATATCATAATTAATTGAGTAATCAACACAGACATACCTGTCTCCAGTATCCTGATGACCGTTATGGAAGATCCACGTCATCCTTGTTTATTGTCTTAACTTGATAGCTATACCAAAACGTTTTCGACAATCATGACTACCGAATTGCGGCTGAAATTGTCGATGTGACGCCTACGGTTTTTGGGGTAACGTTCCAGCTTAAAGTAAAAACTAAAATGTGAAAACCAGACATTTTACGCGATCGTAAATTTTAACCCGAGAAGACAAGATGTCTCTCTTATACGTCATAGTTTTAAACATCGGCATACATTTGTTTTACTTTATTTGGAAACCGTCTTCCCTCGCCCCAGCAAATAGTTCGGAACAAAGCATGTAGCTGGTCGTTTTTCGATAACCGTAGCAAATTATCTATATTTTGAATTTATTCTTCAAGTTTCTAATTTTTATTGTAAGCTGAACTCATTGTTAGATATAAAACTCATTTATCTCAATGCCCCAAACTACATACGTATTATGTGGTATTAATATAGATGCTGGAATGCACCATCATAGTTTGAAATCTTTCCTTCTTAGACCTTTTGCTTCTATACCAAATTGCGATCGTTCTCATTATTTAAATCAGTTCCTTATTCCTTTATCACAGCCGAAGTCTTGCTCTGAATATTCTAACATCCTTATTTTCTTTCTTTCTTACTGGAAATTTTGACGAGACCGGATTTTTTACAATTTGTAGCACATTAGGCAATTTGAGTTCATTCGCAGGTATACAGAGTATGTCTAATTGTCTACTGAGAATATTGAGTGAAATGAATTTGATCATACTGAAGATTGTACTGAAGATGTTCAACGTTTCTCCTTGTACATTCCTCTAGTTTCCCAAACCAAATACTAATAGTAATTGCTTCAATCAGCTTAGAATCAAGCTGTCTGTATATTGTCTGAGTAGCGAAGTAATACAATAGCCAAAACGATATACAAAAATGCTATCAATGCATTAATAATATAAATATAAAGATTGGCTCATATGGAGACAACATAGATGGGAAAAAAGATACATGAAGCTGCCAAATAACTCAATGGTATACGTACGGCTCTGGGGCGAAATTTTCCAAAATTTATTAAAAATGCGAATTTCAATATATGGACGGCTTATCATTGAGATTCGACTAATTGAATTAAGTGTAGCTCTCCTAATCAGTTCAAATCAAGAGAATTGTTCAAATCAGTCAGTGAACTGTTAAAATTTGTAGGTACACTCACAATAATTTATTACATATTTTCCCAATAAATATTTTTTTCTAATGTTTGTTCAAAAATATTACAGCTTAAGTAGTACACTCGCATAAATTGTTGTAGCAAAATGTCTGTATTTTGTCCTCGGCTTGACATTGTATATGGTAAATTTGATTAAAGCGCTTAATACCATTATACATTTAAAATGGTTCATTGTATTCTCCTATTTTGCAAGTAGTCATGGTGCTCTCTTCAGTTCGGAGATAAAAAAAAAAAATATCAGTTCTTTGTATCCTCTAAGGCCACTCCTAAAATCTAAACACCTGTCAAGTGCCGTAAGGCTGAACCTTTACAGAACGTTTATCAGGCCCATTGATATGGAGTACGAGAGATGGCTCGTTATATTTGACAGAAAAATCATGCGTGTAATTTACCGCCCAAAACACGAAGTAGATGAAACATACCAAGCTCTGTACACTACAGAGATCGGAGTTCTGATGAACATTACCGAGATTGTGCTTGAAGTAAGATTTCAGCAAGATTCGCTGGCTCGGTCACGTTCTGCGTGCAGATCCAGAACGTATAGTGCAGCGATTTTTGAAAAGAGAGTCACCATTTGGTAGGGGGAGAGACCGTTGTAGGCGACGATGGCATCACAGTGTAGAAACCGACTTGGCTCCATCAGAGTGTCTAATACAGTATGAAGATCAAGCTGAAGAGCGAAACCGCTGTTTATTTTCAATACATCCATATAGCATTTCAGAATTCTTAAATTATTTAAATTGATTATCTTCTGTCAGTTATATAATATTATATTAAACTCGGTGGATTGCAAAAATGAAGTGGCACTAAACTTGAGCTCCACGAGGAAAAAAAAGACTAAACCATCTCACAAGACACAATATATGGAATCAAACAACTAAAGAATGAATCTGTCAGTGCATGTCTGAAGGTGCTAACAAATGTCAAAAGTAAATATTTCCTGTCGAAGGTAACTAAAAAACTAAAAAGGCCTATTACACAGACTCCACCTTTAAAAAATGTTTGGCCAGAAATAATGTATAAACAGCGATAAGATTCGTAGAGCATCTAGAACGCATATTTCATCCCAAATACGAGACAGAATGAAGAGGAGTACAACGAAAAGCCTGTTCAATTTGACGAAGAAATTGTCTTAACGTATTCAGTTGAAGTAAGAAAAGAAATTCAAAAACACATCGATCCAAAAAAAGCCCACGAATACAATCTAATAACAGTTATTATAGAAAATGGTACAGTCACTACAACAATTATGACTTAACAGTAAAATTAAAACAGCCATATCACAAATACATAGTTGGACTGAAGGCCAATCGAATACAAACAAGGTTATATCAATGACTAAATTTTTCCGTATTTGAGCATAACACTTGATGCATAACATAACACTTGATGCTAAGCTAAGGTGGAAGGCTCATATGAAAAAGAAAAAAGAAGAGTTGGAACTTAAATGCAGAAAAATGTACTGTTTACAGCTTTTGCTTTATTAACAAATCCTGAATCATGTCTGGATTTATGGAATACAACTCTGCGGTTGCACTAAACAAAGCAATATACAAATAATGTAGCGCTTTCCAAACAAGGTACTCGGCCAGCATAAGGAAATCTGCACCTGAAAATTGATCTCGTCCAGTTCGTAATTTCAAAAATTGCTCAAAGTCATGAAGAGACTATAACAGCGCGTTAACGTCGAAGCAACCCAGCTCCTTGCAGGAATTGAAGGTTTCAAACCTTATAAATCGGCTGGTCCTTACTGATTTATTCCAGCGGAAATTCAAAACAACTCGTCGATTATTCTCCCCTGCCCGGAAGTAATCTTCCAAGGATGCTTGAATTTGGTCTGTATTCCGAAGAGGTGGACATAGGTCACGGTTATCTTTATTCCGAAAGCGAGAAAAAGTTCACTTGGCTACCCAAAGGACTTAAGACCCATAACTCTATCATCCTTTCTGTTGACAAGGCTCGATCAAAAATAAAGCCTAGTGACTGGGTACAGTCTCAATATATGTATTGTAAAGGGAAATCGTAGGTCAGCTCTGCCAGGGTATGGTACGTACGATTGAGAAATCAATATTCTCGCAAGAGTTTTGTATGGTGGCGTTCCTTGATATTGAGGGCGCCTTTAATAATATAAAGACGGAGGCAATTGTGGAGGGATTGTCAGTTATCACTCCTAGGGTTGGACTACCCTGTAAGTGGGTTAATCAATAATATGCCTCTTCTCTGGAACATAGCAATTAATGGGTTGCTGTTGGGGCTGAAGAGAGAAGAGATTGGAGTGATTGCTTATGCAAATGATGTATCGATTGTTGTCTTTGGAAAATATTTAAACACGATTAAGGAGGTAACCTTAAATGCCCTCATTACGAGGTGAGCCATCAGATGCGGACTGGCAATCAGCTCGTCCAAAACTGGACTGGTACTCTTTATCAGGAAATATAAAATCCTGATAGTAGACCGACCCCCCTTAAACGGCATAAGACAAGCTTTTACTGATAAGGCAAGAGCCTGAAGCTAGAGCTGATATACTGGCTATTCAATGCCGTAGTAAAACCTATACTTAAAAAATAACCTACAGCAATGGGATCGACAAGGTATAAAGAACGGCCTGTATGCTTATAAGCTAGGCGCTGAGGACAACAACAACACGTGCCTTAGAGGTTATATTTCACCTTCTCCCTGTCGATATTTATGGTAAGCAGACGGCGAATACGGCCACCCGACTATCAGCCGTATCTCAAAAGAAATGTCTTAAGAGAGAGCACTCGACGATAATTAGACCGCTGAACGTAACTGGCGAATCTAGACTACGTTACCCCAATATTATGCTTCGAGAAAGGGTTCCGAACTACGTGCCCTTTAGATCTTTACGGATGGTTCCTAGCTACACAGTAAAATAGAAGAAGCAGCTCATCTCCCTTATTACTGGAGCGTGTACCAAGGCGATTGAGGAGGTCTTAACTTGGTTGAGACATAATGTGGTGTCCTCGATTGAAACCGCAATTATGCGGGTAGTCAGGCGGAAATCAAGTTGCTGGAATCAGTGTCTCTAACATCAAGAGTGGCCTTGGGTTTCCACTTGTCTCTAAATGCGTTGAGTTAGCATTTCAACATTCAGATAGTCTGGGTCTCCAGCCCCTCGGGAGTTAAGGGGAACTGGAAGGTGGACAAACTAGCTAGGCATGGTTAAATTCTCCAACTACTACCAGAAAGAGCAAATTTGGGGAGGCGTTTAAAAAAGAGGCAGTGGCCTAATCGAACGAAAGGTGGACTAACACTCTCACATGTAGTTTAGCAAGACAAGTCTTGCTAAAGCTGAAACGTTCAAATACACTTACGTAGACGTCAATTAAAAACAATCGTGGGGATACCCACAGGACACTGCCTACTTGGAGAACATGCGAGGAGGCTAGGTCTAGAAGCAAATTATTTTTGTAGAAGTTGTATGGACGAGGAGAAGGAAGAGACTTTAGTCCACTTCCTATGCTCATGTCCTGCTTTAGCACACAGAAGGCATAAACATATGGGTAGGTTTTAAAGGACAGCATCTCTGATCTCGGAAAGTGTAGAGTGTAAGGTATATCACGCTATATAAGTAGCTCTAACTGGTTCAAATAAAGGTAATAGGGAAGTAAGATCCAGTGGTATCACAATGAACCGTCATAGGTCTAAGTGTGCCATAGCAGCCGCTTTAATCTAACCTAACCCAGCTCCTCGACAGTAACAACAGAAAGTAAGAAAGCTCAAAAAAGTAAAACCTTTTAAACTGGCATTGTTGTGAAGAACAACTAATAATTAAAATTAAAATAAAACCTAAAACATTATCAACGTATAAGTCCTTAGATAATTAAGTAGTTATTAGGTTTCTTATAATTAGATTGTAATGGTATCAATGAATAAAACTTAAAAACAAAAAACCAATGTTAGGAATTTCGATGCCATTTCTGTTATCGGAAAATCGAACTTTTACTTATTCATAATTGTTGTGTCACTCCGCAATGTAATAATTTCGTTAGCATTATTAAAATTTAGAAAACAAATGTAAAATTCTCATCAAACTCACAAATAACTCATCTTCAGCAAATTATATCGTTTTAACGATGTCTTTACAGATGAAAACAACTATTGTAAATCTAATTAAATGAGAATATTTTCTATCACAAGCTACTGCATCCATGGTAACAGTCTAGTCTTCTAAAATAATTACTTGCCAACAATCACCTAAATCCTTTATTATTTTATATAAGGCAGGGAAAATATACAACCAACAATGCCAAATTCATCTAATGAAAAACCACTTAAAAGTGAAATGGGGGAAATAAAACAAAACCACAAATATCGAAAGCTCTATAATAAAATAAAACTTAAACAGACAATTAATTATATTTGATTGCTTTTATCTATATATATATAACTGAAATTACATTATAACAATGACATTATTAATTTTTCCAATTTCCACAACCAAAAAACAAAACAAAATCGAAATTAAATTGTCAGACCATTTTCTTTTATTTATTTATTGTTGTATTTCATTTAGATTGTAATTTCGTTTTTTTTTCTTTGTGTCTCTATTTCCAGGATTAGCAGAGGCGGCAAGGGGTCGAGGTAATTCTAGTGCCAATTTACCACAAATGACAAAATTAAAAACTACCGTATTTTTTGTGACATCCCTCGGGACTTATGTCACATTTTTATTTATTAGATGACATTTTTAAATTGTTGTTTTTTTAATTAATTATACCAACATAATTTTAAATTAACAATAAAAAAAAATAAAAAATTAGGTTTTATTATTAAATTATATATAAATAATATAAATTACAAATAATAATTAATTTCTTATACATTTTAATTTATTTTTATCAACTCCCCAAAATAAAATAATTTAATTAATGCATACATATACCTATACACCCATACATACCTAATATTATTGATCAACAAAAATAAAAAAATCGAATTACATGTAATTAAATTAAAAACTTTATTATAAAATAATATTAGATTCGTATTGTATAAATTAATTAAATTACTTAATTTATTTATAATAAAAAAGTGCTCAAAAATTAAAAATTTTAAAATTACAATTATGAATGATAAATAAATAAATTAAATTAAATTACAACAAAAAAAAAGATTTATTATTAATGAAATGAAATTACATAAATAATGACTATATATATATATATATATATATATATATATATATATATATATATATAGATATGAGTGAAAAGACAATTAATTAAATTAAAATTAAAAAATAAATATATTTAGTGATTTTTTTTATATCTGTATATAATAATAATATATTAATTAAAAATTAATTTAAAAAATTTTAAAAAGTATTATTTTGATTTGGTATATTTTTAAAAATAAAATCATACAATTATATTGCGGTTGTATCGATTTTATTATTTTCAATTTCCACAACTTTGTTTTTCGAAATATTGCCGCATATCAATTTCAAATGTCAATTAGACTTATTTTTAATTATACTTTTTTTTTGTACAGTTATCAGTCTGAAATTATTCAGGTCTAATTATATTACTAATTTTGGTTTTTGATGATGAGGTTTATTTATTTAGGGAATCTTGGAAAGAGGTTTTTACGAATAACGAATTTAAAGTACCTTGTTTTTTCGTTATAAGCCGCGAATTGTTGCTCAAAAAAATTTTTTTTTTCTACAAATTATAGGCTTATTATAGGTGTTCGGCTTATTACGGTACTGCGGCTTAATAAAGGAATCGAAAAAATACAAGATAAATTTTCAAAATATCACTTTTTATTTAGGTAATTTACAGAATATATGTCAATTTGGTGGTGTTGAATAAAGTCTAGGGGCTATCTACTGCCCACCAAGTAATAATATCGCAAGAAACCAATAAGCTTGGACCAAGGTTTATTATAGGAGGTGACTATACAACATGAAACACACTGCTTGGGGATCACGACTCATAACATCAGGAAAAGGAAAAGAACTCCTAAGTGCAATAGAAATGTCAGGTTGTCAGACCTTACTTCCGATCACACAACGGGCATAATGTAGACCATTTCTTGAGTGATTTTGTATATTAATTTAAGGCTACCAGGGATGGGCGTTTACGCGTCATCTATTATTTTCTACGTCGACGTGTCGACAACGTAGACAACGTCAATAGTGTAGACAATTCCTAGAGTGATTTTATAAATTAATTCTAAAGTTTATAGAATTGCACCTTCAATGCATTTTAATCTATGATAAAAATTATGATTTAGATAGCGATTCGCACAATCAAGAAGTAAGTCGGATTTGTCACATTCTCCACAATGACGTCGATTCTATGCAAGTTTAGTAGAAAGCGACTAAACTACATTATAGTGAGGTGTTTCATCCTTTCAACGATTAATTTAAAAAATAGTGTTGGATGCCCAGTTGGTATGAAACTAATCTATTCAGTGTTGTCTCAAAGGAGCTGTAATACAAATGCCAATCATCGTGTTCTCCAGTGTCTAGTCGTTTGCATATATGGTTAGATTTTTATATCAATATCAAAACTTCAAAATGCGTTTTTAGTGTTAATGCTCTTAACTTTCTAAGTCACAAAATTACCCCTAAAGTTGAAGAAGAAGAATTACCCCTAAAGTTGAAGAGTTGAAGCTATATATGGGTATTTCTAGTGCCTACATCCATTCCAGAAATTCAACAATTTATTGCATGGTTAATTGAATCATTCGCTTAGAATAAAAGTGCTCTTGCTCATGCAACACTGTCGGGTCATCCTTTAGATGATGCAGTGTTCAGTATTGCTACTGTTGCATCGAACACCGCAGTCGGAGCCGTCTTATAGAAATTCAAAAATGGATGTAGGGAACCCCTAGCATATTTCTCCAAAAAGTTGCAACCATCAGCCAAAACTATTTTCGATATTTTGTTGAAGGATGGGAATTTATGATTCACACCTAACCTTCATAAGCTTCAAACCAGAAAGAACTTCGTACTACAAGCTCGTCATTTGGATTTTATTTCTCAGTTTTCAACGGATATTCAATATATTGCAAAGATAATGTTGTCGGTGATAGTCGACCACGCACAGGCGATAACGCAATTGCTCTATCGAAAAAACAATAGATCTCATATCTATTTCGGAGTTATAGATGCCTGACGAGGAACTTCAGAAATTACTTTCAGGTTCTAACATGAAATCGGAATTAGGACAATTAGGCACACGAAATTGGAATTAGAACAATTTAAATAGCCTTTTGGTTGTTTTGAACACATTCATTTGGAAATCGTTGGATCACTTGGACCAATATATGCAAATATTTTAACTGCCGTTAGTCGTTTCACTAGATGCCCAGAAGGTTACCTTATGAAGGATAATTACCACCGCAACTGTTGCAAAAACTTTTGTGGAAAATAGTATATCAAGCTTTTGGGTACCTCTTAACATAACTCCAATCTAAGCTGTTCTCAGAATTAACGAAGCTACTAGGCACACATGGAGTGGAACGTTTTCATCGCCAACTAAAAGCATCTCTAAAAGCGAGAGGCAATACGATAAGTTGGAGTTCACTGATGTCAATAGTTCTTCTTGGCGTAAGTGGTACACCAAAAGATAATATGAAATGTTCCCCGGCAGAACTAGTATATGAACAACCACTAAAATTACCAACCGAATTTTTTATGGAACTGCCAGATCAATAACCAGCAGACTCCAATCAGGTTATTAAATATCTGCGAAATACTATGCGCAATCTTGTTTCAGCTGCACCACCACATGCTCTGAAAAGCGATATATTTATTCCAAAAACGCTGGATAAATGTGAGTTCGTTTTTATCCGGGTTGATAAAATTTGGTGGATATCAATGGAAAAACCACATCCATATCTATCGATCAACTTAAACAAGCTTTTACAGTTTCGATCAATAATATTGCAAAACCAAACTGTGTTTCAGTTTTCAGTTTAGAAACAAATTATTTTATTCCTCGTAACATTTGCTCAAACGAGGATGATGTGGAGTCTATCTCCCCAATGTTGCCACATATGACCGCGATGAATTATTCACGATAAGCAATTAAAACAATTACAGAGGTACATAATAATGCGGTTGGTAAACATTCATCCATATACAAAAAAATTTGTGTTTTTGAAGAAAGATTATAAATCAATTCAGTTAATCATCATAGCATAGTAATACCTGCTAACACTTACAAGCCCACCGGTTTTTGAGTTATCCAAAAATATGCGGCTGTAGTGAGAAGAATGCTGAAGAAGAATGGCGGCTGCGATAAGGTTGCTGAAAATATATGCTTTCCAAATAGAATAATATTGCTTCCAAAGTATCACTTGAAGTTGTTCATGCTTTTAAAGGTGATAAAACAATTTGAAATTTAGACCAATTCGAACGTTTAGTGCAAAAAAAGCTGCAAAATAGCGCATTTTTTTCAAATCGTAAAAATATCGTAGTTGTTGACATTGTCTTAATTGTTGACGTTGACAAAAAACCTTGCCAAGTAATCTACGTAACGTTTTACTCGTCGACAACCGCGTATATTACATGGCGTAATCTACCTCGCCCATCCCTGAAGGCTACGGTGACCAAATATCATTAGGATCAATCTGATACGGAGGGGAGGGGTGGAGCAACAAATTTATAGAATTGCGCCTTCAACTTCAAGAATTTGTAATCTACCATTTCTTTTAAATCTGCAAAGCGTCGTTAAAATCAGTTTTAATTGAAAAAATTTATTAAAGAATTATGATTTAGTAAGCAGTTAGCAGTAATGGAACTAAACTGCATTTTAGTCAGTTCATATATTCTTTCAACAATTAATTTAAAAAATGGTGTTGAAAGCGCAAATGAATGGAGTTAAAAACTATGATCTACTGTATGAGAAAATTAAAACAATAACTAAAACAGATAAGTTTAATACAAAATTGTGATGAGTGGAAGCAACATCAAAATAAACTTAGCAGATGGTGAAACCTACAGAGAAATGACAAAAATGTGAAGCGAAGAGGGACATTCTTGACATACGTTTGAAAACAAACAAATCAGACCAATTATGATAATGGCTAAAAATCTGCACTCTACATGTAAACCAGAAAAAATAATTGAGGACCTGAAAGGGAAAGGTTTTAATGCAACTGAATCAATTAAGCTAAAACGGAGAAGTAAGGAGCCTCTGAACATGTATATGCTGGACATATTCATAAATACTGTAACAAAGAACCCAGTGTTGCTATTGAATTGCAACACATCAAAAATAAAAAAGAAGTAAACTGTTAGAATAGACAGGCCTGAATCATTTAAAGGAGAGTTAAGGCGTAAAGCGTTGATAGCCTCTCAAGCAGAAGTTTGTAATGATGAGTAACGAAAACAAACGAAAAACTCCTCAAACAGACGACATAAATCAAACGCTTAAGCTGATATTAAGCAAACTTAATACTTTTGATCAGTGTTTACAGAAACTAGAATACAGTACTAAGGAAGCCATCCCTAAACAAAGACTAACAACAAACAAAGGGAAAAAACCCCTCAATTCTATCAGAAAATACGGTTGTGAAGCCTTATCAAAGGATAAACCGACCTACTGGCCAACTGATCCAAATAAAATACCAGATCTGATTAATTTTTTTATAGTGAAAAATATATCTGTAAATTACATACATACATATAGATGATATATAGAATACTTTTGACATTAAGTGAAAGGATCATTCAAAAAGGATCACACAAATTGGGAATACTTTAGACTGTCTTTAGAAAGAAAAATTAACTTAATGGTTCCGCTAAGGAGTGAGGAGCAATTAGCAAAAGAAGTTCACAAGTTCATATGTGATATACAGCAGTCAGCTTGGGAAAACACCCCTGAAGTTAAAAAGAAAATTAAGGGAAACAACTACCCTAGAGAAATTAGAGAGCTCTTGGCAGAAAAAAGACGGGCAAGGAGAATATGGCAACAAACTAGATCCCCTCAAGATAAAACTAAGCTAAACAATCTGACTCAGCTACTTTAGAGGGAGATCAAAGATGAAAGACGAATCTATCAGTAACTACCTCAGAAAATTATCTAATGATACTAGTACTGATTATTCTCTCTGGAGAGCAACCAGAAGAATTAAAAGGCCAATAATGCAGATTCCTCCAATCAGAACAGAAGATAACAAATGCGCCAGAAATACCTGGAAAAAATATTTGAACCACATGATGACCAATCATTGGAAGCCGAAATAATAACTGGAGAGGTTGTACAGGAAAGTGGAGAAATCCTACGAGCAACACCAAAAGAAGTCATGTATGAAATAAAAACAAATATGAATCCGAGAAAAGCGTCGGGTTATGACCTTATCACAGCAGAAATTTTAAAAGAACTACCAAGGAAAGCATTGTTAAAGCTCACCAATATTATAAATGCCGCCTTTCGATTGAAATATGTACCCAGCCTCTGGAAAATTTCAGAAGTAATTATAAGTCCTAAACCTGGGAAACCACCACACAAAACTGGATCATACAGGCCAATATCACTGTTACCAGTTATGTCTAAACTCTTTGAGAAATAAATAGTAAAAGGGCTAAATCCGATAATTGAGAGGAAAAACCTGATTCCAAATCATCAGTTCGGTTTTCGCAACCATCACTCAACATTAGATCAAGTACACAGAATAACTAATATTATTGAAAGAGCATTAGAGGAGAAAAAAGTCTGTTCAACGATATTCTTAGACGTTGCCTTTGACAAAGTTTGGCACGAAGGACTTAACTATAAGTTAAGAACTGTAATACCAATGCAATTCACTACAATATTAGGATCATACTTGAAAGATAGATTCTTTAGAGTAAAATTAGACGATTCCTATTCTGAATTGAAAGAAATCAAGGTAGGAGTAGCGCAGGGCATTGTATTAGGTCCTGCCCTATACCTATTGTACACTAATGATCTCCCTGTATTAAAAAACAACACTGTGGCGACCATTGCTCATGACACGGCAATCTTACCTGTCGGAGATAGCAACGAAGAATCAACTCAAAATTTGCAGTTAGCTATTACTCAAATACATAACTGGACCAAACGAATTTTACAAACAAACGACTCGAACATATTCCGGTTACAATGAATCAAGAAATAATACCGTATGATAACACGGCTAAGTATCTTGGCATGACACTAGATGCAAAACTACGATGGAAAGCACACGTCAAAAAGAAAAGTGAAGAACTACGGTTAAATATAGAAAGATGTATTGGCTGATAGGAAGGAGCTGAGCTCTATCAACATATACAACAAGCTTCTATTATATAAAGAAATATTAAAACCTGTTTGGACTTATGGTATTCAACTTTGGGGTTGTACCAAACAGACCAACGTAGAAATCATCCAAAGATTTCAAAACAAAGTATTAAGGAACATCGTTGATGCACCATGGTATGTTAGAAACAGAGACCTCCATAGGGACCTTAAAGTGGATACTGTTTCAAAGGAAATCCAAAAAAATGCAGGGAGACATAGGTAAAGGCTCGCACAACATGTTAACACTGAGGCAACTAAGCTGTTAAACAACACAGATATTGTACGCAGGCTCAGCGTAAACAGCGTAATGCTGATCTAAAATCCACAATAACGATGAGGTTTAATTGAATTTATCAGACACTATGGAACACCAGTGGGAAGAAGCCATAGATTAATACAACATAGTAAATTAAGTTACAGTAAAATTGCTCATTAATCCAGGTGACTAATAAAATTCTTATATTTTCTAAAATCAACCTAGTCAGGGCATATCAATTAATACCGATTACTATACATAATAATGCCTTTTGATTTACGCAACGCTTCTTAGACATTTCAAATGCTCATGAACAAGGTAGTTAGAGGACTGGATTTCGTGTTTGCATACATAGATGATATCCTTGTAGCTTCGAAATCAGAAGAAGAGCACAAATCGCATTTGCAAGTACTGTTTAAAAGACTTGCTGATTTTAAGATATCAATATCAAAACTTCAAAATGCGTTTTTGGTGTTAATGCTCTTAACATTCTAATTCATACAATTACCCCTAAGGGAATATTCCCATCCGAGGAAACAGTTGAAGCGATATCGGAATTTCTATTGCCAACATCCAGTTTGAGGTGCATCGCAAATTCAAGTGCCTACATCCATAATAAACAAATTCAACAATTTATTGGCATGGTTAGTTATTACCATCGCTCTGTACCAAAACCGCAGCTGAATTGTTATTTGCGATTGATGTGCATCTAGTTTTGTTACTCAGAAAGCCAAAAGCTGCAAGAAATTTTGATTGGCCAGAAGAATGTAATGTGGCATCCGCTTAGAATAAAAGTGCGCTTGCTCATGCAACACATTTGGGTCATCCTTTAGATGACACAGTGTTCAGTATTGATTGTTGCATCAAACACCGCAGTTTGAGCCGTCTTGCACCAACTCAAAAATGGCTGTCGGGAACCTCTATAACATATTTCTCCAAAAAGTTACAACCAGCCGAAACGAAATATTCAGCATTTGATACTCAGCCATATAGTTAACAGTTAACCATTTTTGATATTTTGTAGAAGGTTTAGAATTTACAATTTTCACCTTACCTTCTTAAGCTCCAAAACAAAAAAAATTCACAAACTGCGAAATGAAATCCAAATGACGATGTTCATTTGGATTTTATTTCGCAGTTTGCAACGGGCGTTCAATATCCTATAGCCAAAGCTATGTCGGAATTACAGAAACCTGGCGAAAATTAAAACGGATGGTTTATACTTTTAGCCTAACATGAATAAAGACGTAACTGTCTTTCATGCCAAAAATCAAAAATTCAAAGGTCGTTTTGAATACATTCATTTGGACATCGTTCAACCACTTCCTCTATCAAATGGATATGTATACATTGTATCTGCCATAAAACGTTTCACTAGATGGTCAGACCTTATGAAGGATATTACAGCCGCAACTATTGCAAAAACTTTTGTGGAAAATGATATATCTCGATTTTGGCTACCTGTAAGCCAATTCCAATCGAAGCTGTTATCAGAACTAACAAAGCTTCCCGGCAGAACTAGTTTATGGACAACCACTAAATTTTTTATGGATGCAGCAGACTCCGATTATGTTATTAAACATCTACGAAATACTATGCGCAATCTAGTTCCAGCTGCGCCACAGCTGCTCTGAAATACGATATATTTATTCCAAAAACGTTGGATAACTGTGAGTTCGTTTTTATCAGGGTAGATGAAATTCTGAACAATTAATTTACGATTCAGGAAATATTTTGTGGTAGACTTCAATGGGAGAAACACATCCAAATCTATCGATCGTTTTAAACCAGCTAATAAAATATCGTAGGTTGTTGACATTGTCTTAATTGTTGACGTTTACAAAAAGCCTTTCCAAGTAATTTACGTAACGTATCGCATGTCAACAAACGCGTATTACACGGCGTAATCTACCTCGCCCTTCCCAAACTCTGAGTACAAAGATAAGTCATTTAAAAGAAAATGAAACTTAAGCTTACTAATAACAATCTAATTGAGTTAAAAGTTGGTTTCAAATCTAAACAAGAACTTAATATAAGTTGGATATTTTACTAACTCTATGCGTAAAGCAGCTAAAGAGGCTACACCCATGGATTCCTGCGCTACCTGAGAATGAATGTAGTTATTACAAACATTGGTTAAATGAAACCAAATGTCTCGACTACTGCGGATGGAAGCTTATCTGAAGCGAGAGATAAATCGCCAATCGATTGTGTTCGGGCTTAGCGAGTAGTCCTTCGAATACAGTAATGGGTACTTTTCTGCAAGACGTCCTGGAGAGGACCCGTTTCATTTTATTTTATTATTATATTTTTTTTTTAGCTGGTCTTTATGATGATGTCCATGCTTGATTCTTATAAACAGATCAATCTGCAATATAGTAAGTCAGCTCCTTTGAGTTAAAGAGGCTGCTTGCTACATCGCATACAAATGGTTGCTTAAACATATATAGAACCGTATCTTATTGATGAATGATGGTGCAGTTTCAGGTTTCACTGCTGATGTGGTGTAGAGTGAATAAACTACCCCTCGTGATTAGATGTGATTGATATTAGTTTGTACTCTATGTCCATCATTAAATTGGAACATATGGCGTATCATAAAAGAGTTAAGAAAAATTGTGCGTAATAAGAGCCAAAAACACGAATCTCATTTCTGATTATGATCGATTTTTGGAAGTGTTTTCGCCAGATTTAACAGAACAAGAATGCACTCGGATTGTAGACTCGAGAATCTTAGTCTATATATCATCCGGCAAACTCTCCTCTTTGACGAGAAGTCAGTTGTCTGTCCACTTTCTTGGGTGTGACATTGTTGATTTGGGTGCGATTACCGCCGATCCTTCTGACATCTTTGTCACACTCCGGATTGGAATTAAGCCCGTTGTCTGATCACTATACTGATGTTCTACGCTGGTGTGTTTTTTCGATGGCACCTTTCAGTGGTCCTGGTGGCATTATCTCTGCTGAATTGCAGCATGGTTTCCTACCCATCAGTACTCATCTGCTCAATCTGTTTCAGGCATGCTATGCTCATCCCGTCCTTAATATGGAGAAGAAGTTTGGTATCTTGAAAAGGGATTATACATCAATCCCTCTATTATTAATCTGGTTATGTTTACTAGACGTTAAAACACTACTTACTTATCAATTACCTCTCTTTTAGAGGGTAAACTCTTCTGGAATTTTTATCGATCTCCCAGAATTTCTATTGACAGTTGATATTATTATTTTCAAGGATATGGGCAATCTGTGCTTAATACACTAAATACTCCTTTGACAGTGTCCAAACTGGTCAAAGATTGCAAAGACTACATAAATCCTTTGTTCCAATACTATAAAAGGAAACTAGTTGGTCTTAAACCTCCATCATTTATTTGTGGTAATGACGTTATTAAAATGATCGCTGTAGTGAGCCCAATTAAACCCAATCGGTTAATTTCCGATTGCGGTAAGGTTTAAGAGGCGGTCCTTTAAGGTTAATATTAAACGTGCTACACATGTGATTAGAGGTGGGATGTCATCCGTCACTCTCCACTCTAAAATTAAATCAATGATGGACATAGAGCGTAGACTAATGACAATTGTCAATCACCTGTGGCCTAACAGAGTTAACAAAAGTAGGCTGGCATCCAGTATTGAGAACTTCAAGCTCAGATGAGCTTATATAGTTAAGCAGAGAAGAACCTCTCTGGTTAATGTTCGCATTTCTCCAGATCAAGTGATGAGCATTAGTGTCACAGCCAATCATCAAAGGGGTATGCTTATTCTTACACCATGTAACAAGATTAGAGATATCGATATAGAGGCGATGACGATTTTAGTACAGGTGTAAGGATACTAGAGTGATGAGCACAGCCGTAACCTCGGCCGAGCTATACTCGTGAATAAGATCTGCATTAATAGTATTGCCAAAAAAATGCACGCTCGAGTTTTATTGGCAGAAATCTTACAGAAGATTTTGCCATTAAATAAATTCAATCTAGAGGCAGCATTATGGAGAAGATATGGTTCCTGGATTAGACAAATATCTGTATATACATATACAGAAAACAACTTCCTCAATTCAAATGAAGCAGACTTACTGTGTTGCAAGTTGATTTGTTTTATAATTTACTTTGGAGATTATCTCACAAAACCACTTGATGGTCATTATTTATTATGGTATTGTGATTGTGGTATAAACGAAGTTGTTTTGATTTAATTCTTGGTTATGTGTCCAATTGTGCTTCTATAATGTTGAATTTTACATTGCTTCGGATTTATTTTCAAGTAGCGCAAAACAATGTACAGACAGTTGAACATCCTTATTTAAGCCAGATGTGATGAGACTGGAGGGCTTTTAAGTTTCCCCAAAAGATACATTTTCAACGTCCTGTGATTTTTTGGTAATTGATGAGCTATACTACTTGTTTTAATATTATGTCGTGTCCTTATATAGACTTACCACAATCTGGAGTTTAATTAAAGTACCACGAATTAATGGCAAGCGCAATGTTATTTTGCAAGAGTTAAATTAATTGAAAAAGTGATTCCTAGTACGTCTGGTTCCTTTAAGAGAATAGACTCCAAGGCACCTTATTAATACTTGCGCATTTCATTCTTGAACTATATCTGATTTGAACTTAAACTCGTTTCCTATTTTGTAAATGCATATTAATGGACGAGTGGATAATGTTTGTGACTTGACCGATTTACCATCTGGATGTCAACTTTGAAGTGTACTTAATAGATATACTGTCTGTACCCACATTAGAAGTAATTAGGATTAATTGATCAACACAATTAATCTATATTCATAGTTCAAGGGTGATGTTGCTTTGGATTTGGAAACTCCGCCGTTGTTATATTGTGTTCAACAAATTTGTTCGAACTTGCACCAACATTTTGAATACAATTAAAAATTGGAAGTACCAGGTCTAAATGCAAATTTTACCGTATATCTCCGATTTAGGACCATAAGGCATCTCTAGACTGGACCATCTTTCTATTGGGTGCTATTATTTTCAGTGCTCCCCATGGCATTTCGGTTATTTTGTAATTCCAAGTTATTGCTCGCCCTCCTATGCTTCAACCTACACTTGCGCATTGCAATTTCGATCTCAATGTCTGTTTGTTTTGTTTGACTGCTTGTAGTGATTGCTTGTGTTCAGTTTCATGACTTGCGATTTGCTAATGTTGGTTTTGACACCGTCATCGTGTGTTCTGATAGCTTCTGTATTTTTTGCTCCATATATCAACTGCGTAGTCTAAATCACTATAGCGTATTAGTGGTATCCACTGAAAACAATTGGGGTTTGTGTGATCGCATCCCTTTGTATTGAGCTTTGTTTCCAGTATTTCGGTACATTTCTCGGATTATAGTTCAACTATATTTTTGTATGCTTATTTCTCAAAGCGCTTTCCAGATTGCGTTCCAGACCGTACAACTCAGATACCTTTTTTATATGATTCCATATTAGTTCCTTGAAATTTTATTTCTAGCTATTAAGTGGTTATTCGAGTAGCAGAAGCAATTAAGTTTGTGCATGAAATCTGTCATAATGAAAGCCGCAACGCTTTTGGTTGTAATTTTAAAAAAAATAGTAGATTTTCCTGTGATCTTCTTCAAACGATATTCGTAACTATAAATCTTAAATTAATCATAAAACACAAAATCATCTTAAAAATTATTCAATTAAATATCTAAACATACCGGTGTTTTAATTTATATCTATAACTGGAAAGCAAAATTAATTTTTAATTTCACCCGCCCACAATTTCACATACCTTAAATTAAAAGCTCATTTGTGATTACAAACAAAAACATTTTATTTTTGTTACCACACTATACTTCCCACCGCTTGTAACAGCATAATTACTTTTGGATTAACACAAATCGAGCAACACTAACTTTACCTACCTACATATATACCAAAACATAATTTAACCTGGAAAAATTATTTAAAAAACAAAAAAAAAACCGAATTAAAGTTTTTTCCACTTAGTTTTTTTAGTTTATAGTTGTGTGTGCGGCACCATTTTTTATGGTTATTGTAACAATTCCATTATTTCTAGATACATTTATATTGTGTAAACATAATAAACACATTCTCGTATCGGAAATCATATTTTTTTTTTATGTTCTTTTTTATGTGATATGCTATCTTGATTTGTGCTGGTAATAGTTTCAAAGTGTTTTTGCTACATAACAAACCGTATAAAAAGCTCATTAAATTGTTGGAAAATTTACTTGGTAGGTGTCGGGAGATAAAATGTAGAAAAATTAAGTTGCTGCATGTGTAACGATTCGCAGGAAATCAAATAAAATTTCTTAATTGAAATTAAAAGTTAGTTGGGGAAAAGCGCTATATCCGCGCTGTGGGAGCTTTATTAATATAATTGCAGTGCTCTCTGAATCTCAATTAAACCAATCAAACTAACCTCTGGCTATATGTATGTATATGTATATATAATTATAAAATTCACAACAGTGGCAAACAGACATGTATATTTTGTCTGTCTAGATGTGTGTGTGTAGTAAATAAAACAAACTGACAGTTTTAGTTTGTGGAATATAAATAAAAGTTTTACTTGTTGTGTTCTGTGCTTTTTTCTTTCTGAATGGTTGGTTGGATAATTTTTTTATTTTGTACTGCGTGTTGTTGTTAGAGGAATGATAGAACATTAAACTGGAATACTATACTATAGTTTTTGTATATTTTAAAACACATGCTGCAGGAGAGAGTGAATTTTGTATATATAACAACCATATATACGAGTATACGAGGTATTCTACCAGTCAGTATAAAAGTTATTCGAGTTCTGCATATTGATTCGATTATTATGGTTGTGCACTCATAAAAAAATTTTAGCAGACAATAAAATTCATCTGGTGCAACTTTTCATTTATGTACATATATGTATAGGGATTAAGTGATTATAGAGTCGAAAAAAAAAATATTTTAATTAGTTTTATCAACTTTTGCCATATCATAACGTGCAGTCGTTTTGTTCGACTCTCGATCCGATTTTAAGTTACATAATTAATAGTTTTAATTGATTTTTTTGTTGTTGTTATTTTAATTTCGTATATGGTAAAGCATTTAAGTCGAATTTATTTGCGTTTTATAGATAATAATTTGATTTATTAATGAATAGGTTAGTGGAATAGTTAACTGGAGCAAATCTAGCATATATATAGACGGTTTTTAGTACCACCCGTATTTTATTCTTTTATTTTGTCTTTAAATTACCAGATAAACATATTTTATCTTAAAGTTACCGTATATTTTTTGTTATTGGCTTCTGTTGACATATTTGATTTAGATGGTGTAACAAATTACGCTGCCTAAACCAATTCAGCTGCTAAACATTTCAAATCCTTTTTATGATTGCAGCGCGTAGATCTAAGATTACTAAAGATTTATACTAATGCCAAAGTTAATCGTATTACAGCGAGTCATTAAAGCTGTCTTCAAATTACGATATAGGCGGTTGCCAAACCGGAAATCAGTATTATCTCAAACAGTTTTGGTCTGTTATAATAAAAAATGGGATGCTAAAACTAGATATTCACTAAACTGTCATATTGAATAAACTGTCATTAATAAAATTAGTTACGTTTATAAGCTTTTGTTAATTATGAAAAAATCTGGAAGGGTTATCCTCTCGCAAAAATATATGACAAGGATCGGAAGAACACTATCATAGACAACACCATTTAGAAAGATAATTATTACAGCACTCAATGCCACTAATAGGCCCCTCGCTAAAATACTCGGACAAACACACATACTTACACATTAATAACAACCAAACGTGATTTTTGGTCACCACCGGTAACCGAACCCGAGACCCTCGAATAACAGAGCAAGTACACTACCATCAGTCGGTGAACTGATGATGATAAAAAAAAACAACATGAACGAAAACATGATGACGAAATTTCGTATGGGGGGGCCGAGATCTCGCTCAGTGAAAGCGAGGAAAGAAGATTTGATTCTAAGAAAAATTATGTTAAAAGACAAATTGAGGTTCGAGATTTTGCGGTGTGAAAGCGAATTATGGATAACAAATACAACAAGCGCAATGAAATGGTAGTCTGTTAGAAAACGAAATTTCGCTTAGGTACAGCCAAGTCTAGTGATTTTTATAAAATAAATGTTAGGAAGAAGTACCTGAGGATACTGTAAAAATTGCATTCCGTTGCTAGAAAATGTGGATACGTGGGTCAAATTTAAAGACATACTTTTTCGTGAGTGAGAGTTCCGCGGCTCTATTCATCGCCAACTATATCACAGTGAAAGAAAAAGCCAGACGAGTCTTTCATGCCTTTCTGATTTGAATTGCGTGAGATAGGAAGACATTGCAAAGCAGATTAAACTATATTTTATTGACGGCATTCCAGGTATGTGGAATTTAACAAACTAGTTTTAACAGGATTTTAAGAACAAGCTTACATGGTATGAAGAAATTACAAAGAAGAAGAAAATCGATACGCCTATACAGTTTACGAAACCAAACACACCTTGTTCAACTTATAATAATGTTTAAAGCCCAGTATTTGATGCTACTTGTGTGATGATAATGTGCATACAGCAAAAGGGTGCCTAAACAAAGGGAAATGCTATAAAAGTTCGTATTGCACAGCGTCCAACCTGAGTACTGCTACAACCAATAGGTTGACCAATAGGACGAACTAAAGGTTGTTCGAAAACAAATTGATGAATTCTGAAAGATTCATTTGTAAAACCAAAAAATTTGAATCGATTAAAGATAGAAACCGGCTACCGTTTAGCAACGACCATATCAACTACCTGAAAGGTTCAAAATACCTTTCATTCTTCGACCTCAAGAATAGTTTTCTCCATGTGCTGGTTGCAAAGTTGTTCTGCGAAATATAAAGCGCTCGCGATGCCCGATGGTCAGTGTGAATTTTTAAAAATTCTCTTTGGCCTTTGTAATCGTGAACTCGGTATTTAAATCAGTAACTAAGAATAAGTTACAAATTGATAGGAGAACAAGCAAGTTTTTGTGAACGAAATACATGAAAAATTAAAAATCAACGAAAAGTTTCCACTACCGTAAACTTCAAAACAAATGGGTCGCCATTTACAACCTATATTTCAACTGCTGTGACGCTGAAAATGTTGAATATTAACACAACGACCCGCGTACATATGCGATAAATAAAATGGAAAAGATGTGCCCAAACTGTAATGATTCATCAACAATAATTATCAACAAAGTTTTCGGATGACTCCATTCGCGTTGACGATGGTCGTCAAAATGCGAAACAGTAAATAATTGCTAGTGAAGGCGACAATCGATGGAGAGTTGGCTAAATTATTTTGCAAATATCGTTCAGATAAATAAGAGAGCATTCAAGAAAGGCGAATATGAACAGTCAGGAACAATACCTGAGAAGATACGATCGTATGAGATGAAGAAAATTAGTGAAGGAGAGGGGTCTAAGCTGATTACTATATAACGGCTGCTGAATACATGAAGCTTTATTATGCCTGATTTTCCGATGTTGATAATGAGAATAATGATAAGAATGTTGGTGACTTTACTGAGACGATTTAGAGAGTAATGGCCGAAATATAATGACCACCCTGTATTTATCATGTTTATCATGTCCATAGTAGTACTAATACCAGCGTACATATATCGATTTAAATAAATAATTGCTATTGCTTTTTTGAAATCGAGAGAAATCGGTAGTGTTTTGTCTGGAACTTGTTCAATAAACAGAATATTATTTCGTTAGAAGAAGACGGTCTAAAGATGCCATCGACATCAAGCCATATCTGGTATTAAAGTCACCTTACTGAGAATAGTCTACGAATAGCTCTGAAAATGTTTTTTTTTGTAAAACATTTATAATTGAACCAGTTACCGCGGGTTGATTTTGGGTGTACTTCATCTACAACCAATTCGATCAAATATTGATCTTCGATATATTCATGATGTCATGAAACAGGTGCGCCATATTTTATGTCGATATGTAAACATTGAATAACTTTGAAAAAAAACAACTGATTTCTATTGAGGAATTTCTATTCTCTTTGGTCCTTTGCAATTTATTTGGACTAGGTTTTGAATACAACATCAATTAAGTAATAATAATTGGCCGCATTTATTGGCCAAAGCAAAATGTGGCCGTTTTGCTCTGCGTTCTCCATTACCTTTTCGGGCGGCAAAGCGATGATTTCGGAACGAATATTTGCACCATCTTGTTGAAACCAGTAACCGTCAAGATCTTTTTCACGCATTTGCGGGCAGACATAAAGAGTTCACATCCACTGATATATCAGCTTTATCGAATATTTCGTTTTCTCTGAAAAAATATGGCCAAATTATGGTTTTGGCACAAACGCCGGCCCAAACTGTCTGTTTTTGGTCATGAAATGGCGTCTCATAGATTTCGTGTGGATTCTTCAGAGAGTGTGAAATGGGCCTCGTCGGTCATCAAAATTTGCTTCGGGCGACTATTAATTCGTATTTCAAGCGACGTGGCTGGTCGATTGGGAATAGTCTTTGTGTTGATTGCATTTTATATGGAAACACATCCAAATAATCATTCAAAATGCGCCGCAAAGTGGTTCCACTGACGCCAAAATGCTGAGCGAGGCAACAATATGACAATTTTGGGTTCTGCGGGCAACGCTCTCTTTGACCGCTTCAACCAGTTCATTGGAACGTCTTGGTTGTTGATGAACGGCATGTTGGCGGACTCCCACTGTCCCGTGCTCAACCAAATTCGATACCAAACGACGAATAGTATTATCAGATGGTACTTGTAGGTCACGATATTTTCGACGATATGCACGTTGAGTTAACACAACTGAACGACTATTTGCAATGTACAGCGTCACTATTTCGTGGCGTTGTTTCAGTGTGAAGCGATTCATGGTTAAAATTGTACTGAATTGACGTTTCAAAAACATGTCAAATCAAGTCAATCGGTTGACAAGACACACGAATACTAATCTGGCTTATAAACCATTTTTCCAAAATTGAGTTATTAATGGATTCTTATATTTTCGGCTATGCTAAGCCTCGAGATAGACGGCATTAAAGGTCGGCTTCAAGAACGATCAGAAATAGTGAAAACATTTAAATCTGAGAAAAAGGTAGTCGTACGCGCAAACTTTGACAAATGTGGTATCTCAGCTCCCTGTCCTAGTGGTAGGAACAAAACAAAGAACAGAACACAAATATAATGAGGAGGTTAAAAATAAACTGCGGGAAATTATAAACCCGGCAGTTGCTAACGTTTCGGTTAGGAAGGACACGAACTCAAAGATAGTGTGCTAATCGAAACAGGAAGAAAGGAAGACCTGGATTTTTTCCTAGCCAGTAAGGAATTTTTAAATACTGGGCTTATAGCATCGTTACCAGAAAAGCGTCTGGCTAGAATAATCATTTGTGATGTGGACACGGCCGAACAGATCATTGAGTTATAAAGGTATCGCCAATTGCCAGGAATATCCTCATCAAAAACCGTCGTGTACACTAGGCTGGCCTTCATATAGAATATCCGACTTCGTCAGGTTGACAAAATGCTACACATTGCCAAGTTTTTTAAGGAACAACACCACATGTGGTCACTGCGGCGACAATGGGCATGACCAAAATCTGTCCTAATGATGAAGAGAACTGTCTAGGACAGTTAATCCAAATTAAATTATCTATTGAAGATCGCCCAACTGAATATGCAAAATGCTAAAGCGGTTGGGCATGAGATCAAACAATCTATTGAAAAAGAAGCGATTGACATACTCTGCATGCATAGGAACATTACGCGGTTAAAGGGGTTATAGGTGGAATGACCACGTTCACAAAAAATAAGCAATGGAAACAATGAAAATATTAAAGCAGCAATTGGATTCTACAACCTGATCTTGAGGTTCTTAAAGTATCACAGTACTGGCGACATACACTGTGTATGTGTAGTGGTGAGATCTAACATAGAACATTTCTATCTGGTCAGTATTTACTTTCAATATTCAGACAATCCAGTGGAATATTTGAGTAAACTTGATAAAATCATGGATGGTCTAAAAGAAAATCCCATTATCATTACTGGCGACATCAATGCTAAGTCCAAACTTTAGCACAATAAGGATGCAAACCAGGAGTGGTTGAAGAATTTCTAGCAAGAAGTGGCCTATTCGTTATCAACGAAGATCGAATATTGATCTCATTCTCATGACGGGCGGTCTGTTAAGAAAATGTTTAAGTTGGTTCGTCCATGATAGTTGAACATCAAGGGGTCACACCTATTGTCTCGATCTTGGATTCCCCAGCATTAAAGAAAGTTTCCCCATATGTCTTAAGGCATGCCAATTGGGAGTGATTCTATCTGTCTTGGTGGTCTCCGGAGTTAACCGAATCAAGAAAAGTTGTTTGTAAGTTACGCAAGTTATACTATAAAAAAGAGATAAATATTCCGAAACTCAGAAAGCAAAAGGCTTAACTATATGTGGCACATCGAAAGGCGTATTTTAAAAGTATAAGAGACAAAAGCCAAACGAGCTTAAAACAGTTCATCACAGAACATTATAATGCAACTACACCAAACGTGAACCACTTCAGTGATGAAGAGGACACTTTGGCTATATCATGTCAATGAAAGCTGGTAAACGCCAGGCCTATACAATATCGAGGTCGAGGTGATACAACGTGCTTGGCCTATTATAGGGCCCTGTATCACGTACTTTATGAATACTTATCTTATAGCAAAGGAGTATTTCCCAAAGATTCGAGAAATGATAATTTAGTTATCATAGTGACAAACAGGTCCACAGAGGACGCAATGATCCTGTGGTGGCCCAGCATAATGTTGGAGCTGAATAGATTCAATTGCCCATGCAATCCCTATAACATCATTAACATTTTTCTTTCTGAAAGAATAGCCACTGTTATTTCAAGTCAATGCACATCTGAAAAAATTGTCAATAAAGGATGTCCGCAAGGTTCCATCCGTGGTCCACACCTTTGAAATATTGTCTTCAACGGAAGCATGAACCAAGAAGTAGTATTCTACAGTATTCTAGGAAAAGCACAATTAGAAATAAACATGATCCAACTTAAAGGTTCACTGGAAATTGCCAAATAATTAAGATGGTGAAAACTATTTAATGGCTTAGAGTATCTTCACATGTCAAAAGAGTCGCGAAGAATAGTAAGAAGGTGTTCGCGCTGCTGAAACGAGTTGCTAAAGAGACCAGGGGACTCAAGCAACATACTTTGTAAATTATATGCGCGGCATGGGCAGAATAACATGTGCCATCGGCGTACACTAGTTAGTGCCCAAAGAAGCATCTTGCTCGGAATAACCAAGGCATACAGAACAGTGTCAACTAGCGCCGTTCCTGTCTTGGCCGGCATGATTCCTATTGATATACTCTTAAATAAGAAAATTGCCAACTACAAAATAAGAAAAAGACAAGACGTGAGCTAATGGATGGTAGAATAACATATAGTTATCTGCCAAACATTGAAGCGAGATTAGAGGCAAAGATTCCTCTAAGTGTATGGTTTACCCAATTGTTAACGGGGCTTAGAAGAATAGCCTCTTATATGTACCGACTTAGTCGAGCGGACTTACTTTAATGCTGCCAAACAACCTCAACTGTTTCAAGAAATTTTGTGATACCGTCTTGAGCGGTAGGTAGATTTATATCTTAACCCTTCTGTTCATTTTAAGGTCTAGCCAGACCTTTTCGAATTTTAAAGTGTTTTTTTATATAAATATCACGTAATTTTATGAATTCGTCAATCAACACTTCTCCTGCGATTTGGAACAAAAATTAAAAAAAAATGTATTCTCATGAATGTAAAAAATACAAAAAACGATTTAAACACGCCTTGTACACGATTAGGTCTGCCTAGACCTTAACATTTCCAGTATACGAATTTCAAATTTATCGAAAAAACAAATGACTTTATTTCATATTCTACAGTATTTTATTATATTTTGTAGATGTATTATGTTTTTGTATTTCCTTTATTGAGTTGAAAAATATTGCAAGTGGTTTTTTGAATAAATTGTGTAAAGTTCGGTGAAGTACCAAATTGTATCGAACGTGTTTTGAGTAAAGAAATTTATTTTATGAATTGTTATTTTTGGTACACTTTGGTGTACAGCGATCTCTGAAAGGAGAGCCACCATTGGTAGGCGCAGAGGTCGTTGCAGGCGACGATGGCTCCACGGTGTAGAGAACGACTTGGCCTCTTTAGATTGTCTTAGACAGTATGAAGACCATGCTCGGGGTCGAAACCGCTGGAGCCAAATTGTTGACTCAGTAAGGGGCCAGTAATGGCCTTTAAAACTGTTTTAATTTAATTAGTTATTTTTGGTGAATACAAATATATTTTGAAATGACTGATGAAATAAATGCTATAGATGGAGACGGTAAGAATAATTTATGTTTCAAAGTTTTATACTAACCAATTTTTCTTAGTATGTCAGAAGCACAACGAAAGCAAGAACTAATTAGGATAGCTCAAGAATTTGATGAAGATGAAAGCGACCGATGGGATTTTAGTGATGATGAACTAGAAGACATTGTTCCAGAAGATGATGTTTCCGATGCGGCATCGGAATTGGTAATAGGAGGTTTGAGCGATATTGAAGACAGTGACGATGATGACATCTGGGAACCATTGCGTGCAGAGAATGAAATCGCGCAACAACAACAGGAAAGACTGCTCTCTGATGATCATTTTTTAGCTAGTGATTGAACAAAATGGAAAAAAGATCCACCACCACCGGGGCGTATCAGAGCTCACAATATTTTTCGAGAAGCCGGTGGATATGCTAAACGGGGAATGAGTCAAAATCCAATTGACATTTTCAAGTCAATAATGACGGAACAGATGATTGGCATCATAAAAAGGCAAACCAATAGGAAAGCTGTAAGTGAAACATTAAGATACAACACCGAAAAGCACAAAGAGTTGTGGAAAATTAACAATGATCCCGTGTTTAGAGCAGCTATGTCAATCAACCGATTTTACTCTATAAGTCATTTACATTAGATTTGACGATCAAAGAACCCGAGTTGAGCGGCAACAAATCGATAAAGCAGCAGCCATACGTGACATCTGGGTAATGTTAAACCATAATCTAGAATCAGTATATACACCGGCGGAATCAATAACTGTTGATGAGCAGCTCTTCCCATACAGAGGAAATCCTAAATTCACCCAATACATTCCGTCCAAGCCAGCAAGATACGGAATAAAAATATGGTAGGCCTGTGGGAGTGCATTCAACAGTTTTTGGTTTTACGAGCAACGTTGCTTTAGTATCATATGTTCCGAAGAAAAATAAAGCCGTTCTTTTACTTTCATTGGTTCACTACGATAATGAAGTCGTTGGTATAGCTAGAAAACCACAAGCTATTATGTTTTATAATTTGAACAAAGGAGAAATGCTAGGAGAATATAGACGCATGTCGACAGTTTCTACATTCTCTGGTGAAGCAGTTGGTCACCCCTCAAATAGAGGAAAGAATGAATAATCCGAGGGTGATTGGGAAATTTTCCGTCAAAAATGGAATCGAATCTTTTTTCAGAAAACCTATCCGAAAGACGCGTTTTGCGCGTGCCTTATGCGGCGACCCGGTCTGCCTTCAACACAGCATTTGAAATGTCAAAAATGTGAGAATTAAACAAAAAAAAAACAAAAAATGTATTTGAAAAAAAAAATTAATAAATAAATTAATGTATTTAAAAACTATAAAAAATAATATTTCATTAACTTTTCGGTAAATTTTCATACAAAATATATAGAGGTCTAGTCAGACCTTTCCGTGAACGGAACGGTGAAAAATATGTCATGAACAGAAGGGTTTTAAGTAAAAATTTTAAAAAACTTAGTAAAATATTAGACGAGTATGCGCCTCCTCGTTGGCAGGGACGGTAACAGGATAGCCTGGCTTAGCATCCCGATAGAGTATAGTAACATTTAAAGAATTAAAAGTCAGCGTTGCATATGTTAAAGGCTCGACCACCTGGGAACATATTCTTCGCATTAAAGTGACACCTGAAATCAATGAAATCACAAAAGTGTAGTAGATTCAAGATACATCAACGGTGTTGTACTCCAAAATATCGCAGTTGTTCCTATTATTAGCCTGATCGAAATCAAGAATAAACAATTCTTTTACGCCTTCCTATTGAAATTCGAATCGCCGTCGGTGAGGTGAAAATCATAATAGGGACATTGGTTAGATTTTCGAAAAATCAAAATTACAAAATAAAAATTCCTTATCCTGTGCCTTGACTTATCCACCTGTAACCATAACAACACAATTCGTTTAATTAAAAACGAAATAAAAAGCCTCAGGGCGAAAATAGGTGTGTAAGAGAATGAGCACAGTGGCAAAAAAAAATGATTCATTTACATAATTATTTTTATTTCTTACAGAATCTTATCTATGGTGTGTAATCTATATACCTGTTATATTCTTGTGAAAGATTTTTTGTTTTTTTTTATTTTAATTTCGTTATCCTTGTGTTTTCTTCACCTCCCTGCTCGACTATATATCGCAACCCACCCATTTCTAATTTAAAAATTACAAGGAAACCAAAAAAAATAAGCCATTTGTAATAATAATTATTATTGTTTAACCATATATATGTACATACTCGTGTAAGAAGAAAAATCTAATTAATTGAATAAAATTAATTTTCCAGACACATACCTTGTTATTTTTATGTTTTGTTATAATAAAAATAAAAAAAAAATTAGTAATAACAATAATAGTACCTATGTATATATAGAATACAGACAAAATTTTTATTATTTTGCTCGTCTTGATAAATAGAACATTTTCATTTTGATAACAACTTGGAAAAATTAAAAAAAAAATAAAAATTAAATAAAATAACGCAAACATTCAATTTTTCCAAAAAAAAAATAAAAACATTAAATTTAATTTTCTTTTCTTCTCGCAGAGTATGTTTGTATACGAGTATAGTGTAGTTGTTGGTGTAATCCAATTTCCCAAAGTTAAGATTCTTATCATGTACAAATTATATGTTATTTTGTAAAACGAGAACAAAACAAAAAAAAAAAAAGCTCCGCACATAGTTCTCGCTGTGTGTGCACTCGATACACGAGTATAGTAACTATATAGCACAATATTGCCGTTTATAGTGTTGTTCTTGTCTTATAGTTTCCACTGTATATATATACTGTTATCGTTGTTAGATTTTCCGTTTTATTGTTCAATTTTCCTTGTTTACTTTACGAACGAGTATCTCTTTATAGCATGGAGCATAATACAATTTCGGTGCGCTTACAAACTTTTGGATAAAAATGCATTTAATTTATTTTCAGCAGATCTGCGATTTGGAAAATATTTGTATTTTTTTTTATTTATTTAATTTGATTCGGAAAAATAATTGTAGAGGATTTTTAAATTTTTTTGCGTTCTCCTCTATATACTATACGAGATTTGTGCAGTTTTGCGCTATAATATACCAAAATAAATATTAAAGCTTGTGTTCTATATATACTATACACTTTAATATGAAATATGGTTTCAACCTCAATGTATAAAGGCCGCAACATCACTACTTTATACCTTATACCTTAATAATAAATTACAATTGTTGTTTTTTTTTTTTTTTTTGTGGTGGAGGGGGGAAGACCTCACATGTGAACCTAATCCATAAACATGTAAGAGTGTCGGATTCTTACCGACTAAACCCTAACCACCAAATTCTTATGCCTATAGTTGTCTCGTGGAACTACTGTTATGTATTACTTCGCGAGAACAGGCTCAGCCTTAGCTGCCATCTAACTTTGTTGTCTTTGTCTATTTTTTGTCCCAACGCTGCTGCCACATGTTAACGGTCTCTGCGCGAGCCACAAACGATTTCCTCTCTTATCCCCATTTGCACGGCGAGAATATATTCTTTCACGCTCCTTAGCCAATAAGTCAACTAGAGGCATACCAGTCACTAGACACAGGGCTTCATCTGATAGCGTTCTAAATGCGCTAACCACCCTCAAAGCGCTTAACCTATAAACAGATGCCACCGGTTGCTTGTATGTACTTCTCTCCATAGCACTGGCCCAGATTGGTGCTCCATACATCAAAATTGACGTCACCACGCTACTCAATAACAGTTTGCTACTCTAGCGGCCCCCTGCGTTTGGCATAATTCGCATTAACACCTCGCTCCCTTTCCAGCTTTTTCCCCAACGGTATCCAAATCCGATTTAAAGGACATTCTAGCATTAATTATTACTCCTAAATAATTTATTGATTGTTTTGACTGAATCAGTTGACCACCAACTTCTACCGTCATGAATTCCAACCTTTTCCTGCTGGTGATTAGCACTGCTTCTATTTTGTGCTCCGCCAACTGTAAACCCACAGATGATAACCAATCCTGAATTATTCTTATACTCCAATTGCAGATTTCTTCCGCCTCTTCTTTGTACTTTGCAACAAGTACGATCGCAACATCATCAGCAAAACCAACCACCATTACTTCTTCTGGTATCGGCAGTCTAAAAATGTATCGTACATGGCATTCCACAATGTGAGTGCCAGCACAGACCCCTGTGATACACCTCCAGAAATGTGATTTAGTACCTGCATCGGTTTCATACTTCAAAACTCGTAGCCTAAAATAATTAGCCAACTCGCCGAGTTAAATGCATTTTTCACATCTAATGTAACTACCGCACAGTACTTTTTAGAACCTCCTTTCCATCTATCACCAGATATTGCCTCTCGCGCCGTATCCACTACGAGTTTAATCGCTTCAATGGTGAAGCGAGCTTTACGGAACCCATATTGGTTCTCCGCCAAGTCCCCTTTGTTTGTAATGGCCTCCTGTAGTCTCTCACATATAATTCTCTCAAATAATTTACATGCAGTATCTAGCAAGCAGATTGGCCGGTAGGAACATGGATCATCGAGCGCCTTCTTCGCTTTAGGCAATAGTATCAATCGTCGTAACTTCCATTGCTCTGGTAGCTTGCTTTAATTGCACACTTGAGTATAGAGCGGGTGACACAGTATTGCTTGCGTAGGTCGTCCCTAGTTTCCAATCTTGCACGTTGGTATAAACGTATAGCTCGAAAGCATTCTCTACGAAGCTGGGCTATTTCCTCGGTCCACCAGAACACTTCTTTTTTCCGATTATCCTTTGATTTCCTCGGCATTGCTGCATCACAAGCTCTTGTGATATCATCTACGATTTGATTCACTTTCCGGACAAAGTAATGTCGTTTGCAACGTAAACATCGTTTGCTTCCACTCAATAAACATTTTTGTCGATTCTGAACGAACCTTTCCAATCCTTCCATCTCTTGTTTCACAAATAATAGCCTGGGGATCACTATGTGTATATTGTTCACTAATTTTCCAACTCACTATTCTATTTAAAAGGCCCTCGCTCACCCATGTGAGATCAATTACCGAGCTAGCGCCACCCCTACGGAAAGTGGATGTACTACCAACATTCAACATCGCAACTGGTAGTAGAGAAAATGCTTCCAGTAGCGTTTTACCGCTAACATTAGTCTCTCGGCTGCCCCACTCAACTTAGGAAGATTTTAAATTCATCAAGGGTAGCACTAGGGTGGGCATAACAGCTATAAATGTGAATACCATCGATCTTCACTCTTACAAAGGCAGATTCTCCGCCGCTGGGCTTCTTCCGAAAGGGACGGTTACCACAAGCCCAAATATTGCTATCGAGCTGTTTATATTGTTCGCATACAATAGCAATGTCACCGCCTATTTCACGTACAGTTTGCTGCAGCAGGTCTTGTGCAGCTTCACAATGATTGAGATTTAGTTGGATCAATCTCATTTGACCAGCATCCTGTCTGGCGCCTTCTTATGTGCAGGGCACTTCCAACTACCCGTTGTATGTTTATTTCCCCGAACAGCTTCCTCGCTACAAAGCACGCATTTTGGGTCATTCTTGCACTGTTTTGCAATATGACCTTCTTTACCTCATTTTATACACAGTTTAGATCTGTCGTTTTCACTCCTACATTTTTGCGCCAGGTAACCAAACTAAAAGCATTTAAAACACTTTACCGGCTTAACAGCCTCCTTTATACGACAAATCGTCCATCTGATCCTTATTTTGCCTCTTGTTAAGACTTGCTCCGCCACCTTTCTTGGCGTGCTAATCATTGCCATTTGCATCCCACAACAAGATGCTCTAAGCGTCTTCACAGCTTGTAGTACATCTTCGGATGTGGTAACTTCATCAATATCCCTTATTTCTATTAGGGTTTCCTGTGACAAGGTTCTAACGTCAGCTTCTTGGCCAATAATGCCCTATAATTGGGATTGGAAAATAGCTGTTTGAGGTTGATCGCCAGTGCTTCCAACTCCAATAACAGATCTCCCTTGGCGGTTTGACGTATATGCGTCACCATTTTTTCCAACCGTTTGAGCTGAGAGTTTGCTTTTACCTTCCGTAGCAAATCCAAATACGAGACATCCCCCTTCTTTTTGATTAACAGAGCATCAGGTCGAGGCTGTCTTCCGTTTTCTTTTATTCGGCTTGACTTTTTGCCAGTCTGGCCTAGCTTCTAGTGTCCAATTATTTCTCCCCGGAGTTAGTATGCTTTTTGTGTTGCGTTTTTTAGCCTCCATTTGTGTTTTACATTGACCCGGTGAATCCCGCCTTCTCTTAATCGGTTCATCCTTTGATATGTTCATCGTTCCACCTATTCTCTTATCTTGCTTTGGTGATATATTTAAGATTTCACTAATCAACGATTTGGACTTCGGAGGAAGTGTTACCTGACTTGACAACAACAAGTCCGCCTCAGGTTCCTGGTTTGTTCTGTCCCTATGTTGGGAAGCGATACTGCCTCAAACATTTGATTGCGCGTAGGCGATCAGAGGCAATCTCTGTAGCCTTCCACTGTTCTTGAATGGGTTAAAAACTCCTGGGGTCCCACTCACTGGTTTAACAATAAATGGACTTGTAATATTTCTAGTTCCAACAGCCAAGTTTCCTACTGCTGGAACAAAGCGGTCGTTGGATTTCCGCTTGCTCGCTCCCTAAAGTCGCCGGTACTGGGGTTCCGAATCCCTGTACCGTAGTCTTATTCTCCTGTTGCGTAAACATTTCGGTTATTTGTTTTCAGGGAACCGCCCTTAGCATTCTTTGCCTACTGCCACGACATTTTATGCAGCCGCTCCTCATGGAGAACAGACGCTGACTAGGAAGCAAGCCGCCCACTATGGACTGTTGCGCCTGGATTTAAATTTATACCTATTTTAAGGTTGGTATATTATTATCCCTTGTTGCTTCTTAGGTTTATATGACCATTTGCATTCCCTCCACCTCCACCTTCGAAGTCACACCTCTGGGTGAAGAGACACTGCTTGCTAGTTTTGGTCCGAGAGAGTTAATTTCTTATCCACCGATCTGACCAAAATGGTTACGGGTTTCCCCTACACACGAGATGAATAGAATTGGTGTAATTATTCATGCGGTGTATGTCCATTCAATCCAATGTGAAACTATTATTATCCAAAAAGAAATTATTAATAAATAATAAATTGTTGTATAAAAATAATTAATTTGTAATCAACTCAAACGAAAATAAAAACATTGAAAGCTTACCTATACTATGTACAATCATGACATTAATAATAACTCAATCATAATAGAGCTTTTAATTTTGTTTTTTATTACATATTTTATGTATTAATTTCCACATGGATTTTTGACATTAGTGTTGTTGTTGTTGTGAACATTGTACATTCACATTGTGATAATCAGATAACTATTATTTTATCAATAATAAATTAATTGCTTAGATTTGTGTATATACATATATATGTATACGATTTATGAGTATAGCGGCAGCTTGGAGGCAATTTCCCGTTTTCGTGTATATGCGCGCGAAATTTCCATTTAGTTTTAGCAGGTATTTAATAGCACGTTATTGGTGCATGCTAAAAAGAACCAAATGGCTTTTATTTGAGGCCAGAAAGGTCGAATATATGTGCATATGTGGAATAATTGCCGTAATTATTATCATAAACTTGGTTTGTAACTAAGTGGATTTGTAAGTGGTGACGTAAATTCCCGCATTCCATGAACTACTCGACCCCACATGTTAAAATGACAAAGTGGGCAGAAATTCCAAACTGATCCAAAAGTACTCTCATATGAAGGATGAACTCAACTCAAATTCTGATAATAAAGTTCTCTTGGTATAGATGAGTGTCCCAGCATCTCCACAGAGAACATGAAAGCATCGTTTTCTGTGTTCTAAGTAATATTCAGAACGCGTACTGTCAATAAGTGGAATCTCTTCATTACTTAATAAGCCCACAACATCTGTCTTGAGTTTTAACATTTTCTTGGATGGTTCATTGCAAGTATTTTTATAACCTGAAATTGATTAGCCAATTGAATTATGTTGTACATTGTTGTTTCGAATGATGTTGCGGTGTGGAAGAGGTGATAGTTTTTTTTGGTAAGCCACGAGTTTGTCTCAAAATTTTCAACATTTTCTTAGTTTGGATTTCAACACTTTTTACTTTCAGATAAATCACTTTACAATAAAAATGCAATTTTTCAGACAAATATATATTAATGTGTTGGTATATAATGTTGGTCGTAATGGAGCTATATATTATGTACCAACGTATAGCTCTCTATAGTTATATGACGGGTTAAAAATTTTAAAATTTATCGACCAAACAGCCCCATGAAGAAAAAGCTTTATTCCAAATTTCAGTTCTCTGCGATGTATAGGGAAGTTGGTTATAGATAACGTACTTCTTTTTTGGGGTGAAACGTCCATCATACTGTTAAATTTGAAAAGATCTAAATGATGGCGCGGTCCAGCTATAAATATGCATATATCGACGTGATTCATCTAGGAGCATCATCTGTTGATCACCATCATATTCTTCCATTATTCATTGTTTGCAAACATTTCCTTTTGGTATATACTCGTATCTCATTTTTGCGACTTCATCTTCTTAGTAATTCGATCATCCGTATAGCGAAATTATCCACGGCCAAGCTAAAAAATTTCAGACACTTCAAAACTTACTGGTGATTTTAAAATTACATTGTGTGTCTCTATATACACTTTATATTTTAGAGAAATGTGAATTTATTTTGAAGTCTGATGGTGAATTAAAAATGCGCTCAAGCGTCTTTCGGTTAGCTTGATGTAGTGTTTACCATGTGAATTTTTTGATGTAACATTGAGATGTATTATGTTGTTGGTGAACTGTGACTGTAAGCAAGCTGCACGGCTGGTATAAATAAATATATCATAAAATACATCATCGTGTAATGTACCAGCGTCCATCCTGCAATATTCTTGAGCAAAAGGGTAAACTCATGATTATTTTGGATGTCGTGGAAGCCATCCACTATACGCCCTTGTATATCGTATATTGGGAATGCGTTGTTTCAGACCCGATTTCTTCTATAATATTTTATTCAGCCCACTGAAAACCGTTTACGAGCCCCGTAATTCTATGATTCGACAAATTTTTTATTCCACTCAACATTTATTTCAATATTACGCAATAACCATTACGATAATAGGTTTAACTTAACTGATAGTTTAGGCTCCCAACACAAAAAGACCTCTTTTTCTAGTAGAATTCTTGAAGATTGAATTTACATTATGTATGCCAAAGATTAGACATTAATCAAACGACATGTATTGGTATTTTTCAATAGTTCGCATAATTATGCATTATTTGTTATATATGCAAGTTAACCAGGTTAATACGTCGTTATGAAAAATGTAACAAAAATCTGGCTCCACATCTGCAAATTGCTGGCCAAATCATACATTTTTTGCAAATGTAACTTGAAGTGCTTCAAAACCAATTCATATCCGTTTCGTCATCCATCAAAACACATCTACTAAATTTTGTAATAATTTTGTCATCAGTCTGGCACATATTTTATCGAACAAGTGTTGGTTATCTCAACGATTTGGCTTTTTAACAACTCGGTAGCACTTATAGCCTTCCTGAACTCAAATTCGTTTTACCATGGAGTTGAGTGTGTTCAATTTTATGGCACGGTCATAGTTAAATTTCCCCGGATTATTTTTAATGAAACTTATAACCTTTTTGTCTGATTTTTTGTGAGCCGTTTTTTCCGATTTTTGTGCGAGCTATTGTATAACGTTTTACCGTTATAAAGAGGGCCACACTCTATAAAACGCTATATATCGTTGTTTTTGGGTCAATTTAATAATTTTGAAAGGGATAAACATCACGCTATTTCAGCACGATTAGTTTTAAATTCCGCTATTTTTGAAAAGTGATTTAAATGCATTGACGGAAATTCTATAAAACTATAACCAATAACGCATTGTTCCTAAAGAAATTTGGTCACCCTCCAGTTTAGACCTAATTGACAAAACCACTCTAGGAATTGTCTACATTATTATCGATGTTGTTTACATTGTTGACGTTATCTACGGGTTGTTGACACGCAAATGTAGAAAATAATAGATGTCGCGTAAACGCCCATCCATGATTCTCTTGTCATGGTTTTCGGTGCCTGACAGCTGCACGGAAAACATGACATATTCAACTCCTTGTTTCAAATATCAAGAATACACATCTGGAGGATGATCGGACTAAAGAATTTTAGAAATCATGCTCAACTTTGTGTTTGAAGTTGTTTGTTTGAAGACACCATGGTTTGGAAGGAAGTATGTGTTCTGTTCGATTGATCCGTTCACTTTGTGAACGGAACAATCGAACTCTGCACACAATCAATCGTTATAAATAGGTTTGTATGAGGATTGTATCCAATATCGGTTTGAATTGTTTATTAACATTTCCTTCTGTTGTACTGCGCTAATAATCCTTGATTTCCAATTCGTGAATCTTCAATTCTAATTCAAGTGTTTGACTTTCATGTTCAATATTTCTGAATCTCCCTATAGTTAATAAATGTTAGTAAGAGAAGGGCCTAAAAATTGGTATTTAGTCCCTGGAACCCGCGCCTCTATTTTAAAATGTATAAACCAAAATGAAATCAGCCAGGAAGAAAAGTTATACAACAAAACAGATCCGTAGAGAGCTACATCGAACGAATGTGTGCCATATCTTGGTATAGATAGGACTTTTGAACCCAGAGCCCAATTTGAAACAGATCCAAACTTTCAGTGAGATAAAGCTATATAAACTATATTTGACCACTCTGCGATGTGTAGCCCTTAGTTTAAAGACCATCTGGTCGATGGTCATTATGTTCTGCCACAATTTCTTGTTTGCAACGTTTTTTCTTCGATTCGACTCAATACTGTCCATTGCAATCTGTATCATTTTGTGACCGTAAACTCTACAATTAAAACTTTGTTTTGTAATTCCTATATGTTAAACAATGTATTGAACCGATAGCCAGAAGTGTCTAATTTTTCTGCTGTCAAAGTTTTAACGAAGTTTAATCATTAAATCAACTATAGATTGCCCTCAGTTCGATTATTTCAAATGTCTCAAAACATCTATAATTGTGGTGCTCAAGGATCGTCTTCCACAAACAAATTTGTTACAAAAATGTAATGCATTGGATGTTAACTGTATCAGCGGTTTCGTCCGTTCCTTTTCAGTGGCAATTCAGTTCGTTTTGTTTTAAAAAGATGTCTGGCAAATATTTGCGATTAACAAAAAAAATATTTGTTGCAAAAAATGGATTTTCAACATATGAAGCAAACCAAGATACTCCATATTCTTCGGGAAACGGTTCCGAATCCGTTCCAGAAATTTCAGCAAACGCTCCAGTTCGGATCCAGCAATTAAAGTAGAATGTTTACCAGATTCCAGAATTAAGTTCGAAGTTCTTGATGATTGAGTCAAGTAAATTATAGTAACGTAGAGCCAATATACGTAAAACAATATCGTTAATCAGAGTCTACTAAAACTTAAATCAACAAACAGATAAACCAAATGTCGGAAGCCGAGATAATCGAGCCTAGTAAATGTCCATGGAACTTTCTATTAATTGTAGTCCCTAACAAAACGAATAACAAAGAAAAAAATGGGGAATCGTGATGGATTTTCGTAAATTAAACGATTTACCAAACAAAACTGATATCTTGGATTTCACCACCTTAGATCTTGTGATCTGGATCTATCCGTCATCTCTTTATGGGAGATGATTCATTATGATTTCAAACTGCAAAAAGCTACTGCTATATTTGGCAATGTAGAAGGACTGGGGTCTAACACTCATAGGATATTGTTTTTCATTAAATTTCGTTGGTCTTACCGATATTATCTTACGCTTCTGTTGTGTGGTGGCCAATTGTTAATCTAAAGGCTTCTACTGGTAAACTTAATAGTCTTCAAAACACGGCTTTTATTGGGGTGTAACTGGAGCTATGTCCTCCACTTCACTTCTTGCTATGGGGTCCATTTTTTGCTTGCCCCAGTTCCACACCTTTATTCTTGGCACTAGAATGTTCTCGGTTCTATCGTGGAACATAGACAAATTTATAAGAACTACACTTCATTTTTACCAGAAATCGATATGGTTAATGATAGATCACTTATACCTGAATACAACTTTAACTTATTCAAGGTGGTTTATCCATCAAAGGATTTGTGGTTGTCGGAGGAGTTTCTCCAAATATCAGAGGAGTCCATAGTATTTTTGTCAGATGGCTCCCGTTTTAGCCTGAGTGCTGAATTTGGAATCTACTGTCCTTGGTCCAATCAGAGAGATCTTTTGGCAGTCTTGGTTCGATTTGCACTGTTTTCCAAGAGGAACTAATAGCGCTGTTATGGAAACTTTGAACTTCGCTGTTAAAAACAAAAACATTATTCTGTGTACTGATAGCTTAACTGTGCTCAATTCATTGAAAAATCCCTTGATTGTCTCCAATCTTGTCAAGGATTGCAAACACTTCATTAATATGCATTGCTACAACAATACCGTCTCGGTAATGAGGGTGCCAGCACATTGTGACATCGAAGGGAATGAACTATAATTGGACCGGAACCCGCGGCTTCCTTATCTTTTAACTACGAACCAAGAAAGTTATAAAGAAATACGGTTTGAAAGATCTAAGACTACAGTGGCTTGCTACTTTCAGTTGTCGTATGGTGCAGAACTTTATTAGCGAGCCCAATTTGGAATCAACTACATAAATATGCTCTATCTTTGAAAAAGGACCAACTAAGAATGTTGGTTGAGATTCTTGCGGGTCATGGTCGATTTAAGGGGCATCTCCGTCGAATGGGTTTATTTCAGGATGTTATTTGTGATGACTGTCTTGAGGAAGATGATGACTGTTTCCACTTTGTGTATAGTTGTCCAGCTTTCATTATTATTTTTCTTTAGGTTTTCAGGTTGTAGTTCTATTAATGTAGATCAGTTTCCTCCATACCTTGGTGCACCATTGCGGTTATAGGCATAATTTTAATCAGCCATCTTCGCTCAATATAAAAGGTTACTTCTTTCTAGAAAGTCACGTTAATATACAAGGCATTGAAGTTGCCTTTTTAATGATATATTATATTGAGTTAGGCAATCATCAATCGACATACATCCGTAAATTACAGACATATAGTCTTGAACTGTTTTGTTTACAGAAATTAACAATAAACCCCCCTCAGTGGCGTTTGTAGCATGTTGATTAATAATAATGAGGTAGTGTATTCAATATGCGATTAGAATCCTTTCGGCCAATTTTGTTTAATATTCTTAATAATCCAGTCTTCGAATATCTATGACAGTGTTTTCGGACAGCGATGTAACCAACCCAACATCAATCAAGGTCTTCAAAAATGTTCACTTTATACTCGAAAATTCACACATGTTGTACGATTCCGATACCGTACAGAAATATTTTGGTCTTTTTTCATCTGAGCCGCATTTAAATCACTCACCAACTAATTTAAGGATACTAAGAATTAATTGTTTGTCAAAAAAAAGTTTTATAGTTGTTTGTATAATTGTTACTTTCCAATCGCCCACCGCAAATACTAAGGTTTCTGTTCATGCTTATATAAAATAGTCGTAACTGCTTTTGACAAAATGTAAGAGCAGCTGCGAGTAGTTTTTTAAAGCAAAGAAATAAACCTAAGTAATTATAAGTACTTGCGGTGGTCCAATTGGAAAGCTACTACTGTCCCAACACTTAGTGCAACAAATCTTAAATACTTTTTGAATGAAGAAAAAAATGATTGGGTGGCAATACAACCAGTTCAACTCAGATTAGTGAAGTTAAACAAAGTATAGTACAATTACGGAAATTCTAGGTTGACTCAAGATTTCACCAAATCGAATTTAACATTTCTAAGTAACATCTCGTTTTCCTAATATCGAGATTAATTGGATCACGCATCGAACAAAATAATAAATAACGACAAGTTCATAAGAGATTCCGTTACAATAACAAAGTAGATTATTTTTAATATGTTTAATGAAAATTTACGTTGACACCATTTTCTCTATTTTATTTAATTCAATTTCATTATGTTTTATTATTATTAAATATATAATTTTCTAACAACAATAGAACAATAACAAAGTATTATATTCATAATAAAATACTTAAACTTAATTCATTAATCTAAAATAGAACTTTTTTTTTTTGTTCTAAACTTTTTTCTCCTTTTCATAGTATGTATATTGTATGTTTGTGTATAAGAGGATGCTGTTTGTTACAGAAGAAACGAAACTGTTCTAAGACTGTAATAGACGGGAAATAAATACAACAAAATTGTGTTATTCTCACAACAACAACAAAAATAAAAAAATTCTTAAGATGCGAGAATTAATTTTATTTTTCCAAGAGCGTTTTGAGGTGGTTATGTGCGCTTTTTTATTTGTATTGCGGAGCTTTTATACTATATACATACTTAAAGATTATATATTTTGTAACAGACTTCAAAACAAATAAAAGGAATAAAATGATTATCCTTATACAAGGTACTAGATACTCGTATACATATATAAACGAAACGAACGTGTATGAGAGATTTTTGTTTTGTTCAAAAACTTTTTTTTAGTTGTTTTGTATATTCGAAAAACGTATGAATGGTTCTGTCTTTCAATTTGTTACTACTTGTATGTTGTGTACGGTTTGGCATTAATTCAACCTTGTATTGTATATACTTATGTGGTATATACAAAAGGAAGGAAGAAAATTAGTGAAATGCAAACAAAATAAATTTAAGGAAATAAAAGTGTTTAGTTTTTTGTCCACAAAATGCATAATGAGGTGCATATAATCTATGTACATGCAAATATGTTGACCGAATGAATTCCACATCGACAACAACAAATCACCCCTCTGCGCCACCACTTTATTTACTTAATTTTCACTCTCTCTCTATACATATATATACATAGTTGGCTAAATATCAATTTTCACTGTCATCAATTACAGCATTTAATTACCAAATTTATCTCCTGCTGAAATAAGTCCCATTTAATCACCTGTTTGTGGTATCGAATTTAACAAAAAAAATTTAAAAAATAATTATAAATATAAAAACCCATTGAACAAGTAGATCACACTTACCCTTATCTATATAGACTTGAGGAGTGTAAAAAATTAAAAAAATTAAATTCTAAAAAGAACTTTTATCAATGATAATGTAAACACTAAATTATTCTTCTTCTAAGAAAGTTATGGAGTATTTCACCTTTTTTTTTTGTATTTCCTATTCACCTCATTTTCTTTAACTATATACAACATAATATACTCTCTCCCGACGAAACATACTTATATATTATTCTCGTATTTATTTAAAATAAATTTATAGATAAATCAGAACAACCCCATACCAACCCCCAGATTCTCATGCTTGCATATTGCTTTATTTTAAAATATAAACTCTATCTACAATATATACTGTGTAGCTCGCATCCCCTATTCATTATTTGTGTGTCTACTTATGTGGCTGTATGTGTGTGTGTATATACATATATATTTTGTACTGTCTGTATTATAGGGTATATGAATTTAAAGCAGGAGTAAAACATTTAAAAGGGTTGAGTTTGAGTCTATACACAATATTATCACTTTATTCTATTATCATAGAGTTGATGTGCTGTTCGGTGTATATGTCTATATAGATATGTATGTATGTATATAACAGTTGGGGTGATATATACTCGAGGATGTGGTAGGTTAATGAGATTTTATCTGATTTTCCTTGTTTTTTTTACGCAAAAAAAGGAATTAGAACAAAAATGAGAAAAAGAAATCTTAATTTATCAGATCCTGTTTGATAAATCGTAGAATAATTAAGATACGAGTTGATATTTTATCTTTCGAAGCGAAATTATAATGGAAAATATTGTGACACACTGGATATCAGGGATCGGCGAGGTAGACCACGCCAAGTCATCGACACGTCGCAATATTTATCGCTTTGTAGACTATGTCAGTTTAATGAAGACAACATCAATAACCTACACTAATTTTAGTATTTCAAAATCCAAATGTCAACTGCGAATTTAAATTGAGAATAAATTAAATTTCTAAAAAACCACCTGGACGTAATTTAGAAAAAGCTCTTTTATATTATCTCGTAAAAATCACAATCTTATATTAGTTTTTAATTTAATTTTTAATTAATATTTTTCGTAATTGATCAAAAAATGTATAGGACTAGATTGATTAGAAAAATACGTTTCATTTGATATATCACATGACAAAACCCAAATTAAAAATTTTGATCCAGCATCTGTATAGTCCAGGCGATTTTTTACCAAACTTTCGATCCTCCAATTCATTTTACTAAACTCCACAAATACTTTTGAAACAAAATTCCTTAGTAACAATGAGGAGGAAGTTTAAATTTATACGAAAACAATTTTTTTACACAAGTATTCGTGGAGTTTTGTAGAAATAGATTTGAGGAAAGAAAGTTCTGGATAAAATCGCTTGGACCATAGATGCTGGATGACGAGTTAACATTTTTAATTTAGATTATCACATGTGACATATCAAATGAATCGTATTTTTATAAGCAATATAGTAGTTTGACATTTTAAATCGATTATAAAACTGATTAATTAAATATTCATCTGCATAGCGTTTTCATATTTAAAAATTATTGGCATTTACATATGTTTCTTTGGTCATACCTGCATTGAAGACTAGCATTATTACTTCATAATACATTATGCCAATAAATTCAAAAATGCATCACAAGCTGCTGAATTTTGAAAATCAACACACTTGAATATTTTGAAAAAAGAAACTGTAGGCGTTGTCAATCAAATTCTAATCCGTTAAAACCTTTCTAAAGCATTACCAATAGTTCGCAAGTAATTGTGTCCGAAAAAATAACAGAGTGCGCATTTCAGTTTCATTGAACATTACATGAGTTAATGAAACCAAAATCAATCTGAGAAATCGGTGTAAATTTTGACAAATCGAAAAATTAGATCAGATAAAGAACTAACGAACAGGAAACAAATTGATCATATCGATCTGATGGCCATTAAAAATACCTGTTCGTTGGTTGTTGATGTATGATTTTTTATGAGGAGCACTCTTAAAATGTCCAATATTTGATTTCGCAAGTATCACCATTATTTTGTTTTGATAAATTTAAATATTCTCTCAACATTTAAATTTTCTATTCGAAGTTTGAATGATGGTTAACTCAAACAGAACATCAGGAAAATTTGTGTTGTTCACGGTCATTTCCTTATTATTTTGACTCGGATATAAACGTATTAAAAGCTGTTCAGACAGATTTTTCATGGTAACTTGGTATGAATAATTTAAAACACGTTTTAAAAATACCCGTTGTAATTATGTACCCGACAATACGAGCCGCCTTATGTTGGTCTTTTCAGATATAGCACTCGGAAAGTTATAGATTTGTATAATTTCTCAGCAAAGTCCATTGATTCATATTTTGTTATATAAAATATCAAAAAACTTGACGATATACCATGCAGCATAAGATATCAGAAAATTTTCAGCAGAAAAAATGTATTTTTTCTACTCACCACCAAGAGCAGTACTATAGATAAAGAGAATTTTTTCTGCTGTAATTTTATTAACTATAGCAGAAAAATTATGAATTTGTGCATTTTTTTAAAAGAACTTTTGTAACAACTAATTACACGTTAGCATAAAATTTGTAAACTTTTAATAAATTATTTGTACCAAACAAAATATTTTATATTTTGAACTACATGCCAATTATTATCTTAATAATTTCTCATAAAAAAACCAATATGTAACCAATATTTCGTGCTGTTTTTCTGGTAGCTAGGATCAAAACACAACTACAGGAGCAGTTTAAGAAAAATCGTTCGAGTCCGAAGACCTCCAGAATTTTTTGAAATCTCGACCATATGAAATTTTTCAGTTTTTTGACCATAATGTATGGAAATCTCCCCCTGTAACTAGTAAGCCATGCTGTTTTTCTGGTAGCTGGGATCAAAACACACCTACAGGAGCAGTTTAAGAAAAATCGTTCGAGTCCGAAGACCCCATTTCTATTATAGGATTCTATCATAGTCCGAAGAAGCGCATTGCAGCCTTATCAAACTGTACAAGTTTGAACAAAGGTATGGAGGACAACTGATCTACATTGATAGATCTACAGCTGAAAACCTGAAACCGAATAATATTGAAAACTGCACAACTGCACACAAAGTGCAAGCAGTCATCATATTCCTCAAGACAGTCATTTCAAAAAATTCTGGAAATTCTTCTCTTCTGACTCGAACAATTTTTCTTAAACTGCTCCTGTAGGTGTGTTTTGATCCCAGCTACTAGAAAAACAGCATTGCACACTGGTTACAGGGGGGTATTTCCATACATTATGGTCAAAAAACTGAAAAATTTCATATGGCCGAGAATTCAAAAAAATCTGGAGCTCTTCTGACTCGAACGATTTTTCTTAAACTGCTCCTGTAGGTGTGTTTTGATCCCAGCTACCAGAAAAACAGCATGGCATACTGGGTACAGGGGGGTATTTCCATACATTATATAGTAGTTAAAATATAAAATATTTTGTTTGGTACAAATAATTTATTAAAAGTTTACAAATTTTATGCTAACGTGTAATTAGTTGTTACAAAAATTCTTTTAAAAAAATGCACAAATTCATAATTTTTCTGCTAGTTAATAAAATTACAGCAGAAAAAATTCTGTTTATCTATAGTGCTGCTCCTGGTGGTGAATAGAAAAATACATTTTTTCTGCTGAAAATTTTCTGCTGTCTTATACAGCATCGATATACCGCAAACTGTTCGTAGAGAGCGTCGATAGTTTCAAACTACAGTGCCGTGATTTCTTTAGACTTATTGTTTTCGTGTGAAAACCCTGGAAAGCTAACACTATAATGACGTATAAACTAAGATACTACCGGGTTCGAATCAAACTAGGGGAATCAAACTATGACCCTCTGTTGAGAGTGTAGAATCCACGGGCCGAGCCATTGGTCATGTCAGTGCAGGCTGGCACGGAGGTATAAGGTGTAGTCAAATAAATCGGACCTGTGGCCGTGCGTCCCTGATTTGGCTGGCAAAAGGCGTAAGGCAAGAACGCAAATAAGCTAATTGCGAATATTTCAATTTAGGAAAAAACACGGGATTGGGAAGTTTATAAGAACCAAGCTTGATTTGACCCTATATATTTCTATTATATGATTTTTCCAAATTGTTACCCTAATCCTCCTAATCCTCTAGTTTTTTTAAAACTGAAATAATAACGACGTTGATAAAACATATTGCCAAGAAATTTACGTAATATTCTACGTGTCGACAATCGTGTAGATTATATGGGGTAATCTACCTCGCCCATCCCTGTGTATGTTGTCAGCTAAGTAACTTTCGGGGGTAGAACAACCTTGTAAAACATGTGTATCTCGTGTAATAAGATTATTTTTGTTATCTTGTTTATTATTTCTTCTATATGGTTAATATTTTCATATGTGACTTAATTGGAAACAATGCTCATTATACCAAACAACACACACCGGAGCTTACGTGTAAAATGTTCGCTATTTATTTCCATAAGTTAGAAAAAATTCAGTATTCCTACGGCACAGATTCTAATTACGAATTATAAGATTCAAACGCATCTGGTTTCTCTCAACCTACATCTTTATCACAGTATGATGAATAATTGCGTATATAGGTAACATTATCCGCAATTAGTATCCTGAATATTTTTGTCAATCCACATAACTTAATTATAATTCTTGCATCGGAGAAAATTCCGCACACCGAAAAATTACTAAATATTTTTAAGATCGTTAAATCAACGATTTTAAGTCCTGAATTCAGTTCTACTGAAAAAAATGAAGTTGATCATAATTTAATTCCTTTATTTAGTTTATATTTTATTACTGTTTCACCTTTTATTCTGTATGCTGGAGTGTTTCATAATCATAATAATACAGCTTTAATTTTACAAATTTGTCAGAGGTCCCTAATGATGAGGTCCTAGATTCTGTAGTCTTATTTCTATAAAGAACGAAAAAAGTTACTAAAATTATTTTGTACTCACAGATCCATTTGCGTGCTATGCCCGGATTCAGAGTGCGAACCATCAAATTCAAGCTATTGTGGTTCTTTGAAAGCATCTCCACCAAACCATAAAACAAGAAAAAGGAAACGAGACACGAATAGTTGGCAGAGTAGTGTTGAAATACCAAAAAAAATCCCGAAAGTGTTATAAAACCGCAGCCGGGCAGTTAATTCATTCAAAACTGATGAAAAGTGGATGTACCTTACAATGTCACCTAAAATGCGACGAAAGAGAGTGGGACTGCATAGCTTAAGGAGTTAAAGTTATTGATAAAAAGGTTACTAAAACTTCTACGAGTAGCCGGAGAAACTCATCAAGAATGTATTATCTGAACTACTATCTTAACGATAAATATGAAAGTACAAGGGCTTGTTTAAAAAAGTTTCTCGATACTTTACCTCTATTCATTCAAGTAGTGGATACTGCTCTTCGTAAATATGCTTGCAGTGGAGTTGATAAACACGGTAGCATAATAATCAACGATATAAATTGTTCTAAAATAGTTCAATTAATGAGGTTAAACAAGCCACAAAAAACTCGTTTTGGATGATATTTTGGCGTATTCAATACATACATATTGTTCAATACAGTCGAGCCTCAGTATGCACGGGCCCATTCCTCAAAAAGAATCCTGGATAGTGATTTTTCCGTAGCTAAAATGTATCGGTTGTATGTGAAGTGGATTGATGATAAACAATACCAGCAGCATATTGTATCAGAACGACCGTACCGGGACATTTTCAGTTTTAATTTAAATTTAAGTTTTTTCAAACCAAAGAAAGATCAATGCAATGACTGTACGAGTTATGGCAATATGTCTCGTTCAGATAAGAAAATTTTTTAAATTGAAATAAAAAGCCATTTAGCAATGAAAAATGAGGCCAGGCGATTGAAGGAAATTTGTTAAGGAAATTACTATTTACGGGACGAAACAGTTGCTAGGCAAGGTGCATGTGAAGGTACCAGCTGCACGTATAAATTCATTTTGGAAAACGTAAACAAATATAGTGCTAATAAATTTATATTTTGGACGGATAATTGCCCTGGGCAAAATAAGAATAAAGTGATATTCACTTTTTACTCTTTGGTTTCAAAAACACTCAAAATCCATATTCATCAAAAGTTTCTTGAGAAAGGCTACACCCAAAACGGGGGTGACTCAAAAAGTAAATGTGTAAACTTCTTACATCATACACACACAACATTCTACACCAAAATTTTTCAACCTTTTTTGCAGGATAAACACTTGTGCAAAATAACAAAGTATCTGAATAAAAATAAATTAGTAGGCTGTCAGAAAAATCTTTGTTTCACATGAATGGGAGTTTTAACAAAAACAATTTACGTTTTTCTCCTTGCTCACTTGGGCAGCGCTACTATAGCTCAAAGGGACAAATAAATCACTTTAAAAACATTGACTATTTTAATTATATAGCACGAAAAGTTATACTATATATGTATATTATAATTAAGGTGGGCAGAAGGTCTCTTTAAAAGAAAACATGTTCTCTTTTTTCATCCCGATCTGGTTTACTCTTCCTTTTTTGAAATGTTATCTTTTTTAATTCTCTAATTTGAGAAACTAGGTGTCCTACTATGCAACTCGCCTCCTATTTCCGACGGCTGTCGTTTTATAATGGTACCCAACATTTTCATCGTTTGCAAAAGACAGCCGTCGCAAATAGTGGGCGAGTTGCCCTACTATGCAACGGCTGAAGTGAGCCGTAGCGAATTGCATAGTAGGGCTCTGGGATATGAAAGATTATTACCGGGTGATAAATGGATGAAATATTTGTTGGAATCAAAAATTATGAACATTTGAATGACTTTCATAAAAAATTAAATTTTGTTTTCATAATACTTGGCTAAAATTACGCTGTCAGACGTCCAGTTTTGAATAGAACTCTCTTTGAAACTTTATTTTGGAAACCTAGTAAATCCTAGTGTTTATATTGGAAACGTCTTTACACATTCGGAAAAATTAGAAATTCAGAGAATTTTTTTATTTGATGCAATTTCTATTTCTTAGTTCTAAAAAGTGATGGCAACCCATGAGATGGCAACAAAAAAAAAAATTTATTGGTTTTATTTGAACTTTTGATAAATTCCTTCGCACATATTCAGAGCCCTGGAAATTAAATTTTTTTTGTTAATACGATTTTGAGTTTCCACAGAAAATCCCATTTTCTAGATTTCGTTGAAATTAAGTAATTTCCTACAATCTTCCAAAATCTTCAGTAGCCAGACCTCATGTGGCTCTGCATGGCTCTGTATGTTTGTATAGGTTTACGTAATTTTTATAATTTAGTTCTTGTAAACTTTTTTTGCCTAAAATTAACGTCCCATATTTACTCGTGTGAATATCTGGCAGCTTTACCAAGATGCCAATGTTCAAAGAGTGTTTTCATTGATGGGTGCTACTAACTTACAGTGAGCGTTTTACTCAATTTTAAGACGGTGGTATGTGTTCTTAGAAAAATAAAGTCTGACAAATAAATGACTTATTGGGCACTGAAATCTCAGGTACATAATTGAGTATGATGTATTAATAGTTTATTTGTTTTAAATATTTATTTTTTTTAATGTCAAATAACCTTTTATAGTTTTTTTTATTTACAAAAATAACCGAAGTTTTCATTTTCAACAAATGTCCTAAAATTATAAAATTATAGTCGGGAACAAGGTGTTATTGTGTCTAAAGCCAGATCATTTTATGGCTCAACATTACTGTAATTTTCAACATTAAAAAAAGGCCGACAGGACCCGCAGGTCACATACTAAATAAACTTTTGCCAAGTTTCAAGAATATATTTTGCCATGGATATGGCCAGACAGACTACGCATTATATCAAATTACTAAAATATATTCTGCGTAGATATAGCGGCGGTATTCTACTTCTTACATATTATGGGTTTGTATTCGGTTGACAATTCATTGACAAAGACTGCATTTTCACTGAGAGTCCTGGAAGGAAATTTTATTAGATTATTTAAAATCCTTATATTATATGATTATTTTATAATCTCTTCACTCTTCAAACAAGATTATCACAGTATAACTATAAACTGACAACGTTACCTTCTGGACACACTTGTCATAAATGGGCATGCCTTATTTTGCCAGACGCTCTTCGAAAAGCTTCCATCATCAACGATGATAAACTTTGCGATGTTCTGAATCCGATGATGATATCTTAACGACAAGTCAAAATGGATTCCAGCATCGCACGCTTTTCTTCGCTTAGAACAGTACAGACAAACTGAGTTTGAATTAGGTTTCAGTATTAATGTTTTATAACGTGGCAGTTAGAAATCAAACCAATCTTCCATTGAGTGAAGACTAAATTGATCGTTTTAAATATTACAAATTATTTTCCACCCTATAGATTTGTTCTTATTTATTGTACAAGACTTCCATTTTTCATACGTTTCAAATATTTTCCAATGGTTCACAAAAAAGTGTTAGGGCCCAAAAAAAATAAATTCTTTAAACATAAAGTAAACGAAATGTGAGTTTGTAGAATTTGGAAGAAAGAAAAATAGATATTTTTGATATGAGGCAGAAGGTTGTTGTTAATGCATCCAACTTCAACCATCACCAAGGAGTGTTTCGCAAATTAACCAATTTTTAAACCGTGTCTTCCCCTCTTTCGGTTCTTATTAATGCATTTGACACAGTTTCGTATCCATCATAATGATGCTATCTACCGCTTATTTATTGTAGTTGAAGAAGAACTACCTTAAGTTCTTCCCCATCTTACGTCCGCCAAAATGAATTTGTGTAGGACGCACAGACCTCCCTTTGCATAGCGTCTCTTTATTCTACGGATGGATTTGCACACTATCTCGCTCATATATACGTTTTTGCTATTTCTATTGCACTACCACATTTACTTTATCTCACAGTGTAAACTAGTGGCACGAGTGAAAAATTAAAATTGACTGGCAAGCGGAGATCGAATTTAAAGAAATAATTCGAATAAGCGAACAAGCGTTCGACATTTTTAATAAAACCCAGCCGAACTCAAAAATAAAAAATTAAACCAAAGTTCAAGGAAAAAATTAGGACGTTTTTTTATTTCATAGTAACCAATATCGTAGTTCACGTACCAAACAAAATTATATTTCATTTTTATATGTGGACATTTGTGGATGTGGGCTGTTGGCATTGATTATTTATAAAACGGATCATTTATCAATGTAAATAAAATCAATGCCCTAATTTTAAATTTTATCTATTATTATTTAAACATATTTTCTTATGTCCTCCCAAATAAATCTGATTATAACAGGCATGTAAAACTGAATTCCCTGCAGCCCAACAGCCTCACATTCACCTTGCTAACCAAATTGAGGTTTTATTTAATGTTCGGAAGCCATTAATACTTGCGGACGACATCAACATTTTCAATAGTGACCAGGCGCTTCCTGAAGAATTGCTTTAGCTTTTCCCAGGACGTGATTAAACATACATGGAGCAAACGATCAATTTGCTGCAATGCTTAATTCTCTTTGTGGTGGCAGAAATTTGTAATTACTTCAAATCGATTTCTTTAGCCTGGAGCACCTTACAATCCGACGATGGTGGTGCGGTTCAGCATTTTGTCTTCAACGCTTCTTTTTTGATTTGCCATAAGGATGATTAAAACAAGCAAAGTAGTGATAATGTTAATCTATTTTTTATCGGCCTTTCATCAATGAATTAGATCAGTGTGTAACATGACGGATTCGTTCAATAATATCCCGCTATGTGCCTCCAAGTCCAACCAAACACACTATTAACACTTATCGTTTTATTCTGTTGTGTTCTTTATTGTCATATCGAATACCAAGAAACTCGACTCAACAATAGACAATTTTTGTTATTGTGTTCGTTATAGAAGTATCATAAACACTTAAGATACTTTACTGTTATAATTTAACTTATATTTAATAATAAGTTTTTAAGAGAGATAACATAATTTTTTCCATATATTTGTCTTTTCTATTGTATTATAGTACTATTCTTAAATATAATTGTTCTTGTTCTACAACGTCTTCTTCTTACATTTTTTTTAAACTTATTTTTTTTTTATAATATAAGTTAAAATGTTTTAGTTTTGTGTAATTACTGTATAAACGTATATACAGTTATGTACTTTATGTGTGGTAACGAAAATATTTAATGTGTCAAGTGGAATTGATGTTAAAAGTTAGATATCAAAAAGGGTTGGATCTGATGTGAACTATTTATATATGTAATCGTACAAGTTTTTGTGAAGAAGCCATCCAGTATTTTTGACTTTAAATTTTATGGGATTTTTTTTTCCTGTGAGTATATATGTATATGATGCATTGTTAAGATTATATACCATTTCTACATGAACATAGTTCTATATAACGAAACTATAGATTGAAGTGAATTTAATGCTACGTGCTTTTTCTCAAAAGTTCATTTTTACCATAAATTTAAGGCAAATATTTAAATATTTTATATGGCTTTATTTAAAGTTAGTTGTATAACTCTTATTTAGCTATATATACAGTGTTTTTGTTTCATCGTTCTTTAATGGGGTGAATGCCATATATGGAAAATATATTAGATGCATGAAGACAATGAAATCGCTTTAATTCTCGTATCATTCACAAATTCTAAAAAAAAGAGAAATTTTAAATTCAATTATCATAAAGTATCAAGTATAGATGTATATACAAATTTGCTAAATATGATGCAAAATTCGTTGATTTACGAAGAATTTAAATTTCACGTTAACACCCTTAACAGTTTAATCCTTAAACGTGAAACTTTTAAGTTAAGCTATTGAATGGCGTTAAACAAGAAGCTATCTATTGAATTCTCACAGACACAATCCGGTTATCTCTCTTGATGAGGAGAAATTGGGTATTTTCCATCTTGAACTTAGTCGTTGAGTTCTTGACTCGAGGTGCAATAATGACGAGACCTACAAGTGGTTTTGTGAGAAAATCTTCGAAATGAAAGATGTTTGGAGTGGTTGTCAACTATCGGTTGGCAACCCCGCAACAATCCAGAAATCCTTCGAGAGTATAACTGGTTCCGGTTTGTTGTTGCAGTACGTGCTGAAGATGATCTCTTTCAAGATTATCTCTGGTCCGTAGACAACGCTTATACTCCTTTCTGCCCGACTTTACAATGTCGTCCACGATTAGAATAAAACAGATCAACTTGCAACACAGTAAGTCTGCTTTATTTGAATTGAGGAAGTTGCTTTCTGTATTGCATACAGCTATTTATCTAATCCAGGAACCATATCTTCTTGATAATGCTATCTCTGGATTGAACTTATTTAATGGCAGAATCTTCTGTAAGAATTCTGTCAATAAAACTCGAGCGCGCATATTTATTGGCAATAATAATACACGGTTGTGCTCATTACTCTGGTATTCACTAACTCCTGTACTAAACTGGTCATCGCCTCAGTTTATTTATCGTATGACTCTTCTTCACCTTCTCCCTCTGAGGAACTCACATCACTCGATCTGGAGTAGTACGAACATTAACCACATGGGTTTTTCTCTGCTTAACTATATAAGCTCCTCTGAGCATGAAATTCTCAATACTGGATACGAGGATAGCCTGGAGGGTGACGGACGACATCCTCACTCTGATCACAGGTGTATCTCGTTTAATATTAACCTTAAACGACCGCCTCTTAAACCTTACCGCAATCAGAATAACCGATAGGCTCTCGAGCTAGGTTTTAGGTTCTTTACTTACGCCAACGAGGGTTATTTGGTGGAGTTAGGACATTGAAGATCAAGCATCGTCACTTGCAACTTGCATTGGCAATTACGGTAAACTTCGAATGACCTTTTAAAATTAAGGAAATTTACTAGGATACTGTACTAAGAACAAAGCAATAAAGTCTAAGTAACAAATTGATTTGGATAACGTCTAAAATATAAAAGAAGCTTAAGATCCGCTCAAACAGCCACAAGGTTGAACTTGTGCGAGGAAATCAACAGAGTGTTGTTTTTATCCCGAAAGCTGGTAAGTCCGATTATATGGACCCTGAGGTATTTCGGTCTATTAGTCTATCCTCACCTTTCCTTAAAGATCTGGAAAGAATTATCGATAGATTCATTAGAGACCATTTTCTATTCACCTCCCCACTCAGTAACATGCAACATGCTTACAGAGTTGGTAAGTCCTGTGAAACCGCCCTACAAGAACTTGTAGCCTGGATTGAAAAATCTCTTAATAATAAGGAGTTTCTTGTGGGTACTTTCCTGGACATTGCGGAAGCTTTCGAAAGCACTTGCTACAATCACTTCTGCCTGTACCAATTTTGGTATTGATCGCACCATTATCTTAGTGATTGAATCCATGCTCTGGATGGGGTGGTTTCGGGGACTACATTACGCTACATGACAGTCTCTGGCAAACATATACAAACATATAAATTTTTAAAATATATGCTTCATGTTTACCAGAAATCGATTATGGTTAATGAGAGATTACTACCCGAATTTTTTCTCGGTGGCTTCCCAACAAATTAGGTGACTGCCTTGAGGAAGATGATGACTTCCTTCAATTCGTGAGCAGTTGCCCTGCTTTCAGTTCTATTCGATTTCAGCTATTCAACTTTAGGTCTGTAAACTTAGATCAGTTGTCTATTCCAATAAATTGGAATAGAATCCTGGGTTTGCACCTTGGACTTTTGTGGCATTGAGTGCGGAGTTCCTCGTGGGTTCCAACCAATTTTAATAATAATATCACAGACACAATTATTTAGTCAACAAAACTTTAATTTTTTTAAATTATTGCCATAAATAATTCGAAATTGGTAAAAAAAATTAGCATTTTGGTCTGATTTTAAACGACAATTATTTTAGTCTCTCAAATTAAACGGTCAATATTTACTATGTGCTCCTTCCAGCATGAGAGCTTTTTAGTAAATATCAGTCCGGCGTTAAGAATCTACGGTGACTTTCGAGGTATGCTGCACTGTATTGTACCAGATAGAATGTCTTTTAAGCTCTAGACCCATTGTGTCTATGGATACGGTCAATTCCGAAAATTATGAACTTTAGCTCCCGGATATTCTGTTATAGATTGCCCTCTAATTATGTTACCTGACGTCCCTGTATATAGGCCAAAGTTATTCACCAACCATAGGCAACAACTTCAAAATATGATTGAGTGTTTCTGTAAACTATGGAGGTCTGACTTTCTCATTACGTTGTATTAATATTGTCAATGAAAGTCTAAAAATTCAGCATTAAACTTTCACCATCACAACATAAAAGGGAAATGTGGGTGAATAGCGTACCCTTAAGGGAAAAACAATAAATAAAGATTTTGAAAAGTTGGTTTTAAATAACTTTCGGTGCTTTTTGATAGACAGTAGCTGTGTGTGTAACTAATCTGCGTATCTCTGGATTTAGTTACAACTTTTTCTTTGGCTAGGGGTGGAAGACTAAGGCTTGATAAGACGATGCAACATGTAGTAGTAAAGTTACCACCACAATATGGTTTTTCCAGCATATTAAATAGGTAGCAACAGTTTTGTTCGACCCACGACTATCTAGCACTAAAAAAACTGAGTCAGCCTTAGTTGGTTTAGTAAATTTAATGAAATGTTATTGCCACTGAATGAATGAATCGTCGTTAAACCATACTTTTTTGGAATAACAATAGATTAATCCGAGGGGTCATGTTGTGATGACAGTCGTAGCACGTATAGCCATATAAACATTGGTGTTACGAAACCACCACTAGTATTCATAGCCAACATACAGCAACATTTTTATCGACATTTCTTCTAGGCTTTTGCATGATACTAATCCATGTTTCAAATCGAAATTGGATATAATCCGTCTAAAGGTTTGAGTAGGTAATCTTCACTACACTTTCATTGAAAGCGGTTATGCGATTAACCCTTCTTTATCCGTAAGAACTCTTATAATGAAAAATATGACTTCTGATCTTCCTCCGATCACTGTGCTATAGAGATGCGATAGAAACAGACAGCAAAAGGAGAAAATATATTCTAATCTTTCCATTTAACAAATCGAATTTTATCATAATCGTTACCGGAATATATACTATTTATATACCTGGACTAGGATTTGTCACAAAAGGCGAGGAGCGAGTTTGTGAACACAATCTTCCACTTATACGACATTACTTTGTCCATGAAGCGGCCAATGTTATACCTTAGCATACCTTAGACATAACTGATTGATGAAGTGGCGTGTGATGATATTGAGTCTGACCACGATTATGCCGGTTTTGATACAAACGACAACTAATAACGATGATGGCATCGATGCAGTGCAAGAATTAACCCAACCGGAACCAGATTTAGACGAAAATATTGCTACCGATCAGCAGCACCAAATCAACCGAAAATTGAACGTGATGAGACCGAATAGGCAAGAGAACCACCTATCATCCGTCGCGTGCTTTTGCATATTGCATTGAAGCAGCGTGTTGACTTTCATAAGTCCACTGGGAAGCTCACATTGCTGAAGACTTAAAATTTATGTTTACTTCTGAACAGCACCGTTCATATGAGCAATGGAACAATGAGCAACCAGGTACCATTGAAAATTGTTCCACATATATTGAGGAATTCTGCTTATTGCGGGTGTGTTAAAGTCGAATTATGAGCACCCGACCGACATATGGGAAACCTTTTAAATATGACATAAAATGCTAGTGGATATGCGATACAAAAACAGCGTACCCATTACAAAGCGATAATACACCGGAAAATTGCCAAATGGTCTGCGAGAAGTAAACCAAGGTGAAGGAGTGGTGTCACAGCTAGTTAAATTTTACAAGAACACTGAACGTACTGTCATCATTGATTACCTTTTTACATCGTTATACCATTAGTACAATGCCTTATGAGATGGAACTTAACGGTTGATTCAATTTCAACCATCAAAAGACCGGGACGTTAAGTCTACCGAATTTGTTTTTTATGACAACTTTACGTTATTCTCGTATATGTTCCAAAAAAACAAAAGCTGTGATATTGTTATCAACCCATCACAATGAAACGCCGTTAGTGGTGCTAAAAATAAACCGGATTTCATCCACTACTAGAGGGTGTTTTTTTTTAAAGGTTTACAACTTTGAGTTGGCAACACTGCTTTATTTGACAACCCACAGCTGTTAGTTGCTTTTTGTTTAGTTTGGTTTGACATTTCATTATGGATAGACTTACTTCAGAGTAAAACGCTTGCAAATTGTTGAATTTTTTATCAAATTAATGGTTCTGTTCGTCAAACTTATCGTGCATTTCGTCCATTTTATGGCGTATATAATCGTCCTTCAGAGCGGCTAATTCGAATAACAGTAGATCGTTTTCGGAACACGTTTACTCTTAATGATAATGTTCATCTCGTGAGATGCCGAACAGTGCGCACTGAAGAAGCTGTCGCCGCTGTACAGGAAAGCATTGAAACGATCCAAATCAATCAATTCGTCGCCGTTCTCAGCAACTGGGGCTGTGTCCGTCCACTTTATGGAAGATTTTATGGATGGCTTAAAACCTTTCAAGATACAACTTGTGCAGGAATTAAAGCCAAACTACCATCGTATGTGCTGCCAATTTGGCAAGTGAGCTGAAGCACATATTGATATTGATGTTGAATTTCCATTCAAAATTGTAGTCCCCGATGAAGCCCATTTTTGGTTGAATGGGTACGTAAATAAGCAGGATTGTCGCATTTGGAGTGAGGATTGTCGAAACACCATTACATCCACAGAAATTGGATAAAAGAGTTACTGTTTGGTGCGCTTTATGGGCTGGCGGAGTCATTGGTCCATATGTATTCAAGAACGATGATGGTCATAAAGTTACTGTCAATGGTGAGCGGTATAGGGACATGATTATAAATTTTTTCGTACCTCGATTAGCTGGCATTAATCTTGCTGACATGTTGATCCAACAGGACGGCCACCAAGATCGTGCGTGATTATTATTTTATGACATTAATGTCATAAAAATTTTCTATTAAGTAAAGCCTGTTTCATTGATATTAAAAATATATTTTTTTGTTTTATTATGATAAACTTGTGTAACTCTATAAAAACACCCTTTACTATTCCACAAAAGGGGCAGTTGACACCATGGATAAAATGCTAGGCACCACTATATACCAAACGTTAAAAAGAATTAGGAAAAGCACTTAGCCGGTACCTTACCACTTGCCAGACATGTCACTAACTTTTACATTTCAACTATGATCTCTTATTAACATAATTAAAAAACATTTAAGAGATCCGTGCCTATAGTTTTATTTACAATTTTTCATACAAAAACGCTTATACAAAACACAAAGGAACGATGTTGGGCTGGAACAAAATATGTAATTATACTACACGTTCCGCGCTCAACGTCACATACATGTGACATGCAATTACCCCCAGAAACCCATGTCACACATTTGTGACACAAAATACTATAGGCATAACTTTGCGGTAGAACCTCTTTTGAATATTTTTGATATTTTAATATTTTTAGCAGTATGTGACACGTATTAGTTTCGCGTGGTTTCGGTTTGGGGCCACTCGTTATATATATATTTGACATTTTTGTACTACACCTACTTTTCGCGCTCAACGTCACATATATGTGACTTGCAGGTACCCTCAGAGACTCATGTCACACAATTGTGACACACACTATGAAGTATTTGTTTAGGTATATTTTTTCTGTAGTTTCTTTTACGATTTTGTAGTAGTTTTTAGCAGTATGGCACGTATTTGTGTCGTATAGTTTCCCTGTAAACCCTTTATGCAAATTTTACAAACTTTTGTGTTATTCCCCGAATTTTTTTTAGAAAAAAAATAATAACGTTTTTTTTTGGTTTCGTGTTATTATAACTAGGAATTTAGCCAAATAAAGACGTGTGGTTCAGTTGTTAATTTTTTGTGTCTCGTATAGTGTTTTATAAGTGCCGTTCGTAGTGTGGTTTTGATTAGATAATAAACTGTTACATGATCTTCTAAATCCGATACGTTTGCATGTAAGAATTATTTTTATTACTGTTTCTAATTACAAATAAATAAGCTTTCCAAAAACTCACGTCACAGATATGTGTCACTTAATATTATGCCAATCGAAAACTCATGTCCCCTATATGTGACATAGAAGTATTCTAAAACTTCACGTCACATATAAGTGACATAACATCATCCCAGAGACTCATGTCACATATAAGTGACATTATAATTTTACTATGTATGCTTTTCCCTGTACTGCAAAAAAACGCTTCAGCGCGGAACGTGTTAAAATAAATAAATTAATTCACATGGGTTTCTGATATAGTTCGATTGCTCATTATTGTTAATTTGAATCAAAGGTCAAAATAATCGGTTTCCTTCTTTTTGTAAATCCAAATTAAATTATTTGGTAATTTGTTGTCATCATTATGAAAACGCCCTAATTAATTTTAATATTTCTGTGGCATTTAAACAAAAGTACTCGAAAAACACTTGAACTTTATCCACCTACATATTGTCACGTTTCAATATTATTTCATTTTTTTTGTAGTGCGGTAAAACTTAAAACAAAAATATCGATAGTTAAACTAAATTTATAAAATCAATCAAAAACCACTATACCTAGGCCCGGGCAACAATAAAATTATTTAGGTAAAAAATCGAAATGAAATAAATTTATCAAAAGCAACAACAATGGAATACATCACATATCTAGCACGTATCACACATTCATATGTTATAATATCAATTAAAAATATCAAAAAAGGATTTATTTTTAGTTGCATATACTGTATATATGTACATACATATATATTAAAAAGTTGGTTATAATTTATAATAGTTGTGGAAATTAAAACTAAATTAAAATCTATATCAATCGTATATATTTAAGACAACATACAGATCAACAAAAATGTAATCATATCAAATCAGTCGACTATCAATCGATCAGCTATATGTAGGTACACATATCCAAAATAGTAAACGTAATTAAAAATAATAATAACATATTTATAAATGAATCTTTACAATTTTATTAAATAATAAAATCAATAATTTCGCAAAATGTTTTATTTATTAATATATGAATATATAATTATATTTTTTCAAAAATAAAATTAAAAAAATTGGTGCCAAAAATATAAAAAAAATAAATTATTATTTTACGTTTATTAAAAATTAATAAATTTTATTTATTTTTAGTTTTAATTATAAATATATAATGTTACATTAAAATATAATTATATATGTAAATATAATATATATATATATATATATATATATATATATATATATATATATATATATATATATATATATATAATATATATGTATATATATATATATATATATATATATATATATATATATATATATATATATATATATATATATATATATTTATTATGAACTGAATAAATATATTTAAACAATTAAAACCCACAAAAAAAACAATATGAAATCAATTATAAGTTATGTAAAAAGAAATTAATAAAATTAAAAAAAAAAATTTATTTAAATTTAAATAAAACAAAAAAAAAATACAAGATAATTTATTTAAAACTTGAAATAAGTAAACTAATAAATAAAAAGTATATTTGTAAATAAATAAAAAATTAATTTTTAAGTATAACATTGTAAAAACATTAAATTATTAATTAATTATTATAATTTACAAAAAATATATATATATAATTATTATTAATTACAAAACATAATGAAGGAAAAAGAATATATTTAGTATTTTAAAATTATTAAAAATTGGAAAAACGAAATCAATTGCTTTTTATTTATAATTTAATTAATTTATTATTAATAATTTTTATTTGAGAAAACGATGACCACTTTTAAGATAAGTTTAAAACGTAACAATCGAGTAAGTACTGTTATTTAATTTTGTCCATATAAAATTATATTTTTTTTTTTTTTTTTTTTAACCTTTATCTCCAATTTAGGAGCATAGGGCGTCTACTAGGTGGGACCATCTAACTCTATTGGCTGCTACTGTTTTAATTTCCTTCCATGATTTGCCGAGATGTTTCGCTTCCGCTAGCACCGTTCGTTTCCACGTTACAGGTGGATGTCCAACTTTCCTTTTCCCTTGAGGGTTCCATTCTAAGGCCATGCGTGTTACGTCACTTGCTGGTTTCCTTAGTGTATGTCCGAGCCATCTCCACTTACGTTTCCTTATTTCATTTTCCATATTTACATGATTAGTTACTCTATGGAGTTCCGCATTTGATATGGTATTGGGCCAGAAGCACTTTAGTATTCTTCTTAGACATTTGTTGACAAATATTTGTAGTTTGTTCGTAATCTGCCGAATTTCCTTCCACGTTTCGCAGCCATATAGGAGTACTGATTATACACACGAGTCGAACATTCGTATCTTGGTGTTAAGGGAGAGGACAGATGCATTCCAGATTTTGTGTAACATATTGTATGTCGTTCTGGCTTTGTTTATGCGCTTGTTAATGTCTTCCTCGGTTCCGCCTGTTTCTGCTAGTGTACAACCTAAGTATACGAATTCCTTTACATCTTTTATATTGTGTTGGTTGACGCTTATTGGTGTGGTTATCGTAGTATTTATCCTCATCGTCTTGGCTTTCGTAATGTTTATTTTTAGACCAACTTCTTTCGCTAAGTCCGATAGCTGTTCTATTTTCTGTTGCATGTCCGTGTATTTATGTGTTAGCAGGCATATATCATCAGCGTAATCCAAATCGTTAAGTTTTCCTGTTAGTCCTCATTGGATGCCATTGGGCGATTTGTGGTCCATTTTCCGCATGAGACTATCTAATACTACTAGGAACTGTAGTGGGGAGAGTACGCATCCATGTCTTATTCCATTGCTATTGTAATATGCATCACTTTGCTTGTTCTTGTATTGAACTCGGTTACCTGCATCATGGTACATCTCTTGTACGAGTTCGATAATCTTATTTGGGATGCGCATTTCACAAAGTATCTTCCATATTGCGTTTCTATGGTATTGTATCGAATGCACGCTCAAAGTCCACGAAGAGGAGGAATAGTGGGGAGCTCCATTCATTGGACTGTTCAATGATGATGCGGATCGTATTTATATGGTCAGTGCAACTACGTCCCGGTCTGAAGCCAGCTTGTTCTTTCCTCAATTTCGAATTGATCGTAGGTGATATTCTGTCGAGGATTATCATTGCTAACACCTTTATTGTTGTATGAAGTCAATTTTTACATTCCCTTAGGTCTCCTTTCGTTGGAATCATTATGGTTAATCCCTCTTTCCATTTATGTGGTATTTTACCCGAATTCCATATTTCCGTTATGATCGGTGTTAGAGTCTTCACAGTTGTAGTTGTAGATGCGGTATTGATTGTTTCGTTAAGAGCATTATTGGGTAATTCGAAATTTTCTGTGTTGCTTGCAATTTCCTCTCCGAAATATTCTTTCCATCACTTTAACTGTCCCTCATCTGTTGTTAGGATTTGACCATTTTTATCTGTTATAAATAGGTGGTATATTGGTGTATTTTCCTGTGACCTTTCGTACGCATTGGTGTAGAGTGCGCATATTTCTGGTTGCTGCTGCCTCTTCGGCATCCTTGAGAATATTTTCAGTGTATTTTCAGTCTTGCCGTGTCTTCATATTTCCTTCTCACCTCCGGTGTAGGGTAATTTGCAGCTTAAGCTGTCGACGTTCTTCAATTTTCTCCCATGTGCTGTCACTTATCCATGGTTTGCGACTGTATTCTTTGTATCCGAGTGTGTTTGCAGCAGTTTCGATATAGGCTTCTTCGATTTGCTTCCATCGGTCTTCTATACTGGTGGCACTGTTGGTTGCTAGATTGCATTCGAGCGCTTCACTGAAAATCTCCCTTGTATCAGGATCGTTTAGCCTTTCGATGTTGAATTTTCGTCTGTTCGTCTTGAAGCATCTCATAGCTACAGGCTTGTTCTTGAACTGTGAAATTACCAAGTGATGGCCGCTGTGAATGTCTGCACCTCTCATTGCTCGGACGTCTTGTAATGATGTAAGCAATTTCTTGTTGATCATTGCATGGTCTATTTGGTTTCTTGTTCTGCCATCAGGTGATGTCCATGTATACTTGTGTATACTCTTGTGTGGAAATTTACTGCCTCCTATGAACAGCTGGTTTGTGACACAGAAGTCTATGAGTCTCTCTCCATTATTGTTTCGTACAGAGTACAGTGCTTCTTTACCCATGACGGTTGTCAGGTCAGTATTGTCAGTGCCAATTTTGGCGTTAAAATCTCCTTGAATAATTTTCACGTCATTTCTGTGCGTTCTTGCTATTGTGGATTGTATTTGTTCGTAGAACTCATCTTTTCTTGCTTCATCTGCATCATCTGTTGGGGCATAGCACTGGATGATGGTTGTGTTTCTTATTTTTGAGCGGAATCTTGCCACAATTATTCTACTATTGACTGGTATCCATTCCATTAATGCTTTCTTTGATTTCGCTGTTGTTAATATGCCCACGCCTTGTCCATGTGTATCATCTCGTCCAGAGAATATCAGGTAGTTGCCTTCGCTTGTGTTAATTTCGCCACTGTTTTTCCATCTAACTTCACTTCTAAAATTATATATTTTAATTAAATTGTTAGTTAATTCATTAAATATTAAATGAATTACTAAACATAAGCCAGCGGTGTTTTACCAAGAGCTCGGCGGCCAGATAATCTACTTAATCTACTGCCCAATAGATGACACTTTATTTATTAAATTTGTATTTTATATGAATATTTTTCTATAATAAATAGTTACAGGAGCCATTTAGGCCAGGCCTAATTACTCTGAAATTTTAAATGATATCTGTGCAAATCTCGTGATTTTAACAACTCTGAAAAAGTTAACAAGCCTTCACCTATATATATATAACAATAACAACAATCTTCATTACTAAAAGGGAAATTGAATAGGACTATTAAAGCCATTAAACGAGGAATGAGAGAAGAAGAGGACTCAGGAATACCTTACTGAACTCTCAGAGTTACCTTACTGAACACTAGGCAACCGAGAAGACAGATTATTCGCTATGAAAGGCAACAAAAAAACATAAGCGGCCAACATTATCGAATCCACCAATTATAGGCAACCATATGGACATTGGGCCAAAAGTTAGGTAGAAAAGACACTGCTTTCTCCAACCACTTGAAAAAATCGTTCACACCTAACGAAAAAACTAACAAAAGTGAACTACCAAAGTTTACAGAGGACCCTTCGAAACCAACACCATTAAAAATTGTTATAATTGTATAAACCCAGAGAAAGCTCCAGGATAAGATTTTATTACCGGAAAAATGATCAGAGAATTACGATTATTATGAGATGTGACTATTAGCCTAAAAAATGGAAAATATCGCAAATTACACTGATTCCAAAACCTGGAACCGACGAAACACAAGTCGCATCGTACAGACCAATAAGTATACTTCCGATGATTTCTAAACTTTTTGAAGAACTGGTATTACAAAAAATAAAACCAACATTATCTGAAGGACAGATAATACCAGACCACCAAATTGGGTTTCGAGACCAACATGGTACTGTAGAGCAGATGCACAGAGTTGGTAACACTGTTGTAATTGGAGTGCCCACAACTAAAACTAAACCATCTGAAAAGTCAAAAATTAAACCAGACACAGCGTTGTGCTCAATATATTATCAGAATGTTAACAAAATGGCTTCAAAACCATCCAAATTTTACCGCTTTATTCTACAAACAAACTACCTGATTTATGTAATCGGTGAAAGCAACTTCAATCCAGGAATCAATAGTAATGAATATTTTGGTCACGTCTATGTTGTTTATAGATGTGATCGCAGTCTTGCAACTAGGTCTAATAAATCGGGTGTTGGCGTAATCATAGCCGTGCATTCTAAACTAATGAGTGCTGCAATAACATTAGTCTCATCAAGAGTTGAGCAGATTTGCACGAAGATTAAAATTAATCAACGTTATATGTTTATCTACACAGCGTACATACCTCCTAATTCAAACTGTGATTATTATGCTGAATATGTCGATTCGATTAAAGAAGTAATTAATACATAAAATTCATCCGATTTACTTCTTGTACTTGGTGACTTCAATCTTCCAAATATTATCTGGAATTTTGATTTGGAATTTAATTGCATTCTTCCATGCAATATAAAGTCAGATGCAGAATCTCTATTCGTTGATGTGTTTAAAGTAACTGAGTCACCCTCATGTTGTAAATGATGTTAACCACAAACTTTTGGATATTGTTTTAGAGACTAGCGACTATACGCCTAAACCAAAACACCTCCAACAAATCAAATACAACTTTAAGAAGACAAATCACACTGGTCTGAAATTTTATTTAGAAGTAGTGAATTGGGATGAAATTCTAAATGTCGATAAATTTTATGAGATCATACACGAAAGCTTTCAACTCCATGTACCAACACAGCGAGGAATTTGATGTTTATTTTAAATTTAGTACTTGGTGACATCAATCTTCCAAATACTAACTGGAATTTTGACTTGGAATTTAATTGCATTCTTCCATGCAATATAAAGTCAGATGCAGAATCTCTATTCGTTGATGTGTTTAAAGTAACTGAGCCACCCTCATGTTGTAAATGATGTTAACCACAAACTTTTGGATATTGTTTTAGAGACTAGCGACTATACGCCTAAACCAAAACACCTCCAACAAATCAAATACAACTTTAAGAAGACAAATCACACTGGTCTGAAATTTTATTTAGAAGTAGTGAATTGGGATGAAATTCTAAATGTCGATAAATTTTATGAGATCATACACGAAAGCTTTCAACTCCATGTACCAACACAGCGAGGAATTTGATGTTTATTTTAAATTTAAGTACATGGCCTATTTGAATGACGTCCAAGAAAAATTAGAATAAATCCAAAACAGGAATAGCGGACATGTTTGTGGCATTTTTTCAATCTGTCTATCGACCAAACCTCAATACTGGGTACATCGAGCAGTTGCAACATATTAATCACTTCTCCAGCCAGATCTGATAAAGACATATTCTATCCGCATTGAAGTGGTTTGGAGATGGATGGGGGCCTGACGATATGCCTTCATCTATATAAAAAAAACGTTTGCAAGTATATTGGTGAATCCGTTTTGCAAACTGTTCAATCAGTACTTAACCACTGCTGTGTTTCCGGAAAAATCAAGCTTTATCAAGCGATGAGGAAATCCGGCTTTATCAAGCGATGAACTGCGGACTTCAAAGATATTCAAACTTTATTTATACTACATTTCGCTTATGTAAAATTTCAAGTGGAATACGCTGCAATCGTCTGGAATCCTTACTACGATGCAGTATGACAACACATCTAAAGAATTGAAAGTGTTTAAAAATAGTTTCTGATATTCCTGTTAAAAAACGAGGTGGGATTATAACCACAACATACCCTTATATATCAAAATGTTGCTCGCTTATCACCCCATATTCAACAAGGTGCAAAGAATAAATTTGTACCCTAGAAAATAGACGTATTCTGCTAGATGCCGCCATTATCGCAAACAACCTACTCGGCCACATCGATTCAGCTTATGTTTTAGAAAACATCTCTCATTACGTAATCATCGATTTTTAGCGCTTGTACACCATTCCACCGACTACAGCAATTACAACCCAATCAATAGATTAGCAAAATCATTTAATACCGCAGAGGTTCAATTTAATTTTAATTTATTTTAATTTATAAACTTATTTCTTAACTTTATGATTAATTTTTCAGACACTTTCATCTTTGAAGAATTCTATTTAACATTTTTAAGATTTGACTTAAATCTTTCATTATGTTTGTAAATGTTGTTGTTTTAATTTGTTTCTAAATTTTTAATTCACGTTTCAACTTGTTTAATAATCTATTTGTTGTGATTATTTTTTTTATAAATGAAATCATAAATATAACTACAAAATCGATTTCTTTACTTAAATAAATAAAATCACAAATTCAACTTTGTCTATGCCGTTTTCGCCATCGACCCATAATATTGATTCAATATCAACAACCATCTCTGTAATGCTCTGATGACAGTATGTAACTGAAATATTAAGAAAGAAATGAGGTGATAGAAACATAAGCTTACCGGTGAGAAGTTTTTGTCATTAACAAAAAAGTGTAGCTACACAAATTAACAAAACAAAATTTCTTTACACAAAAAAGTGGAGGATTAAACCAACATGGAATTATTATTATAAAAATTGGTATTTCTGTTAATCAGTTAAAATGAAATTAAAGAACTAACAGAACTATCAGAGATTTCGCCATAAATCGACTATATTATAGGGGATAAACCATATGCTTCCTGTCGACACGTAAATTACGTAGATTACTCGGTAATGTTATTGGTCAACATCGACAATTAAGGCAATGTCGACAACCTATACGATATTTTAGCGATTTTAAAAAAAATGCACAGGTTCGAACTAACGCACATGTTTCATTTGTGTACTACAGTATAATGTTTGTTAGATTTTTTATAGCAAAATGTCATTCATTTCTCCTATAAACGACTAGTAGATTGATCCGATTTATTAGCGAGTATCACGCCAGAAATCCCATTTTAGAAAACCCAAATATTTTATATTTTTTATACTTGGATTTGATTGTGCCAATTTGTGCCTCTCGCTAAAAAATTTGTGCATAGTATACTTTAATAAATACGAAGGGTTTTCCGACGTGATTATCACACCGGAAAACCCATATTATTCCTTCAATATATAGCTAACATTTCTTAATATATTTCGGTTGTGTTACATTGTGCATCACTAAATTATTTTGCCACACACTATACAATGACTAGAATAGGCCAAAATCGGCCAACTGCAAACGCAATATATCTCAATAAAAACGTTTTAGGATCAAGTCACAGAAAAGATTTCAGAAAGCTCAACTTTTGACCTAAGTGAAACAAACTACAATCCATATTTTGGCCTAGTATCGCGTTTGTGCACCACATTGGCTAGAATCGGCCATAGAGTATTCAGAAAATATCAAATTTACGGTTTTCTGGAACAGTTGTATGGATGATTTCTGGAAAACCCTACTTCTATCACGGAACTAATTGAAACAGACTATAATATAATTGTTGGGAAAGTAACGCGTTGGACGATAATCTATGGCCGATTCTAGCCAATGTGGAGTATGCACAAACGCGATACTGGGCCAAAATGTTGATTGATGTTTGTTTCAGTTAGTTCAAAAGTTGGGCTTTCTGAAATATTTTCTGTGACTTGATCATAAAACATTTATATTGAGATATATTGTGTATACTGTTGGCCGATTTTGGCCTTTTTTAGTCATTGTATAGTGTGTGGCAAAATAATTTAGTGATGCACAATGTGGCAAAACCGAAATATATTAAGAAATGTTAGCTATATATTGAAGGAATAATATGGGTTTTCCGGTGTGATAATCACGTCAGAAAACCCTTCGTATTTATTAAAGTATACTATGCACAAATTTTTTAGCGAGAGGCACAAATTGGCACAATCAAACCCAAGTATAAAAAATATAAAATATTTGGGTTTTCTAAAATGGGATTTCTGGCTTTATAAATTAATTCCTTGTTTTTGTCACACTAATGGAATTTTGTTTCTAATACTCTTTCAGTAAAATTAGTAATCTCAGTAAAATTTTCCCACGGAATTCACTCTTAAACTTGCACGGAATTACTATACAGGCCAAAACATTATTGCGGAAAAGCGTCAACGAATGAGTGGTAATATACGTTTCTGTAGTCATTCTTTTATGTATTTACATTCGATTGGTAAGATATCATTTTTCACCAGCCAACTGTTTCAAATTCACGTGCGTTTGTCTTCCATAAAAACACACCCACTGAATTTTGTTAAAACGTTGTCATAGAGCAGTGTGGCTTGGTTTTAAGCGGTTTTAAGTTCTGGTTAGCTGGTTCATAACGCGGTAGCTTATCCTGAACTCGAATTGGGAGCGGAATGTACTAAATTTTATGGCACCGTCTTAGTCATTGGGACCCCCGGACTATTTTTAATGGAAGTTATAACTTTCTTGTAAAGATTTATGATTTTTTATTACAGTTGTGCCATATTTCGCTGTTCTTTCTACGCTGAAACGTTCTTTAACGCTATATATCGTTGTTTTGGGCAAATTTAGCATTGGATGAACATGACGCAGAAAGATTAGCAATGAATCACAATTTGTTTACGATTATTTAATTCCATCTTTAACAACTGTTCACTATTGCAACCGGTTTAAACGACGCTTTGATAAGTTGTAACTCAAACAATTGCGAATATAGACTAAAAGTTATGTTATGTGATTCTCGATTCCATTTGAGCTATTTTTAGAACAGTTTGCCCTAAAAACTTGATTAACAGCATATTTTTTAAATTTGTCTCATTCTGCAAATTATTCAAAACTTCAAAACAAAATTGGAAATTGATAAATAATTTTAGCATTTTTGAATATTCGAACCCGAACCTGTCTCTGAAATATAATAATAAGCAGTATTTAAAGGCCATTACTGGCCCCTTACCGAGTCAACAATCTGGCTCCAACGGTTTCTCTGAAATATAATAGATCCAATAATGAAGGTACATGCGCGATAAATTATACTGCGAACCTTAGACATGCGCGAAACTATTGAACACCAAACTGCAAATTACCTAGAAAATCCAATAATTGACGTCATATATTCGATTGACATAAAATTAAGCCAAATTTAGTTAGGCACATCTGACAACGGGCAAAATATGTTAAAAGCGGTGAAACTGCTAAAAAACGAATTGGATATTTGTGAGGTGGATGAAGACGAAGGTAGTAATTCCGACCTTAAACAAGACAATGAAGAGGAAGGGCTAAAAATGCTGACTAATTTACATTCAACTGTGAAGCATTTTAAATGCGTGGCTCATAAATGTTAGGTGGCAATAATAATAACTAAGTATGGATGAAAACGTTTGGGGGTTTTGTTTAGATTTGCCAAAATTTTTGAGCCAGTCAGCATGTTGACCCTAAAATTACAAAATGAATAAATTAATCTCGATGATTTTTATGGGGTTTGGTTGAAATTTACATTAGAAATGGGAACCTATGGGAAGATATAGATACACGCGGCAAGGTGTAGTGCTATTCCAATCACAAGTTCATCGGTAAGTGAATCAGACATGGTCGAACTGGTTTTAAAATATAAAGAGCGTACTACAATTAATACACCATCAACATCATATAATTTGGGCTTCCGGAGTAGCTTTGAATTAAGCGTGAAACAGGAGTTTCCGGTTTATAAAACCGTTCCACTAGTCCCTAAGGTAAACAATATTTTGGAGTGATAAATAAAATGGAATTCTCATTACTATATGAAACTGCCCAAATTGTGTTAGCGGTCCCTGCGACAAAAGTAAGTGTTGAACGGGCATTTCCTTCATTAAAATAAAACCTGAATCCAAACTCGAACCCGATAATTCGTTGGTTCGAAACCCTGAATGTAACATGTACAACTAGTTTTGTGAATATTGAAATTCTACATTTCTAGAGATAAATTATGGAAATATAATAATTTATAAATCTTCTAACCTAACTTAACTTTCTTAGAAGGTAACTATAATATTATCTAAATAAAAGAGAATAAAATGTTCCCGTTCAGTTTTCTATAGGAAAAAATAACTATCTAAAATGGCCATTCTTTTAGAAAATTGTATAAAATTGTATATAAAATTATCACCCACCACCTGTATCGCATTGATCCCAGTGGAATTTGTCCACCGTGGTTTATTTAAAAAATAATCTAGGAATTGTCTACATTATCGACGTTGTCTACGGGTTGTCGACACGTCAACGTAGAATATATTATATGGCGCGTAAATGCCCATCCCTGGCTCTGACACAAATTTTCAAAAAATTAAATTAGTCAAATAACACAAATATCAGAAATTTCACCATAAAGTACCTATATTTTTCGGAAATGGATGGAGGAACCATCCTTTTTAAATATGTTCGTATTATTTGATAAAACAGGGTTTGGTTCCGGTCACAAATGAATTTATCAAAAACGGATAAACTCAAAGAGATTTTATTTTATTTGGCAAAGTAATTGCTTAAATACTTACAATCGAATTTCGATAAATATTTGTTTATCTTTTGGGGACTTTTTGTCGCCGTAAATTTAGAATTTAAATTAACAAATAAATATATCGTTAGTACTTTAATTTGATTTCATTAACAGAAATACCAATTTTTAAAATTTTAATTTCACGTTGATGAAATCCTCCAATGCGAGTGAAGTTAGACCTAAATTAGAACTAAATAAAATAAAAAAAAAATAGTTTTAACTTAGTACAAACTTCACACGCCATATATGACTTGTGAAGTTTCTACTAAAACTAAATATTTGTGAATGTATTAGTCAAATAATAGTATATTATAAAATACAATCATCATTTAGGCAAATAAACAAACATTTAAAAAGTAACATTGAATAATTAATTTACTTCCTTTTATCATAAAAATTTATGAAATAAATAAAGCTAGAGATTCAATATTTACCACAAATCTCACTTTATCTCACTAAAATGTTCAGGACTGAACTAATACTACAATCTTGCCTAACCATTTGAAAAGATAATGGCTTTCACATGGTCAAATTGAGGTTTCAGTAAATTTACACTATAGGATTTCCTTAAGAAATTGCGTATCTTAAGATTTTCACTATTTAGCACAAATCTCACTATGATTTTTCGATAGGCCTGGAGTAACACTACAATCGTGCCAAACCGTTTGAAATGCTAATGGCTTTCACATGGTGGTCAAATTGAGGTTTCAGTAAATTTACACTATAGGATTTTCTTAAGAAATTGCGTATCTTAAGATTTTCACTATTTAGCACAAATCTTACTATGATTTTTCGATAGGTGTGAACTAACACTACAATCAGCCAAACCGTTTGAAAGCTAATGGCTTTCACATGGTCAAATTGAGGTTTCAGTAAATTTACACTATAGGATTTTCTTAAGAAATTACGTATCTTAAGATTTTCACTATTTAGCACAAATCTCACTATGATTTTTCGATAGGTGTGAACTAACACTACAATCATGCCAAACCGTTTGAAATGCTAATGGCTTTCACATGGTCAAATTGAGGTTTCAGTAAATTTACACTATAGGATTTTCTTAAGAAATTGCGTATCTTAAGATTTTCACTATTTAGCACAAATCTCACTATGATTTTTCGATAGGCCTGAACTAACACTACAATCGTGCCAAACCGTTTGAAATGCTAATGGCTTTCACATGGTCAAATTGAGGTTTCAGTAAATTTACACTATAGGATTTTCTTAAGAAATTGCGTATCTTAAGATTTTGACTATTTAGCACAAATCTTACTATGATTTTTCGATAGGCGTGAACTAACACTACAATCATGCCAAACCGTTTGAAATGCTAATGGCTTTCACATGGTCAAATTGAGGTTTCAGTAAATTTACACTATAGGATTTTCTTAAGAAATTGCGTATCTTAAGATTTTCACTATTTAGCACAAATCTCATTATGATTTTTCGATAGGCCTGAACTAACACTACAATCGTGCCAAACCGTTTGAAAAGCTAATGGCATTCACATGGACAAATCCTATAGTGTAAATTTACTGAAACCTCAATTTGACCATGTGAAAGCCATTAGCATTTCCAACGGTTTGGCATGATTGTAGGGTTAGTTCACACCTATCGGGAAATCATAGTAAGATTTGTGCTAAATAGTGAAAATCTTAAGATTCGCAATTTCTTAAGAAAATCCTATAGTGTAAATTTACTGAAACCTCAATTTGACCATGTAAAAGCCATTAGCATTTCAAACGGTTTGGCACGATTGTAGTGTTAGTTCAGGCCTATCGAAAAATCATAATGAGATTTGTGCTAAATAGTGAAAATCTTAAGATACGCAATTTCTTAAGAAAATCCTTTAGTGTAAATTTACTGAAACCTCAATTTTACCATGTGAAAGCCATTAGCAGTTCAAACAGTTAGGCATGATTGTAGTGTTAGTTCACACCTATCGGAAAATCATAGTAGGATTTGTGCTAAATAGTGAAAATCTTAAGATACGCAATTTCTTAAGAAAATCCTATAGTGTAAATTTACTAAAACCTCAATTTGACCATGTGAAAGCCATTAGCTTTCAAACGGTTTGGCATGATTGTAGTGTTAGTTCACACCTATCGAAAAATCATAGTAAGATTTGTGCTAAATAGTGAAAATCTTAAGATACGCAATTTCTTAAGAAAACCCTATAGTGTAAATTTACTGAAACCTCAATTTGACCATGTGAAAGCCATTAGCATTTCAAACGGTTTGGCACGATTGTAGTGTTAGTCCAGGCCTATCGAAAAATCAGAGTGTGATTTGTGCTAAATAGTGAAAATCTTAAGATACGCAATTTCTTAAGAAAATCCTATAGTGTAAATTTACTGAAACCTCAATTTGACCATGTGAAAGCCATTAGCATTTCAAACGGTTTGGCATGATTGTAGTGTTAGTTCACGCCTATCGAAAAATCATAGTGAGATTTGTGCTAAATAGTGAAAATCTTAAGATACGTAATTTCTTAAGAAAATCCTATAGTGTAAATTTACTGAAACCTCAATTTGACCATGTGAAAGCCATTAGCATTTCAAACGGTTTGGCACGATTGTAGTGTTAGTCCAGGCCTATCGAAAAATCATAGTGAGATTTGTGCTAAATAGTGAAAATCTTAAGATACGCAATTTCTTAAGAAAATCCTATAGTGTAAATTTACTGAAACCTCAATTTGACCATGTGAAAGCCATTAGCATTTCAAACGGTTTGGCACGATTGTAGTGTTAGTTCAGGCCTATCGAAAAATCATAATGAGATTTGTGCTAAATAGTGAAAATCTTAAGATACGCAATTTCTTAAGAAAATCCTATAGTGTAAATTTACTGAAACCTCAATTTGACCATGTGAAAGCTATTAGCTTTTCAAACGGTTTGGCATGATTGTAGTGTTAGTTCACACCTATCGAAAAATCATAGTAAGATTTGTGCTAAATAGTGAAAATCTTAAGATACGTAATTTCTTAAGAAAATCCTATAGTGTAAATTTACTGAAACCTCAATTTGACCATGTGAAAGCCATTAGCTTTCAAACGGTTTGGCACGATTGTAGTGTTAGTCCAGGCCTATCGAAAAATCATAGTGAGATTTGTGCTAAATAGTGAAAATCTTAAGATACGCAATTTCTTAAGAAAATCCTATAGTGTAAATTTACTGAAACCTCAATTTGACCATGTGAAAGCCATTAGCATTTCAAACGGTTTGGCATGATTGTAGTGTTAGTTCACACCTATCGAAAAATCATAGTAAGATTTGTGCTAAATAGTGAAAATCTTAAGATACGCAATTTCTTAAGAAAATCCTATAGTGTAAATTTACTGAAACCTCAATTTGACCATGTGAAAGCTATTAGCTTTTCAAACGGTTTGGCATGATTGTAGTGTTAGTTCACACCTATCGAAAAATCATAGTAAGATTTGTGCTAAATAGTGAAAATCTTAAGATACGTAATTTCTTAAGAAAATCCTATAGTGTAAATTTACTGAAACCTCAATTTGACCATGTGAAAGCCATTAGCTTTCAAACGGTTTGGCACGATTGTAGTGTTAGTCCAGGCCTATCGAAAAATCATAGTGAGATTTGTGCTAAATAGTGAAAATCTTAAGATACGCAATTTCTTAAGAAAATCCTATAGTGTAAATTTACTGAAACCTCAATTTGACCATGTGAAAGCCATTAGCTTTTCAAACGGTTTGGCATGATTGTAGTGTAAGTTCAGGCCTATCGAAAAATCATAATAAGATTTGTGCTAAATAGTGAAAATCTTAAGATACGCAATTTCTTAAGAAAATCCTATAGTGTAAATTTACTGAAACCTCAATTTGACCATGTGAAAGCCATTAGCATTTCAAACGGTTTGGCACGATTGTAGTGTTAGTTCACACCTATCGAAAAATCATAGTGAGATTTGTGCTAAATAGTGAAAATCTTAAGATACGCAATTTCTTAAGAAAATCCTATAGTGTAAATTTCCTGAAACCTCAATTTGACCATGTGAAAGCCATTAGCATTTCAAACGGTTTGGCATGATTGTAGTGTTAGTTCACACCTATCGAAAAATCATAGTGAGATTTGTGCTAAATAGTGAAAATCTTAAGATACGCAATTTCTTAAGAAGATCCTATAGTGTAAATTTACTGAAACCTCAATTTGACCATGTGAAAGCCATTAGCATTTCAAACGGTTTGGCATGATTGTAGTGTTAGTTCACGCCTATCGAAAAATCATAGTAAGATTTGTGCTAAATAGTCAAAATCTTAAGATACGCAATTTCTTAAGAAAATCCTATAGTGTAAATTTACTGAAACCTCAATTTGACCATGTGAAAGCCATTAGCATTTCAAACGGTTTGGCACGATTGTAGTGTTAGTTCAGGCCTATCGAAAAATCATAGTGAGATTTGTGCTAAATAGTGAAAATCTTAAGATACGCAATTTCTTAAGAAAATCCTATAGTGTAAATTTCCTGAAACCTCAATTTGACCATGTGAAAGCCATTAGCATTTCAAACGGTTTGGCATGATTGTAGTGTTAGTTCACACCTATCGAAAAATCATAGTAAGATTTGTGCTAAATAGTGAAAATCTTAAGATACGCAATTTCTTAAGAAAATCCTATAGTGTAAATTTACTGAAACCTCAATTTGACCATGTGAAAGCCATTAGCTTTTCAAACGGTTTGGCATGATTGTAGTGTAAGTTCAGGCCTATCGAAAAATCATAATAAGATTTGTGCTAAATAGTGAAAATCTTAAGATACGCAATTTCTTAAGAAAATCCTATAGTGTAAATTTACTGAAACCTCAATTTGACCATGTGAAAGCCATTAGCATTTCAAACGGTTTGGCACGATTGTAGTGTTAGTTCACACCTATCGAAAAATCATAGTGAGATTTGTGCTAAATAGTGAAAATCTTAAGATACGCAATTTCTTAAGAAAATCCTATAGTGTAAATTTCCTGAAACCTCAATTTGACCATGTGAAAGCCATTAGCATTTCAAACGGTTTGGCATGATTGTAGTGTTAGTTCACACCTATCGAAAAATCATAGTGAGATTTGTGCTAAATAGTGAAAATCTTAAGATACGCAATTTCTTAAGAAGATCCTATAGTGTAAATTTACTGAAACCTCAATTTGACCATGTGAAAGCCATTAGCATTTCAAACGGTTTGGCAAGATTGTAGTGTTAGTTCACGCCTATCGAAAAATCATAGTAAGATTTGTGCTAAATAGTCAAAATCTTAAGATACGCAATTTCTTAAGAAAATCCTATAGTGTAAATTTACTGAAACCTCAATTTGACCATGTGAAAGCCATTAGCATTTCAAACGGTTTGGCACGATTGTAGTGTTAGTTCAGGCCTATCGAAAAATCATAGTGAGATTTGTGCTAAATAGTGAAAATCTTAAGATACGCAATTTCTTAAGAAGATCCTATAGTGTAAATTTACTGAAACCTCAATTTGACCATGTGAAAGCCATTAGCATTTCAAACGGTTTGGCATGATTGTAGTGTTAGTCCAGGCCTATCGAAAAATCATAGTAAGATTTGTGCTAAATAGTCAAAATCTTAAGATACGCAATTTCTTAAGAAGATCCTATAGTGTAAATTTACTGAAACCTCAATTTGACCATGTGAAAGCCATTAGCATTTCAAACGGTTTGGCATGATTGTAGTGTTAGTTCACGCCTATCGAAAAATCATAGTAAGATTTGTGCTTAATAGTCAAAATCTTAAGATACGCAATTTCTTAAGAAAATCCTATAGTGTAAATTTACTGAAACCTCAATTTGACCATGTGAAAGCCATTAGCATTTCAAACGGTTTGGCACGATTGTAGTGTTAGTTCAGGCCTATCGAAAAATCATAGTGAGATTTGTGCTAAATAGTGAAAATCTTAAGATACGCAATTTCTTAAGAAGATCCTATAGTGTAAATTTACTGAAACCTCAATTTGACCATGTGAAAGCCATTAGCATTTCAAACGGTTTGGCATGATTGTAGTGTTAGTTCACGCCTATCGAAAAATCATAGTAAGATTTGTGCTAAATAGTCAAAATCTTAAGATACGCAATTTCTTAAGAAAATCCTATAGTGTAAATTTACTGAAACCTCAATTTGACCATGTGAAAGCCATTAGCATTTCAAACGGTTTGGCATGATTGTAGTGTTAGTTCACACCTATCGAAAAATCATAGTAAGATTTGTGCTAAATAGTGAAAATCTTAAGATACGTAATTTCTTAAGAAAATCCTATAGTGTAAATTTACTGAAACCTCAATTTGACCATGTGAAAGCCATTAGCTTTCAAACGGTTTGGCACGATTGTAGTGTTAGTCCAGGCCTATCGAAAAATCATAGTGAGATTTGTGCTAAATAGTGAAAATCTTAAGATACGCAATTTCTTAAGAAAATCCTATAGTGTAAATTTACTGAAACCTCAATTTGACCATGTGAAAGCCATTAGCATTTCAAACGGTTTGGCATGATTGTAGTGTTAGTTCACACCTATCGAAAAATCATAGTAAGATTTGTGCTAAATAGTGAAAATCTTAAGATACGCAATTTCTTAAGAAAATCCTATAGTGTAAATTTACTGAAACCTCAATTTGACCATGTGAAAGCTATTAGCTTTTCAAACGGTTTGGCATGATTGTAGTGTTAGTTCACACCTATCGAAAAATCATAGTAAGATTTGTGCTAAATAGTGAAAATCTTAAGATACATAATTTCTTAAGAAAATCCTATAGTGTAAATTTACTGAAACCTCAATTTGACCATGTGAAAGCCATTAGCTTTCAAACGGTTTGGCACGATTGTAGTGTTAGTCCAGGCCTATCGAAAAATCATAGTGAGATTTGTGCTAAATAGTGAAAATCTTAAGATACGCAATTTCTTAAGAAAATCCTATAGTGTAAATTTACTGAAACCTCAATTTGACCATGTGAAAGCCATTAGCATTTCAAACGGTTTGGCATGATTGTAGTTTTAGTTCACACCTATCGAAAAATCATAGTAAGATTTGTGCTAAATAGTGAAAATCTTAAGATACGCAATTTCTTAAGAAAATCCTATAGTGTAAATTTACTGAAACCTCAATTTGACCATGTGAAAGCCATTAGCATTTCAAACGGTTTGGCATGATTGTAGTGTAAGTTCAGGCCTATCGAAAAATCATAATAAGATTTGTGCTAAATAGTGAAAATCTTAAGATACGAAATTTCTTAAGAAAATCCTATAGTGTAAATTTACTGAAACCTCAATTTGACCATGTGAAAGCCATTAGCATTTCAAACGGTTTGGCACGATTGTAGTGTTAGTTCACACCTATCGAAAAATCATAGTGAGATTTGTGCTAAATAGTGAAAATCTTAAGATACGCAATTTCTTAAGAAGATCCTATAGTGTAAATTTACTGAAACCTCAATTTGACCATGTGAAAGCCATTAGCATTTCAAACGGTTTGGCATGATTGTAGTGTTAGTTCACGCCTATCGAAAAATCATAGTAAGATTTGTGCTAAATAGTGAAAATCTTAAGATACGCAATTTCTTAAGAAGATCCTATAGTGTAAATTTACTGAAACCTCAATTTGACCATGTGAAAGCCATTAGCATTTCAAACGGTTTGGCATGATTGTAGTGTAAGTTCAGGCCTATCGAAAAATCATAATAAGATTTGTGCTAAATAGTGAAAATCTTAAGATACGAAATTTCTTAAGAAAATCCTATAGTGTAAATTTCCTGAAACCTCAATTTGACCATGTGAAAGCCATTAGCATTTCAAACGGTTTGGCATGATTGTAGTGTTAGTTCACACCTATCGAAAAATCATAGTGAGATTTGTGCTAAATAGTGAAAATCTTAAGATACGCAATTTCTTAAGAAGATCCTATAGTGTAAATTTACTGAAACCTCAATTTGACCATGTGAAAGCCATTAGCATTTCAAACGGTTTGGCATGATTGTAGTGTTAGTTCACGCCTATCGAAAAATCATAGTAAGATTTGTGCTAAATAGTGAAAATCTTAAGATACGTAATTTCTTAAGAAAATCCTATAGTGTAAATTTACTGAAACCTCAATTTGACCATGTGAAAGCCATTAGCTTTCAAACGGTTTGGCACGATTGTAGTGTTAGTCCAGGCCTATCGAAAAATCATAGTGAGATTTGTGCTAAATAGTGAAAATCTTAAGATACGCAATTTCTTAAGAAAATCCTATAGTGTAAATTTACTGAAACCTCAATTTGACCATGTGAAAGCCATTAGCATTTCAAACGGTTTGGCATGATTGTAGTGTTAGTTCACACCTATCGAAAAATCATAGTAAGATTTGTGCTAAATAGTGAAAATCTTAAGATACGCAATTTCTTAAGAAAATCCTATAGTGTAAATTTACTGAAACCTCAATTTGACCATGTGAAAGCTATTAGCTTTTCAAACGGTTTGGCATGATTGTAGTGTTAGTTCACACCTATCGAAAAATCATAGTAAGATTTGTGCTAAATAGTGAAAATCTTAAGATACATAATTTCTTAAGAAAATCCTATAGTGTAAATTTACTGAAACCTCAATTTGACCATGTGAAAGCCATTAGCTTTCAAACGGTTTGGCACGATTGTAGTGTTAGTCCAGGCCTATCGAAAAATCATAGTGAGATTTGTGCTAAATAGTGAAAATCTTAAGATACGCAATTTCTTAAGAAAATCCTATAGTGTAAATTTACTGAAACCTCAATTTGACCATGTGAAAGCCATTAGCATTTCAAACGGTTTGGCACGATTGTAGTGTTAGTTCACACCTATCGAAAAATCATAGTGAGATTTGTGCTAAATAGTGAAAATCTTAAGATACGCAATTTCTTAAGAAGATCCTATAGTGTAAATTTACTGAAACCTCAATTTGACCATGTGAAAGCCATTAGCATTTCAAACGGTTTGGCATGATTGTAGTTTTAGTTCACACCTATCGAAAAATCATAGTAAGATTTGTGCTAAATAGTGAAAATCTTAAGATACGCAATTTCTTAAGAAAATCCTATAGTGTAAATTTACTGAAACCTCAATTTGACCATGTGAAAGCCATTAGCATTTCAAACGGTTTGGCATGATTGTAGTGTAAGTTCAGGCCTATCGAAAAATCATAATAAGATTTGTGCTAAATAGTGAAAATCTTAAGATACGAAATTTCTTAAGAAAATCCTATAGTGTAAATTTACTGAAACCTCAATTTGACCATGTGAAAGCCATTAGCATTTCAAACGGTTTGGCACGATTGTAGTGTTAGTTCACACCTATCGAAAAATCATAGTGAGATTTGTGCTAAATAGTGAAAATCTTAAGATACGCAATTTCTTAAGAAAATCCTATAGTGTAAATTTCCTGAAACCTCAATTTGACCATGTGAAAGCCATTAGCATTTCAAACGGTTTGGCATGATTGTAGTGTTAGTTCACACCTATCGAAAAATCATAGTGAGATTTGTGCTAAATAGTGAAAATCTTAAGATACGCAATTTCTTAAGAAGATCCTATAGTGTAAATTTACTGAAACCTCAATTTGACCATGTGAAAGCCATTAGCATTTCAAACGGTTTGGCATGATTGTAGTGTTAGTTCACGCCTATCGAAAAATCATAGTAAGATTTGTGCTAAATAGTCAAAATCTTAAGATACGCAATTTCTTAAGAAAATCCTATAGTGTAAATTTACTGAAACCTCAATTTGACCATGTGAAAGCCATTAGCATTTCAAACGGTTTGGCACGATTGTAGTGTTAGTTCAGGCCTATCGAAAAATCATAGTGAGATTTGTGCTAAATAGTGAAAATCTTAAGATACGCAATTTCTTAAGAAAATCCTATAGTGTAAATTTCCTGAAACCTCAATTTGACCATGTGAAAGCCATTAGCATTTCAAACGGTTTGGCATGATTGTAGTGTTAGTTCACACCTATCGAAAAATCATAGTGAGATTTGTGCTAAATAGTGAAAATCTTAAGATACGCAATTTCTTAAGAAGATCCTATAGTGTAAATTTACTGAAACCTCAATTTGACCATGTGAAAGCCATTAGCATTTCAAACGGTTTGGCGTGATTGTAGTGTTAGTTCACACCTATCGAAAAATCATAGTGAGATTTGTGCTAAATAGTGAAAATCTTAAGATACGCAATTTCTTAAGAAAATCCTATAGTGTAAATTTACTGAAACCTCAATTTGACCATGTGAAAGCCATTAGCTTTTCAAAAGTTTTTGCATGATTGGATTATTAGTGTTTAGCCTTTAGTTTTGTATATGGTTGAGCATTTAGAACTGTTTGGATATCCAATTTTTACATACTGCAATAGATACAATAAATAACTATATACAAATAATTTAATGTTCGCCTAGATGTCATATATTTTCGATATTCACTAATACATATACATATTACGTTGTTTTTGTTGGTTTAATTCTAATTTAGGATAAACTTCACAAGCGTCCGGTCGTAAGCTTTATACGTCACGAGAATTTTGGTTCAATATACATGTGTATGTAAATCGATTGACCGAGATTCGAACGTGATCTTAAACGTTACTATGTATCAGACATACGTATATATTTGAACCTTTAAAATGTCCTTAAGCATATTAATTGAAAAAAAAATAAAATCCTGAATTTAAGATGAAATCCACTTTACACTATACAATTATGTAATTACACTTCGTTGATTTCAAACAATTTATAATTCCCAAAATTTGAATTGAAATTTTAAGTTCTGAATAAAAAAAAATCGTACAAGAATAATTATTCTTTAATTATAATTATTCATTCTATGGTTTCCTAGGCCCGTATTCTTGAATTCCACATCAATTTCCCCGTGAGGACATCTGTCAAAATTCCCCATCCAATTCCCTTAGTATTTCCACAAGCAACCAAAAGCCGTATTCTTGAAACATTTGGAACTTTTTATTCTCCACTGTTAAATATTAAATTCACCATTTTTAAATTGTGACTTCATAATATAGTAGATTTATTGTAGAGTAATTTCTATGTTATAATTGTCAAACTGACAATTCTAATTGTCAAACTGACAACTCTAATTGTCAAACTGACAATTCTAAGCTAATTCTTACTTCTAACTTCCAACGCCTTGTTGTTTAAAATAAAGACAGCTAGCTGTCAAAATTCCCTGTGTGAAAGTTTTTTCCACATACACATACCCATTCGGAAATTTTTCCTTAGAATGTGTCCCGAAACCTGTGATAAAAAATCGTGATATAATTTTTTGACATTTGTTTGATAATTATTCCCCTACATTCACGATTTTTTATTATGCTGTCCGAAATGTGTAATAAATCTCCCCACCCGATAAGTTTTTTCCCCACGTCATATATGTCAATTTTAGTTTTCATAACCTCAAATTTTCTGTGACAACTAATAAATTGCACAGAAAATTATTATTTATTATTTATTCTTTTTATTTATGTAGTCTAACCAGACGAATAAGTCCCTTATGTGCAATAAAATCGAACGATATGCAAGGGAAAATCATAAATCAGATTTAAATATTACGGACAATTTAGTTCAGATATAAGAAAGTTCTTTCCAACAAATCAAGTCAGTACGATAGAAAATCTTGACAACCAAATCTTGAAATCCAAGTAGTTCTCAGCGATCAAGCGGTAACCTATCCAATGTAGTTGGGTTTAAAGATTTACCGATCAGTGATGACGAATCTCCCTCACATTCCAATAATAAATCAATTGAACCATTTACTGACCGAGGTAGATACCTTTCTGATATTCCACCCGCTAAACCGAATGAAAATGTTAATCATACAATTCGTGATCTGTGTGCAAAACGGTATGGTAGTAGTGGTTTGAAAGATGTGCCAGATTCAAAACGACCTCGATTGGTCGAAGAAAATAGCGAGGATGATTTAATCCTAATTGAAGAAAAACACCCAACTGTCGAATTATTGGACAGTGATGAAGAAGTTGAGAGACGCGGCACCATAAGAGCTCTCACTGACCAAACGATCCAAGAAAGACAAGAAGAGATATTAAACGACATAAAGTAAACCGCACATAATTTCAGCGCTGATGAAGACGATACCGATGTGATCGATTTAATCGATGGTGATTTTGATGATTCGATTGTAAATGATCCGTCCGAACTAATCGATAAAAAAGTTATGGACGATTTATTTGGTGAGGTGTCAACATCCCGAATCACTCACTTGATATGCTTAACGGAAAATAATATAATTCATTGTCCATTATGCCAAGATCGTCTATCACGTTACGATTTAGCGATCCATCTCGAGGGCTGTATGGGCATAAAAGTCGAGGTCAGACCAGTTAAATATAATGTACCACGAAAATCACCATTTTATAAAAATAAACCAGTTAAAATTGACGCTGTGGTTGAGGATGATTCAAATGATGAGCTGCAAATTTGGGAACTGTTTGCCCTGTTTGTAATTGGTAGTTTTTCTTTGTGTGTATTGTTTGTCTGCGGTTTAATATCTAATCTAAATGAAGACGTTGGTATTCAATATGATTTTTGCACCAAAAATAGTATTTTTTTGTTCAAGAGAAACGTGTATGTTTGGTTGGATTAATTCCAACAGAGCATTATCGATTTTAACAAAATAACATAAATTTTAAATCGTGTTTTTTTTATTCATTTGTTTTAAACAATTTCACTACAATATCTCCATATCGAGCTATACCAGCTTTAACTTCACCTGTTTAAGTAATGATTTCGAAATTCTTAGGATCACCCACTGTCTGGAATTTTTTATGATGCTCTGTTAATCTGAAAATTTAAAAAATTTAATATTAAAATAATGGATCCGATAATCCTTTTAATCTCACGTTATTAGTATATGTATTAACAATTTTAGAAAATATTATTATGTATGTATAAATCACAAGTTGCACATGCGTACACAAATTATTCGATAGCTGTCAAAAATTATCATGGTAATAGACTCGAATAATTTGGGTGTGTTCGGTATTTTCAAGTATATGTCAAAAAATTAATTCACGATTTTTTATCACAGGTTTCGGACACAGTCTTAGTGTGATATTCAAGAATACTAGATTTAAAATATCACATATTTTTTTTTTGAATTTTGACAGATATCCACACGGGGAATTTGATGTGGAATTCAAGAATACGGGCCCTAGTACGGCTATAAATTTAACTTCATCATCAATCGAGCAAATGTGCGTAGAAATCAAAATAAATCCGACGAATCAGTTTATTTATACATATCCTACATACCACCGAGTTCGTGTAGTGAAATATATGGCAGATGTAGTGATGCAGTTGACGAATAAATTAATCTGACAAAACCAAATGACTTAGTCTTAGTACTAAGTGACTTTAATCTTCCAAATGTAATGTGGAATTATGATCAAGATATGGATTGCTTTCTACCATGTAATGTTACATCATAATCGGAATATGTCTTTCTTGATGCTATGATTGGTTTTAACCTAAAGCAAATCAACAACATAGCCAATGCTCTTGAGAGAATATTAGATTTATTCTTCACAAATGGTGCAGAATTATTTAAAGTTACAGAATCACTCAATCCATTTGTTGTTAATGATGTTAACCACAAATCTATGGAAATAGTTTTTGATTCAAATGTAATTAAGTCAACAACATCCGGGCATCATATTCATATTCTATAATTTTAAAAAAATAAACCACACTGGACATCAGCAGTACTTAGGAGCTATTCAATGGGACGCTGCCCTAAACACTAATGATGTAAACCATGATGCTAACAAATTCTACCAAATTGTATTACAAGGTTTTGAAACCCACATTCCATCGTGTCGCAAAAAATCTAATATTCATCCTTCTTGGTTTGACAATCATCTGATTAATCTGAAGAACCGAAAATCGTTAAGATGATTAAAAGTGGTTTAGAATCGCATAGCACTGCGTTCCTCCAATCAAATGAAGAATTTGATACATACTTCAAGGAAAAGCGCCTCTAATATATCGCAGATGTACAACAAAGCATTTCAACCAACCCTAAACAATTCTGGAAATACTTTAGATCCAAACAAGTAATTGATGGTTATCCAACAAATTTTTTTTCAAAATGTATCTTCAAACCTAAAAACAGTAATTGATTTACCACTCAATCAACCGTAAATAATAATAATGTAATCAGTGTGGCGACGTCTACATTTAAAAAAAAATGCTAATATTTTAGTAAAATCAATACGGAATATATACAACCTCTCGTTCACATCCGGAATATTCCCTGATACATGGAAAATATCTAAAGTTACTCCTATATTTAAATCGGGTAAAAGAGAAGACATCGCTTGTTATAGAGGGATATCAACCACTTCAACTATAGCAAAATTATTGGAACTGGTACTATGCAACAGCTTTAATTGAATCCTAGCTTAACATATATCAATCAATCAGCATGAGTTTATGCCTAGAAGATCTACAACTACTAAACTTGTTGAATTTACCAACAAAGTTATTAATGAAATTGAAAATCGCAACCATGTAGACGTAGTGTTTACTAATTTTAGTAAAGCATTTGTCTCCATCTGCCATCACAAGGCTCTAGAGAGTCATTACAATTTTGGCTTTGCATGCAACTTCATTAAATGGTTCAACTTATATTTGTCTAGTCGCGTACAATATGTGTCAATTGGAAGCGAACAATCTAAAATAATCAAAGTAACGTCAGGAGTTCCTCAGGGTTCCCATATTGGATCATGGATTTTTCTCGTTTTCATAAATGGAATAACTGAAGTCATAAAATACTCTAATCTTCTCATGTTCGCTGATGATATAAAAATGTATCATACAATTAAACATATACATGACATAAAAATATTACAAGAAGACATCGAGAGATTCAGTGAATGGTGCCAGAAAAATTCTTTGCTGAATAGAAAGAAATAATCGATCTATAGGAGTCACATTCGCTGAAAATATGTGTTTTAACAACCACATTGACAAAGGCATTGCTAAAGCAAATTCTATGTTTGGTTTTGTTAAGCGTTGGACCTTAGAATATACAAATTTGTCAATTTTATTTTGCGTATATAAGAGCCCAAGTTGAAAAGGCATCAGTAATTTGGAGCCCTTATTATGCCAACCACATCAAAAGGATTGAAAGCATTCAAAAGAAATTTATGATCTTCATTTAAAAACATAACTGACTGGGACTATGACCATAGCTTACCGTTTTATGAGAATATAGTTCGCCTACCACCATACACGACAAAATGTTTAGAGTATAAAATTTGCACTCTGGTAAATAGACATTTATTTTAAAACTTAGTTTTCATCGGTAACATCCTTCTTGATCATATTGATTCACCTTACATTTTGGAAAATACAGCTATCCATGACCCAATCAAATCGCTGCGGAACAATCGATTTTTGGAGATAGTACGTCACTCAACTAACTATGGTGAAAATAGCCCAATCAATAGACTTGCAAAATCATTCTACATCGCAGAAGAAAACTCTGAATTTCATTTTACAAAGGACTGCTTCAAAAGAAACTTGAAGAACTATTTTTTAAATTTTATAACTTAATTTATCAAAAATTATCCGATAATTTCTTTCCAATTAATTTTTTGTAAAAAATATACTTTTTATTTTAAATCTTTCTTTAAATCATACTTATAATGTACTACATCGATTTCTTTAATATAAATAAATAAACATTTTGGAGTCAATTCTCTCAAAGATTTGTGGTTTAATCCTCAAACATTTTAATTGTTTGTGAATTATTTGGATGGAGTTGTATGCAATTAAATTTATCGAAATTTATGCACCCCACGGCCAATTTTTCAATCGAAATCAAAAATTTCCTAATTTCTAACTGAAACTGAATGTGGTCAGATCAGGAAGAATTGAAAGAGGATAAGTTAAAAACAATTTGATCGGACACAGAATCGAGAATAATAGTATTTATGGTACAATGTATTGAAAATCACAAGCATTAAAATACTAATTTAGTGATATTACCTTAATTATACAATAATTAAGTAAATCGTACTAAATAAAATGTATATTAAAATTACCATAAATTATCATTTTATAATTCAAAAATTATTCATTTATTAATTTAAATATTTTATATTACCAAACAGTGCATTATATACAGATTTGCAAATAAAAATCGTTGAGAACTTTTAATTTACTTTGCATTAATTTTTAAAATGCTAAATACATAAATCATTATTCATAAACTACAGTATAGGAATACCTCGACTAACGTCGTTGACGCACGTGCAACGTTGTTTCAAAAATGTTTGAAAAATTATATTATTTTCTACATATCATCAACCAAATACTAACAAATTGTTGTAACCAACAACAACTTTATTTATGTAATACCTACTGCTTAAATACCTACTGCTTAAACTGCTAGCATTTGAAACAGGCCACATGAAAAAGTACAATTCACCTAGTAAGCAGCCTCTCTTGGTTAAACGACAATATTTTAATTAAACTTAATTTGCTAAAAATTTGTTTAACCGGTTTTTGTTGTAGCACTATTTAAAAAACGACGTAACTCCTTTCTATTAACCAAATTTACACAAATCCGCACATAGTTTTGTATGTTGTGGAATGTTTGATATAGGTATAATTTAAATTGTTCCCGTTGAGTTGTACCGACATTGCATTTTCTATAATAGTCTCTTGCGGATTCCAGATAAGTTAAGTTCTCTAATTGGCCACTTTGATGAATATTGTGTAAATATGTTTGAAACTAAGAAATTCTAGATATTTATCAAGCAAACAGTATACTCAACTTGAATGTCACTCAAAAACATAACTTACACATCAATCATATGAGATTATTTTTGCAAACAATTGCGAAATACTGTCCATCGAGAGAGCTTAATATGCGGATAACACCAACCATAAAAGTACAAATAGAAAATGTTTTTTGGCAAATTTCAATATTTCACTCGGCATCAAAAGCAGATTAAGTGCAATGCTCAAACCTACCTAAACAAACATATTAATTCAAATTTTTCAAGTAATGTGTTAATTCAAAATTCAACCGAACCGAACCAGTGGTTGTTGTTTTCAAATGAAAAACTTCCCAAAAAGCATTAAAGGCTCAAAAAACTAATCTTACTTACATCTCACTACACGCTCACACACACATTTCATCAACCTTTCATCCTCTAATGAAAATTAACATCACAATTTTTATTTTTTTCGTATTTTCAGTTTCCCATATTTTTATTATTCAAATTGAAATAAATGGAAATTTGTATTCTGTTTTCATAAAAAAATAACGAAAAAACATAAAAAAAAATAACAAAACAACCAAAAAAATGAAATTAAAAGGATTAAAAATGGAATAAAAAGGGTTTTGTTTATTATTCTCCAAAAATGAATGAATGGAAAAACTTCCGCACCACCATCGACACCAACCATCTCCTCTTCCGCCGTACTGTAATTTAGAATGTATACATATACAAAAAAAAAGTATGGTTAGGTTTATTATTGTTTGAAGAAAAATTAAAGGATTTCTATTTTTATTTTTTATGCTAAGATTTTAACCTTATTACGGTTTTAACTTTATAATTTTTATCCTTTTTTGTTGTTGTTACTGTGTTTTTTTGTGTCTTAACTTTTGTTACAAGGAAATTAAAATGTTTGTTTTTCTTACTCGTATATTGTGTTTCCTTCGAATATTTATTGTTGTTTGTTGCACACACCATGTTCAAATAAGTCACTGGGATTAACAACATATGCACTGAGAGAACACTTTGTTTGCGGCAACCGAATTTTTTGCCTACCGAATTAAGCGGTTGTAGTAAATAAGATAATATTGTTGTAATACCAATAATTTTAGGTTGGTACAAATTGGTTAATGATTGTTATAAACCCATTTTTGGTTGTGCTAACCAATAAATTGTTTTTGTAATCTTAATATTAGTACTCTCAACTGGAAAATCGGTCGTGTAAACTAGAAAATCGTTCCTACGGAATAAAATTCGTTAAGAATTACCGCAAAATTTAGTTGAGTCTACTGAAAATTAGTTGCCTCAATCGAATTATTTTATTAAGAAAGCCTTGTAGTAACTGAATTTCTGCTTGTACAACGAATATTCATTTGTAGTAATGTTAAATAATGTTTGATACTACTGTCTTAAGTTTAGCTTAAATGCGTATATATTTGTTGCTTTGGTTGGTTTCTGTTCTGGCAAACACCAGTGTGGTCTTTTGTCTTTGTCCCAAATGACTAATCTGAAATTTTTGTTATTTAGAGATGAAACAGTTGTTAGAAAATAAAACACTTAAAGTTCGAATATTTATATTTATTTATTTTAAACCTTTAAAATTTTAATTTTTATGGTAACATTTAAAGTATTACAAAGTATTAACTTAATAGTCCCAAATTATACATTGTTGACCGTTAGCAGCCTTACTTATATAGGAAGTGTGATTACATTTTATTGAATCTATGTCATATACAAAAACATTGTTTTGTAATTCAACTTTATATGCAATGTAATGATTACTAAAATATATTCTATCAATAAACTGTAAGCAAATGTAATACCTTTCAATATGCTTAACAATAAGTTGTATAAGTCCAAACATTGGTTCCCCATTCGTATCAATGTCAAAGCAAACCACCATATTTTTCTTTAAAAACAAATTTTTAAATTGTATCCACGAAATTCAACGATATCAAAAATTGGAGGAGGCCTTCCAATACGATTTTCTTCTCAAATTAAACCAAGCAATCATCTCCTAACTCATTAGCATCCCAAACCTGGACCCCCTAAATTTACATTAAATTTAGATTTAATTACCAATTCAAAAACAAAAGTGTCGTTTGATTTGAAAATCGGGAACAAATTAAGGTAATCGTTTGTTGATACTTTTGTGTCACTAAGTATTTCTAAACGTTGCTTTAGGCAACTAATCCACTTTTCAACTATTGTACCAGCAGGTTTTGTATTGGTTTTTATAAACTCGAAGTCAATTGAAGCATCATTGTCTGAAAAATAATGTTATGGAATAAAGATTATTTAAATTATAAAATCAATATTTTATCAAAACATTCATGTTAAGTTACCTATAATAAGCTAATGAAATTTTATATCGCAATTACAATTTTAAGTTATGAGGTCTTCACTAAAAACATCTTTGATATTTTATAGTGAGTGCAGTAAGCAGCAAACTCTTACCCTGATATTTCCAAATAATTTTTTTTATATTTTTTAGAACTGATAGAATTATATGAGTATAAATTTATATATTGATAAGTTACAAATATCAATCAGAAAACGTGGTTTGTGAAGTAGCCAGATAAACTAAATTTGTTTTGCAAAATTATCTTTAAGATGTTACATACCGTTAGATATAACTGAAGTGTGAGTAAGTGGTTGCTTTGAGTAAACCCGCCGTTGGATGATACCTGATGAACACAACTGCCTTCGGTAGTTACAATAAACGTCATACAGCTTACCAGAAGCTTTCTGGCCATTTACCGCTCGCGTGTAGTAAACTTCTTTTAATTCCAGCGGAAAAAAGTCGCAAATAATTTGCGACAAATATATAAAATCTTGTCGGTTTAACCTATGTATGTTTAAAGAATTAACAATATTTGTAACATAACCAAAATATATCATACAATAATTATTATTAACTAGTGTACTATGTATCGCTAGATTTGTTTTGCAATTACCCATCGATTTTTATCTTATATTAAGAAAAATCATTAAATTTGTTATTTACTATAAAAAACATAATATGATTCCCGAAGTGATAGAAATAATTTAATAAACATAATGGCGAACGAACCGAAGAAATTTGTTCGGAAGAAATCGACGAGTTATTGAAAACAAATCCAATTTTAATTGTTAAACTTACTCGATATTGACATCGTGCTCAAGAACAGTTTTTATTACTAACTTGCATAATTTTATTTGTTCAACATTTGTCAAAATTCCTTTTTTTTCCTGGTAAAATCCGTATATAATTTTATACTCTATGTCTTTAAGCGATGATAGTGTCTGAAATTAAAAATAAATGATTTGTAAAAAGATTAGGTCATATAAACTAAAACGAACTTGAACTTACTTCAGCGGTTAAAACTCCATACAATTTGCTTTGCAAATTTATATCATCCGATCGAATCAAAGGTGGTGAAGCAGCGTTCATAAATTCTGAAATGTCGATGATGCTCGACGTGGTGCTTGGTTCCGGTGGTGCTACTACTATAAAATGATGCTCGTACTCTATTTCAGTAGGCTTAAAAATTTCATCTGAAAGTGATTTAAAATGTACAAACAACTTGTTTTAAAATTAGTAAGAAAAATTATGTAACATCCATTATTGATTCAGAAAATTGCAACAAAAATTTAAATTCATGCAAGAAATAAATTAAAAACTTAACCTTGTTTAATATCAATAGCTCCTAAAGACCAGCCTGGAGCAGTGAAATATTGCTTTACATAATTGACTAAAATTTCATTGGGAATTACACATGATGTTTTGTTGCCATATAAATCAATGTCACCCGATATTTTAAAATAAGTTTTCACTAAATATAATGTAAATAAAAAAAAATTATAGCTAAATTTCTGTCGAAATTGTTCGATTTTAAAAATAAATTATTAGGCATGTGCCCGCATATACCAGCAACATAAAAATCCTCTGGTTCCAAATTATCGCCTTTTGGATTCACCGATAATATTGCCGATGAACTATTGTACGTCACATTGACGAAAAGTACCATTCTATATAAATTGTAAGCACAGATATTAATATACGAGTATCAAGTTCAGAAATCAGAAATTAATATCAAGAAAATTGTGCTTAACTGTTTCAAGCAATAAACAAAAATTTTTATATTTTAAAGATGAATTGACGCACAAATTTTATTTTAATCTTACTACTTTAACCTTGAATATTACATTTTTTACTACTTTAACCTTGAATATTACATTCGTAAACCTGCATTAATTTTTGTACTACATATTAATATTTTATTCAAAGACTGATCTAAAAAATCATCTTTCAAATTCCGATCTTTGCTATAAACACTACACGTGGTTTAATAAACTATAGCAAAATTACTTTATGTAATATTTATAATTTCACTAAATTAATTCACTAAATAATTTCACTAAATTTTATAATGCACTTAATATACTTACTTAATAAGAATTTCCTTTATTTTTTTACACTAAAACTGTACACACACAAAATATCAAAATATGTAATTCTTTAACACTAAACTATACTGTAACACAATATGGACACGAATGATTTTAAAATGTTCGTTTTTCGTTTTCATGAACTTGTGTGTATCCGATAAACGAAATAGAATGAAGCAACTGATTGATTTTTAATTTGGTTGAGACAACTGAATTTTAGTTGTGTTTTTCGAATTATTTGTTAAATAAGTTCATGAAGTTGGTTAGCGTAATCATTTTATTAAATAACGACTCCAAACGCATTCGTAATTCTATGTTTTTGTTACTACTAACATTCTTTGATTGCAGAAAACGAATTTTTGCAGTTTGAATCGTGATTTGGTTGTTGTAAGAGTAAGCTATTTAAGGCATATGATAATCTATTACAATAAATGAAATATAGTTAATTTAACCTTATGCCAACAAATTATTTTTGTCAGTGTGTATACATAAGTACATAACATCGAACCATCAAAAAAACTTAATTGCGTGCGCTCGTATTTATGTTAGCATTAGTATAGCGCATTATATACAGATTACGGAATCACTTTTTATCGATATAATCCTTCGTCTTATATATCAACGCATAATTTTACACTTCCTGCTTTCTAATTTTCAATTTCCATCATATACACACACTGTTCCTTGGTCTGTGTTGTCTGCTATATTGTTGACACAAAATACTATAAAATAAAATGCTGTAAAGTACGTGACTAAAATATAGCTGTGGAGCCAATCCACCGTGCAATAATAAATAAATAAATAAAAATGTGTATCGTATACGAAGTTTATGTGAGAAGGTAATTTATATTTTTCAACCACTCTGGGTGGTAAAATCGAAGCACCGTACAAAATATTTTGGAACTATTTCATCATTTTGGGACTAAAATTCATTTCAAATTTTTGAGATACACAAGTATTTGTACGTTAGGTATACAAAAGCATTTTTGTGTTTCTCTTTAAAGTTACCTAAATATTTAACACAATTTTTCATATTTGAAGTTTCAATCAAATTCTAAATTTAATTTTCTTAAAAAATAATTTAATTAGAACGACAAAGACAATCTCTTTTTTTTCATAGCAACATTTTAGACATTAGAATCAATATTTTATTTTTGTCTAAATTTTTCGTAATGGAAAGTATGCTTAAGTAATATTAGACATGATTATGCAGTACAGATAATATTGTTGCAGTATACGCAGGGGTGGCGTTTGCGCGTCATCTATTATTTTCTAAATTGACGTGACGACAGTAAATAACGTCAACAACGTCGATAAATTAGACAATTCCTAGAGTGGTTTTGTCAGGGCCGCGCTTACCATTTATGCAGTGTGTGTAATGGCACACGGGCGGCCACAAAGCGGCCTGCTGATAGTTATAAAAAAAAATGTTAAAAAATATTGAGCGGCCGCAAACTTATTACATTATTTTTTGTGAAATAGTAATTGGAACAGTTTCTTGCATCTTTGTTCGCTACAAGTATACAGAGTATATAGTTACAATGCAAAGTATAAGAATAAAATATTTAAACTTAAACTAAAAATATTAAGTCGAGCTAGATACTTTTACTGACCAGATTAATATGTATACGTATATTAATTATTATTTAAAAAAATTTACTATAAATAATTACCTATTTTAGGTAATTAGAAAATGGGGAAGAACTACTTCGAGAATGGCTAATTTATTCAACGTCGAAAAACTCAGTGTTTTGCTTTTGTTGCAAAATTTTTGGTGATAATAAAAATAAGTTATCAGATTCCGATTGGCAATATTTATCTTGCATTTTAAAGAGATATAAAGAAGTGCTTTAAACAACATTAAAATTATACTGTTGGATACTGTTAAAAGAATCTTTGAAAACTGAAACAACAGTTTGTCGTATTCACCAAAGGATTATAGACACTGAAAGATAACATTGATATGGGGTAATAGAAAGAATAATTTTTGTAATTATTACAATATCTATCTAGACAGTGCCTTGGTCTTTGAGGTTCGACCAGCCAGTTATACACGGCCAACAATGGAAATTTTCTTAAGGCAGTGGAGATGATAGCCCGATTTGATCCCATTATGCTGGAATATAATCATAGAATACAATAATCAAAAGAAGCTGAACGACGTATGCCACACTATTTAGGAGAAAAAGTACAAAACGAAATCATTAACATCATTGGCACAAAAATAAGAGAAATTATATTAAGTATGGTCAGGTAATCCAAATATTTTTCTTTAATATTAGACTGCACTCCTGATGCTGGCCATATAGAGCAAATGACAATTATTATTCGTTTTGTAGTATTAGATAAAAAAAAACAGTAGATGTGCGAGAACATTTTCTATCATTTTGTCCAATTACAAATACAACAGGTGAAGGGTTAAGTGAAATTATTTTAAAGAAATTAACGGATCTTAATTTAAATATTTATGACATGCGTGGACAGGGATATGACAATGGAGCAAACATGAGAGGCTACAAAAAAAGATCCTGAATATCAATCCAAGGGCATTCTTTGTACCGTGTTCGGCACATAGTTTGAACCTGGTTGTTAACGATTCTGCAAGCATATCGCATGAAAAAGTTTCATTTTTCTCTGAATCAACAAAGAATAGAAAAATATTTATCTGGTTTAAGATTGAAACCTCTAAGTGACACAAGGTGGTCTAGTAGAATCGACGCAATTAAACATTTGCTATATCAAATTACTGAAATTTATGATACTCTACTAGAAATGTCAAATGCGACAAGACACAAGATTTAACGCTTGTCACGTAGCACACTGTTTACTCTCAAAATTGGGAAATTATGAATTGTTAAAATTAATACTCTTATTAAAATGATGCAAAACCCAAAGTCAAATATACAGACTATAGCATCCAATCCCTGAATAATTTATTAGAATATTTTGCTACAAATCGCAGTGATGAAAGATTTACAAAAGTACTCGTTGTTGCCAATGAACTCGCCAATGAGTTGTAAGTTGAGCCTAATTTTCCTTCAATTGAAAATATAGAAGATGTCGAAGAAAACCGAAAAATTTCGATTATGGAATCAGGGATGAGCCAATTGTAGATCCAACAACAAAAAATAAAACTAATTTTTATTTAAATGAATCGGATATTGATGGAGTGGAAATATTTGAGGAAATGAAATGCATTAAAATGTATCTAATGTCTCAAGAAAATATTATATAACAGAAAACAATCTTCAAGCAACATTCCCAAACCTATACACTGCATTAAGGATTCTATTGACACTACCAGTTTCGGTTGCATCAGGGAAACAATCTTTCTCTATGCGTACAACAATGCTACAAGATCGATACTGTTAAAGTTAGCCGATAATTTCCAGCCGAAAGTTATAAAAATGGATAATGCAAATTATATATATTAATATGACAGCGGATTAAAAATTCACTTAGCCGAAAGTTTTCAGCCGATGGTTTCCAGCCGATATATATCGATAACGAAGATTTTTAATATTTGGATAAAAATAATACGATAAATTGGATTTTGATGCAATTGTAAGACAATTTATAATAATACTATAAAGAAAAGCTCCATGTGGGGATCCTGGGATATTCAGATTTTCCAAAACCATATGCAAATAATTCAAAATATATAAAAATTCTGCCTCTAGAGTGATATGTCTAGATGATGGATTGATTTGAAGTGTATTTCCAATAGCTATAACTAGAAAAATATGTTAGGCCAAGTTTGTGGGGATCCTGGGGACTTTATAACTGCCTCTACAGTGTTATGTCTAGATTATCGCACTTATAATGGGCCAAAATTGAGTATTATAGTTAGTTAACACATAATAACACATCTAGAGGCAGAATTTTTATAAATTTTCAATTATTTGCATATGATTTTGGAAAATCTAAATTTCCCAGGATCCCCACAAGAAACTTTTCCTACCAGGGCCCTTTTTATGAAATTTTTCGATTTCGGATTTTTTCGATATCTAAAAAGTTCGATCCACCGCGGATTTGCCTTATTATGAAACTTGTTATCTAATTTTTCCGAAATCGAATTTGCACAACAAATCACAACAACATTTGACAACAGATGTTTTTTATTTTCCGACGGTATGGTATTATACGTAAATGTGCGGTTCCACACTTTAATTCTTTGCTCTTGATTCTTTCTTCGTTTCCTTCCTCTTCACCTACAAACTGCGGAGGAGAAATTTTGCGGCGGGGAAATCTTTAGTTCTTTTTTCATCAAAAATATTTTTTAATTCTACTGATTTCTCGCACCACTACGAAGATAAAATATTTCAAGGCCATTTTGTTTATTCTTCAAGTTGTCAAATTGTTGTCATTATAGAAAAATATTTTACCCATACTTAAACAAAGAAACGCACAAAGAAATGCGCAAATTCGCATAATGTGGACGTCGAGTGATTTTTTAATATCGTAGAAGCAGGATGAAAGAATTAAAGTGTGAAAAGGCGGATTAAATTTAAAATATTCGTGTTTAAATGGCCAGTATCGTTTTTTTGCCCGTTCGAGTGATGAGGATTCTCAAGATGAAGTGACGCCAATTACCATAAGAAAGCGTTTGCGCACGGAGTCAAACCCGTTTGATATGACGAACAAAAGGTAATTTTAAATTGAATTTAGTTGTTCATGCTACAATTTATAATGTATATTCATGTCTATTTCTTTAGATTTATAAAATTATTTCGAGTGAAGGACTGTTTTAAATTACTTCTTGACCAAGCAACGCCCGATTTCACGGCAAGAAAAAACATCGATGCTATACCTCCAATTTTAAAGCTGGCAACTACGCTACGATTTTTGGCTGAAGGGTCCTACCAACGTGGTGTAGGCCAAAATTGTTTAATAGGAATGGCTCAACCAACAGTTTCAATAGTAATCGCTGATACCTTATAAATATTGGAGGCAAAAATTTGTAAATGCTACATTCATTTTAAAATGTCGGAGGAAGAAAAAGCCAAATCAAAAAACTTTTTCCACAATAAAACAGGATTGTTGGGTGTTGTTGGGTGTGTGGATGGTACACACATCAACATTATAAGACCAAACAAAAATTAACATCACTTTTTCAATAGAAAAGGCACCCACATCCTTAACGTAATGATGGTATATAATTTTGATTGAAAAAAATATAGATCTCATAATAATTATGTTTTATTCTTATAGACATGCGACTACAACATCCACATGACTCAGCTGTTTGGAATTTGAGTCAGAATACTTCGATTCTGAAACAGGCATATCTAGCTGGTTCTAATAAATCATCGTGGATATTAGGTAATATTATAATAACTAACAGCTATGTCTGGACAATTCATTATTCAATTTTATATATTATTTAGGAGATTCCGGATATACACTTCAACCTTGGTGCATGACTCCATACAGGAGAGCTTTAGAAGGGTCCAGCGAATCTCATTATAATACAATACACTCGAAACTCGAAAGCTCGTTCTGTAATAGGGCGGGTATTTGGTGTCCTCAAAGGTCGTTGGCGTTGCTTACTGCATATACGTGAGTTGCACTATAAACCCGATATGGTGAATGTATGCTGCCTTCTTCACAATTTATGTGTTAAACATAATGTTGCAATTGACGAACAATTACTAGACACGGAGGAACGGGTGGAAGTAAACGCGACGAATGAGGTAGATACCGAAAATTTACTAGACGAAACCAGACGAATAAGAAATGAACTCAGAGATAGATTATAATACAACATGGATTTATATTTGAAAATCAAAAAACAAAATATATCAAAAAATTTTAATTATCATATAAAATTCATTAGTTAAAGGTTAATTCATCACATTTTTTAATTCAATTTTATATATATGTATATATATGTACATAATAACAAAAAAATAAAAAATAAAATAAAAAAATATTAACATTAAATATTAGAATTTCCTAAATCGCTCTTAAGTTTGAGTTCTAATTTGTGTAGTTCAAGTTGCTCGGCCTTATATTTTGCTTTTTGGATCAGCAGTTTCTGTTTGACAACCCATTTTTCCCTATTATAATTCAATATGTCTCTATTGCATTTTAATAGACCCTTATTTGTATTTCGTATCTCTTTTAACACTTTTAATTTATTTTTATGAAACTCCGAGCAACTTTTATAGTGACTTTTTTGTAAAGTAATTTATTGCTTGAGAAGTGTTTTCACTGTTTCTCTAGGTTTCTTTCTGGAGATTGTTTCTTGCCCTGTTTCATTGCGTGTCGTTGCATCTAAGTCTTCCATTTCGGCAATGTTTGTAACGTCAATTGGTAATTCGTTTTGGGTGCTTCCGAACTTCATCCGAATTTCATCCACATTCAAACCGTTAATTTCGCCTGTGATATCCTATAATTTATCAACTCGTTCTTCTAATCGATTTATTCTCTTTATGGTGCATGGTCCACCTCATGTTCCGCTAAAACTTCTTTTGTTGGCCCGTATTTTATTCTTAACAGTGTATTTATAATCTTTCCAAACCTTAAACAAATTTAAAATAAATGAATACCTCATACATTTACAAATGTTTCTAAATTTCACTTTTTTCCAGCCAGTTACACTTTTTGTTGGAGGGCCTTCGTTGTTTAATTCATCTGAAATGTTATCCCATAATTGATTTGTGGTTTTCTTGAATTGGGGGCCATTTATATAATTCCGGGCAATTCCCTCATTTCTCTCCATGAAAGATACCAGCAGATCAAACTGGTTGGCATTGGTAGTCCTGAATAATAAATTCTCATGAAAATAATTTATTAAAACAATTTAATTTTTAATTTAACTTTATTAATTGCAAACATATGTTTAAATATATAAATATGTTTATAATAAAACTTACATTGTAATTGTTTTTATATGTTTTTATTTCACGATAACAGTAACTAAACAACGACCGAATTTTAAATTCGCCAACTAAATAGCAGTCGAATTTTGATTTGTGCGTTCGGAAAAATTCGATTTGATTTTTTTTTTTTTTTTCATAATATAGTGGATTTTTTCGATCATTTTTTCTAACATTTTGGAATCTTATCAACGAATTGTTGGGGATGGATTTTTCGTCGCAATGAGCCAAACCTCAGTTAGTCGCTGCATTAAAGATGTCAATTAAATGAAAAAATAACCAAGTAAATATGAAATACACGTTATAGTTAAAGTGGTAAATAATATGTTTATTTTGTTTCAGATTTTACCAACAATATGGTTTTCCCGGAGTTATAGGGTGCATCGATGGCACGCACGTCCTTATAAAGAAACACGAAAAAGCAATTGAACATGTGTATGTTTGATAGTAAGTGATATGTTATTTTTTATTTGATATACGAGTAAATATAATTTGTATTTTCGGTCTCTAGGTATGTGACGCAAATCTAACCATATTATCTGTAAATCCCAAATTTGGTGGAACGGCACATGATGCATTTATTTGGAAATCGTCTCTATTACAACTTCATCTAATCCAGTTGTACGAGATAGGCGAGAGGAACTTTTGGTTACTTGGTAAATGTTTAGTATGCACTGTTTAATTGTACGAATACTAAAATATTTGCTTTACTTTTCAGGAGACAGTGGTTACCCGCAACAACCGTGGCTGATGACCCCTTTCCTTAATGCAAGTAGTGATAAGGAAGATCATTATAATGTAGTCCATAAGGCAACAAGAAACGGTGTGGAAAGATGCATTGGAGTGTTAAAGGGCCGTTTCCGATGTCTCTCAAAAGAGAGGTTTCTATATGTTACTCGTTATCAGTGTGTGGCGTGATAATTAGCGCATGTTGTGTTTTACACAACATTTTTGTGATGAATCGAATTAACATCAGTGAACTTGATATCGTTGTTGATGAAGTCCAATCTGTCGTTCCTGACGAGGCCAATTACGTGATTCAGCATTCTCAACATTTGGGTGAGGGTAGGAGAATAAGGGACGATTTAATCCAAGAATATTTTTAATAATTAATAAAACTGAATCTAAATTTTATTCTAAACTATTTATTGTTCAATGCATCGGCTAATCTATTTATTGCCTCTACTGCAGTTGGTCGGCGGACATCGGGACGTGCATTGAGGTCATACCATTTAACACAGATCGCACTTCATTCGGCTCTACAACAATTTCTGAAATGTCAATGGGCGCTGATGAAATCATTTCTGGTTGTGATGATGACGGAGCTGGTGGAACATGATCCATTCGTGATAAATTCTAAAAATAATATAAGTAAAAGTAAATTACATTACTATTAATCTAATTACCTTGGGTAAGCCATTCATGATGCGTTCCTCTAAATCGGATACATTTTTTTGCCGTCCTAAACCATTAACCCCACTCCGGTTGATAATGATTTTTATCTCTGCGGCTTTATTTTTAATGTACAGTCTGAAATTTGATTTCATTAAAAATTCAGGTTATATAATTATATATATATATATATATATATATATATATATATATATATATATATATATATATATATATATATATATATATATATACATATATATATACCTTAAATCCGTCCAAATTTTTTTCCATTTTTCGCCGTCCTTATTTGCACCCCCGGCTCCATTTAATAATTCCGCCACCTCATTTCATTTATCCCTCATTTCCCTATTCCCATCCATACTATCATATCTATAATAATAGCAAATATGTACCAAAGGCAAGAAAATTTTACAAATAAAAATTATATTTAATTTAACACGTAATATGTCAGTCTTAACTTACCTTCCACGAGCTAAATCTACATTTTCCTCTAAATACGTTACCAACATTTCTTTTTGATTTATCGTAACCTTTTTGCCAATTTTTTTGGCACTAAGAGTTTCCATCTTTAATTCCATTACTAAATTGCACGACGAGAAATTTTGACATTTCATTCCACATTAGTGGAATTTATTTTCCCATTCCATTTAACAAGAATGCAAAAATCGCATTTAGTACAAAATTTCATTCCACAAAATAATTTCACACAACCGGAATCTATGTACAGGGCATGATCTTATTACTGGAAAAATGATAAGGGAACTGATAGACAAATGCATATAACTAATAACATTTATATTCAACGCAATCATGCGGACTGGTATATTCCTCAAAAATAGAAGATATCTTTGATCACAATGATACATAAAGCTGGAAAAAATGAAACACAGATTTCATCATATCGTCCAATAAGCATGCTGCCTACAATCTCGAAGTTATTTGAAAAAATGCTACTAACGAAGTTGAAACCAGTATTAGAAAAACGGCATATTATTCCAGACCAACAATTTGGGATCCGAAACCAACAGGGTACCACAGAAAAAGTACACAGAATTGTAAATGCAATCAAAAACACATTTGAGGAAAAGAAATATTGTTCTGCTACCTTCTTGGACATTGCACAAGCCTTTGATAAAGTTTGGCATGGTGGGCTAATATACAAAATTAAAGGACTTCTACCGAAGAGATTTCACTCAGTTTTGGGAAACTATCTCCTTCAAAGGCAGTACATGGTTAAACAAAATGATGCAACTACTTGTTTAAATGATATTAACGCAGGTGTTCCACAAGGCAGCGTTCTAGGACCAATATTTTACCTGCTGTACACATCTGACTTACCTGTAACCCACAAGGTAGTCATATCAAACTTTACCGATGATACGGCCGTTCTGGTGTCAGACAATAATACCGAAACTGCCTCAAAGGAATTACAGAATCATCTAAACAAAATCGAGAACTGGCGAGGACATGGCGCATAAAAATGAACGAAAACAAATCAACTCACGTCACATTCACGCTAAACAAACGCACTTGCCAACCAGTGGAATTACACGATATAAATATTCCTCAACAAACCAAGGTCAAATACTTAGGCATGCGCCTGGATAGAAGGCTAACGTGAAAGAATCATATCGAAGCAAAGCGCAAACAAATAAAAATAAAATTTTCCAAAATGTATTAGTTGATGGAAAGAAAATCTCAGCTGTTCAGCTCAAGCAAAGTTTACACAATCGGTTATTCACTGGAAGAAATCCAGCTCCAAGATATCCAAGGTCATCTCCACTGGTAATCATCGTTTAGCGTTGGGGCTGGGACACATGGTCTCAACTTTTAGGCCAACGAGTTTACTTCCAATGCTCCTTAGTAACAGCACGTTCCACGTTCCGATCTAAATCTCGTGTCCGGGTACTTGAGCTGGATCCGGTGTTATTTGGGCGGTGAGTGGTTATAATTTTAAGTTGAATTTCTCTGGTACTCACATGACTATATATAGCTAAGTGTTAAGAAAAATACATAAAAAATATAATTGTAACCATGAACAATAATTACCCTTTTATTATAAATAAAAAATAAGCAAGGATGAAAAGGATCTAGCTATAGTCTAATTTAAATTCAATTTTGAACAACAATAAAAATGGATCAATAATTGAATTCCCAACAGTTCCATTAGTACTAGTTCGAGCATATGTATATGTATGTACGGTACCAACAAAACAAAAAGGATAAAATATTTCGTTTTCGCAATATACATTGTTTTGCTCTACATAAAGTATGTATTAGACTCGCACACAAATAAATATATGTACATATACATACATAAGTAGCTCTAATTCAATTGAATCTTTCAAACCCACATCAAATAAAACAATTAAACATTATCCCAAATACGCATTCCATTTTTGCGTTACTTGCACTCTTTGCGTGCGTACCGCGCTATACCGAAAGCATAAATATGTAAGGGTACAAAAAATAATTTGGCCAAAGTTGGGTGAAAAAATTAAATATTAGAATTCAATTAACAATTTATATTGTCCAGGCAAACAAAAAATATAAAAAAAAAATTCCAACAATAACACTCTGCATTCATTAGAAATTAAACGAAATACACCAATCTCCCTCCTCGCCCTTCAAATAGAAAATACAAATAAAATAATTTCCCTATATTTTATTTACGGAGGTATCCAAGATACGGTTACGGGGCCATATACGGGGCCATATATGTATATATGTATGTATATGTACAGGGATGGATAAAGAAGGAAAAATTATCGTAATAACATGAGATGAGGAAGAAAAATAGATCGGAAAACCCTTATACTGTACAATCCATATTGTAATTTAACATGGGAATTTGACCAAGAATAATAAAAATAAAATGTAAACGAAAAAGGGATCTATACCGTCTATATATGTATATAGGAAAAAGGATATTATGTATAAGATGTGTATTATATTTGGTTCCTATACATCCTCCTTTCCGCCATGTGTATCCACAGTTGACTGTATTATTTATTATTGATCCATTATTTATCAATAATAGGAAAATAAATCAATGGCACCGATAGACATGTTTATCTTCCAAACCAATACAAAAATTAGTGTAGCAGTATTGGTGGTGTATATAGCGACAAATTCGTGGCGTGGGGGCTAAACTGTGATGTTGAATTATTTAGATACAGAGATAAAGAAAATATTTATTTCTACATTACTATAGTATCTCTCATCCTGCCATAATATTTTGGCTGCATATTGCCATATTTTATACAAACAAAACAGTCAAAAAAAAATCCTCTTTGGTCGGTATTGTTTGCCAAATTGGAAGTTTGATAGTCGAATACGACGATATATCGGAAGAAAGGATTCGATCATTAGGGAATTTAAGTTAAATTCATATATATGCGACATAAATTTTGTTTTGGATTCTTATGTACAATATATACGGATAATAAAAGCTTGGGCAGAAATTTTCCGACTGTCAATTTATATAATATAAGACGAGTATCGAAAATAAAATATTTTTTTTTTAGACCAGAACATTACGTTATCTGTCGCTGTGATTGATAATTTTATATTATTATGGGAGGTATGTTTTATTTTATGCTTGTTCGCTTTTTTAATCCTTGAGGAGTTTAACTGTTTGTTATTCCATGAAATAAACCAAACTGTTTTATTGGATATATGTACATGTAGCTATATATGAAATTAGTTTGAATGGTTTAAGACTAATTGAAAAATTTAACGTATGTATATAGAGGAAATCTTAAACTTGATTTGACATTTAGATTGTATATTCACCAGTTGGAAATAGTTACCGATTTTATATACTTGAAATCGGATAATCCATTGTTAATAATTGCCAGAACAAGAACGTCCTATAATACGTCTTATTTACCACAACCAACATTAACAAAAAAAATAATTTAACTGGTTGCTCTGAAAAACGCTGAAAAGTTTTGTGAAGGTGACAGAAACTGTTTTATTTTTTTTTAAATCATTAGCCTGAGGAGGATAAGAATCATTGAACCCAAGACTAAATATATGCTAATCTTGATTCGAGGTAAGATCAATTCCACTTTATCGGCAAGAATTTGAAATCTAACCAAACAAGTTTCTGTACCAGTAATTCGTTACAACTCTTATATCGAAACTATTGTTGAAGTCTTCCATTGACATTTTGACAAAGGAAACATTAAAATTTATTAAAATTTCCGATCACAAGGTTATAGGCAACTTGAACGTCGTACCTACAACAACCTAATCGATTATTTAGACTTACTAACTTAATGGTGGCTCTCCTTTCAGAGATCGCTGAAAAATTCGATCCGGATCAGCACGCAGAACGTGACCGAGCCAGCGCACTCGCTGAGATCTTGTTACATGTACAATATCGGGGATCTTCATCAGATCTCTAATAACACTTCACGTTTTGAGCAGTAAATCACACGCATAATTCTTCTCTCAAATGTAAGGGGCAATCTCTCGTACTCATCTATCAGCGCCCAACTTTCACATCCAAACATAACAACGGGCCTGATCAACGATGTGTAAAGCTTCAGCTTCGCGGCACATGATAGGTGATTAGATTTTAGAAGTGACCTTAGAGGATACAAAACATTACTGCCAAGAGAGCTTAAATATTTAAACCTTCTAAGTCCCTCAAACGTGTAGTGGCCACTACTAAAATCTGATGTGCCTTTGTCCCTATAACCAGAGATCATATTTTGTGTTTTGGACTCATTGATCTGGAGTCTAACAAAAAGTGAAAACTCTACAAGCAGATTAATTGTTTCCTTCACTTCGTTGCTATTCAGTCAAACCGCGCAAATGTCATCTGCATATACAATCACCCAATTGGACTGGCTATGGTGCGTTGAGGTATTTCAGTTTGACAGATTATTCCTCTGCCGCACACCCGAGTTAACTGCAAAAATTCACGTTAGCCTGTTCTCAACTTTAACACAGCATTGAGACTGCGTCACTGTCATTCTCCACAATCGAACCAACTTTGTTGGCATTCCTTTGTATTGCAGGGCAGACCACAAACTCTCTCGATTGATCGAGTCATAGGGCTGTCGGAAATCCAGGGACAACTGATGTAGGGGGATGGAAATCTCATAATATTTAGATAGAATCATCCGCAGCGAAAACAACTGAACAGTGACTGATCGATTCAGACGTGATCCTCCTTGATAGTCACCCATCAATCCTTCCGCTAGAGGACTGACTCTATATATAGTAAAATGTGGGACAGAAACTTGTATACTGTGCAAAGTTGAGGTATACCGCGAAAAATCTCATACTTCAAGCGGGAGACCTTCTTGAAGGTAGGGCATATCGCGGCCACTTTCCATTGAGGAAAAACTTCGGTTGGCCATACTAATCGAATAAGGTCAAAAAGACAGTTCCACAAAGTATCCCTTCCGAATATCAATAGCTCCGAATTAATACAATCCACCCAAGTTGAACGGTTTCGCATTAATCGCTGTATGGCCCTAGTGAGTTCCGCATGGGATAGATATGAATCGATAGGGCAAATCTCCGTAGTCTGTATTAGAGGTGACTCAACAATAGTCTATGGCGCTAAATGAATACCAAGAATGTCGGTAAAGTGTCCACTCCATGCGTCGAGTACTGCTTCGATGTTGACATAGAAATTTCCATTCCGGGCCCGAATGGCGGCTGACACATCTGAAAGTATGATGCAACCCAGTAATTCATTAAAGAAATTAAGCGAACTGCGCACATTGTTCAATTGTTGCACTTCACTATGGGCTATATTTTGTAGCTTAATATGATACATCATGATGTTGCTCAACTTCAACACGACACTTAGCATCAAACGAAGAATTCTTGGGTCTAACTTTCATTAAACTTAAAGTCTGCTAAGCAGCACTGACAACCGAAGTTTTCAGTATACCTCTTAGCCAGAGTTCACAAAGTCAGACCGGTAATTAGCTTCTTCAATGCTGTTGCTGACAAGATCCTGATATCGTTTCTTTTGATCTTCATTTATCGGGCTTTCACAGTCGAAACAACCCATGCGCTTTGCTGTGTTCCCAGACTTATACGAAAACGTTCATCGTAGCTTTACAGAGACCAACTGATGATCGCTACCTACGTATTTGTTTGCTGACCGTTAAGTTCTGACATCCTGCACAACCCGACCACGGCTTTCAGAAATTAAGACGTGGTAACGCTTCTCTAAGGTCGTGAGCAATTGCTTAGCACATCATTCTCTCAACATTATCGATCACAGTTTCGATTCGGGAGTAGGGACCTATAGTTTTACACAAGTCACTTTGATTTCTGCCAAGTCCCAAATTACCATTTTAACATCGTGTTCGAGTATAGATCCCATCAGATCGTTCAAGTCATTATAAAATGGGTGTTTATCATGGACTGGCTGACTTCTGTGGGCGCGTATATAGCTATTATCGACAGGTTGGCTAATTTCATACGCAAACGAAGTCAAGAGGTCACTTCCACTGTAGAGCAACGTATAGCCCTGGGACACATGGTCTTCACTTTTAGGCCAGCGAGTTCTTTGAAGAGCAATGAGTTCCAGCCGATACTCCTTCATGCATTTGATTAGGCCTTCCAACGCTCCTGGATTATCCCGCGGCCGGGTACTTGAGCGAGGGTCCTGTGTTTTTTGTTGGTGGTAGTCAGCCCAGCGATCCAACTGTTTAATCGCATCCTACGACAGTCAAAGGATACTGTGGTGATATTCATTGATAATATGTTACGAATAGCAGATAAATTTCCAAAAATTAAAATTATAGTCACCTCTTTAAAGTTTCAGCTTAATATATTTTCTATATATACATTTTTAGTTGGTTAGGGCCAGCCAAGTATTCAAATTCATAGACATGGTATAAGCTCGTTATTCAGTGGCAAAATGCAAGATCCAAAATGTTTAGAATGTTGTAGAAAAGCTTTTGCGAGAAAGAATATCCACATTTTGTCTTCTGTTTTCAGTTAAGTAAAGGGTCCTTCAGGTAAGTATAAAGTAAAGAAATTTAATCGAACACGCACCTCGAGTTTAAGGAGGAAAATAGTTCTTAACTTAAATATTATAGAATATTTTTTATAGTAATAGCCCGCATCTAAACCCTTCCTAAAAGTCTGAATTTTTAGTTTTTTACTAAAAAAGATTACTAAAATAAATTGTATGAGGACCTAGCAAAAGCCGCTTGAAAAGATATAAAGTCGTTGAACCATAGATATGATTGCGGAATAACTTTCTAAAGTTTCTATGATTTTTTAAAGTTCTGGAATACTTTAACACACCTGAATGGTAAGTTTGAATAAATCTTGAGAAAGAACACTGTAAAATTGGAAACTTATTAATCTTTAATCCGATCAGCATCGTCCGAAATACTTACGCACGAATATGTAAATAAATGGTACGAACGTTTATTTTATCTGAGCCTATATTTGCCGCGATCTGGCGTAAGACAAGACTGCCTATTTTCAATAATATTTTATTGTGCTTAATGGCAGCCTAATTAAATTGAAAGTGGCAGGCAAATGCAATACTAAATGGTACAAAATAATGCTTAAGGGTATATTGAATTCAGGGAATTTAATGAATAACCTGTTAGTCAAAATTTAAAAATGCAAAACAAACTGGACACCTAAAAAAAGGTTCAACATTTACAAAATAAAAAATGAATAGATACCAAGTAAAGACATCGGATCCAGAATAAATAATAACTGGAAAGTCAGATAACTATATACTTTAGCCGTGTGGATATCGTTATGAACTATTTTTCTTAAATTAATTCAACGGTCTTACAATGTCGATTACGAACCTGCTGGGTTCCCGCTGGACCGTAATCTGTAGAAGGCAATCGGCTGAAAATATTTTTAAAAAAAGCAGAGAAACAAGCTTGCATTAAATAGAGTGCATCGGTTTCTTTACAATCAGTTTGGTTTGAAATTTACCAACAATTCTCATAGAAGTGGGATATCAGTATTTCAGGCAAAACCTTGAGGAAATGGTTGCAGATTTCAGATCACAGATTCATGTAACAGTCCAAGAATTAACGACAGCAGACCGAAAAAAACTATTGGAATATTTAAAAATCATCATCATCATTATATGAAGACTTGGTTCGAAAATCGCGACGCTTTCGGTAATTGTTTCGGCAATATCTACAAAAATATCCAGCAGAACTAAAATGTTCTACAAATCCCGCAATTTGGTGCAAACCTAAATTATCGCCCAAATTGCTACTATTTTTTTTTTTTTTTTTTTTTTTTTTTTTTTATATTACGACTGAGTCTTGTACCCATTTAGTAATTTACATTGCATAATACAGTATTTTGAATAGTCGGCGTAATCAAGTGATTATCCCCAGTTAGTGTAACTCCTCCCTCAGATTTTTCGCCACAGTAAGTCTACTGACCTCCTGGTCGCGATAAGTCCAGTGGTTTGGTTCTTTGCAGTCTTCTTGTTGGAGATGTAGTCAGCATACAGCGTATGTTCAGATTTTGATGCTGGTGAAGACGTTGTAGGTGTTTTGTTGCATGATGCTTAATTTTATCTGCGACAAGCTCAATCTTGAGATCTCGATGGAGGTTGTCGTTTCGAATGTACCACGGTGCATTAACAATACATCGTAGGATTTTATTTTGAACTGTTTGTATGATTTTGATATTTCTCTTCTTGGCACATCCCCAGAGTTGGCTACCATATGTCCATACAGGCTTCAGAATTTGTTTGTATAACAGCAGTTTGTTATGGATCGCTAGTTCAGATTGTCTCCCTAGGAGCCAATGCATTTTTCTAAATTTTATGTTTAGTTCTTCTCTCTTCTTTTTTATTTCATCTAAGCTTAGCATCTAAAGTCATACCAAGATATTTGGCAGTGTTTGCATGGGGTACTACTATTGAGTTTATCATTATTGGTATATGGTTAACTTTTTGATTTGTAAAGTTCATTTGGATTGATTTTGCTTCATTTAAATTAATTCGCCATTGCTTTGTCCAATTACATATCAGGTTAGTAGCCTTCTGTAATTTACTAGTGGAGTCATTGATGTTCTTTGCTGTTGCAAGTATTGCCGTGTCATCGGCAAAAGTCGCCATTGTTTCTTCTGTAATTGGTATATCTCTAGTATATAGGAGATATAGGATTGGCCCAAGAACACTCCATTGTGGTACTCCGGCTGTTATTCTTTTTAGTTGGGAGTACTCATTCTCATACTTTACTCGGAAGTGCCTCTCTGATATGTATGATTTTAAAATTTGAAAAAATTGCTCCGGAAGATCTCGATGAAGTTTGAATTCTAGCCCCTGGTGCCATACTTTGTCATATGCTTGCGCTACATCAAGGAATATAGTTGAGCATATTTGTTTGCTTTCTAGTGATTTCTCGATTACATCAGTAATTCGATGTACTTGTTCTATCGTAGAATGTTTTTCCCTATATCCAAACCGATGTGAAGTGATAAGATTCCTTTCTTCGATAATTGGTTTTAGTCTTTTAAGAAGAACTTTTTCAAATAGATTCGATAATGTTGGTAGCAGAGAAATTGGCCTATATGAAGCTTTATCATGCGGAGGTTTGTTCGGTTTAAGTATCATAATTACTTCTGCAACTTTCCATTGCCTTGGTACATATCTTAGTCGAAATGCTGCATTAATTATATGCACTAGTTTCCTCAACGCTTTCTCCGGTAACAGTTTTATTATCTGACCCGTTATAAGATCATATCCTGGAGCCTTATACGCATTCAGATTATTCTTGATTTCCCATTTTAGTTCTTTCAATGTTACAGGTGTAATATTTACTTCATCCTGTTTATTTATTGGTGTAATATTTTCCTCTTCCGTTTGTTTTGGATAAGGTTAGAATGTTTCTTCAAGGTGATTTGCAAACAAATCTGCTTTTTGTTTAGCATTTCGAGGCCAATTTTCATTATTTTTAATTGGAGGAATCTGAAGGCTTAGGTCTTTTAATATTCTTAGTTGCTTTCCATAATGAATAATCAGTATCTTTTTGCCCAGTTAGAGTGCTGAGGTATTTATTAACTAATTGATTTTTAATGTCTTTTATAAGGTATTTTAATTTGTTACACAAATGGTTAAATACTCTTTTATTTTCAGCATTTCGATGTTTTTGCCAATTCTTCCGTGCTTTTCTTTTATTTTTAAGAAGTTCTCTCACTTCCTCTGGATAGCATTGCGCTTCATTTCTTGCTATTATTTGCAGTGCTTTCCCACGCAGCATATTGGATATTATGGATGAGCTTATCTAATTCGTCTTCTATTTGGACTGGTCCCTGAATTGGGTTCTGCAGACTAATTCTTTCTGTTAACTGTGTTTGGAAGAGATCCCAATTGGTTTTGAAGCTCGTTAATTTCGGGTTGCTCTCTTTCAAAATAATTGTTTGGCTAAGTATCATAATAACTGGTGAATGATCTGATGATAGACTTTCACTGTTCTCTATATGGATATAATTATCTGAAATCCCTTTTGTAATAAAGAAGTCTATAAGGTCTGGAATCTTACTGGTATCCGTAGGCCAATAGGTTGGTGTACCGCCTGAGTGAAACTCGCATTTTAGTTGTTTGCCTGCTGCGAACAGTTCTTTTCCTTTAGCGGTAGTTAACCGAGATCCCCAATATGTATTTTTTGCATTATAGTCACCTCCAACTAAAAACACTTCCTAGCGTTTTCAGAAGATTAGTATAATCTATACTTGTTTGAGATTGTATCTTGGAGGGCAATATATTGCTGAGATACTGCATGTTTTAATATTGCTTAATTGTATTTTGATTGTTGTGACTTGCATGGAAAGGTTCTCAACTTTTGGTTCTTCGTTATGTTTTATATACTCTTTTATGAGGATAGCTGATCCACCTCTGGCTTTGTTCTCAGGATGTAGTGCATAGTAGCAATTATATCCTTTTATTTTACAGAATGAAGTTTTGGTGAAATGGGTTTCTGATATAAGACATATATCTATATTATGCATGTTTAAAAATATATCTAGTTCTTGAATGTGTTGCAATAGCTCATTTGCATTCCAGGTTACAATTCGTAATGTTTTATTCATTTCTTTTGTTTATAATTCGATTTTATATAATTTATATATTGATACACTTGACCAAGGTTTTCTTCTACTCTTTTATTGAAACTAGTTTGTGATTTCATTTCTTCTAGTGTTCTGCAGACTCATTTCCTGCGAAATAAGTCTATTGTTAATGTTCTCTAGATTTCTCAGTATGCCCTGTATTACGAGATCCACTTTTAACTGTTTCTCCTCTGTTTGCTGAACTACTTGTGCATAAGTAACGTTTTCGTTTACTCTCTGGCTTTGTATGTTATGATTAGCAGTTGACGGTTAAGGCTCCGTGGTTCTTTTTATAGTTTGTACATTTATTGATGTACCTGGTTTACGTGATTTATCTCTCATTTTTTGTAGTTCTACTGCAACTTCACATCCTCTGTAGCTGGCTGGATGCTGGCCATTACAGTTAATACACTTCGGTGTTGTATCTCGGGGGACTGTGCAGTCATTTCCTTGGTGTTTTGTAGCACAAATTGCTACTATTGATCCATTTATCGACTCTGAAGATCCAGTAATGATTATTCCATTTTCTTCTAGTACTATTAAATCTGATATAACGATTTCGAAAATAGAATTAAACCTAAACGTTTTTATGTGTGATTCAGTAGATAACAAACAGAGCATTCTGTTATTGATTTATGACCTGCTCAATAGCATGTAAATTGCCAAGAACAAAATAAACTCCTAACAGCATGTGTTTTGATCTGGCTGAGCCTAATGGATTGCACACTTCAAACGCGTCAACATAGAACAAAAGCTCAATTCGATTTTTTTTTAAAAGAAATTGTTATTTTTGTAAAAAAAACGTTTTTGTAATCTTGATGTTTAGAATAGTTATATTCTTGATCACAGTCCCTGGCTATATCAAATAACGTAAATGGAACTGTTAATAACGTAAATGGAACTGTTGATGTCTAACAATCAAAAACATATTCATCAATGAAAATTGTTCAAATATAGCTGGTCATGGAAACTTGTTTTCCATGACATTCAATTACAAGTTAGGATTGTATGAAGTCAATAATATATTCATAAATGACATAATAGTTGTTCCTCCCGATTTATCCTCTCCTTTTCCTTTTATGACCTGTACAGTTGAGCAAGTCGAATGCGCCACATTAACATGGGCCGTCCCACACTTATGGCGAGGTTTCCGAGTTATGTTAGCATAGTTTCTATAAATAACATTTTTTTGTTCCCTTAGATTAAATTTAAATTATGTCATCGGTACCACTAGACAGCGGTTAAAATTTGGGATGCTAGTTGAACAACCAGAAAAAGCTTCATATTTATTGGCAATTTATCAACAGTTGTAGAGAAAGGTAATAAACGCATACAATTCTTAAAACTTTTATTAATTAATATTTTTATTTTTTAGAAAACGCTGAATTGGAGGATCCAAGTTAGTTCTTGAATCTGATGGAACTGAAATTGACGATGCAGAAGTGTTCCAATATTTTGCAGAAAAAAACGAAGTTTTTCAATTATATCCCGAGAACATTAAATTTAAGAAAGCCTCAAAGAAAATGATAGCGAAACGGACGAGCTTGTCGAAAATAATGTTGACAATAATATTATCAACTGGATCAATACTTCTGCAAAGACAAATGATACTCCTACTTTAAAGCTTGTAGAACTTCCCAATTCTCCCTTAAGTGCAACAATATCAATGTCCAGTGGACGAATTTCATCGTTAAACTCTGAAAAATCGGATAATATTAGCATAAAGAATGCACAAAAACTATTCGCAGGTTATCAAATACCTTAAAACAAAATGAAGAATTAATTGGATTATTGAATGAATAAAAACGTTTAGTTCGATTTTATACAGATTTTATTCATACAATGGTAACAGATATGCGGCGAAGTTCATTTTATATTCCACAGACTGTATTCCGTCAAATTGCTGCGCAAGTTATCTCATTTTTTCCAAAAAAATCTCGGAATTTTGAATAGTGCTGGGGAGCTCGTTTCTGAAGAGTCGGTTGGTTTAGCAATAAAGTTGGTAAATCATAATAATTACCTGATGATGTCCTACATCAAAACTGCAGGTTTAATGAAACCAACGAAACGGAATACAAGCATGTCGAAAGGAGTCCCTAATTTTTATGCCAAAAACGATCTTCAAACTTATTCAAAAGAAGACAGTGAAGCAATACGATTATGGCTCCGAGAGCATTTTAAAATGGAAATTTTAAATGAGGAGTTACGACAGGAAATAACTACTGTTTTCCAATTTCTTAAAAATATTTTTATTAAAATCTTTTTACTTTCAATATTATTGCTGTGATTATCGGACATTCCACTTTTCCAGAGGAAGTACCAACCAAATCTAAACCCCAAAAGGTAATATAGATAACAAATAACGACACAGGATGTTTCCAGTTGGTTCTAGAGAACAATTACTATATCAATGAGACAAGTAGTTTACAGTAGTTTGCCCCCATTGCATCGATATAAATAGTGGTTTACATAGGACACACAGAGGGCCTAGAATCAAATTATGTATTAAACCTCAAAATTTAATATCTTTAAAGCAAGGTTCTTCGTGTGCCATACCTATATTATTTGGCCTTAAGGTTGTGCACACTTATGCATACATACACACATTTGGTAAATTATTTTTTTCAACATACATAACAAATAAATAATTCCATATCCTTCCAAAAATAACATCGAAATTCCCTCAAGATCTTATTCGTAAAGGAAAACAATTATGGTACACAAAACAACAACAACATCAAAAACCAAAACCTCTGTATATGTGAATCCCAGCACATTTTCCATTACAAAAATTACAATGACTGATCACAATCAGATCCAATAAATAATGAAATTTCGATAGCTTATAAGAAGCCGCATAAACTTTTGGTTTTATACCATTTAGGCAATAACGAATGAAGACGCAACAACAAAAATTGTTTTTTCAATCAATCAGAATATGTCGTCTTGTTGAACCAAACAAAAAATAAAAAATTCTGCCAAGATTCATTACGAATTATCGGGTCATTCCCTCTCTCTGCCAAACACATCGAATTAACAAAATGACAACCTGTTTGTGGTGGTCCCATTACTTATACGGATATACCAATAATCAAAAACGAAACATTAATTTTGAATTTGGGTGACCTCTCATGCATCGAAATGTGAATTTCTGTTACTTTTTTCGGTTTTTGTTGGCGTACACATAAAAGTATGTTTGTCCATTCAATGAGGTGGATGTACACAACATATACACACCGTATGGTACACGCATATACATACATAAATACGTAGGTATGTAAAATACTTATATTTTATGTAACTAAAGGTATAACAACAACAACAACAACAACAAATGGCAAAATATAATTTAATTTAATTTTAAAACAACAACAACAAAACCAGTAAAATATGTTACTTGTCCCAATCACAAAGTTATGTGGCCATTGCTTGTTTTATTTTCAAATAAAGTGCCTCAAACCTTGTACACATTTATATACAATAACATACGAGTATATACATAACCTATTTATCCCTTGATTTTTTCTGGTTTTTGATTTTTTTTTTTTTTTTCGAACACAAAAGATCACAGATTGGAATTTTTTTTTCTTCCTATTTCAGTTATTGTAATCCTTATTGTTCTGTGTGCTCTGGAAATGGGGGTATGGGAACGGATGGTGTGAACATTTTTTTTTTAAAGGAAATTGGGATTTTATTTGTTTTACTCAATTTGACATTTTAGTTTTTTTTTTTGGTCCTGTCAGCCTCTAGTATGTGTCGTGTGTGTGTATGGAGTGTAGAATTTTTGTTGCCGTATTCTTAGAAATATTGACCTTTTTTGGTGCTTTGTTGTATATATACATATATGTATATGTATGTATATAGTATATGGATGGTTTTTTGTACTTCATCCATATATAATATTTACAGGACTGTGGACCAATATGTATTTTCCATATTTTCCCGTATATATGATTTGAAAAATAAATGTTTTTATTTGATTTAATTTAAAACTGAAATTTTATGAAAAATTAGTTCGGACAAAAAAAGTAAATGTACATACATATATGTATTTGGAACAAAAGGCATTGATATACCGGGTGTTTCTTTTAAACTGAGACGATCAAATATCTCGAAAAATAGTCACTCTACGGGAAAAATGTCCATAATCAAAATTTAATCATACCACGGGGGAAATACATTAGTGCAAAAAAATAGGACCCCACCCTCGCTTTGTAGGTGGGGCGGGGGTAACTTTTAAACTAAGATAGGAAGCCATATTTTTTATTGCAGATACGGATTCTACGACTAAAAGTACGTATGATTTGAATGAAATATTTTGTTCGGTTATATATGGCGATATGGATATATGGCGTTGTAATCGACGAAATTCAATTTTTTCAATTTCTCCTTCTTAGAACACACGCATTCGATTCTGCAATAATAATCATAACAGTGTTAAAGGCCATTACTGGCCCCTTACTGAATCAACAATCTGGCTCCAACGGTTTCGATCCTGAGCTTGGTCTTCATACTGTCTTAGACAATCTGAAGAGGCCAAGTCGTTCTCTACATCGTGGAGCCATCGTCGCCTGCAACGACCTCTGCGCCTACCATATGGTGGCTCTCCTTTCAGAGATCGCTGCACAATTCGTTCCGGATCAGCACGCAGAACGTGACCGAGCCAGCGTACTCGCTGAGATCTAACTTCATGTACAACATCGGGGATCTTCATCAGATCTCTGATCTAGAAATTGTACAGAGCTCGGTATGTACCATCTATTTCGCGTTTAGGGCCGTAAATCACATGCATGATTCTTCTCTCAAATGTAAGGAGCCATCTCTCGTACTCATCCGTCAGCGCCCAACTTTCACATCCAAACATAACAACGGGCCTGATCAACGCTTTGTAAAGCTTCAGCTTCACGGCACTTGATAAGTGTTTAGATTTTAGCAGTGGCCTTAGAGGATACAAAGAACGACTGCCAGCTGCCAGCCGCACTTTAATATCCTCACCCACACTGTTATCATGAGTGATAAGAGAGCCCAAATATTTGAACCTCCTCACTCCCTCAAACGCGTGGTGGCCACTACTAAAATCTGGTGTGCCATTGTCTCTAAAACCAGAGATCAGGTATTTCGTTTTGGACTCATTGAGCTGGAGTCCAACAGAAGCTGAAAACTCTACAAGCGGATCAAGTATTTCTTTCACTCCGTTGCTATTCAGTCCAATCACGCATATGTCATCTGCATATGCAAGCACTTGATTGGACTGGCGATACAAGATGTTGCGTTGAGGTGTTTCAGTTTTACGAAAGGTGTACTCCAACATGAGATTAAAGAGTATCGGGGACAGAGCATCTCCCTGCCGAACACCCGAGTTAACTGCAAAAATTGTCGATAGCCTGTTCTCAACTTTAACACAGCATTGAGACTGCGTCACTGACATCCTACACAGTCGTACCAATTTTGTTGGCATTCCTAGGTATTCCAGGGCAGACCACAAACTCTCTCGATTGATCGAGTCGTAGGCCTGCCGGAAATCCAGGAAAACCTGATGTACGGAGATGGATGTCTCATAATATTTAGATAGAATCATCCGCAGCGAAAAGACCTGATCAGTGACTGATCGATTCGGACGAGATCCTCCCTGATAGTCACCAACCAAGCCCTCCGCCAGAGGAGTGATTCTATCCAATAAAATGTATGACAGTAACTTGTATGCTGTGCAAAGGAGAGCTATACCGCGATAATTCTCACACTTCAAGCGGTCTCCCTTCTTGAAGATGGGGCATATCGTGGCCACTTTCCATTCATCAGGCATAACTTCGGTTCGCCATACTAATCGAATAAGGTCGAAAAGACAGTTCCACAAAGTATCCCCTCCGAATATCAAGAGCTCCGAATTAATGCAGTCCACTCCAGGTGAGCGGTTTCGTTTCATTCTCCGCATGGCCTTAGTGAATTACTCATGGGATGGCTCCTCAGTGCAAATCTCCGCAGACTGTTTTAGAGGTGGCTCAACAACAGTCTGTGACGCATGATGAACATCAAGCAGCTCAGTAAAGTGTCCACTCCATGCGTCAAGTACTGCGTCGATGTTGACACAGAGGTTTCCATCCCGGTCCCGAATGGCGGTTGACGAAGGCCTGAAAGTATGGTGCAATCCAGTAATTCCTTTAAAGAAATTACGTGAACTACGCTCATTGCTGAGTTGTTGTACTTTCAGAACCTCGGCCTTCCACCATTCTCGCTTCTTCCGTCTACAAATCGGCTTAGCTGCCCTTCTTGCAAGAGCTGCCTTGTTTTTCCTTGCGATTGTGAGACGTTGTTGCACTTCATTATGGGCTATATTTTGTTGCTCAACTGCAAGACGACACTCGTCATCAAACCAATCATTCTTGGGTCTGACTTTCACTATACCTAAAGTCTGTTGAGCAGCACTGACAACCGAAGTTTTCAGTACCTTCCAGACAGAGTTCACGCAGTCAGACTGGTAATTAGCTCCCTCAATGTTGTCGCTGACAAGATCCTGATATCGTTTCTTTTGATCTTCATTTATCAGACCTTCACAGTCGAAACGTTCCATCCGTTTCGCTGTGTTCCCCGACCTGTACGAAAACTTCCACCGTAGCTTTGCAGCGACCAAATAATGATCGCTGCCTACGTATTTGGTTGCTGACCGATAAGTTCTCACATCCTGCACAACCCGAGCTCGCCCTTTTGAAATTAACACGTGGTCAATTTGGCTCCGGGATGTTTTGCGAGGATGTGTCCATGTCTCTAGGTGTATCTGTTTGTGAGGGAAGAATGTGCTTGCTACTCTAAGATCATGAGCAATTGCAAAGTACATCATTCTCTCACCATTATCGGTCGCAGTTTCGTGTCGGGAGTACGGACCTATGTTTTCACACAAGTCGGCCTGATTTCTGCCAGCTCTAGCATTAAAGTCCCCAATTACCATTCTAACATCGTGTTCGGGTATAGATCCCATCAGATCGTCCAAGTCATTGTAAAATGAGTCTTTATCTTGGGGCTGGCTGACTTCTGTGGGCGCATGTACACAAATTATCGACAGGTTGGCTAACTTCATGCGCAGGCGAAGCATACACAATCGGTTATTGACTGCTTGAAAATTCAAAACAGCCTTCTTTACCTGCGGCCCAAGAAGAAATCCAGCTCCAAGATTTCCGAGGTCATCTCCACTGTAGAACAACGTATAGCCCTGGGACACATGGTCTCCACTTTGAGGCCAGCGAGTTTCTTGAAGAGCAACGAGTTCCAGCCGATACTCTTTCATGCACGTGATTAGACCCTCCAACGCTCCTGGTTTTCTAAGTGAATGCACGTTCCACGTGCCGATCCTAAATCTCGTATCCGGGTACTTGAGCGGGAGTCCGGTGTTGTTTTGGCGGTATCCATTTTTCTTTTTGTTGATTTTATAAACAGTTGATTTTTTTACGGATGCGGGTCGTCAGCCCAGCGATCCAACCGTTTAGTCGCCTCCTACGACAAGCAAAGGATACTGAGGTGGTATTCTTAGGAAACATGTTCGTGCAATTTAGATTTACGAGACATGTGAGTGCCCCCCGACCACAGGGGCCGATTCTGCAATACGTTTGAAATAAAAAACATCACGTTTTCATTGGAAATACTCGAAATTCGTCATCAAAACAATTTATTCAGTTTTGTAAATCACATTACCCGTTTGTTTTATTTCTTATCTTCATGTTTTTCGTAATTGCAAAATAAACGACAAAATACTTTAGAATGGAGCGTTTTACTGTGCCAGAGAAAATTGAAATGGTTCTGGTTTATGGAGAAGCTGGCAGAAATCTTGAAAATGCTGTTGCTATTTACGCTCAACGTTTTCCGGATAGGATTCGTTCACGTGCTTCATTTGGCCGTACTATCAAACAATTTATTACTGATGGAAATGTTCAACCGAAAAAGAGGACCCCTAGAGCAAGAGTCACCGGAGAAAATAATGAAATTGCTGTATTGGCAGCAGTGGCTCATAATCATCATATTAGTACACGAGAAATAGTTCGCGATTCCGGATTGCCCCTCACCAGTGTTTGGAGAATTTTAAAACGGCACAAGTATCATCCATATCATGTGTCCTTACACCAAGATCTTCATGGCGTTGATTTCCAAAATCGGATAACTTTTTGTCAATAGGCACGTGAACAAATACAACAAAACCCCAATTTTTTTCGTTTTGTAATGTTCTCCTACGAATCGTGTTTTACAAACCATGGAACGGTTAATCGACACAACATGCATTATTGGAGTGTTACAAATCCGCACTGGCTTCCTCAAGTTGAACATCAGCGTCCTTGGACTGTCAACGTGTGGTGTGGAATAATTGGCAACAAACTCATAGGCCCCCCCATAATTGAAGGCAACTTGAATGGTCAAATATACCGAAACATTTTGGAAAATGAACTGCCAATATTACTTGAAAATTTGAGCTTAGAAGTGAGACGGAAAATGTGGTTTCAATATGATGGTTGTCCTGCACACTATTCATTGATGGCACGTGAAATACTTGATCGTGATTTCAATGGTCGCTGGATCGGTAGAGCTGGTCCGATAAATTGGCCCGCCAGATCACCAGATCGTACTGCGCCAGATTTTTTTTTGTGGGGCTACCTTAAAAACAAAGTTTACACACAAAAACCAACAACACGTGAGAACTTGATTGAGCAAATCAGAAATGCGTGTGCTGAAATTCAACCAGACACACTTCTCAGTTGTGTACAATCATTTGAAATGCGGATTAATAAGTGCATTGAAGTCGCAGGCCATCATTTTGAACACTTATTTTAGATTTACAAAACTGAATAAATTGTTTTGATGACGGATTTCGAGTACTTCCAATGAAAACGTGATGTTTTTTATTTCGAATGCGTGTGTTCTAAGAAGGAGAAATTGAAAAAATTGAATTTCGTCGATTACAACGCCATCTATCATGAACCGAACAAAATATTTCATTCAAATCATACGTACTTTTAGTCGTAGAGTCCGTATCTGCAATAAAAAATACTTTCTATATTAGTTTAAAAAGTTACCCCCGCCCCACCTACAAAGCGGGGGTGGGGGACTATTTTTTTTTGCACTAATGTATTTCCCCCGCGATATGATTAAATTTTGATTATGGACATTTTTTCCGTAGAGTGGATATTTTTCGAGATATTTGATCGTCTCAGTTTAAAAGAAACACTCGGTATATGTATTTATACATATATATGTATGTACTTACTTATATATATTTACTCGTATTGTTGTAAGTATAATAATGCATGCCGTTAAATTTCCAATTGGAAGGTTTAGTGCCAATAATTGGAATTTTATTTTGGGTTATGAAATAAACATACAATTTAAAATACCCTCCAGGCTATTTATTGTATTGTACTACTGTAAAGAATTTATTCTTTACATTGAGGAAAGTTTACTAGATCTCCTGAGGAAACTTTTAATTTCTCATTTGAAATTTCAACATGGAGCAATTTCAAAATAATATGGGCGCAACAGTGGCAACCCAACAAGCAATTTTCTACGTCGATGCGTCGACAATCCGTAGACAACGTCGACAACGTAGACGCTGTCGATAGTGTAGACAATTCATAGAATGATTTTGTAAATTAATTCTAAACTTACAAATTTCTTTAGGATCCAGTGCGATATGAGTGATGATAATTTTATAGAATTTTATGATGAAACGTACATGAAGTAAGATTTGAAACACTTAGCAGGTCAAAAATTGTATCTTGCCAAAATGCAATACTCCCGCTAAATATAATCTCATTTTTCACGTTAGATAAATAATAACAAAAATAATTATGAATTGGCAAGCGATTGGTCGTTGTGAACTAAAGAGCATGTTTTGTCACATCCCCCACAATGCCGTCAAATGTATACATATAAAAGAATGACTACGCAGAAACGTATTTTACCTCTAATTCGTTGACACGATTCAGCAATAATGTTTTGGCCTGTCTATAAAGCGTTAGCAAAATCCGGAAAATTTTGAAAACCAGATTTTTGAGTTTAGAGACCATCGAAACCAAGTAAATAGCAGATATTACTTGCCACAGAAAATGCCCTCTCTTCTTCAGTCGATTTCAACTTTATTGTTAATAAAGCTTTAGGATATGTTTTGACCTATCAGTATCTAATAATAATAATAACCGTTTGAAAATGTACATATTTTTATTTAACTTAAATGATTCACGGTTGTACTCTTAAATTCTACTTCCAATCCAGTTCTCCGTTGTTCTTATCGCGAGTTTACATTCTAAAACATCACATACGCATAATCAATTAAATTTTACTTTTGAAATTAATTGTAATGGTTATACATACAAAATAATACATTAAAATATCATAACCAAATTATAGGGTGGTTCTTTAAACTTAAAGGAAATTTTATTTACTACGAATGTAAAAATACCAATCAAAAACCATCTCAGCATTAGTAGTTTTGGTTGTAATTTGAAATGTTTTATTTGTGTAGGTTACATATTTTGTGTCGAGACACATTTTTTTTAGTATGTATACTGTCCGTCTGCTTTGTAAAAATAGCAACGCATTTTTCTGTCGAAACGTACACTTATACAGCCTTTCCTAGTTTTGGGTTCTTTCACACGACAACTCAAACACAGTGCACTCTTTTTTGATTAAATTTATAATGTTTAAATTTTTTGGATGTTTCGGTTTCAAAGGTCAAGTTTAATTCTTCGGCCATTGACATTTGCTAAGAAACTTCACCACTTTACATTCACTAGATGTACATTCAGTATTAAATAATCTTTGAAATAGGTGATTCCCAAGCACGATTAGCACGATTATTCGTGCTAAACAGCAGTGTCTTTTAAATATTTAATTAAAGAAATTAATTTTATATTTTTTGAGAAATAATAATATTTCTGAGAGCATCTAACAGCTGCATACTAATGTTTGAATTGAAAATTTCAATTTTGTTCAGCGTAAAAGTAGTAACAGTTGCAGATGTAATAAAACTAACTGAAAAACCATTTTTAAACTTTTCGTGAATAGTTGTTGACCTGGGTTTAAAGTGGGAAACCTTGGTTTTTGGGTTTAGCAAAATTGAAGGATAACCCGAATTTTTAAGACCGGCTATACCCACACCCGCCCTGCGAATTCTATACCGGTATAGAAATCCTGCGAATGTTTCAGCGCGAATTTCATGGAAAACTGAGTTTACTAATTTTACAGAGAGATTTAATTTGGAGAATTTGTAGCGGTCAATGACGCTACTAAATATTAGTGTTGGTTCCCAATTTAAAAACCATAAAAAAACAAATGACACGAAACGGCCGCACGGTACTACACGATTAAAAACATATATAGTATTGTTCGGGTATCGCGCGTTTGGCAATTTGCAAATCGTAATTTTTATTCAATCAATTATTAGTAGTTACCAAATCTGCATCGGTGCAACACCACCAAAAATAAAAAATAAAATAATAATTACATAAAAAAGTGAAGTTATAATATGTATATTAATCCTAACAAAAAATTAAATTAACATTTTGTAATTAGATATTATAAGTGAATATATGTACAATAAATTATTTACTGTGTAAATAAAAAATAATTATACATATAGTTTATGTGAATTACTTGTGTTATTATTACAAAAAAATAATGAAAATAACCGCACACCTAGGGCGCGTTATAGTGGTGACCTCAACAAGAACACATCTTTTATAATTTACACGCTTTGTAATTGGACATCTGGTACGGTTTACCGTGCCAGATTAAAGGTACGTACATATAACTGATTACTCATATGATACGGAGTTTTACAAAAATATTTTAATTTTTTTGCCATTCAACGGGTTCAACAAAAACGTACCGATACCAGAGAGCATCTTTCTCCATTCCTGATTGACGGGATTTAATAAATATGAATGGAAATTGATCAATACCAGGAATCACCAATTACATGACGTCTGGAATAACAAAACACATCTAATAAAAACAACAGTGCATATTACGGAGTGCATATCACAAGTTAAGTACAACGGAAGTACATATTACGGAGTACGTATCACATACAACGGAATATATTCATCCAGAAGAACAACAACAACAAGATAATACGCAAGTTACGAACAATATTTTATTATTTTTATTTTTTTAATTATATGACATTTTTTTATATAAAATCATTTGGATTCATATTTTCCGATTTCACTTCTTATTGTCATTATTTGATATTGATAATACATATGTGTGTACATTTATACATATATTTTTTTGGTGGAAAATAATTTTTCTCTATATTTACATTTTTATTTTGAATTGAATTATTTTACGTACATTTATTTCCATTAAACAAGTTAACGATTTACTGAAAAATCTAAATTACAAATACACATAGTATTTATAATTTTCAAATTTATTTTTTTTTTTTCTCTCGATTAATACATATACGAATATTGAATTATTTTTGATTGGGTTTTTCCTGTGCCGTTCTCGTGTCTCAAATTGGTATTATAGCGTTCTACACTGCAATAACTTTATTTCTCACATAAATTGGAATTTGAGAAGATTTCGTATTGTAAACTACTTATAGACCGTTTAACAATATTGTTTATAAGCGGTATATAAATTTAAACGCATAGGTTTTTATTTTATAATAGAATAAAATCAAATAGATCGCCTAAAAATGGGAAACGACGAAGATAAAAAAAAAACCGAACCAACAGAACATACAAACAGTCCAATGATCATTGACAATACACAACTACCGGGTCCTTCCCATGAAAGTACCAGGATGGAAGCAATACAACAGGTGCGATTGCCACTGTTTTGGCCGAAGAACCCAACAACATGGTTCTTGCAAATTGAGGCACAGTTTGCAATAAATGGCATAAAATCAGACCAATCAAAATACAGTCATACAGTAGCATCACTCACGCCAGATGCGTGCGACACAGTGATGGACCTGCTGAGCAGTCCACCAGATACAAACAAATTTACCACCCTAAAAGCTGCATTGATCGATCGTCACTCTCTATCAGAGATAAAACGATTCGAACAATTACTCGATCAGACGGACATTGGTGACCGGAAACCATCAGCAGATTATAGGCATTTAAAGCATTTAGCTGGTACAAAATACAGCGACGAACTCGTCCTCACGCTGTGGCTGCGTCGCCTGCCAAGCCAAGTCCACGTCGCGGTACTTCCTTTTAAGACCGGTCCCCTAAACGCACTAATTAATTTAGCGGATACAATGTATGAGGCAACACAAAACCAACCTAACATTAATACTGTTGCTCGCATGTCCAGACCACGTAATGTACAGGACAGATTAAACAGACAATCTACATCTTTGAACAAAACACTCGATGAACGCATTGCTCATTTAGAGTCGATGATGGCACGGCTGGCGAGCAGAGATCGCTACCAAAATAGCAATCGCAATAGGTCTAGATCGAACTCCCTACGTAAATATAACCGTAACAGCTCTACAAATAAGTCAAAAACGCGCTCTGATACTTGCTGGTACCACCAGTCGTACGGAGAGAACGCACGTAAATGCTTACCTTGGTGTAACTTTAAAAGGCAAATTTCCAATAAAATGGACACATTGCCAACTCCAACTTCACCACGAAAAAACGAATAGATCATGTTATCGCAGCGGCAGATAGCATAAATCTTAATAGAAATCGCCGACTGTTCATTCATGATGCAAACAATAATATTAAATTTTTAATAGACACGGGAGCAGATCTTTCAGTGATCCCTTTTTTAAGGCGCTATCACACAAATTATGTCAAAACAGATCTGATTCTCTTAGCAGCAAACGGCACAATTATAAACACCTACGGATCAAAATTGCTCCAGGTGAACATTGGACTACGTCGAACATTCACACACGCATTCATTCTAGCAGATGTGAATCGTCCAATAATTGGTGCCGATTTCCTAACAAAATTTGGTCTTTTAGTCGATTTAAGAAATCGTAAGCTTATTGATCCAGCGACTCAGCTGTCAATATATGCAACAATGATGCAGGTTAACACACCAACACCAATACATTTCTCAATCGACAACGGCTACGGCACTCTGCTTAAGAAGTTTCGACTTCTCACAGCAGAGCCGAATTACAAACTACCGGTCCGACACAACGTGGTTCATCACATCGTCACGGAAGGCCACCTTCCAGTGTCGAGGCCACGTAGGTTAGATCCGGTGCGCCACAAAGCTGCACAAGCAGAATTCCAACACATGGTGGAATTAGGAATTTGTCGAACATCGACATCTTCCGTCTCTTGTCCACTACACATGGTCAAGAAAAAAGATCACGATTGGAAACCATGTGGGACTCCCCACCATCGGCGTTTAAACACGGTTACAATACCGGATCGCTACCCGATACCCCACATTCAAAACTTCTCCATGCACTTGCATGGCTGCAAAGTTTTCTCCAAACTTGATCTCATCAGAGGTTATCACCACATTCCCGTGGCACCTGAAGACGTTTTCAAAACGGCAATAACCACTCCATTTGGCCTGTTCGAATACACCCGAATGCCATTTGGATTACGCAATGCCGCGCAAACGTTTCAGCGCTTCATGAACGAAGTCGTTCGAGATCTCGACTTCGTTTTCGTTTACATAGACGACATTCTTGTGGCATCTCAAACTGAGGAGCAACACAAACTCCACCTGGAAACGCTATTCCAACGACTTGTCGAGTTTGATGTTCACATCAAGAGTTCAAAATGCGTCTTCGGCGCAACCACTCTTGATTTCCTCAGCCACAAGATTACACCTAATGGTATTCTGCCTTCACAAGAACGAATTAATGCCATTAGGGAATTCCCAGCTCCTACTTCAATCAAAAGTATTCAGCGATTTATCGGCATGGTAAACTACTACCACCGATTTATACCAAAACTCGCTGAAATACTCACACCAATTCACAGTCACCTGGCAGTACTACTACGTAAGCCCAAAACGGCCAAGAACTTCTCTTGGCCTGACGAATGTCAAAACGCATTCACGTCACTAAAGGCTGAATTGGCAGAAACTACACTCTTGTCGCATCCACTGAGCGACTCAAAGCTCAGCATAACAACTGATGCATCGAATACTGCCGTCGGAGCAGTTTTGCAACAGTTCAACGACAAGTGTTGGGAGCCCCTGGGATTCTTCTCGAAGAAGCTCTCGGATGCCGAAAAGAAATATTCTGCATTCGATCGGGAATTACTCGCAATATATCTAGCAATTAAACACTTCAGATATTTTGTCGAGGGTCGGGACTTCACCATCTACACCGACCACAAGCCTCTGACTAGAGCAATTCAGTCTAAAACTGAACGTAACCCAAGACAAGCACGACACTTGGATTACATTAGTCAATTTACCACGGACATCCAGCATGTGCAAGGTACCGATAACGTTGTCGCGGATACACTTTCGCGTGCAACTGACAACGAAATGGCCACAGTCGAGACTCACTTCGACTGCCACAAAATCGCACAAGCGCAAAAAGCAGACTTAGAACTACAGAAATTACTTTCTGGTTCCACACGTCACACTAGTTCATCACTGAAACTAGAGCTTTTCAAATTACCTGGCCTCGAAATCACCTGCGAAACATATTCAGGCGCCAATCGCCCGTACATCGCAGAGTCACTACGTCGAACCATCTTCGACACCCTACACGGTATCTCACATCCTGGTGTTCGCGCAACTCGTAAATTGATTACTGCTCGCTACTTTTGGCCCAGCATAAACAAAGACGTGACCCATTGGGCACAATCATGTTTATCCTGCCAAAAATCAAAAGTCCAACGGCACACAAAAACGCCACATGGACAATTCGAAATTCCACCTGGTCGATTTGAACACATTCATTTGGATATCGTAGGACCACTTCCTCCATCCAATGGATATACTTATCTACTCACCTGTATCGATCGTTTCACTCGATGGCCAGAAGCATACTGCATGACCGACATGTCTGCAGCAACCATTGCCACCACATTCATACAAAACTACGTATCACGATTTGGCGTTCCACTTGACATCACAACTGATCAAGGAACCCAGTTTGAGTCGAAGCTTTTCTTGGAGTTAACGAAACTCCTCGGCTCGCATCGGATACGTACAACGGCTTACCATCCGCAAGCCAATGGCATGGTCGAACGCTTCCACCGACAGCTTAAAGCTGCTCTCAAGGCCCGAAGCAACACCATACACTGGAGTTCCGAAGTACCAATCGTTCTACTTGGTATTCGAGCAACGGTTAAAGAAGATCTGAAGTGCTCACCAGCTGAGATGGTTTATGGACAAACCATCAAGCTACCCGGTGAGTTCTTCATCGAAAATCCTCTACCGTCTCCACCCACAACTGACACAGTCATCGACCAACTGCGCACCACCATGCAAAATCTCATCCCTACAACAACAAGACAACATATTCGTTCCAAAATCGTTAAACAATTGCGATTACGTCTTTGTCAGGGTTGATAAAGTTCGTACTGGATTACAAACTCCATACGATGGGCCATACAAGGTTATTCGACGTTTACGAAAACACTTTGTCATATTAATCAAAGATAAGCAACATTCTATATCTATTGATAGACTCAAACCGGCTTACGGAATCTTGTGCTTTAGTGACAAATCATCTTCACGAGCACACAAGACCGTACGCATTACAATATAGATCATCAATATAAAATCTCAACAATTTAGAAGTCAACCTTGGAATCACTGAATTTATCTTCTGATTCCACAAGTCACACTAACAGGTAACAAGATGCTAGAGCACTTCTCACCATACTCACATAAACCTAAGTTAAGGGGACTTATCTTGAAGGAGGGTGATGTAGCGGTCAATGACGCTACTAAATATTAGTGTTGGTTCCCAATTTAAAAACCATAAAAAAACAAATGACACGAAACGGCCGCACGGTACTACACGATTAAAAACATATATAGTATTGTTCGGGTATCGCGCGTTTGGCAATTTGCAAATCGTAATTTTTATTCAATCAATTATTAGTAGTTACCAAATCTGCATCGGTGCAACACCACCAAAAATAAAAAATAAAATAATAATTACATAAAAAAGTGAAGTTATAATATGTATATTAATCCTAACAAAAAATTAAATTAACATTTTGTAATTAGATATTATAAGTGAATATATGTACAATAAATTATTTACTGTGTAAATAAAAAATAATTATACATATAGTTTATGTGAATTACTTGTGTTATTATTACAAAAAAATAATGAAAATAACCGCACACCTAAGGCGCGTTATAAATTCTTTAATTTCTTCCTATGCGACATAATTAAATCGGCTGTTTCAAAATTCACCTGCAATCTAAATATTGTAGGTTGTTGACATTGTCTTAATTGTCGACGTTGACAAAGAACTTTGCCAAGTAATCTACCTAATATTTTACGAGTCGACAAGCGAATGGTATACAAACAATGGCAAAAAGTAACTGATGAGAAAAATTCTCAAAGCAATATTATTTTCAATTTACAACAACAAATTTACGAACTAAAAAAAGAAGTGATGCAATTGGTAAAGCAGCAAAAAATCCTAGCTAAGCCATCAATGAAGCAGAACCTGAATACCAAATTGAATGTCAAACCGAATCACCAATGATACAGAACCACAGCACCAATTCCAATGTTAATAAAAACGTTAAAAAAGACTTAGCTATAGAAACAGAATGGATTCGTGCTAAGTCTAGGAAAAATAAAAAGAGACGGAGAAATAATACACCGTCGCCACCACAAAAACCACAAACATTGGATTAAAATACTCAGCCTCATAAAGTTGAGACAATCAAAAAGTTTTAAAAATATCTCCCCCACCACCTATCATTGTAGATAATGTTAAAAATTATCACGTGTCCTATGATATAATAAAGGCAAGTTTTCAAAAGAATCATCACTAAACTGATGAATCCAAATAAAATAACCTTGATATAGAAAACTTTGAGGGAAGGCTTATTTAGCTGTCACACGTATGAAAATAAACAAGAAACGCCAATCAGAGTCAAAGCAAGATTAACTTACATGATACATGCAGCCCAGAACGAATTAATGATGAATTATCATCAAAACAATTTAAAATAGGCAGACAAAACAAGACAAAAGCAATCCTACATAATATTTAAAGGATATTGCGTATATACACTATTCATCCAGATAATTCAGCCAGAGGACTAAGACAACAAGTAGACAACTGGACAAAAAAATTGGCGCATAAAATTAAATGAAACTAAATCTGTAATGTCGACTTTACGAACAACAGATTAGTCCACAAACCAGTTTATTTAAATAATCAAGAAATACCACATGCCATCACTGCCAAATATCTTGGTTAATATTATCGCTGGAAAACTCATGTAAAAAAGAAAAGAGTCGAGTTGGGATTAAAATACAATAAAATGCATTGGTTACTGGGAAGAAACTCTCATCTATCAATCCCAAATAAGCTTCTGCTTTATAAGCAAATATTGAAACCTATTTGGACTTATGGTATACAGCCGTGGGGATTTGCCAAGCATGAGTAACATGGTTATCATCGAACGATTCCAAAACAAAGTACTAAGAAATTCAACACACCATGGTTTGTCACAAATATAGCGACACCCACAATGATCTGGGCATAGAAACCATTAAAACCGAAATTTACTAGAAGTGATCAACAATGGCTAGTTCACCATGTCAACATAGAGGCCATCCAGCTACTGGCTGGATTTTATGATTGATAAAATTGAAATTTAAGAAAGAGCAAATGGAATGGAATTTTCAAACAAATTATAAATCAAAGTAGAAATTAAAGAGCGGAAAAACTATTGCCGGTATATTCCAGGCTGACCAAAAACTGAACTTTTCTAATCAAATAGTCAGGCTGCTGGGACTTTGGGGGACCAATTTAAAAATAAACGAATTAACGTGAAGCAAACTTGTTAAATTTCTCACGGATGCCAACATCAAAAGCATTCTACATGGAAAAATTATTTGAAAATTTAAAAAAAAATCCTGGAAGTTTTAATTTTAAATCTAAAACAATCTAAATTTTATCTAATGTCGTTAACAGTAAAATATCTAAATTTTTAAAAGTTTCCTAAGGTTTGTTATACGTTTGACTTTAATAAGCTTAAATTTTAGAGTTTCAAATTTTTTGGAATCTCATACGTGAATTTTTATAATTAAAAAAAAATAGTTCGAGAAATTTTAGAATTTAAAACTTTGTTCTTAACTATGATTAGCTTACTCGCTGAGATCTAACTTCATGTACAATATCGGAGATCTTTATCAGATCTCGCTAATCCCGATATTCCACAGGGCTCGGTATATGTGTAATCCAATCTATTTCGCGTTTTGGACCGTAAACCACACGCATGACTCCTCTTTCAAATGCAAGGAGGCATCCCTCGTACTCATCCGCCAGTGCCAAACATCCAAATACAACAACGGGTCTGATCACGCTTTGTAAAGCTTCAGCTTCATGCCACTTGAGAGGTGTTTAGATTTTAGCACTGGCATTAGAGGATACAAAGCACGACATACTTTTATCGTGAGTGATAAGAGAGTATTCATATTTGAACCTCCTCACTCCCTCAAACGTGTAGTGGCCCCTACTAGAATATGGTGTGCCTTTGTCCCTATATAACTAGACATCATGTATTTCGTTTTGGACTCATTGATCTGGGGTCCAACAGAACTCTGCGCATCAAGTAATTCCTTCAATCCATTGTTATTCAGTCCAATCACGCATATGTCATCTGCATTTGCAAGCACCTGATTTAACTGGTGATATAAGACGTTGCGCTGAGGTGTTTCAGTTTTACGAAACATGTACTCTAATTTGAGATTAAAGAGTATCGGGGACAGAGCATCCACCTGCCGAACCCCCGAGTTAACTGCAAAAATTCATAATAGACTGTTCTGAAATTTAACACAGCATTGAGACTGTGTCAATTTCATTCTACATAATCGTACCAATTTTGTTGGCATACCTAGATATTCGAGCGCAGACCACAAAATAGGCCTGCCGGGAATCCCGGAACATGTGATGTACGGGGATGGAATCCGCAGCAAAAAGATCTGATCTGTGGACTGATCGATTCGGACGAAATCCTCCTTGATAATCACTAACCAGGCCTTCCGCTATAGAGGAGTGATTCTAACCAAAATAATGTAGGATAGTAACTTGTATGCTGTGCAAACGGGGGCTATACCGCAATAATTCTCAAACTTCAAGCGGTCTCTCTTCTTGAAGATATGGCCACATCGTGGCCACTCTCCATTCGAAAGGAATTACTTCGGTTCGCCATACTAATCGAATAAGGTCAGTGAATTCCTCATGGGATCCATCCTCAATGTAAATCTCCGCAGTCTGTATTTGAGATGATTCAAATCTACTGCGTCGATGTTGACACAGAGGTTTCCATCCCGATACTGAATGGTAGTTGACGCAGGCCTGCAAGTATGGTGCAATTCAGTAATTCTTTGAAATAAATTACGCGAACTGCGGTTTTGTACTTTCAGAACCTTGGCTTTCCACCATTCTCGCTATTTTAGTTTACAAATCGGCTTAGCTGCCCTCTTAGTATGAGCTGCTTTATTTTTCCTCGCTATTGTTGGACGTTGTTGCTCTTCACTATGGGCTATATTTTGTTACGCAACTGCAAGACGACACTCATCATCAAACCAATCATTCTTGGGTCTGATTTTCACTTCACCTAAAGTTCGTTTGGCAGCACTGACAACCGAAGTTTTCAGTACCTCTTAGACAGAGTTCACACAGTCAGACTGGTAATTAGCTTCCTCAATGTTGTTGCTGACAAGATCCTGATATCGTTTCTTTTGATCTTCATTTAAAAGACCTTCACAGTCGAAACGTTCCATGCGTTTCGCAGTGTCCAAATAATGATCGCTGCTTACGTATTTGGTTGCTGACCGATAAGTTCTCACATCGTGCACAACCCAAGCTCTCTCTTTTCAAATGAAACACGCCGTTAATTTGGTTGCGAAACATTTTGCGAGGATGTGTCCGTGTTTCCAAATATATCTGTTTCTATGAGGCGAAAATGTGATTGCTACCGCAAAATACGTCATTCTCTCACCATTATTGGTCGCAGTTTCGTGTCGGATTTACGGACCTATGTTTTCACATAAGTCGGTCTGATTTCTGGCAGCCCTAGCATTAGAGTCCCCTATTACCATTCTAACATCGTTGTCGGGTATAGATCCAAACAGATAGTCCAAGTCATTGTAAAACGAATCTTTATCTTTGGCTGCAGGTTGGCTAACTTCAAGCACAAGCGAAGATTACACAATCGGTTATTGACTGCTTGGAATTCCAAAACAGACTTCCTTACCTGCGGCCCAAGAAGAGATCCAGGTGCAAGATTTCCGAGGTCATCTCCACTGTATAACAACGTGTAGCCCTGGGACACATGGCCTCCACTTCAGTGATTGCACATTCCACGTGCCGATCCCAAGTCTCGTTAAAATGAGTTAATCTGGTTTGATTTGCTTGTAGTGGATTATATCTAGAAATGTATGGAATGTTGGATGTTAGATTATCTGCCAGAAAAATACTAAAAAATTTAGTTCATTCAAACTAAATGTTTTTAGAAGTATCCAAATAATCTATAAATGTATTCAATAAATCTGAATGTGTATCGGGACCGTAATAAAAATTGAAAAATCAATTTTCTGATTTCAATGGGAATTTCAACCAAATTTAATAGTGGAAGTTGAAATTTTAAAAAGGAATGGTGTATTCTCTATTCATCTCACCCGACCCTACTTTTTCATTTTATGCTGTACTGCTATCTGAACTTTATTTGTCACATTCAGATTATACACAAATCGTAATTCGGCAAATTTTACAACAACAACAATAGCAGCAACTGTTCAACTTTTGGAGAGCAGATATACTCGTATATACACAAAAGTTACAAACATAAATTTATCTTATATGCGATTTCGCTGTTTTCCTCCTCAACGTTAATTTTTTTGGTATATAAAGGGCAATCCAGCACAAATCCATTTATACATTATTCGGCATAAACAAAGTTTTTTTTATCATTTCTCTGCCACCCTGTACTTGAGATGTTTCGAAAGACAAGCCAAAAAAAAAATTTTACAAGAAAAACTTCTTTATTCCAGTTGCCTATTGAACATAAATTTTATTTTTTTTTTTTTTTGTATTTTCTGGTTTAAGCTGTATAACAATAATAATAATAATATCGTATTGTTTTTTTTTCTGTTTGATGCAGTAATAAAAATAGTACCAAGAATAAGAAGAATTCGAAAAATCTTGAAAAACGTATTAAGAAGAAATTGTAAGAAAAAAAACGCGGAATGTAAAACGAGAAGACCAAACTCCCAACACGAGATTTAAAAAATTGATAAATTTGTATGTGAATTGAATACTGTATTTTGTTTTGTGTTGCCCGTTAAAACAAAATTCGGTTGATTTTTTGCCACCCTGTGTATTGAGGATAACATTGATTATGCTCTTAAGAAGGTGAAATGTTTTGCAGTTGTTTTCGAATATGTTTCTTTCGATTGAAGCAGCTTCCAAAATTAATCTTTTCTCGTAATGTTTGGCAAATAAAACAGGATTGTGGGAGAAGGTGTAACCCGTATCGACAAATCTTTTGTTTTAAGGAGAAATTTGTTTTATTTTGTGGAAATCTCTTTTAAATCGCTATTGGAATGACTGTTAATAAATTTGATTCGTATCAAGTATGTGCGGATACATATTATGTGTACATATATGCGAAGCTTGATAATGGTACATGTATAATAGAGCAGAGAAAAATGTATTGTTGATTTGATGATTTTATGTGACTGTGTCTAGATATTTTAACAATAAGTCATTTGATTTAAAATTTAATCTCAAATCGTACAGTTCGAGAAAAGTCATATGACTTTGGTTTATTTTGGTATTGGCTAGGATTGACATATTGCATCCAATTCGTTTGATTTAAATCACGTGATTAATTTGTTGGACTTAAAAATAAAATATTATATGCTGACTTGATTTCTGGCTTAATCTTCTTTTGAAACGTCTGTATCATTTTGGCGTTTGTTTGCTTTGTGCATTATCAGAGTTGGACACCGTAGGTCCATATCCGTCCAGTATTTGCCCGCGATATAGCTACAGCAATTTGTTGTGAATTGTAAGCTTCGAGCCACTACATTTTCCTGAACTTTATGATAAATTCTGTTTTTTTCTCGTTGACGTGGTCGTACAACTTAAGCTTGACATCGAAGTTCATGCCAAGGTATTTAGCTGTGTTTGCATATGGCACCTGTCGTGAGTTAATATCTATCGGTAGATGGTAAGCCTTTTGATATATGTAAAGTTAATATGCGTGGGTTTCGTCTCATTAAGCCTGATGCGCGAACCTTTTGTTCAGTTACAAACCGCATTGGTAATCTTCTGGTGTTTGCTTGTTGCATCGGCAACATTATACTTCCAATCGCCATAATTACCGTGTCATCTGCAAATGTGGCTATGACTCCTTCATTTGTAATTGGTGAATCCCTTGTAGATAGTAAATACAAGATTGGTCCTAAGACACTCCCCTGCTGCACACCGGCGGGGATTTTCTTTAGTTCGGAGTATTCATCCTCATATTTCACCGAGCAAATAGCACTAGTGGTTAAAGCTGTGACGTTTGGATCGGGAGATTCTTAATCCAATCAATCCTTGATTTCGATCGGGATGATGATGAACACATCTATGACCCTCTGTTGAGAGTACAGAATCCATGGGCCGAGCTATCGTTCATGTCAGTGCAGGCTGGCATGGAGCTATAGATTGTCAAAACAAATCGGACCTGTGGCCGTGCGTCCCCGATTTGGCTGACAAAATGGCGTAAGGCAAGGACGCAAATAAGCGAATTGCCAAATAGCCGGGAGAGCCTTGAGCCCCAGAACAAGCAGAGATTATAAAATAAAATGCCTCGGTGGATCTCTATGCAGCTTGTATTCCAGACCACTGTGCCAAACTTTATCGAATGCTGGACGGACGTCCAGGAATATTCTTGAACATACTTTTTTACGTTCTAACGTTCTTGTCATTATGTTTGTTCTCAATTATTGGTTTAAGTCTCTTTAGTAATAATTTTTCAAAAATTGGGGACACAATTAGCAGCAACGAAATTGCCTGTATGATTATTTACCGTTAGGTGGTTTATCAGGTTTTCTTCTGCTACTTTCCATTGCTCGGAACATACTTTAACCGAAAGGTCGTATTGATTACTCGTATGTATAATAGCTTAAGTAATCCTTTATCAGGTATAGAGCCTTGATAATTTGGCAAGTAATCAAGTCGTACTCTGGGGCTTTTTCAACATTCATGTTATTTTTCACTATAGTTCTTTTAATTCTTTGAGAGTTACTGGGCGTATGTCAAACTTATCTAGCTTGTGAATTGGCATTTTGTCTTGGTAGTGGTTCGAAAGTTTTCTGGAGATACTCCGGAAACATAAATGCCTTCTCTTTGGGACTTCTTGCCCAGGTCCCATCATCCTTTTTAAGAGGAAGCACTTCCACAATGAGAAATCAGAATTTTTTTCATCAGTTAGGCTAAGTAGATATCTGTTTATTGATTCAGTTTTAACTACTTTAAGAAGGGTTTTAAGACTGTTACATAATTTGTTAATAATTGTTTTGTTCTCCGGTGTTCGATTAATTTGCCACGTTTTTCTCTTACCATATCTCTGTAACTTTCATTGGGTAGGATATGTTAAGTCTCTTCTTATTTTGTATAATGGGGGTGCTTACCAAAGCAGCATAGTGAATTATTTCATTTAGTTGTTCCCATTCATCTTCCAACTGGTGAGAATTTCTTATTGGTATCTTGAGATTGATTTTTTCCTCCATTATTTCACGAAAGTGTTCCCAGTTTGTTTTTGAATTGGTTAAACTGGGTGCACTTTCCCTTCGGACAGTAAACTGTCTGTGTTTAATGTGGATCTTTTACAGTAATAACTTACATTGTTTCTTCTTCGATTTTTGTTTGTATGAAGTTGTTTGTATCAAGTCATGTTGTTCAGATTACTTTGGTCACCCAGCCGCTTTGTAGTAGCTTCAATGCTGTTCATAATATTTTCCATAATTCGGTTGTTATCAGAGCCCATATATTTGGTTGAACCCGATCGAACCTTTCACTACCTGAGTAAATGTTCTTCTTTGCGCTGACGTTGCTTGGTTGTGGATTTTGATCCATCTGATTTGATTTAATTCTTTGAATTTCGTGATTTTGTAGTTGATTTCTTGGTTTACCTCTTACTTTTTGTTGACCCTTACAATTTATTCAAATATGTTGCCACATCACTCCTAATTGTACATGACTGTGTAATATGTTTACCTGACCATTTTGCAAATCGCGGACCCCGACAACAATATCTTTGGGTATGATTAAATCCCTGACATTTTTTGCATTGAGGTATGTGTGTAGTGGTTCTCCTCATTGGTTCAATTTTTACCTTCATGTGAAGAATTCCTTTTTTATTATCGTAACTTTTTTGAACATTCTTTTTGTTATTAAATACCAGCATAAAAATAAGCGGTCCCTTTTAACTAAAAGTTTGGATTCCGTCCTGGTTAACTGTTCTCTCTTCAAGTTTTCTATTATTTCTATGCTTGAGCAGGTGAAATGAAAACCTCTTGCCATAACTATTGTGGGTCGAGCCTGATTGTCCTCCAAACCACTGATACTTTACAGCATTCAACTTCATAGACAAGATTCTATAAGTATCTGAGTCCAGAGTATTAAGTTTCCAAACGTTTATTGTTTAGCACTGTAACCTTATACTGTTTGTCAGTAGGCGATTTCATCACTGAAGTTCTGGGTTACGCCCATAATATTTATTGCTGGGGTGGTATTTCTTTCGGTTACACCAAATTTGCAATGTTGGTGGTAGACCTACTACCTTTTGGTTGACCTCGGGTTGAACAACTTTTGGTTCGGTACTTGTGCTTCTGCTACCATTTAATTGTTCAGCCTCATGTCACGATTCAGTTTTTATTTTCTTATTCTTCCTGGACTATTTCTTGTTCTTTACGATCCAGTCCGCCTCCCTATCTTATTCATCCTCATCGGTGAAGTAGTTCAATTTCTCTGGTTCAATACCTCTTATTTCGCTATGTTCTTTTGAATCCCGATTCGGTTTTCGTTTTCTTGCATTAGATGCTCGATTTCTTCGCTTAGCTTGGCAAATGCTTGCTGCATTTGCTGTAGCCTCCTCAATAGATCCATTATTTCTTGTTCTAGGCCAATAGTTTTATCACTTGAATCAGCTACTCGAACCGTAAAATTTCCGCCGGCATCACTTGTGACATTAGGAAAAGCATCGGCTTGAACAGTATCTACTGTAGTGGCTAGGTGGGGTACTACAGCATTGTAGTCGTTGGATTTCGACAACTGGGAGCCCACTCGCTCACTCGTGAAAGTCGCCGGTACTGGGTTTTCAAGTCACTGCATCTTAAAATTCTCCACATCAAGACTGCTCATGTTGTTTTTTTTATCGAGGTATCCTTCCCTTAGTATTTAATTTATACTGCCAGATAAGAACTCAGCCGCTTCTTACATGAGGAACAGAATAATAGATGCTGTTTGAATCGGCACCTCCTGGTGAACAGACGCTTCTCGCGTTTTGAACCACACGTAGTATTTTATTTCCCACTTACCCGCTGTTGAACCGGTGAGGACACTCTCCTATCTGCCAGCTGGGGACGCGCTCTATAGGAGACATAATAAAAATTGTGGTGATTCTAAAAATTGTTTACGAAATTTGACAGGCACAAATAATTCATATAATTTCGAATGTAAATTCGGAAAGACAATTTCTTTATTGTACTATTGTAACAATTGTAATGTTTTGGAATTTTGCAGTAATAAGAACGAATTTTGTGGAACATATTATGGAATCTCAGTGAAATGTGAATTCTTATTTAAATAAATAAAAAAATTGTAAAGTATTGTGAACAGGGATTGGCATTTACGGGTCACCTGTTATTGTCTACGTTGACGTGTCGACAACTCGTAGACAACGTCAGCAACGGAAATTTGTCTAAAAGAAGCAAATGAAATAATTACCTCTAGATGATTCGAAAGAATGGTATGTGATTACCGATTTAATTTGAATCATTTTTTTACTTCTTCCTATTTACGTCTTAACTGAATTGCTCTTTTACAAAATACTCCCGTGAACTGGCGCATTCAAATCTCTAAAATATTGTAGGTTGGTGACATTATTTTAACTTTCGACGTTGACAAAAAACCTAGCCAAGTAATCTATGTAATATTTTACGTGTCGACAACCGCGTAGAATACATGGCGTAATCTTCCTCGCCCACACAAATATTTCATAATTAAAGTTAGAATACTTAAACTATTTTCAGAATTCGAAAATTGAGGCACCATAAATTAATATTCTGCATTCAAAACATAATAAATCAAAAAATGATTCTAAAATTTCTACTAAACTCGTAAATTTCTACAAATTCGGAAAGTCTAAATACATTTGCAAATTTTTTTAAAGTTATCTTTTATTGCATTGAAATTTTTAAGAACTCAATATCTAAACTTAATTGGCAAATTTTCAAATGCCTTTGATTTTCAAAAATTCACGGTGTTATAATTCGTATATCTTATACATAGTTTGTGCAATTGGAGGAACTCGGTAAAGTTACATTCGCACGTCGAAGTGATGGGTTTACCAAATACCAAATAATAATAACGTGATATTTCCACACATCTTTCCTGGTGAATAACTACGAAACCTACGACGATATATATTTTAGCAAAGACATCGTTCAAATGTTACATTAAATTAAAACAAACTCGATACTGCCTCATCCACATTATTCCTACTTAGCTCAGCTAATTCTAACCCATTTTAAAATTGTAAAGTCACATATAATTTTACCGAAATCGAATGGCAATAGACCCCAAATTTCAAAATTTATTAAATTTTGATGAGTTCTGCCGTAATGATATTTGAGAGGAATAGGAGGAACCTGGAACCAAACACACGAAACCACGGCTGTCCGGACATATAACATTCTGATTTAAAACAATATAATCGAGATAAACCCTAAATCGACCATTTTCCGTAAAAAATATAACCCTGATTGTCAGTTGGTCGCTAATGAATTTCTTTGTTATATGCTACATCTAAGAAACAAACCACTTGTAGATACAGTAGTTTATTTTTACGTATAAGTTTCGCACAGATGGATCGAATGATAATAAGGTAATATCTGATCAGCAACTTTTGACTGAAAAAACCTGATTGATAATTTTTTTTTGTCCTGATGTCTGTTATGTACCGACTGTAAATTTATAAATGCAATTGGTTAATATTGACATCTATGGATTTTTAAAATCACTTTACTGAAATTAAATTTATTTTTGTATGGTAGTGTGAGTTTTTTACCTAATTATTGTAATACAATTATAATATAAAAATACTGCGAAATTTATAAGGCTCGAATTATGATGAACGTCTGCAGTCTTCTAGCACAAGTACACCACTTTCAGAATCACTTGTTAAAATAACCATGATGAAACAAGTTGATGATGATTTAAGTAAGATGATCAAATACTAAACTTAGATAGATCTCGGGAAAGCACTAATGAAAGACTATTAGATAATCAAATAATCATATTTCAATTGATAAATCAGGTACAGGAATTAACATAACAAGTGCTGGAACTAAAAATAATTCAGAAAGGAAACCCGTCGTCACAAAATGTAACCCCCGTCATTACACCACAGTTATACACATACCCAGTTCATTGTAGGTACATTTTGAACCGTTGCCTTTTATTTACAAGGATTCCCAAACAATACTCCATTTCAAGGCGATGATAGTTATGCGATATCTCAAAATAAAATGCCGCCAGGAGAACCTGTTACCGGCTTACTGGACAGTGGGGCAAATATATCACTACTCAGAAAGCATTGTGCTGAAATTTTTAATGATTTTCGACAACTACCAGTCTGCTAACTGGTGCTTTTACCCGAAAGCTCATCTACATTAGAACGATTGACTTGCAGTTCTTTCTCAGTGTATTATACTTCCACACCTGCAGTTAAAGTCTGTTGCGTTAAATAGTAAAGACACTCAGGCGTTTACTTGAAACTATTACAACAAGATCATTATCAGTACATCGTTAGGATTGCATTGTTATAGGCATAAGTAATCACAACAAACGATTCTATCAAAAGCTCCACCAGTATTCAGGAAGGCACTTACCAGAATCTCAAAATTGTTGAGGGTTCCTTCAACCCCAGTGATAAGTTCATGTAAGGCTTACGCAAACCCTACACCTTACGAAATGAAAAAGACAATTAAATATTACTAACTGTAATTTATCTGTCGACTATTCTTAAGAAAATTCTTCAGATAGACTGATTGCCCGGAAAGATTTAAGGTTCGTATCGGCTTTCCAGCTCTTGGAACAAAACAATTCTAATCCACCTTCAGAATTTTGAAATCGGCTTAAGCGAACCACTATTGTTAAAAGTACAGCAAATGGTCCTGAATGTAAGGAAAGCATGGCTATCGTTCAGTAGGGAAATTACTATCTGATCTTATCTCGAAAGAGATTAGTTCCCAATTCGTTAATTTCCTATAACGATATTGTTTTAGGAGCACTCGTTATGATTAAGGTTTTTGACCTTAAGTATAAGCGAAAGAAACCTGTGATCAGATGTGAGCATATCATTCGTGAGAAGATTAGATAAACCTAGATTCATCCGTGTTTTTCTATCATACAAAAAATGCTTTTATATAGTAATACTGATTCTTAATGATAAGCCGCACTCACGCAGCGATAAGGAACCTATAATATGAGTACAACATTTATTTGGGGCGTGAAAGATTTGAATTAAATCACCCAAAAATTGTATTTAATTATAACTTATGGTTAATCGCTGATAAAGTGAGAAACAAGTGAATGTCACATCACGTATTTCCCACTTTATTAGCGATTAGAAAATATAAACAGAGTGAGACAAAAAATTCTATTCAAAATATTTACAAGAGTCAGTCTGTTTCTCTCAAAAACTGTAATGATAGTTAGAAGAAAATCACTTTAGATCAAGGTTGTAGGAGCGGGAGTAAAGATTTTTTTGGCGACCTTAGATGACCTAAAGTTACTTGGTTGTTCAGTTTTAACTGCAAATTATTATATTATAGTTTTTTAAAGGCAGGGAAGAGGAGTTTGTAAGATAGCCAGTTTATATTATAGACAAAAATATATTGACTCTATTTGGGACAGTGGCTTCAGTTTCTCACAATTATCTTACTAAAATTTTGGTATCAAAAAACATAGTTTGAAGAGCTCCTGAGTTAGTCATACACTTACGACGTTATTTTCGATAAACTAAACTTAATAATGATGTTTTTGCCATAAAATGCAATGCTGTTTAAAATTTTTGTTATATGATTTCTTTCATCAATATATACCCAGTAGAGATGGGCATTTACGCATCATCTATTTATTTTCTACTTTGACGTGTCGACAACTCGTAGACAACGTAGACAACGTCGACAATGTCGTCTACTAGCATGACCAAATTATTTTAGGATCAATGCGTTACTGGGGACAGTTTTATAGAATTTCCATTAATGCATTTTAATCTCTTGCAAAAGAGCGGTCGTATCTCATATACAATAGCATTTTTTTTTCTTATATGGGTAGCTGAACTTACACATTTTATTCGACTGTTCATAAAATTAGTTTTATCTGTGACATAAACTGTTTTCCGAAGTTTGGAAAAATGCAGGAATGTGGTAAATTTTAAATATATCCTGTATTTGTTAGAAAACTAGGTTTTAAGCTAAAAATTAGTTCAAATTAAATCGGGAATCACATAACATAACTTGTAAGTGTACATTGGTTTCAATTGTTTCAGTTATAATTAACCAATGGCTCGATAAAATCAGTTATAATAGTAAAAAATTATTAATAATGGACATAATTGAAAATTAATTGTGCTCAAATACCATGAACCCACTTCAGTGGCACAACCGATGGAAATCTTTACAAGAAGGTCATAACTTTCATATAACAATGATCGTGCCATAAAATTTAACATAATTCGAGCTAAGGAAGTCTATAACAGCTACTACTCAATGGTAAAATGAATTCGAGTTCAGGAAGGCTATAACACTAACCGAGTTTTTAAAAAGCCAAATCGTTCATATAACCAACACTCGCTAAAAGATGAGTCTAGACTCATGACCAAATTTTTACAAAATTTAGTGGATGTGTTTTGATTGTTGACGAAACGTATGTGTAAGTACCAAAAACCGTGACCATGCTCCTGCTAAGTATAGAGTTAGATAAGAGAAAAATTATGATTTGGTCAGCAATTTGCAGTTGTGGAGACAAGTTTTTGTCACAATTTCCTTAATCACGTATTTTGACGCTAATCTAATGTTATCTTAGAGAAGCTTAGTCCACAGGATTTCGACCTATCGAAAAATATTGGACTATAGTGAAAAGAGTCAACCATTTTGGTGCCCAAGTCACACCGGTAGTTGTGTCGGAAACAGGGAGCATCAAAAAACATGTGTGTCAGACCAATTGTAATCGTTTAGCGCAATAAAGAATCTTTAATTAAAGCTATTGGCTGTTTTATTTCAAAAATATTGTTACGGTCGTGGCGACATCTCTGTTTGAGTAGCGACACTATCGTTAATGCAAAAAGAGAAAATAGATAGATGTGTCTAGACTAATCTAGACTAATCGAATATTGTAGAGATTTCTAGAATGGTTAGAATATTTGGTATAAATACGCGACAAACATTTGGGAGTAAATCAGTTGTGTTTTAACCGTGAGAGTGCTAATAGTAATTAAAAGGAAAAAGTGAAGTGTTTATAAAGTAACATAAAGTGTTATTAAAGTGTAATATAGTGTTGTTAAAGTGTAGTAAAATAATTATTGTGAAGTTAAATAATTAAGTGAAATTATTAAATTAGTGTTTAGTGTAAATAATCCGAATAAATAAATTTAGTGTGATCTAGAATTTACATCGTTTGTTTTATTCACAATCCAGAATTGGAACCTTGAATTTGACAAAGCAAAAACGTAAAACTGGTGACAGCGGTGGGATTGTGAATTAAAAGATAATTCTAGACGAATTGAAGATTTCCGATTTAAAGGAAGAGTTGGAGCGACGTGGTTTGTCAACGGTCGGTCAGAAAAATGTATTGAAGCAACGATTACTTCAAGCATTGGAGGTGGAGGGTAATGATCAGTGGGCGAAATCAATAACAAAATGGACGAGAAATTCAATGAAATGTATATCAATTTACATTAAGAAGTAGAGCAAATTGAACAAAAATTACAAAAGGCCATCCCTGGGTTGGAGCAGAAAGTTATTGACGGCAACGGAAAAATACAAACAGATATGGAGGAGTTACAGGAGAAAGTTCTAGGCTTTGAGAAGAAACTTCTATGTATCGAGGCTAACGGAGCAGCATCGCCAGTATCTCAGCCAATTCAAGCAATGAAATTTAAGCCACCGATATTTGATGGCACAACATCGTTCGCGGTTTTCAAATTTCAATTTGAGACAACGGTTAATCAAAATGGGTGGAATGACGCAAATCGGGGAACAGCATTAATAGTGGCTCTAAAAGGAGAAGCGGCTGAAACACTGCAGACTATTCCGCAGTATGACCGTAGTAATTACAACGAAATAATGAAGGCGCTGGATCGAAAGTATGGAAGTGACCATAAGCGAGAGATGTATCGTATGGAGCTGAAGAGCATATGTCAAAAGATGGGAGAGACTCTTCAAGAATATTCCGCAGCAGTCGAGCGGCTAGTGCATTTGGCACATGTAAATACATCTCCCGAATATATGGAGAGGATTAAGATGGATGCATTCATCGATGGAATACGGGATCCGGAAACAAGTAAAGCAGTGATGTTATCACCTAAGGCAACTTTGGCCGAGACCATCGCGTGTGCTTTATTAAATGAGACTGCGCAGGCTATCATAAAACCGTCGCTTAAGGTACAACGAGTAGAAATGGAGGAGAGGGTGGTAGCAAAATAAAATGTTGGACATGTGACAAAATGGGTCATATGTCGAGAGACTGTAAAGAAGGAAAATAAAGACGTACAAGATCACGATCTCCTATGACAAGTAGAGACCAATGTCCACGGTCAAGGAAGATGGCCAAGTACGAAAGGAGTCTTTAAACTACAGCGAGTCAGCCTAAAGGGGCAGAAGCTGACTCCCACAACCAATGGCTCCTTAACCTCCATCCCTATATCGAGATGGGGACGATTCGGTGATAGCATAACAATTAAAGGAAGTATTGACGGGAAGAGCTGTGTTAATACCCAGGATACAGGAGCGGTGCGCACGTTTGTCCGTGAGGATCTAGTAAAGGAAAGAGTCCTACCAGACAATGGGTTAAAATTACGTGCAGCCACAGGAGAGAGTGCAGACATAAAGGGCAGAAAGCTGGTGAGAATTAAAATAGGCAATGCTCAATTCAAACACGAAGTACTAGTCGCAAAGATAGTGGATGAAGTCATCTTGGGGATGGACTTCATGAGGGTAAATGGCTTCATGGTGGATATTGGAAGAGGAGTATTGGACTGTGATAATTTCGAGTTGCCACTGCGAATAGACGATATGGAAACAACTACTAGGCGGGTAATAATAGAACATCGGGAAAAGCTGCCACCGAATTCGGAAACAATTGTGTGGGGGAGATTGGAGGGAGGTTCTGGGTCACCCAGGGCGTGGGTTGTAGAAGCCAGTGAAGAAGAAAGCGAAACCAAAGGAATTATGATAGGGAGGACGTTAGTAAAATCATAGAATGTAGGGTACCGATTAGGACCCTACATCTCTCGGAAAAGACAAAAACCAGTAGTATTAGTCGAAAGGAAGGATGGGAAAATGCGCTTTTGTGTCGATTACCGAAAGCTAAATTCAGTAACGAAAAAGGATAGCTACTCATTACCAAGGATCGACGACACGTTAGACACATTGTCAGGTGCTAGAATGTTTTCAACATTGGACGCGGGTATTGGCAGGTGGAAGTCCAAGAGCAAGATCGTGAAAAAACGGCGTTCAGTGTGGGTAATGGGCTATGTCAGTTTAACGTGATCCCATTTGGATTATGTAATGGCGCGGCAACTTTTGAACGACTAATGGAGCGCGTATTAAAGGGACTGCACTGGAAGACTTGCCTCGTGTATTTGGATGACATCACAGTTATGGAAAAGGATTTCGAAGAACACTTAAGAAATTTGTCAGAGGTATGGAAGCGATTGCAATCAGCCGGTTTAAAGTTGAATCCGAAGAAGTGTTCATTATTCAGAACGGAGGTAAAATTTTTGGGGCAGAAGGTAACGACCAATGGAATCCACACCGATGAGGACAAGATATCAGCGGTAAAGGACTGGCCAAGACCTAAAAATTTACGGGAATTATGGAGCTTCCTCGGATTGTGCATTTATTATAGGCGATTTGTGCCAGGATTTGCAATGTAGCAAAGAGCTTACATGATTTGAACCGGAAGAACAGAGCATTTGAATGGAATGACGAGCAAGAGGAGTCATTCAATGAATTGAGAAGGCGATTATGAACGGCACCATTGTTGGCATACCCTATACCTGGTGTTAAGTTTATTCTTGATACCGATGCAAGTAATGATGGCATAAGAGGGGTGTTGTCACAAGAAATTTTTAGGGCAAGAAAGAGTAATAGCTTATTACTCGAAGGTGTTATCTAAACCAGAACGTAACTATTGTGTAACTCGTAAGGAATTGTTGGCTATAGTGGAATGTGTGAAACATTTTCATAAGTACCTCTATGACCAAGGTAGCGCGTTGGATTGAGCGACTACAGAGCTATCATTACCAGATCGAACATCGGAAAGGAAGTACACATGGAAATGCCGATGCATTGTCAAGACGACCATGTCAAGTGGAATGTAAGCACTGCGGGCGTATAGAAGCAAAGGAATACGTTATCGACATCAGGCTTATGCAAATCCTACCCGATAAGGAATGGACGGATGAAACGGTTAGGGAAGAGCAGTTAGCAGATCCATATTTGGCAATAATCATGCAATTTAAGGAGACAGGAAATCGCCCATCTTGGTGTGAAATTTCGGATAAGAGTCCCACAGAAAAGGCTTACTGGGCACAATGGGATAGCCTCCAAATCGAAAACGGATGTTTAAAACGAATATGGGAAAGCTCGGACGGTAATGTGAAACAATCGGTAAAAGTGGTGCCTAAGTCTAGGATGGCCGAGATATTGAAGGAGTATCACGCAGGGGCAAGTGGGGGCCATCCGGGAATTAATAAAACACTTGCCAAAAGTGGACATGTAGACAATCTGTAGTGGAGTGGTGTCAAAAATGTGATCAATGTGCGGCGGAAAAAGGTCCCGCACGGAAAAGTCGGGGAGCAATGCAGCAATATAATGTTGGAGCGCCATTTGAAAGAATCGCAATGGATGTGGCAGGACCATTCCAGACTACGGATGTTGGTAACAAATATGTGCTAGTAATAATGAAATATTTTAGCAAATGACCAGAGGTGTATCCCATACCCAATCAGGAGGCAACCGCGATAGCTGACGCCGTGATTAATAATTGGTTAAGTCGTTTTGGAGTACCAATAGAGATTCACACAGACCAACGAAGAAGTTTTGAGTCAGTTGTATTTCAGGAAGTCTGTCAGTTGCTCGGTATAAATAAAACAAGAACAACGCCTTTGAATCCATAATCGGATGGTATGGTGGAAAGATTCAACGGGACGTTGGAGAAATATTTAGCAAAGGTCGTGGATAATGATCAACGCAACTGGGATTGACATATTCCGATATTCCTGATGGCATATCGATCAGCAGTACGTAAATAATCTGCGATTACCCGGAGATCTAAAGTTTGGAGCTGTTCCGTCATCAGCTTTAGATAGGCAGAATTATGTTGACCAGATGAGAGGAGAACTCGACGAGATACACCAGTTTGTACGAGAGAAGATACGAATATCAAGTGAACGGATGAAGGCTCGATATGGCATACGAGCAAATAATAAAGGTTTCGAAGAAGGAGATTTAGTATGGTTTTACATGTTTGGCGTATGTTTGGGCCGTCTTCATTTGTAAAAATACTATGACAGTTTGACGTACCGAGCAAATAGCGCAGTGGTTAAAGCTGCGACGTTGAGGCGGGATGCAAAAGGGATTTTTCATCTCCCGATTACGATCGGTGATTAAATTGAAAACATCTATGACCCTCTGTTGGAATGTAGAACTCATGGGTCGACCCATCTTCCATGTCACTGTACAGGGTGACATGGAGCTATGCAATGCGCAGGTGGTATACTGTACTTGTGTGAATGGGATGAATGAATGGATTGAATGTGTTGTGTGAATGTAAGGTAAGGCTATGGACCGTAAAAGTGTATATGCCAAGTCCTTTAAAAAAAAAAAAAAAAAAAAAAAATGACAGTTTGACACTACTACAAAAAGTAACCTTTAGATGAATCATCCTTTTGTATGGTATGTGATTCCTGATGTTGGCGCAAGGAGGCAAATGCTACAATCTTTAACATATGCTCGGTGATAGCTAGTTAATAAATTATTTAAACGCAACTGGTTTTCTTTTCAATTTTGTGACCTAACCGTAGTGCTATCATATAAATAATTTTGAAACACCATATTTGGATTAACCGAACAATAAGCCGCATAGTAAATCAAATTTGGAGTGTATATAGGCCAACTGACACGTTTTAAAATATATGTACATACATATCAACGGATCGATACAGCATCGTGTTAACTTTTTGTATCGCTGGTTTACTACGATGATATATTGCAAGTTGGCTAAAACAAAATGAAAATTTACGATATTATGATAGATTTAACATTGACAGGTGGAGATTAATGGTTTTGTAGATATGTACTCACATTGTGTAATACTATCTACATATATACATACATTGGTATCGTATATCATCTCATACACCAGCTAACATTATCTCGGTATCTTTTACGAAATTGAAATTTTAAATGCAAATAATCGCAACAAAATTTAATTATTCAAATAATTAGTGAAATGAATAGTGGTGTATACTATCTTAAAAAGTTTATCATCAAGCAACTTTTTTATTTCGCTTTACTTGATATATATAGCTTTGCTTCAATATTCTCGAGAAAACTATCTTAAATGCAAATTTGTTACTCAAACTTTTCATCTCTGTATATATATATAAACATACAGCTATAATAACTATACCAGCCACACTGCATCCATTATTTATTATTATTTATATAATTTTCCGTTATACTTGTTTATTTTATTTATATTAGTTTTTCATGAAAAGTAGTTTTTCCGATATTTTTTTTTTGCTCTCACCCCATATCTCACTGAATACATTTTTGATTTTTTGTTTTGGTTCGATTTCAGTACTATTTTTTTTTGCTGGGATGTGAATTTTAAATAATATAAATAAAATGAAAATTGAATTGAAAATTTACAACAAAACGTAAAAAATAACCGAAAGAAAATGAATGAAAATGATTTATGGTTTTTTATTTTTTCAACTTCATAAAAGTACCATTAACCACATTAAATATGGTAGACTAGAAGTGAAAAAATCAAAATAAATTAAAACTTTTTATTTTATTTTTAAATTTTAGATTTTGTTGCGCAATTTTCTATATATTAGCTCGTCCCGTCGCTTAGTCGCTTGTATATAGATTTTAATTGATTTTGAAGTAAGCAGAAAATAATTTTTAATTTATAATAATTTATTACGAATTAATTGATTTTGATTTGACGGCAATATAAATATTTGATTGATGAGTTAATAAAATATACTTGTACATATATAGCATAAAATGCAATTTATTTAATGTCTGTCTGTATTTGGTACATTATATGAGTATATATACTGATTGACTGATTCATATATCAGTGATTTGATTTAATTTATTTATGAAAATCGTATTACATATACTATCAATCATTCTGGGATGAATTGAATATTTTAAAGTAATTTTTCTTGGCATTTTATTATTGACGTTTAAAGAGGATACGTGCGGCATGCTATACTCGAATGAATTTATTCGTTGAAGCATCACTAATGTAAAATTTGCGTGTAGGCAATAAGCGTAGGCGTTCGATAATTTAGAGCATTATTTATATGAACCAAATCAAGTCTAATAACAATCATCCTAATCTTTCCTACAGTTTCGTTAGGAAACTGGAAACCCCTCTAAAGCGAAAAATCTGAAGACCAACTTAAAATTAAAAATTCAAGAACGTCGGCCGAAAACTAATTCAAGTCAATGAGGATTGGGAATTCATAAAACTATCCAATCAGAAGTATCGGAATCGGTTATTGAACCCGTATTAGAGATATTAGAGGATTTGAATATACGAGTAGTTCAACCTAGATACTAGTAGTTCAATTATTTCTTAGATGTCATTCCTAACGCATCGTTTAAACAAGTCGAACCTCAACTAATTACATGGATAACAACTAAATCACTTCCGGATATGTCACTGTTGATTGCCGTAGCCGCATACGACAATTTAGACAACTGCATGCTGAAAGCGTTTCTAAAGAAAACCAAAATTGACTTTAATAAACAGCATAAGACTACAATTAATTCTGTAACCAAATAAACAGCATCACAGATAAACACATTGTGGTAATTAATAATCAATATAAATGAAAATGCAAACATCCTCAACAATTCAAGACTATACTAGATATGTCGTGCAATGTTGATCGCCTAGATCATGCACTCAATTTTATTACAAACCTAAAATCTTCAAATGTAAAATGGATATTTGATTTGGTCAAATTTGAATGAGCTTTATCATCACGTTAGATTGTGGATATACCTTCATCGTGGGCATTGAGCAGTGATATTAAACCCTCATACAAAGAAGGTGATCTCGATAGCTACTATCAGAACTCTATAAGAGAAATCCTGCATTACATAAAGTATTCAAACGCTTTTATTGATAATTTGACAAAGCTTTATTTCAAATCAATTGCTACACTGCCACACTCAGCTAGCTCATTCACATCGCTGATACTTTTTGTATACGACAATGTGAACCAGGGATATTTAGAGGATCCAGTAGATGGTCATCGTTGGAGGTTGAATAGAGTTTGTTTCAGATAAAAACAATCAAAAGATACATCTTTTGTTCCTACAGAAGTAATGCTGGACCAAATAATTTTTGAAAGACTTGATAAACTTACTTTACCTCTGGATAAAATTAAACCGGATATCATAACAATTCAAGGATTTCCTGGATGTGGTAAATCGGCGTGGATTCTAAATTCATTCCGAATTGAGAAAGATCTGGTCTTCAATGCTTTAAAACATAAAAAGGAAAGTGTAATATAAGGGTGCAGGGATAAACTTCAATGATATCAAAACCAATTATCAGACGATTCCCTCATACCTTTTAAATGGCTCTAAAAATATGACACGATTTACATTGACGAATATATGATGGTGCAGGCGGGACTTCTAGGCTAGTAGTGCGCTGTTAAGCGAATGTTGTAAATTGTTTATCCTCGAAAACCAAAATCAAATACCATATATTGATAGACTGAACTATATCAAAGAAGATATACTAATAGAAGCTTTATTTGTATGAGAGAAATATACCAAGAAAAAAAAAAATTTATTTTTTTAAGTTTTGTTGGAGTAACTTTACGAGATAGTATAATAATTTTTATATGCCTCTTTCTATCATTCTAGTTTTGTATAAGTAGAAATTTTTCTATACAAAAAAATATAAAGATCGACAGTAGGAAGGCGTTACCAAAAATTACACAAAATAAAAAGAACTAAACATTTATAATTTTTTGTTTTTGTTTTGTTTTTAACGAGCCAAATAGCCGATCGTTTGTCGAAAGAAATGTTCGTAACATTAAACAATTGGAAAAATATAAATGATGAACATGATTATGATCCAAATAAATAAAATATGCATAACATACCTTTTCGTTTCGAAAAGGAAATTAAAGATTATATTGAAATTCATTAAAAAAATGTATATACATATATAATATATAAACTTACATAGGAAATCAAAATTGGCCAAAATTAAGTACAGGTCGATGACCTTGTATTGTTATGAAAAGGATTTTTTTACTAATCGATAGATAGTAAATTGAAAAAACGAAAACAAATGATCGTAAATAAGCGAATTGAAGAGAATTATGAATGAAAAACAAAAATCATACATATACATACTCGTAGTTATGTACATAAATATAATCCAAGTTTGTTGGTGGTAGTGCTAAAATTCAATAGAAATGGGATAAAAATAATTTTATTTTTTGCTTTTTTAGAGTTTGCATTGTTGTCGTTCATGGATTTTTGTATAATTATCAATAGTCAACTTTTGTCAAGGTGATACATTTAAATTTTATTAAAAAAGACAACGTCTATATTATTTCATTTTGTTTCATTTTTCGATTGCAAAATTCAATATGAAAAATTGTTGTAAAATATGCGTGGCAACAGAATTGGTTTTGGAATGAAATTATAGGTAAAATTATTTGTGTGACAGTATCTTCTTCTTATTGTTATCATCCTTTTTCTTATTATTATCATTTTTAAATATTTGGATTGTTGTCTCTATTTGTAATACATAATTATAAAAATAATAACAATGAATTTTTTATAGCATAATGAGAATGACCTATAGTTTTGATAATATACAGGTGAGCTAATTTCATTTGCTCGAAACTTACGGTGATGGAAATTTTTTATTTGTTGCAGCAACAATAATCTTACCGCTCTAAACTTGTTTAGTAATCAGACGAAAAGTCCGTGTTGGACTGGATTGTACAATAGGACAAATTATAGGTGAAAGACGATTGAATTTCCTCTTTGCATATTATTATTAATTTTATTACATTAAAAATCTGTAAAATAAAATTGGTTAAGTATCGATAAATTCTACCTCGCACAGTATGATCAGCATAAAATACATATATATATATATATATATATATATATATATATATATATATATATATATATATATATATATATATATATATATATATATATATATATATATATATATATATATATATATATATATATATATATATATATATATATATATATATATATATATATATATATATATATATATATATATATATATATATATATATATATATATATATATATATATATATATATATATATATATATATATATTTATATATATATATATACATATATATATATATATATATATATATATATATATATATATATATATATATATATATATATATATATATATATATATATGTATGTGTATATATGCACATATATTATCGAAAATACTTAATTGTTTTTTGGGGCTTTCTTTTCCTGTTTCCCAATTTCTATTTATTTTTATTCCTTTTGTTTCCAAATTTTTACTAACATATGCATCCAATTTTCATTAAATGCAATTTTATGACATTGTTTTTATAAATTAAAAAAATTGAAAGATAATAATTTTTGTGTATAGGTCTTTACTTAAAGGAAAATACTTCGTCTTTATTTATTATTCCTGTTTGCTGTTTTCATAAACTGAATACATGTCATCAATATATCGTTTCCATATTCTTGGGAAAATTATGCTAGTTTTTGCTCCGGCTTGCATCTTTAGACGGGTTTGGTAATCAGAAAAAAATAACACACACACGTAATTACATATTTTTTTATTCATATAAGTATACAAACGTTTTGTTTATTTCTTTTCTATTCTACTAATTTATGACTAGATTGGAGACTAGAAAAAAATATGATAAAACTAAGTAACCGATGATTTCGGCGATTTCTTCTCTATGGTTTACCTATGTGTCAGACGAATTTTAATTCGAATGTTACTAAAAATTTCTATTGAATTTTAGCACTACCACCAACAAACTTGGGTTATATTTATGTACATAACTACGAGTATGTATATGTATGATTTTTGTTTTTCATTCATAATTCTCTTCAATTCGCTTATTTACGATCATTTGTTTTCGTTTTTTCAATTTACTATCTATCGATTAGTAAAAAAATCCTTTTCATAACAATACAAGGTCATCGACCTGTACTTAATTTTGGCCAATTTTGATTTCCTATGTAAGTTTATATATTATATATGTATATAAATTTTTTTAATGAATTTCAATATAATCTTTAATTTCCTTTTCGAAACGAAAAGGTATGTTATGCATATTTTATTTATTTGGATCATAATCATGTTCATCATTTATATTTTTCCAATTGTTTAATGTTACGAACATTTCTTTCGACAAACGATCGGCTATTTGGCTCGTTAAAAACAAAACAAAAACAAAAGATTATATATGTTTAGTTATTTTTGTTTTGTGTATTTTTTGGTAACGCCTTCCTACTGTCGATCTTTATATTTTTTTGTATAGAAAAATTTCTACTTATACAAAACTAAAATGATAGAAAGAGGCATATGAAAATTATTATACTATCTCGTAAAGTTACTCCAACAAAACTTAAAAACTTACAATTTTTTTTTTCTTGGTATTTTTCGTTCATACAAAATAATGATCTATAAGTCGTGTTTTTTAATTCAAAAAATTTTCTTATTGGAATGAAGTTCTGGATAGAATTTTCTCATTTTTTCAGTAAAATCCAAATGAATTTAAATTTTTATCAATAAATAAGATACATTTAATGTTAAACTACACATTTTAATTCACTATTATCGAAATAAAATCAAATTTAACTTTATTTTTCAATGTTCTGGATAAAACATTGGTTTTTTCAAGTTCGCGATAAATTCATAGTACACGAACTCGAAAAAAGAGAAATTTTAAAAGGAAATATTTTAAACAAATATTTTTCATTGTTTTATGCTTGATACCTGTATTATTTCACAATAGACGTCAAAAAATATAGCTAGAAGTTGAAATTTATTCAAATAAATAGAACTTAAATTAAATATATTGGTTAAACTAAATAAAATTTCCCAGTTTTATTCCCGATGTTCTTATAGAACTTGAAGTTCTGTTAATAAAAAAACGCACCTATAGTTGTCTATGACTATATGTCAAAATGCGCTATTTTGGTGCTAACAAATACACAACAAAATCTAAAAATTTTAATACAACTTATAGATGTCCGGCTGATGTTGTGTATGCGTTACAGCCTATGTACCACGATTTCTGTACTATCAAACTCTGTTAGTTTTCATAAAAGTGTATCAATTACCAGATATCCCAGTTTTACCGGACCCGTTGTATACCTAACATTCACGTAATCCGATAAAAAACAGTTAATATGCAAATAGAAGTTACATATTTAAGTAAATTATTGCCTATCCATGAGGCACAAGGCCTAACTTCTACAAATATAATCTGTGTGCCGTTACTTGATACAAAATTGGAACATTTTGAGAGTATGTATATACCTCATGCATTAGTGGCATTAACAAGACATACGCTCAAATTTTGTTACTTTGCACCAATGGAAGGCGAAAACTATACGCATTTTTGCGTAGAGTCATTCATGCTACCATACATATTCTTCAGCGAATCTTTGCAAAACCAAGCACCACTAACGCCAGCAACGAACAACTTGATAGCAATAAGAATTTGATTACTTCCAAAATGTAAATAGAATGTCATCCAAAGCAGTACAAAATAACTTTGTGTCGAAAACGGTGTTTCCTATTTATATTATATTTGAGATGTCCCTTAATAAAGAGATTCACGGTTCTGAATCCTTTCTATCGCAATACATGGTGTACAGATGTGGCCGCCTTTGTCGAGAAAAAGAAAGACTAGCGGTGGAGTTAAAAAACTCATCGCCATTAATGAATCAATATCAAGTGAATGGATTAATTAATTTATTCAACTTATCCATCGAGCAAGAAGGTATTAAAGTAACGATCAACAAAAAGGTAATGTACTTGTACGTTGCATATATTCCACCAGACTCACAGACTAGCGGGTGATTTTAATTTACCATCAATTAGTTAGACATATGCTGTAAAAGTAGATGAAATTCTTCCCCTTCTAATGTGTCATCGGAAAGTGAGTGTCTTTTCATCGACACCATGTTCGATACAAATATGAGCCAAGTGTGCGATATTATAAATGGTCGAAATATAATTTAAGATATGATTTTTACCAACTCGCCTGGAATGTTCAAAATAAACGAATCATTATCACCATTCTGTATATCAATGATATCAGTCATAAATCGAAATAATTAATTATATGAAGAACGAGATCAGCCTAAAAAGTCACCAGATCCAAACGACATGCTACAACTAACGAAATGCAGACACAACACACATGACTCTATATTTTGAACGCTTCAACTGGAAAAATGAATTTAACTTCAGTAATCTGGATGTTAATGTAGACCTTATTATACTCCAATTTGTTCCTACTGGCATAACTAAACATAACCGGTATCCCTCTTACGATGGGAAACTTATTAACTTGAAAAATCAAAATGACAAGGTTTACAAAGATAAACTGAAATGTTATTCTGAGTCTAGTAAACATAAATACACAATCTGTAACTATCATTTTGAAAGCTACTACCTGACAAAGTACAAGGGTTACATCTCTTGTATTCAAGAAAAAATAAAGCGCGATGTAAAATACTTTTGGAGCTACTTTAAATCGAAACATGAAATTAATAAACGAGAACAACAACAATGTGTTTATACAAATACCCCAAGTATCACTGAATGATATATATCAGGCTCTATAGTTCCTTTTGGAGATGGATGGTATACCAGCTTCATTATTAAAAGACTACTCAAATTTGGAAATCCTTCTGTGCCTACTTTTCAATCAATCATTGAAATTAGGAGAATTTCCCATGAAGTTAAAAATAACGAGAGTGACGCCGATATTGAAAACTGGAACACTGATATATAATGTTATAAGGTCAATTAGAGTTTGCAACGCATTCCGGACCGTGGTACCTCGATACATATCACACTATATCAACACGGTTTTATGCCAAAGGTCTACTACAAATAACCTTACGGAGTTCACCAGCACCACGATTAAAGAAATTGAAGACCACAAGCAGGTAGATGTTATATAAACAGACTTTGCCAAAGTTTTATGCCTGGTTAAAATCGTACCTGACCAACTGCGGTCAATACATTGAAATAGGAAACGAAAGATCTATACAAATTTTTGCCACCTCTGGTGTACCTCAAGGTTCCCTTATTGGTTAATGGATATTCATCATTTTCCTAATGTTTGCAAAGAGACTGTGGAGAACATCAACGAGACTTACAAACTGTGTTTGTGCGAAAATACAGCATTTTAGGACTCACCAGTATATTTTAAATAGAATTATTTAATGAAAGCGATTGAAACGTTTAAAGTGGGGATTAAAAACGCCCAAAATGGTATTTTCTGTTAACAATGTGCAAAACCGATGCAAAGTTATTAAGTTGGAAGGTCCATTATAAATTATAAATTCAACTTTTCAAAATTGGAAATATCCAGTAACTTTAAAATATGTTGAATATTCTGATAAAAGAAGTTTCTAAATCACGTCGATTTTCAAAAGAGAAGAGTATTAGCATATTTCCAAATTCAAGTATTCCAATTGTAGTTTACAATTCAGAATTGTAAAATTCGGTGGCGAAAGTTTAAGATTAGATAAACCCAAGTTTTATTCGCCGAAATCCTAAAATTTTCCAAAACTTTAGTTTTAAATTTAAAATTTAATTTTTATGTATTTTATTAAATTATATACTCGTATATACAAAATTTGAAATTTTTAAGGATTTATTATTTTGAAAATTTAAAATTATACTATTTAGAAATGTTGAGGAAGTTTAAAAAAATTGAATATCGTTAAAATCAAATTTTCTAAATCTCGAACATTTTTATAGCACAATAATTTTTATTGCCAACACAAATTGGAGTTTAGAATAATTGTAATTTCTAACGTTCAAAAGTCGATAAATCCAAATTTTATTCCCAAAAATTTCAAAATTTATTTTTAAATCTGAAAGATCTAAATTTGTTAATTTCTAAAAATTTTGTGGATGCGGCAACCCTCTTTTGGGTGAAACATAATTTGAGAATAGTCTTTACAAAACACTGAAACGAATTCCTCGGACAATTAACAAGAACTTTTAATTCAAGAATATAAAGAAGTTTTAACGATGGTAGCACTTAATATCGCATAGTTATCCAACGTGGTCAGACACAACAGTTTTATGTTGTATTACTGAAGGGTTGTTGTGAAATTTCTCATACTCTACGAATTTCAAATTCAAATTAAAACTCTTATCATCCTCACTCAATTTTATATTTATAGTCAGACATAGTTTAGGCGTGAATTGACCTTTTTCTTCCATGATCCCGTACAGAGTTGAAGTTTCTGATATTTGGCACGGATGCAATCCATTTGAATACTTCTTGTTAGTTTCTTTTGTAGAAATGTTCAAGAATAAAACCATTGGCAGCATTTAAATAAAATAAATTATCTTCCTAAATAATATCTAAAGAAATATAAATAAATAAATATCTTCTTAAATAACACAAAAAAAAAATGAATGTAGCTGTAATGAAATAGTACTGCGTTCGTGGGCTGAGTTCAAGCCTCGGTTAGTGCAAATTTTTTTTAATTTATTTCTTCGTTCAAATTAGTTGAACTATGCTTCTGTTAAAATTAGAGCTTTCTCTGTACAAATGGCAAGTATAATTATAGATGGGTATACAAGTACAGGAAAATATTCCTGCCAATTTTAATATTAAATTATGAACTAATTTTTCAAATAGCCTTTAGCAATATCACTCTTGTCACTCGTTTTAAAAACCAGCACAAGAAACCCAGATTTTCACATGGATGGGAATATGCCAGAATTCAACGATAAATTGAAAATTATCGACAATGGTTTAGCTAGTTAATCCTTTAAGGCTTTAAATACGAAATAATTCGAAATATACTCAGGACCAGGAATTTTTGACATTTATTTCAATGAAGCGAAAAGTGTGGTATACTATAACCTCAGAAAGTGTTACATACATAAATATATTTAATACAGGGTTCGTTTCTGCGATTTTGTGAAATTTTTGGTTTGCTTGGCTTTTTTTTATATTTTTGTTTTTTTCTATGTTTTAATCTGTACTTGTTAAGGGGCTCAAGGCTCTCCCAGCTCTTTCGCAAATAGCTTATTTGCGTTCTTTGCTTTCGCATGGCCGATTTGTTTGACCATCTACACCTTCTATAGCTCCATGCCAGCCTGAACAACATCCTCGGCATTCGCGTATTTTCCTCACACAACTACGTATATATGTACGAGTATGCCACACGTAACATGCACACACCACAAATTTAAATACTGTATACTTAGAATTTCTTATACCACGAGAAAAAAAATCTCTCCGATTTCCTCGTTCATACCATAATAAGCCTATCAACATACAATCGTTAACTAAGCCTACATGCACAACCCATGTTCAAATTCAATTCCATTTAAATTCTTTAATTCAATTGAATTTTTATATTTTGTGTTGGAAAATACATAAAAAAAAAAAAAAAAATTCTTTATATTCCACTTAAACAAACAAAACAAAACAAAATCTCTGTAAAACCGGTAAGAAGCTAAACACACAAGGTAGCAAAATGGGGTAAACGTAAAACAAATTCTACTTTCAATATTTTCTTATTCACCATCGCAGATTTCATTCTGTTTGCATTTTATATCGTTTAAAGAGATAAAAAATATAAAAAGAAGCAGCAGAAAAAGGTTATCATCAGACAATAAAATCTGACATTCAGAAGATTCGCTCTTTATGTTATAATTTTTTTTTTTTTTTTATGTTCATCTTATCTCGATTTTCAACTAAATGACGATGAAGAGCGCGCGCAACGAACAAAAAAAAAATTAATTGAAAATAATAATTTTAAGATGAACCTAAAAAAAAAGCTCGTTTTTTCTTTTCATTTGCTTTTATCTTGATCTATTCTTTATATATAGACTATGTTTTCAAGAATGAACTTTCATTCTCAGTTTTAATTTTTTTTTACTTGTTATCACAGATTAGATATAAATGGTATATAATAAGGTGAGATAATATTTAAAGGCAATTACTGTTTGTCAAAGAGCGATATTCGTTAAGGAAGGAAAATTATTTAGTGTTGTATCCGGCTACTGCATTCATTCCGGCTAAAATCCATGACTTAGTAGTAAAATAAAAACAATTGGAATGATAATGGCCAGAATCATGGAATACATAATTGCGAGTAGATCAGTAGATAAGAATACAGATTTTAATCCATGCAGGGGAATAAGCAAAATATTGCATTCAAAAATTTGATCTTAAAAGATTAAACCAATTTTAACCGATTCCGCACAAATTTAAAATAAATTTTTTAAAGTAAATTTTTACACGATTGCTAAAGTTTAAATGTATGTCTAAATTTAATAAAAATCCCAAATTTTATGCAATATTTGAAAAATGAAAATATTTGGTAACTTTTAAAAGCTTTTCAGAATATTAACTAAAAATCAAATTTTGGAAAATTTATGATTTTCGCAAAGTAAATAACGCGGAAGGAGTCATGGTAAATAAGTATGTGCCTGAGGCTCTGAGAGTTAATGTTAAATTGTAGTGGTATTTAAGCAAATCTCATATAACTTATGAAGCTGGTTATAACTTTGTTAAACTATGTATAGCTAAGCTTACTAGTTAACACTTTAGCAGTGCAGAAGTGGTATTATTATTTTCCTAACTTTTGGAGTGCATTCGCAGCTTCTCATCTTCGATTGATGAGAACAATTAACTATATACAAACGCTGCTCATATAGCTATCAAATAATCTGGGATCAGCAAATTAAATAAATTAATCATCTATACCGCAGAATGCCATTTGAGCTTAAAAAAAAATTACTAACTATACGAGTTGAAAATAAATGAATCATGTCATGTCTTAAGTACCCCAGTAACTTGAAAGAGCAGTGCCATCTCTGTTAGTCTAGATCAAATTAAATATTTACAATGTCACCAAAGCCTTGAACTTGATGAAGTGTCAAAACGAATTCGCCGCATATTCTTCTGAGATTAAATGAAATTTTTGAGATCAAAAAATCGAAGCCCCACGCTACTGAGAGAAATAGTCCAAATCAAAATCTAATATTTTTGCAATTGTCATCTATCGATCGTAAATTAGTGTCAAAAACTGTCAAATACAAATCGGGTTCTTGAGGCATTGTCAACGGCCTCGTAGCTACTACAATCGATTACCGTCCCATCGTCCAACTGTTGGCGATTATGTGCATCTATATAAGGACAACTTATCTGCTTTATTCGTCGTTTTCATTTTCACTCAGTTCAATATCAAATAATGGTTTTTCGTCCTTGATTTTGAATCGGTTTGCGTTCTTGCATTTGACCTTGAATTCAGTTGAATGATGATCTTGTCATGACTGTCCCGGTGTATAGCGAGCGCTTCTTATTTAATCAATGTTGAATTATGCTGCAAAAATTAATTTAAATTGTGCAGATGCGTGAATGCTCGAACAAACTCAAGCAGAGCATTAATGGATATGTTCATATTTTTGGGGCTCAAATGCTGATAAGTAAGATGATATTCAAATTTCAAAGAAACTGATCACCGAAAGAAACGTCGCGAGATTACTGAGGGTGTAACCTCAGTGTACATTAATTAATAATAATAATCAGTTTGTAAAGGCCATTACTGGCCCCTTACTCAGTCAACAATTTGGCTCCAACGGATTCTACCCTAAGATTAGTTTTTATACTGTCTTAAACAATCGACCACTTCGCCTACCATATCAGCACGCTGAGCGTGACCGACCTACTCGCTGAGGTCTTACTTCATGTACAATATCGGAGATCTTCATTATCTCGATATTATACAGAGCTCGGTATGTATCATCTATTTCGTGTTTTGGACTGTAAATTACACGCATGATTCTTCTCTTAAATGTAAGGAACCATCTCTCACTGTTATCGTGACTGATAAAATCTGGCATGCCATTGTTCCTAGAACCAGAGATTATGTATTTTGTTTTGGACTCATTCATCTGGAGTCCAGCAGAAGCAGAAAACTCTACAAACGGATCAAGTGTTTCCAATCACGCATATGTCATCTGCATATGCTGGCACCTAATTGGACTAAAGATAAAAGACGTTGTGCTGACGTGTTTCAGTTTAACAAAAAATGTACTCCAACATGAGATTGAAAAGTATCGGAGACAGAGCATCTCCCTGCCGAACACCCGAGTTAACTGCAAAAATTGTCGAAAGCATGTTCTCAACTTTAACACAGCATTGAGATTGCGTTACTGTCATTCTACACAATTGTAACAATTTTGTTGGAATTCCTGGGACTTCCAGGGCAGACTAATCCAGAACACCTGATGTACGGGGATGGAAGTCTCAGTATATTTAGATAGAATCATCCGCAGCGAAAAAATCTGATCAGTGACAGATCGATTCGGAGAAACCCTCCTTGATAGTCACCAACCAGGCCCTCCACTAGAGGGCTGACTCTATCCAACATATATTATAGTACAGTAACTTGTATGATGTGCAAAGGGTAGCTATACCGCGATAATTATCACACTTCAAGTGGTCTCCCTTCTTGAAGAAGGGGCTTATCGTGGCTACTTTCCATTTGTTAGACATAACTTCGGTTCGCCATGCTAATCGAATAAGGTCCAAAAGCCAGTTCCACAAAGTATCCCCTCCGAATATCAAGAGCTCCGAATTAATGCTGTCCACTCCAGGTGAGCGGTTTCGTATCAATCTTTGCATGACCTTAGTGAAATCCTAATAGGATGGATCATTAATGCAAATCTCCGAAGTTTGTATTAGAGGAGGCTCAATCATAGTCTGGCGGTTGACGCAGGTCTGAAAGTATGTGTGTATGGTGCAATCCGGTAATTCTTTTAAAGAAAATGCTAATAATAGAGTTGTTGTACTTTGAGAACCTGGGACTTCCACAATTCTCGCTTCTTTCGTCTACAAATCAGCTTAGCTGCCCCCGGTGTTTTTTGGCGGTATCCAATTTTATTTTGACTTTATAAACAGATGAATTTTTTACGGATGCGGGACGTGCGCCCAGCGATCCAACCATTTAGTTGCCTCCTACGACAAGCAATGGATACTGTGGTGGTATTCTTGGGAAACATGTTCGTGCCAATTTAAATTTACGATACATGTTATCACAAACTGTGTAGTTCACTGTTAACTCGGCACTATTACCAAGTTTACTCCATTCGACATCACAGTTTTCCTATAATGTTCATTGCTGTAGCTCGTCGAGTCTGATACCTACTCTGTTACCTTATTTATATTCCCAAAATTATCAATTTCCAACGTTATTCCTATCTATTTGAAAAAGAGAACCGTTTTAGGAAAGATCTATCTACCTGTATAAACAAACGCATCGACTGATTGAATTATTTATATAAGTAGTTTTCCTATAACAAAACTGAATATCGGAAATCATTCTAAGGGAATTAAGACCTTCAAAATTAACGCATTTCAAATTGTATCTAAAGTGGAATCGTTCAGACTTGCCCTTATTTAAATGCATGTTGCAACCACAGCTGAAAAAGGTCGCTGAGATTCGACGCTGGTCGGCTTTATTGTTCAAATGCGGTTGAACGCCAACGTTAAATACTTTCCAAGTGTTTGTCCTTGTTCTTTGTCTTTGAAGCTCAAGAGCAAGATCAATACTCATTAATATAAAATCCTTCGAACTTAATTATTCCACAGCTATAGATTCATCAGAAGAAATTCCGATATCGTATTTTATAAAACATCCATTTCTTTTTCTATACAAACATCTTGATAATTTAACCTAAAAAAATCTTTACTAACAGACAATCCACCTGCGGTATTGCAATCTAAGATTAATACGAGTTTTACTCCCAACTCTTCTGGGACATCTGCTGTATTTTATCATTTTTGGTCGCAAACCGTCGAAATATTGGTCACTGTTTGACGACTATTTAAATATTTGAATCAATATTACCACAACGGGACGAATTATTTTCTTGGTCAATGGGTTGATAATGCAATTTCTTTTGAAATTTCATTTTCATAAATTACCGAATTTACCAGTAAATTCTAATTTTCTTTCCGGTATTTCGGGACGCCAAATTGGACGATAAATCCGGTTAATCGGTTAATCCTTTACCGGCTGTATTGCTAAAACCGTTATAAATTTCATCAAATTTTCGAATCTTATATTTACAGATCATTAAGAATCACTAAACTCATGAAATCTAAGAATTTTCTAAATCCTGGTTCCAACATACAATATTACAAAATATGTACTAAAACTATTTACTTCATAATATTTCTAATTTCAAATCTATTAAAACCACCTTATTCTTTATATATATTGTGTCATTACTAATGTCTCCGTTAAATTAAATGTTCTTTCTCATAATTTTCCAATCAATCATTTTCACTTTATTCGAATCAATTGATTTCTTAGACAAGAACAAATTATAAAAATAAAAATAGAATCATCTGATATACCAATTTATCCACCACATCGCGCGCCCACAGAAAAATATCAAATAATAAAAAATAAAACAGACAGATTGGACAGACACTCCATCTCTTCGAACAAAAACAATTATGATAATTGAAAAACGAACGAAAATATTATCAAATGAAAAACGAAAAAAAAACAAATGAAGAAAATATTAAATGGAAAACAGATTATTATTAACATTTTTCATTTCGTTTTGGTTTTGAAACATAAAATTGAATAGAAATTGAAAATTATCTATTTTTTTTTTCACCTCCTCCTCCTTCCTCCACCCACATTACGATTGTGCTCTGCTGCTTAATGGACCGCACACACTCAAAAAAAAAAAACGAAAGAAAAAAGTGTATATTAATGAAATGAAGGGGGTTTAAAGCTTCTATACGTATGTGTATATGTATAGAAAAAAAATCCAACAACACCAAAAAGCTTTTCTCTCCAAATAATTTACATAATTTTATTTAAATTATATTAACTTTATTTTTAGCAACACAAAAAAAAATCGTATTTGCTCTATAGAAATATGCACAGTAAAAACACACCAAAGACGTTATGGAATAAAAAAAAAATTAATTAAATTTTAAAATTAAAAATGCAATTTGAAATGAAAATTTTATATTCGTTTGTCTTAAAACCGAACGAAAAATAATTGTAAAGGCCTGGTGTGGATGAAATTCGAATAAAAGCAAATTTTTAATTGGGTTTTGTGTGTATGTATGCGCGCGATTCAGGTAATTAGTTTGGTGTGTATAGTTACGAAATCGAACAACTGATGGACTCTAAAAATTCGTGAACCATTTATAATATTTTTATTTTTGGAGGGTTTCCAGTCGATTTGATTTGGCTTTGTGCGGCAAAAATTATAAAAATTATTAAGTTAAATAATATTAATGGCCAAAAACCAAACGCAAACAATCAAAACGAATCTGGAAAAATATTTCCAATTTCAATTCAGTCAGAGGGAAATTTCGGGATTTTTTTTTATTCTTTTTTAGTAAACAGATGGTGGTTCCATAGAGTGAAAAATCAAATTTGTTTTATATACAACATAAGGTGTCGTTTTGTCTCTAAATCAAATATATCCGAAAATAAAAATCGGGTTTTTGTTGTATTATACGGATTTTTTTTTTGTCCTGTTTGTTTTTATGATACGAAATTGGGAAAATGGAAAATATATATATTTTTTTAAATTATTGGGATTTGGAGCTGTAACCACCAAAATATTTTAGCCTTCAATATTATGGTTGTATTTGATTTAGTTCAATTCTTGTTAGGTTTGACTATGTGCTGTTTGGATACTTTTTTTTCGGTCGAGCTTTGTTGTTAATGCACATATTTTTTATTCATTTTATAGCAATTTAAAAATAGGATCCAGGTTAAAAAAAAATTTGTTAAATCGACAATATAAATATCGATTACAGGATTAAAAATTAATTATCGTTTTTAATTGGTATATCTGAGTGATGGAAAAATAATCGGAGATAGAACCAATTCAATGAAGTAATAAATTCAACTTTTATTTATTTTAATTATAAATGTAAGTAATTTTGAAATAAATAATTACCATTTTGAATAAAAAATCAACTTAACAGTTAATGTTACTTGCTAGATCGAAATTTATTCTAAAATAAATAACACTGTTACTCTGATCTATCCCAAAAATAAATACAACACTGCAGCGCTGATTGTCACTGCAGCGCTGGACTACTCTAAAACTTAAAAAAAAAATTGTATTTGCTTTGACTAGATTGTGATCCCTCAATAAAAAGTAAATAAAAGATCGACAACATTTTTAATATCGACTAAGAGCACATATTATTAATATACATATACGACAATTGGTCAACCGAAAATTGTGTCTGCATCCCTTACGAATTTTTTGAAATAATTTGACAGTCTTGCACTGTTAAAAAAAATTGTTTTTAATAGTCCGACCTTCTGTCAAAACATTGAAATTTTCATAGTGATTTATATATAGTAACAAGTAAGTTGACAAAATTAAATAAAACAAATTGTACCAAATATAATACCAATAAAGTTTCCCGTTCAATACCATACGGACCAATTTTATTCAATAAAATACCGATACGCTGAATCCAAATTTCATAGTCCGATAAATTTGCCTTCTCCAAAACATCCACGATTAGAAGACTTAAATCAGCTCCACTCGCGGATTGTTCATGTTTTAAAAGTGTTGTGGCACCTTTATATAAAAGCTCCAATAATTCTTCGTATTTTTTTTGCGACAAATACCGAAAATATAATGTTCTATACATTTGATGAGCTTTATAATAATTTCCGGATTGTATTGAAGTTTCTAATTTAGATAAAACACGACACACCAACATTAAAAATCGTAAGTTGCTTTTGTCGTACGCACAGTAAGCTGAAGGAAATATCCCTTGTAATTTTCTCCGGATTGAAAGCCTTTATATTTAATTCGTGTTCAAATACTTCCATAACTGTTTTTATTCGTCCACAAAGAATTTGTAGCTCATCGGGTGTTTCAACTTCTATTGAACCGAAGGAATATGTTGCAACACGAAAACCTAACGTTCAACTTACTCATTATTTCCAATGTTAAATTCGAATTTATTGTGTATCGTAATATTTCGTGAGACCATAATTGGCAGACTTTTGCAAGATAGGCGCCATCATATTTTTTGTTTGCTCGTTTATATATGGCTGCATTAAATGTTTTCACTTCCACGCGTCGTTCGCCAGGTTTTTAATACGTCATTCATCTCATTTTGTTTATGTTTTAATTGTTCTGGATACGAGATATGTGAGACAAGTTCAATTTAATTCAACTAGTGATTTACGTATTCATTTAGCATCCAGATAATTTTCAAGCTCTTCATATTTACGTTTTGCGTATGGATCGGGAGTTGGTTGAGCAGCCTGAACGATATAATTGAATTACATAACTTACATATTCGAAGTTACTGTTACTACTGCCGCGAGGATAGCTGTCCCGGCTTCGGTTTTGCTGGAATTTTTAATAAAAGCACCAACAAACCATCAGGATTTCCCACAAACAATATATATCCCACAAACAATATACATATCGATATCGTTATTACAGTTAAGAATGTAATGAAATACATACCGTGACTTTCATTTCACATCTAAAAGTGTTTCGCGTGCACTCGGGAGTTTTATCAGGCATGTCCCTTTTTTATTTTTTATTAATTAAATCAATTAATTTAAATAGCTACAAAAAATTTTAGAATATGCCGGTATTATGACAGATATTACATCAAATAAATTAAATATGTAGTAGTTGTACTTTATGAAGCTGATGTCACTGTTTAAACTTTGTACACTGTCATGTTTTGTAAATTGATTTTTTTTTAAATAATTATGCCACTATAAAATTATGTATTATCATAAAAATATCGTTGCATATGCAGCCCTTGCTAAAAATAACACGGTTGAAAAAGTTTCATATAAAAGTTGAATAATGTCGCATATGAATATTAGTAATATGTGCTAAGAGGAAAAAACGATTAGATCATGTTATCGCAGCGGCAGATAGCATAAATCTTACTACAAATCGCCGACTGTTTATTCATGATACAAACAATAATATTAGATTTTTAATAGACACGGGAGCAGATCTTTCAGTGATCCTTTTTTTAAGGCGCTATCACTCGAATTATGTGAAAACAGATCTGATTCTCTCAGCAGCAAACGGCACAATTATAAACACCTACGGATCAAAATTGTTCCAAGTTAACATTGGACTACGCCGAACATTCACTTACGCATTCATTCTTGCAGATGTGAATCGTCCAATAATTGGTGCCGATTTTCTAACAAAATTTTAGTCAATCGTAAGCTTGCGACTCAGCTGTCAATATATGCAACAATGGTGCAGGTTAACACACAAACACCAACACATTTCTCAATCGACAACGGGTACGGCACTCTGCTTAAGAAGTTTCCACTTCTCATAGCAAAGCCGAATTACAAACTACCGGTGCGACACAACGAGGTTCATCACATCGTCACGGAAGGCCACCTTCCAGTGTTGAGGCCACGTAGGTTAGATCCGGTGCGCCACAAAGCTGCACAAGCAGAATTCCAACACATGGTGGAATTAGGAATTTGTCGAACATCGACATCTTCTCTGGTCCATTACACGTGGCCAAGAAAAAAGTTCACGATTGGAGGCCATGTGGGGACTATCGACGATGAAACACGGTTACGATACCGGATCGCTATCCGATACCTCACATTCAAACCTTTTCCATGCACTTGCATGGCTGGAAAGTTTTCTCCAAATTTGATCTCATCAGAGGTTATCACCACATTCCCGTGGCACCTGAAGACGTTTTCAAAACGGCAATAACCACTCCATTTGGCCTCTTCAAATACACCCGAATGCCATTTGGATTACGGAATGCCGCGCAAACGTTTCAGCGCTTCATGAACGAAGTCGTTCGAGAACTCGATTTCGTTTTCGTCTACATCGACGACATTCTTGTAGCATCTTTACACTGAGGAGCAACACAAACTCCATCTGGAAACGCTATTCCAACGACTTGTCGAGTTTGATGTTCACATCAAGAGTTCAAAATGCGTCTTCGGCGCATCCTCCCTTGATTTCCTAAGCCACAAGATTACACCTAATGGTATACTACCTTCACAAGAACGAATTAATATACCGTTAGGGAATTCCCAGCTCCTACATCAATCAAAAGTATTCAGCGATTTATCGGCATGGTAAACTACTACCACCGATTTATACCAAAGCTCGCTGAAATACTAACACCAATTCACAGTCACCTGGCAGTACTACTTACTACGTAAGCCCAAAACAGCCAAGAACTTCTCTTGGCCTGACGAATGTCAACACGCATTCACGTCACTAAAGGCTGAATTGGCAAAAACTACACTATTGTCGCATCCACTGAGCGACTCAAAGCTCAGAATAACAACTGATGCATCGAATACTGTCGTCGGAGCAGTTTTGCAACAGTTCAACGACAAGTGTTGTGCCCCTGGGATTTTTCCGAAGAAGCTCTCGGATGCCGAAAATAAACATTATTCATTCGAGAAATTACTTTCTGATTCCACACGTCATACACTAGTTCATCACTGAAACTAGAGCTTTTCAAATAACCTGGCCTCGAAATCACCTGCGAAACATCTACAGCCGCAAATCGCCCGTACATCGCAGAGTCACTACGTCGAACCATCTTCGATACTCTAGAAGGTATCTCACATTTATTTTATTTTTTATTTTTCACTCTACAAGGTATCTCGCTACTTTTGGCCCAGCATAAACAAAGACGTGACGTATTGGGCACAATCATGTTTGTCCTGCCAAAAATCAAAAGTCCAATGGCACACAAAAACGGTACATGGACAGTTCGAAATTCCACCTGATTGATTCGAACATATTCATTTGAATATCGTAGGACCACTTCCTCCATCCAATGGTTTTACATACTTACTTACCTGCAGTGTCGATCGTTTCACTCTATGACCAGAAGCATACTGTATGACCGACATGTCGGCAGCAACCATTGCCACCACATTCGTACAAAACTACGTATCACGATTTGGCGTTCCACTTGACATCACAACTGATCAAGGAACCCAATTCGAGTCGAAGCTTTTCTTGGAGTTAACGAAACTCCTCGGCTCTCATCGGATACGTTCAACGGCTTACCATCCGCAAGCCAATGGAATGGCTGAACGCTTCCACCTACAGCTCAAAGCTGCTCTCAAGGCCCGAAGCAACACCATACACTGGAGCTCCGAAGTACCAATCGTACTACTTGGTATTCGAGCAACGGTTAAAGAAGATCTTAAGTATTCACCAGCTGAGATGGTTTATGGTCAAACCATCAAGCTACCCGGTGAATTCTTCATCGAAAATCCCCTACCTTTTCCACCCACAACCGACACAGTAATCGACCAACTGCGCACCACCATGCAAAAGCTCATCCCTACAACAACAAGACAAAGAAAGCAAAACAACATATTCGTTCCTAAATCGTTAAACAATTGCGATTACGTCTTTGTCAGGGTTGATAAGGTTCGTACTGGATTACAATTTCCATACGATAGACCATACAAGGTTATTCGACGTTTACGAAAACACTTTGTCGTATTAATCAAAGCTAAGAAACATTCTATATCTATATTGATAGACTCAAACCGGCTTACGGAATCTTGTGCTTCAGTGACAAATCATCTTCACGAGCACACAAGACCGTACGCATAACAATATAGATCATCAAAAACATGACCATCATCAACAATTTAGAAGTTAGCCTTCGAATCACAGAATTTATTTTCTGATTCCACAAGTCACACTAACAGGTGACAAGATGCTAGAGCACTTTCCACCATACTAACATAAACCTAAACTAACGGGACTTATCTTGAAGGAGGGTGATGTAGCGGTCAATGACGCTACTAAATATTAGCATTGGTTTCCAATTATAAAACAAATAAAAAAACAAATCACATGAAACGGCCACGGTATTGCACGATTAAAAAACATATAGTATTGTTCGAATATCGCGCGTTTGGCATTTTGCAAATCGTGATTTTTATCCAGTTACTCGTAATCAGTTACCAAATCTGCATCGGTGCAACATCACCAAAAATAAACAATTACTTTGTGAAGTGAAGTGTTATTCTTTCTAAAAAATAATTCTAAATAACCGCACACCTAAGGCGCGTTATAGTTTACATATTCCAAATTTCCGAATTCGTATACATATTAACATTTTTCACTATTAATTCATTTTTCGTTTGAGTTTAATAGATTGGTTATGAAACTAAATAATTTGGACATAACAATATTCACCAAAACAAAGATGAGCGCACCGCAGATACCATTTTAGCGTGTTTTCAAGTAAACGAAGTTCCATTAGAATGGCAAAACGAAAATCTATATATTGATATTGGAAAATTCGGTAAGTATTAAAATAAAACTACAGACCAAGGTTACTATATATATTTAAACTTTAGTAACTACTGCTACCCAACCGGATTTAACATTAAATCCAAATTATTTCATTTTGAAAATGAAATTTTAAATTTGCAACACAATATTTAGAAAATTTCGGTAATTCTGAGAATAAAAATTGAGTTTAATGAAATTTAAAATTCTTAACTCGAAACTTCAATTAAAATTATAAAATTATAAAATCCCCGAGCGTTAGTTTGTTTTCAGCGATATTTCCAAATACCTACAATGGTAAAAATTCAAATTGATTTTTGAATTTTGAGATCTCAATTATAAATATATTTATAATTCTGAATTTAATGACTAACGCAATAGAATTTTTTTAGTTTTATTTGTTTATTTAATTTTATTTATATTTGAATTATGAATTATGTTTTAGTCAAAACTCGCTGTATCCTAAAGTAGGCTTTAAAATTGATGGTTATTGTCAAAACTAACATTATCCAGAGGATAATTAGTTTTGTTATGACCATGATTTATAGACTGTGATTTAAAATCGTGAATTCATTTTTTGATATTTGTTTGATAATCATTCCCCTACATTCACAAATTTTTATTATGCCGCCCGAAATGTGTAATAAATTTCCCCACCTCAAATGCCTTTTCCCCACGTTATATGTTTTTTTTTTAAACGTCAAAATTTTGTGAAATAAAGTAAAAATGGAACCGATAATCGTTTTTCTTGTTCTTTATTATTATTGGTTTTATATTCAACAACGATTAAATACCAGAATTTTAAAGTTAAGTATAAATAGACAACAAAATAGAACAAAGCCAAAACCCAATAGTTAAAAGAGTTTTCTCATTCGACGACACGGAAACCCGTAAGCAATTACGCGTATCAGCCAAAACTTACCAACAAATTGGATTGTTTTTAGATAAAAAGTGTCATGGGTGGTCTCCAGAGCTTGAACTGATGGCATTTCGGCTAATTCTGACCGTTCGGCTAATCAATATTAAGTGTTTGCTGCCCCAATCCAAAGTACTCGGAAAGTACAAAGTAAATTTTTAACGTTGTTTGTGATAGTTGGTGGGGTTTACTAAACTAAATTAGATGTATCATAGTATCTTCCATTCTATTGATTTTCATTAGATGTTGCACAAATTCTGAGTATCAGCTTTATGTAGTTTAAATTTAAATACTGTAGCTTAAAAATAAAATTTTGAAATTGCGGTAGATGAAAGCGACGCCCATTATTTCCATTGAAAATGGAGTTGTGCTCAATCACAAATGAACGACATACACTTCAATATTTTGGAATTATCATTTAGCATTAAATTCCGCAAGAATTCCGCAAACTATTTACAACCGTCAAAGTCTTAACACCAAGAATTATTTTAATCGGAATCAGAATTGCTTTTGTAATTAAAAATGGTAATACTAGAAGGGCGGTGAGCCAGAGTATAATTTTACCAACCAAGAATGCTAATGAGCTGATTGATGACATTCCTTGCGCTATGGATATTGTGTATTCATTTTCTTTGGCTGGACGATGGTGGTGACACATATTGTTCGATTGTCATATGCATCTGAAATTTAAATTATTACTAAACTATAAAATTTTGTCTTCAAGTATGCATACATACGTTTGTTCATCTTCACCGTCACCATATCTGATATTGCTGTACGAATCATGTGGATTTGTGTAATAATCATGACTTTGTTTTAAATTGTTTGTATTCCGTTTATTTCGATTATTCTGGGCAATAAGTAATGGGGAACCAATTCGCGAAAATTTTAAGTCGCTCCGGTCATCGCTCAATTGCACTTCTTGATTATGTTTTATGGCATCATATACTGAAGTTAGTAAATGCGTATTTTCTGGCTCACTCTTATTATTATTGTTAATTGTTCTAGAAACAACACTATTTGGATTTATTATTACTAAACACATTCTCAGATCTATCGTAAAAATAACAAAAATCACAATTTTTGGACCATTCCGGATGGATCGGATTTTCATGATGGTTTTGGCGGGATAATACTTCTTTCATGATAATGTAGGTTTATGTGTTTCCCTTTAGTGTCGAGTATATGTTGTAGTTGGGTGTTGTTATATATTTACAATTTTTAATTCCAGCTATTTAACTGCAGGTACTTTGCGTATATGTATAAATAATTACTTGTTCCGGCTCTTCCAGAGTTAACCAATCTATGGTGATATTATCGTTTGCGATAATACATATTTTGTGGAACACACAGCATGCAGGCACGGTCGTTACGCAATTTTCAATTTTTAATTCCAGCTGTTTATTGAAGATACTTCGCCAGCGAATTCAAATGTCCAAAAGTAAATTCAATAGCCGATCTTGCTTTGCTCTGCTTTATATTGAATTACTTTTGGGAATCTGTCATTGGCCTGTTTACTTTAAAAGGAGTAAGTATTCTAATTGGCGTTAACCCACAAGGATTACCAAAATCACTCAATGAGACCCATGATGGTGGAGGATATAGCTTATATTTTAAAATGGTGCTATTATACAGCACCCGAGTATTGTGGACCGACCCTGGATAACCAACGAATATATCAAGAAACCGGAAATTAGAATCATATAACGCTTGGCATTGTATATAGAATAGTCGAATTTCCGGTTTATATATTGGTCGTGAAGATGTATGGGACAAGCCAGTTTTATGTGTGTTCCATCGTTTGCTCTAGCAACGCAATCATTAAAAATCGATGTACTAGCACGTCTTCCAAATCTACGTCCTATATCTGGTGAATCACTGGTAATCTATTCACTCTCGGCATTATAGGGTCGAACGAAAAATCCAGCATTTTATAACTAGTGCCACTTCCCAGCCATTACAAAAAGGCCATTAATTCAAGCTCTGGAGACCACCCATGACACTTTTATCTAAAAACAATACAATTTGTTGAAAGGTTTTGGTCGAAACGCGTAATTGCTTACGGATTTCAGTGTCGTCGTATGACAAAATTCTTTTAATTATTGGGTTTTGGCTTAGTGGTGTATATGGGATCTCTATATTTATACTCAACTACATCCTGGTATTTCATCGTTGTTGAATATAAACCTAATAATAAAAACCAACAAGAATAACGATTATCGGTTCCATTATTTTAATTTATTTCACAAATATTTGACGTTTCTAAAAAAATATATATAAGGTGGGGAAAAGGCATTTGAGGTAGGGAGATTTATTACACATTTCGGACGGCATAATAATAAATTGTGAATGTAGGGAAATAATTCTCAAATAATGTCAAAATTTTGTACTAGAAAATATTTATTACAGGTTTCGGACACAGTCTAAGAAAACACTGATAAACAAATAAGTTTGTATCAGGAATTATTTAAAATATGTGCAACTGAAAAGTATATTTTAACTAATAATTTCTGCATTGCACATGCACACTGAGAGAAAAACGGTTAAACAAAAAAATTATAGACTTTTTAATATTCACAAAAGCAACAGGTTAACATCATTCTGGCTATAATAGTTCATTAGTGATCTACTTCTGTAGTAATTGACAAAATCTTCCTTATTAACAATCGAAAAAATAACATAAGTGATAAAATATGGAGGAGTTTGCCTCTTCAGTATTCGGTTCTGGAAAAACCAGAAAAGGAACACGGAATCCGGCCCAGTGGAAAAAAAATCTGCAAGACGGTGAGGTAACTGTTTTTGTTTACTGTTATTTTCAGGAAATGAATATACATCGTTCGAGTTGCTCACCATTTATTTGTGCAAACGATACCAAACGAAAAAATCTAAAAAGAACCCCGGCGATATACCAATGTGCGGCCTTTAATATTATTACGAAATTAAACCCAGAACGATTTTAAGGAAATGTTTTGTTTTGTTCCAGATACATGGCTACCGACATGCCTATGTATCCCAAATGCAAACCTTCAGCGGGAAATCTTTGCTGTAAATTGCTCACAATGTATACAATATTAAAAGTTTCCATTCAGTATTTTATAAAAAAAAAATATGATAGGACATATCAAAAACAATGCAAATACTAAAATATGTTAAAATCTCGATCGTTATAAGGCGTCGACCTAATCAGTCCAAAAAGGGTTTGGAGACCAAAGCATATACAACACACAGTTATGGACGACACTTTATTTTGTCAGAAATTACAAATAAGAGAAAATTCTAGTGTGCTTAAAAAGGTCATTTTCATCTTGATGGCTTTATAACAGAAAAGTGCGGAAGATTAAAAAGATCTGCTGAATTTGCTCCCAAAAAAGAATGTGCGATAAACTTTATAAATAACCTCAAATATTTCGAGGTCCAGTATGGCCCATTATTGTGGCAAAATTTCTCGTCGGTATCTTGCTTCTGAGCTTAATATAAAAAAGTTGTGGAAAATGTACTCATTGGAAATGATGATAATATTGCTGTAAGGAATCATATTTTAGAATGGTTTTCAACACAAATTACAATCTAGTTTTCGGATTACCACGAACAGATGTTTGCTCGGTGTGTTTAAACTTATGGATGAAAAATAGAAAGTGGAAAAAATGGCCAGAAAAAAAATGAAATTATGATAGAAAAGCGTGTTCATAAAGTTCGCGCAAAAGCTCTCTTTTCAAAACTGCAAGATATTAATGGACAGTTACTTATATTAATGGACAGTTACTTATTAATGGACTTATTTTATCATTTGATTGCGAAAAAAATCTACCGATCCCTAAGCTGCCCGACAGTCTACTTATTACAGTTGCTAGCTTCATGTCCAAAAATTCACAGTTGCTAGAGGCCATAGTAAGACAAAATTAAACCGTGACTCAGTAACATCTTACTGCTGGATCTAAAACCAATTCCCGCATCATTCTAATATTATTCCATCTTGTAGGTTAGAAGTAATATGCGCGATTGCCTTGAGAAATTAGGATATGGTACGCCTCATATCAGATAGACGTGCTGCTCAAAATAAAAATTCGTAGCTAAGTGTAGCTATTGTTTAGCAACAAAAGCTACTGACCATATAAAAGACGACAGGTCACAGGGTTATTCCATTGTCTGTAATTTAAGAGTCTAAAAAAACTGAGTTTTAAAAAATATATAATAATATTTGATTGACTCAGTTCCAACCATTCAAATATTACATTAAATTAAATTTTGCTAAGCTGCTCAACAATCATTTTAGACTCAAGCAATTTATAACGCTATAGAAGAAATTTAAAATTAATTTTATTAATTACGAATTAAAAAAAAATCCGCTTAGCAGTTAAAACCATATATTATGTACATAGAATGTTATTTGTAAGTTTTTCAACCGAAATTAAAACCAAAAATAGTTTTTCATTCATTTGCATATTTGCTTCATACATAACTCTCTCATCGTATGTACATATATACATACATGTAGCTAGATAATTTTTCGTTTCGTTCATCACAATCATTTTCATCATGCTATGCGAGAAGAACTAAATATAGTCGTATCGAAATAATCAAAAGAAAAAAAAAGTAAATTAAATCATCTTTTATCCATAAATAAATTTTAAAAACGTAAGTAGAAAAAAAGCTTTCCAAAAAGCAAACGAGTACATGACGAAATAACGACATCAGTGCATACATTTTTACACAGCCATCCATAAATTATCGTATACACACAATATATGGACCTACTGTACACACAAATTCATAACTACATAATATATAATGTTTGTATCGTAGACACAAGCACATAAATATACAATTATGCAATGCGAGTTAGAATACCGCAACAGTATTTCGAATAGTATAGTACCAGAACAGTATATCATCGACAATAACTAAAAATATTTGTGTTTGTACGAACATTTCTTCATTTTGCATAAATTCAAATGGTGAAAATGATTTAAAATTAATGATTTGTGTACATACATATACATAAAATTTATTTATGTTTGGTTTCAAATTGAATGAATGAAATGAAAAAGCTTTTTTGTTATTCATTCGAATAAAAACATAAATTAAATTTACGAAATTGATTTGAATAAATTGAATCGAGTCTATAAAGAAGATTAAACAGCATTAAACTGAAAATCGATATAGGATTTGACAGTTTATTTCGTTCTTCAATATATTTTTATTCTTCATTATACATATATTCATTATTCTTATAATTATATAAACGTTATGATGTACAAGAATCACAGACCGATGTGATCTCTTAAAAAATCACTGATCGATCAGATACTAGTGCTCTGGCCAGGGCATTTAGGCGTCATTTATTAATTTATACGTTGACGTGTCGACAACTTGTCAACAATGTAGACAACCTCTGGAATGATAATTTGTTGAACTAGTTCAAAACTACTGATCCAATTTTTGTATAGTGAATTTGATACTTTGTGGGATATAAATTTCTCGAAAAATTATATATAGGAAGCTTTCATAATGCGCGTGAAGTTAGGCCTAAATAAGAACTAAATCAAAAAAATAAAAAATAGTTTTAACTTAGTACAAACTTCACACGCCATGTATGATTTGTGAAGTTTATACTAAAACTAAATATTTGTGAATGTATTAGTCAAATAGAAGTGTATTATCAAAAGACAGTCGTCATTTAGGCAAATAATAAAATATTTAAAAAGTAACATTGAATAATAAATTTACTTACTTTTATCATTGAATTGAGAAGATTTAAATTTATCAAAACAAAATAATAATGGCACGCGTGGAATCAAATATTGCATAATTTAGAAGTCGAATATTGAGCAATTTACTCGCTAGGCGCTTCTCGCCAGGTATGAGCGTTTACGCGTCATCTATTATTTTCTACATTGTCGTGTCGACAACCCGTAGATAACGTAGACAACGTCGATATTGTAGACAATTCCTAGAGTGGTTTTGTCAATTAGTTCTAAACTAAAGGATGATCAAATTTCGTTAGGAAGAATACGTTATTGGTGATAGTTTTATAGAATGTTCGTCAATGCATTTAAATCTCTTTAAATACCATGGATCTACTTCAGCGTCATGTTTTTCCATTACAAAATTATTTATTTGACCAAAAAGAACGATATATAGCGTTATATAGAGTGGGGCCCTCTTTATAACGGTGGAAAGGTACAGAACAGCTCGCAGAAAAATGGCTCACAAAAAATCAGACAAAAAGGTTATAACTTTCATTAAAAATAATCAGGGGAACTTTAACTATGACCGTGCTATAAAATTTTACACACCCCACTCCATGGTAAAACCAATTCGGGTTCAGGAAGCCTGTAAGTTCTACCGAGTTATTAAAAAGCCAAATCGTTCAGATAACTAACACTTGTTCATGTTTATAAAAACCAACAACTTTCCTACGAACAATACTCAGAGTTCTTCAAGCGTCTGGGACTAAGGTTCATAATAGGTGGTGACTTCAATGCGAAGAATACTCACTGAGGATCTAGATTAACTACAACTAAAGGAAAAGAATTACTGACTGCCATTAAAGAAAATGGATGTGAATCGATTTTTTTTATAATTATAAGTATTTCTGGACTCTGCTTATTTGACCATCGCCGTACATTTTCATTGCTGCGACACATCGCTCTTTTATACATGTCAATTAATTGGAAACATTTGAAAATTTTAATAGAAGCTGAGTTGACCTATAATTTGTAGGATGAAATTCAATTAAAAAAACCTTTGCCCGAATGCCGCTTGAACTCACGTTGACTAATCAAACGCCCGTGACTTTGCTTACTTGACCACTGCCGTACAATTCCATTACTGATAAATCCATCTTTTATACTTGAATGGAGAAAAATGAAAATTTAACAGAATCTGAATTGAATTAATTTGTAAGAAATTAAATTAAATTTGTTTTTAATTTTAACCGACACTTAAACTCAGCTATACCTATTTGTCATTTTTTCAGTTTGTAAAGGGAAATTTTTATTTGAACGTTATTACTGTACTAACTTAAACTTAAAACTTGTATGGTCAGAGGTCAATATTGTGGCCCGCCTAGAAAATCACATCAAGCATCATTGACTGGAACGGAAGTTTTATAATTTTTAACATCTTGGAAATATTCTGTATTCAAATTGGTTCAACACACAAGCTTCTGTTAAACATTTTCATATTTTTCAAGTAGTGGCATGTATACAAGATTGGTATATAGCAGTGGTGAAGTAAACGCAGACTCCAATGCCTTTGCTAAAATTGTCAATATTTTCTATTCAAACGACAGATATAAAAGAGTTTTATAGCATGAAATATATATGCGGCGGTAGTCCAGTAAGCAAAGTCAGTGACAGGAATATCACTATTTATATATGTATGGCGGTGGCCCGGTGCTAAAAGAAGCTGTGTGATTGAATAATAATGATGAATAGTTCAACCCTTATTATATATTTTTAATATAATGCTAATTAGTCATTTTTAAATCAAAAAGCGATTTTATTTTAAATTGAAATGAGAAATGTGTGGATGCCCGCTAAAGTTGTTTACGCTTAATCGAGGTTCGAGCACTGCACAACATCCACAATTCCAAATCCTATGACATCCGCTTACTTTACCACCTCATCATTTCCATATATAGATATTTGCCAATTGAAGTGAGAAATTATTAATTATTTAATGCCAAACCGAGCCTTGAACTCAAGTTCACAATTCCAAATGCAACTACTCTGCTTACTGGCCCACCGGAGTATATAAATTTGGTGCTATACAAATCTTTTATGTTTGCCAATTCAATAGAGAAAATTGAAAATTTTAGCAACAGGAATGAACTATGCTTATTTGACCATTACCGTATATTTTCATTACGGTCATACACAAGATATGGCTCTTATTTCAACAGAAACTGTATTGAACCAATTTTACAGCAGAAATTAAATTAAAAAAGTATTGGCGCTCACGAGTCTTGTACCGAGTCCACGATTTCAAGAGCATTGCCTCTGCTTACTCGACCATTGGCGTATTAAAAATTGGTGCTGAACAACGATAGAAATCTTTACAAAAAGGTTATAAGATAACTTTCATTAAAAATAATCCGGGGAAATTTATCTATATCCGTGCCATAAAATTTAACACACCCCACTCCATGGTAAAACGAATTCCAGTTCAGGAAGGCTATAAGTGCTACCAAGTTATTAAAAAGCCAATTTGTTGGGATAAGAAGAGATATAACCAACACTTGTTCGATAAAATATGTGCCAGACTGATGACAAAATTTTCACAAAATTTAGTGGATATGTTTTGATGGATGACAAAACGTACATGAAATTTATTTTGAAACACTTCAAGTTAGATATACATTTGCAAAAAAAAATATGATTTGGCAAGCAAGTTGCAAATTAATCAAATCAATGTTATCTCAAAGAGTCAGCAGGTTTTCGATTTATCGAACAATTTTGGGGTATAGTGGAAAGAATGCCGAAGTGCAAAAATCACACCGGAAGTTATGCCAGGAGTAGGGAGCATCAAACAACGAAATCTATATAGGTGATTTGTGCAAAAATTAAAAAAACTCAAAAAGTTCAATTTAATCGTATGGAAACTTTATTATCATTCGAAAGAACATTTCTTGAATGCTAAACTATTTTGAAATTGAATAAATGGCAAACAAAAACTCGTACATTTATTTATAAAATATTTTTAATTCAGCTTACGAACCATTTCAGTTAGTACATTTTAGATTTCAATATTCGGATGATGCTAGCCGGTTAATAGTGCGGTAAGATTTACAGAGTTGTGCCGAAAGCCTATTTCGGCAATCCTACCTTTCATTTTTAATGAAAGCCCCACGACTATCAAAGGCCTTTGAAAGCCATCTCAATTCTTATTAATAAGTTGGGTAATTTAAACTCATTTAAACTCATCCCTATCAAATTGCAATTCAATAATATTTTACCATTTCGATCGTTGGCAATATGTTAAGACAGATGATTAGTCTTCACGTTTGGTTCGTGTGGCTTCAGGTGTCTCGCCAAAAAGGGAGTCTATTTTACCTTCCTCTACAATTTTAGAAAAGTTTCTGCTTTCGGATTTTCCTGAACAATTTTACTAAAACGCAATTTGACGCAGTAGATCGAGCTCATGTCGGCAACTCAATAAAAAACGTTTGGAAAAGTTAATTTGGACAAATATACATACTTATATACATACATATGTTCAACACTATACACAATATAAATACAGTATTTATAACTAACTATAAATTACCTTCACCAAATTATGTTACATCCTGTATACTGCAGCATATATAGATATACGTCATATGTGTGTACACACAAAAATAATTTATAACAACATAATCCTTTGAAGCGTAACAAATTTGTTGACTTTTATTACAGTAAAAACACACAAAAAAACTTTTCCATTTCCTTTATTTTGCTTCCCCGCTCCCTGTTTGCTTGTTGTTTTTTTTTTTTTTTTTTTGGGCCAACCATCTTAAGGTTACTTTTATTTTGTTATTGTTATAAATTTACAATTGTTCAAATAACGCAGAATCAAACATAAAATTAAATATGGATTTTGTTTTAGAAAACTTTTCTCTTATATAATGTATGTACGTATGGTATATCCATATATACCAGCCCACAACCTTTTCGATTATGACTAAGAACGCTTGTTAAACAAGAAAATCACACCGGGTGATTTTAAAGTAACCATATACTCGTATTTGTAAAAAAAAATTGAAACTATTTCCTTGGTTGTACAGCATATACCACTATTTATAATAAGTTTCTCAAATATATTATGTAGAGCATATCATATGGAAAGGTATGAAAATGTGAAGAAAAAAAAATTTCAATCCAAAGTAAATAAAATAAAAACTGTAAAATTCATACACCGATTGAATTAAATGGTTTAGAAAATTTGATTTTCATGAAGTTTGAATTTTCATTAAAATTTTTTTTTTTTTTTAAGTCGATGATCGTGATAAGACGGTATATCGTATGTATGTATACGAGCGCAAGAAGAATACACAAAAAAGAAATATTAAAGAATTTTAATGTCATCGAAATCTATTAAACGAGACGAGATATAACATAAAACGAAAGTTGATCAAATTATTTTGCGAAATTCAATTATTTTTATGAAAATTAATTTTAATCTCAATTGAATTAAAAACGACATTTTGAATTACAATAAAGTTTTTTGTTATATACGTATACACTCGTATATTCAATTTTAATGTGCTTGACATTGGCAAGATGGATTACCTTTATATAGGTAAGTACATATAACTATATATGAAGAACGTTTTCAGTTCAACTATTTTATTTTTATTAAATTATTGTCATCCTGGATTGTATACATAAATGTATAAAAGTAGATGTATACATAAAACCAATTTAAACTTTTCAGCTATTGTACGTAATATAATTAGTATTCAATTGGGTCAAACAAATCATGTGCACAATGTACTTTTGTATAAAAAACTATTTTTTATTCATAAGCAACCCAATGAATAAAATGCATACCAGTATGGAGTAACCTGCAAAGATTGAGATACATGTCGTCTTGATCCAAGAACCATGGGTCATGCAAATAGAAAGGTAGGATTCTGTCGTGCTTTCCCGCCAAAATAAATTAATTTAAGCAGCTTTCTGTTATTAAATTAGCATTGGGGTAAGTAAGTAAACATAACCTTTGATTAACATCTAACATATGATGAAATGAACGTTTCACCTGGAATGAACTGGAATCTTCTAAAAGTCCAATCTATAGGAACAGGATGAAAATCGACTGCCATGTCTATAGAGCCATTCTGGGCAATTCAGCGAAGATATAAATACGAACTAAGAATGGTCAAGTGCAGATCCCAGAGTCTATACTGTGATAAAATCCAGAAGTTTTCAGGGATGTCGAGGCTGGGCCAAGTGCTTTTATTGACCATTCCGTAGTGTGGAGTCTTTGAAGTTGGAGGCCGATTTTCATTTATTCTGTGGGCGATAAACTGTCAGCAGGATCTGATGCGGGTGTCCAATAAACCACTAGCCTAGCCATTCCATGTCTGGAAGTGATCTTCAAAAGTAGGCTCAAATTATGTCACATTCCCGATAAATTGAACGAAGCGAGGCCAGGTTATCTTCTTTGCTCTTAAAAACACTGGACAAACAAATCACATCAGAAATACGATCGTGACAGAAAACCTGGCGAAATTCCAACAAGCATATTCCGCAAGGGGAAATTGGTGGAGACAGCTCTTGATCCCGGGGACAATAAGCAATCTTATATCTAGGAGTGGATGGATCACTCAGGAACTGGATAAATTAAATGCTAAGAAGCAGGATCATAAATGCCAGTCTGGGGAAGTCCACCACAACAAGATTTGTATAAATATAGGTACACCACAGTTTGGCGTTCTGTCCCCTTTACTTTGTCGTTTGGAGAGAAGTGACTTCAAAATGGTTGCCTAAGTTGATGATATTGCTATTGGCAAGTCTGCTAAATATCAAAACCCTTGGTGAACATATGGATAATACCTTATCTGTACTTTCCTGATTACGATCCCTTATCGACGACTGGCTGAAGGATGTGTATCTAAATTTAGAAGTTATAAAAAGTAATAAAGCTATAAACTCTATCTCGCTTTTCGTGTCTCCGACTACCGCAGCGTTTTTGAAGCTGAAGTAGCTGCGATCAGGAAATTATATATATATAAATATATATATATATATAATATATATATATATATATATATATATATATATATATATATATATATATATATATATATATATATATATATATATATATATATATATATATATATTATATATAAACGTGGTCGGTTGTAACTTCTAATTGACCCTATACACCGCCACTTTGTAACTTTTGATGAAATTGTGATATTAAGATGTGACATTATTACAGATTAATACATGTGGCTGGAAAGACACTGAAGGTTCTTAATATAATTTATTGGTAACTTTAATGAAATTGATAAATTTAACGAAATTTTGTTAAAAATCTGATTTCGCTACTTGAAATTTTTTAATCGAAGCCTACATATTCTTGAATAGAAATGAGATTCTATAAAAAATGTTTCGAACGTATAATTCTTGGCATATAGCCAACTGGCCAAGAACTAGAATATTTGCTAATCAAATAAAAAGAGAACTGTATTTTGTATTTTCGATGCATTCTCATAGGTCAGTTGTCTCTATAGTAGCCTAGTAAGGTGCTACTACCACCCGCATAAAACCTAATTTGAGATTAACGCTTTTAAAATTAGACCAACAATTTAGTCTATCTATATAGACCTCTAGTTAATTTTTATTTCGTTTTCTGCCGGCAGATGGCAAGTTGCAAAAACGATTTTGAATCATCTATAATTACGAACGAGGATTAAATTAAATACATCTAAGACGCTTTGTTAGTGAGTTTGAACAGTGTTAGACCTCAATTTTTGATTTGATTATTTTTATTGTTTTGATTATAGCAGTGCTATAAAATATATTTATGGCACTGCCATAATGATAACATATACAAAATGGGTCCTATTACTTAAAAACTAAAATTTAAATTTATTAAAAAGCTCAGCATTGCAGTTTTTATTTTGAAACAATTCATCGAAGTGTTTTTTTTTAGTGTAGATCGTCATCCACTTCCTTCAGACAATCGTCACAAAGATCATCCCGAGCTAGCCCCATGCGTGGGAGATGAACCATAAAACGTCCATGGCCGGTAACAAGTGCAACCAGAATTCTGAGTTGGCTCATTTTTAAGGATAACACATATTTAGTGATCCTCACGTTGGGTTCAATGATTAACCGTTTTGCCTCTCGACAGCTAGGAGTAGAACGCCACTGATATGCCAGTTCAAGTAAAACGAACTTCTTAATAGCATCCTTACCACCATTGAAGGATAGAGGAATTGCTAGCTCGGGACCACAAAATTAACTGCACGATCCAGCTTTCACTAAAAACTCAGCAAACTCATTTCCCACAACGCCACAATGCGCAAAGGAGATTAATGAAGTGTTTGCACTCTTTGGCCAGTTTAGATGTAGCCAAAGGGTTTTTAAAGGTATTAGCACGGCTTTACTATCCGTGCAGATAATAATATTCTTGCCTAAATCACTAAACTTAAACGCCTCAATTTCACTATGGGTATAAGTGCAATTAATTCAGCTTGAAAACCCGTGCAATGTTTACCTCAGTCTCAATTATACGGGACTTCAGCACTGAATCGATCAATCTTACAATGGTTTCATTAATATTAAAATTGGTACACGCGTAATTAAGTGATCTTTCGATTCAGTTTCGCAGGACTAGCCAGCTCTGTAAGCATGTTATATGTTACTGGGTGGGAGGGTAGTTAAATAGTTACCCCTAAAAAATCTGTCGATGATCCTTTGTAAAGGTTTGATAAAAGTAGAGGTCACACTAATGGGCCTAAAAGCTTTTGGATCAGTAAAATACGACTTGCCAGCTTAGGTATAAAAACTACTCTACTCCTGCTCCAGGATCGTGGTACAGTACTAAAAGCAATGCACGCCTGGATCAGATTATGCAGGTGAGTACGGATGGGTAGAAAACCATGATGCAAGTCAGCAGGGAAATTTGAACGGTGCAAACGAAAAAACATTCCAGCGTGGAACATCAGTAGTGATCAGTCTACGGGCTAAGTTCCCATCCGGCGTAGCGACAACAACGTCAGGAGGATCGTGGGCAACCACACTCGAATCAACAGTGTCACACCCAGGAAAATGACCAGATAACAGTAGCTCACCAACTTCTCGTTTGCAGGAGGTGAGTTTCCCGGAAGGTATAGGCGAAAGCTATCAAGTTTACAAGTATCATTCTTAGCCAGAGTTTTGTTAAATCTAGCGAGAAGAGATAAGCTATCAGTTTCCTCACATAAGTTTTTCAACACAGCCCTCTGTGCGGATCTCAGGCTTTTTGAGGTACCAAAAATCGATTCTAATCAGAAATGAGATTCGTATTTTTTTATACACGTCAAATAAAAATGAATAACCATAAAAGCTCAACAACAAAAAATTGCAATCCTTTCAAAAAATTGGGATAAAGCAAAACACAAAGTAATATGTGAAAATATATCGTAACTCGTATTTAGAATTAAATTCAGCTTAATGTTATCAGTTTATCAGCATATTTTTCTATAAACCACGCACAATTTACCCTTCCCATAGAGAAGCTTTATCTTTTCATATTAAAGTTTATATATAAAGAAGTTATCGAATTCAAGGAGCTTTCTTATTTTTTATAAAGACATGTTTGATTATTGCACTATACAGCAAAAGAGTGTACCATTGTAGCTCGATTCAATCAATTAAAATAGGGCTTTATACTTGTAATTCAGAAAGCTTCTTATTTTAGGGAGAAAATAGTTATATGAAATGTAGGAATAAACACGCAGAATGGATTGGCGAATGTTTTGTTAAAAATTTTCCATGTGACAGTCGTTGATTCGTTATAGCTTTCACAGTCGTTTCAATTTCACGTGTCCGAATGTAATTCAAAAACAACCTACAAGTTTTAATAGAAAAAACGTTATGTAATTTACAGGAGTGAAGAAGAAGGGCATTTAACGATGCGTTACAATGTTTTACTAGAGGATAAGAAGACGGAAAAATAAATAACTTTATGTAATTTATAGACGATACCTCAGGTACATATACATATAACAAATTAATTAATAAATAATTTATTGGTCTACAACGAACTGTGTACAGACACAAACAAACTAAGAAAGAAAATGTATATATATTTGTGCAATGAAAGTGACAAAAAGTTCGGGCATGAAAGCATGGGTTATTGTTTCTACTAAAATGAACAAACAAATCGTCTTTGGTCTCTTTTAGTTATAAATTTGGCATGCCCTTTAAAATCCCCAGATTAATGACACCCTCCTCATTAAAGTCATGTATTATATTATTTTCAATTTCAACGCCACGCTACACAATTTATTACCTAAACCAGAGGGAGGCTGGGTAGAAATCAAAAAAAAAATGTGTTACGTAATTTATAGACGATGCCTTAGGTATACATACAACAAATTAATTAATAATTATTTTATTTTTGTCTAGAACAAATTGTGCACACACACACAAACCAAATAAGAAATAACATCATAACGAATGAATTTTTCTATATTTCGAATAGCAGAAGCAGAACACAAAAATAAAATTAATTCGCAATGAAAGTAGCAAAAAGTTACGACATGAAAAGCTACTTATAAAAATAGTTCTCATTCAACCATTTTTTTTTTTGCCATCAAGTTTATAAATTTTTCAATTTTCATTAAATAAATGGGAAAAGTTTTACAAATGATCGCAAACTCAGAAATATTTTATTATGTGTAAATGACTATACGTGGTCCTTGTAGAATAAGTTATATTGCGAGGAGAAATTAAATGAATTCTTCATAATTTTGATAGTAAATTATTCCAAATTTCTTATGAAGGGTCTAATTCCAAATTAATCTATAGACCAAATCAAAACGTTATCACTCCGACAACAACCACAATTCAATAGTCGAATTTAAAAAAGAAAAGGTTACGTTTTACTTCAAAGTTTGAATCTCATGAAGTATCCACTTCATCTTCCGTGTTACATCTTGTCAAGAACCTACAATAAAAAAGACGATACAAAGTAACAATGATTTTTTTAAAGCTTTACTGACACCAACATTGTTCAACTGATTCGCATACAGACAGAAAAGGACAAATTATTCAATAAAAGGACAGTCCTTTTCAAAACTAGACGTCTGAAAGATTTAAAATGACAGAACAGTTAAAATTTAAGTGCGGTCTTTCTTCGAGAAATCTGGGCGTACAGCAACGACAACTCTTTAGATATCTAAAGAATACAGTGAATAGTGAATGGAGTTTAAACATAATTTTTGAAGGGCCACTTGACCCCCTCTCGATTAGCCATGTAATAATGCAAATTACGATTTAGCTTCATATTAAGATGTTATTTATGTATATATAATACAAGTGATAAAGTTTGAATGGTATAAAATGATACCAAGATTATTTTTATCTTGTCGTCGACGAATATCTATAGATGATAGCAGACAGGAAATTGAAAAATCGTTCGAAATAAAAATATGATTATAAATGTGTCAGTTGCATAATTCACTTGCAAACCAAAACTTATGTGTATATATACATGGTGGCGTCCATAAAGACTATATACAAGTATCTATCTGATAGAAAATGTGTTGGATACTAGAAATAAAAACAATTTTTTTTTTTTTTAGCTATTTCCATTCCTTCAAGAAACCACAGAAATTGAAGTATGTACAAGGATGTGCAAAAAAATTACTTTTATCTCATAAATCAACCTCATGTGTGGCCACATATATACATACAAGAAGTAGTTACAAAAAAAAACTGTTTGATATGTCAAATGGTCTCGACAGTTTCTAATATATAGTTTCAAGATTTTTTATGTTTCCATTTTTTTGTTGTAAGCTTTTTTATAATCTTTATGCTTAGACGATGGTTTTGTCTTCCTATATAGCCCGAATATTATTGTTAAACGCTATTTGGTAATTTGGTTATAGATTTTCTGGATCGTTATGCTTAAATGGTCATGATAGATGATGATGTAAAGAAAATGTTTCCTTATAACTATCATTCAGTATACAGTAAAAATTCACATAACTATCTTCACATAACATCTCGAAACCACGTTCTGTATGAGTAGTTCCAAACAAAATTCTGTATATGTATAAATTGCGATCAATCAAATTTGTTTTAACTCTCAGTCACTTAGTTGGATTATATTATATTTAGTTCAAATTAGTTATGATCCAAAAATCCCCGTAAAAATCAGACAGACATTATTGTTGTTGACATTGAACGCATCCATTTGTAATATGTCAAACCATCAATATCTATTGAGATGAATAAATTTTCTCTCTCTCATCAACATTCAACCTAACAAGACGTGTTTTATTTATTATCCATAAAAACCTATTTCAATCATCATCATCAGGTTATGGGCCTACGTAAATAATAAAAATACGTTAGAATAGAATTTTAGTGTTGTTTGTGAAAAAGCTGGTAGTTTAGTAAATTTCTTGTGTATATTTGATATTTTTTTCTTTTTTTGAGTTAAAGAAGTTGAGCTTACACAATATTGTTTGTGGTAAAAGACCGTGAAAATACATACAACGAATGGAAAATTGGAATTAAGGCGCTTCTAATTACCAAAGGACTGTGGAAATACTTATCACCAGAAATCATAATCAGCTCAACAGACACTGAAAATAGAGACGATGAAAAAGCATTAGTGGAATTCACATTGACGCTCGATCCATGTGTATATACGCATATTGAAAATTGTGAGTTTTCAAAAGATGCTTGGGAGGCATTAAAAGCAGCGTTTGAAGACAACTTTGTCCTTAGAAAAGTAGCGCTGTTGAAACAATGGATTTCGTTGAATTGCGAATAAATGCAGGACTACGTAACACAATGTTTGAAATTGTGATCGAAGGTGAAAAGTGCCGGTTTTAACATCGATGAACTTTGGAACAAACCATTGTACAGCGTGCATTGAATCGGATTGCACAACTGCAAAAGCAAAAGTACACAAACATTGAGATTGAAGAAAGTGATCCAATTACCGTTAAAGCAGCGATGTCAAGTGTTTTGAAAGTTCGTTGGATGGGAGCAATGCATGAAGAAATGAACTCGTTAGCCGAAAAAACATTCATTTTATTAGAAATACCAATAGATAAAAAGGCTGTGAAATGTAAATGGGTTTCTCAGACAAAGCGGAATGCAGACGGCAATATTGTGCAATATAAGGCAAGGCTTGTGGCAAAAGGCTTTACACAAGTTGCAGGTGTAGATACAACAACGAAACTTTTTCACCTGTAGTGCGGTACAATTCAATTAGGTATCTATTAGCAATGACTGTAACGCTTGATTTAAAAGTTAGCCAAATGGACGCGGTGACGGCGTTTCTACATGGTAAATTGGATATCGAAATTGACATGGAACAGCCGGAATAATTTGATGATGGTACAAAGCGTCACTGTCGTTTGATAAAATCAATTTATGAGCTAAAACATTCCAGTCGTTTATGGAATTCGGCATTATCGGAACTATCTGAAAAATCGATTTTGAACTACATGCAATCACAAGCCGATCAGTGCATTTTCTACTGTGTAACAGGCGGTTACATATTAATCGTTGCTATATACGTCGATGACATGTTAATTTTAACAAACAACATCGTAAAGGAGAATCCGCTAACAGAAAAGTTGAACAAAAATGAAGGACCTAGGTGAGCCGTTATCGACCACTAACATAAGGGTAACACGCGACAAGAAGACTGGAGCCATCACAATGGATCAGAGGCAATACATGAAAGAAATCATAGAACGTTTTGGTATGAGTGATGCAAATTCGACACTTACGCCACTGGATTTGAATCAGAAAATAAGTTACGAAATATGTCCGAAAACCGAGGATGAGAAGTATGAGATGCGTAACGTTCCATACAGGGAAGCGGTAGGCAGCTTGCTCTATGCTGCACAGGTAACTCATCCTGCCATTAATTTTGCTGTTAATTTATTTAGCAGGTACAGCGAAAATCCTGGCAAAGCACACTGGATTGCTGTCAAGCGAATCTTACGATATCTAAAAGGCAAAATAAGCTTGGGCATCACATACAGCAAATCGTCAAAAGAATTAACTGGTTTTTGTGATTCAGACTGAGTTAAAGATCTCGACGAACGAAGGTCAACGACCGGTTACTTATTTGTGATGCAAAATGACGCAATTTCCTGCTGCACACACAGGCAAAAAACACCTGCGATATCTACGACTGAGAAGGAGTACATGTCCATGACTGAATGTATTCAAGAAAATATGTGGCTGTAGAGTCAGCGAACTGAATCCAATTGCACCAAATACAATTACGATTCATTGTGATAATCGTGGAGCGGCCAATCTAGCCAAGAACAACAATCATTCGAATCGAACCAAACATGTTTACAATATGCATATTGATGTTAAACATAAGTTTATTTGTAAGTCAGTTAGGGATCGTAAAGTTAATATTGAGCAAATATCTACAGATAATATGCCAGAGATATTTTAACTAAAGCCATTGCAAAACCAAAGTTGTTTAATTTCATAAAGTATTTTGGTAAAGTAATTTTTAGTGGTTTTTAAATTAAATTTAAATTAAATTGATTCTTGTTATTTATTTAGTTCTTGGGCCCTAAGCCAAATATATTTTAATCAGCCATGAATATTAGCATTGTAAAACAAATGAAATTGTTATAAAACAGAAAAAGGAATAATTCTAAAAAATTAATTCAGGGAAGATGTTGACATTGACCGCATCCATATTTGTAATATGTCAAACCATCAATATCTATTGAGATGAATACATTTTCTCTCTCTTACGAAACTCTATTAAAAGGTTTGTTCGAGTTTTCCTTCTGATTGATTATTTTATGCTAAGCACACAAGTCAATTATATGGACAATTTGCTATTTTATTTTACTAAAACTACTCAAAATTACTGGAGCAATCTCAATTTTCTAAACTTGCTGCGGCGTCAGTTAAATTCATATATTAATCAAAACGATTTCAATCTTCTTTCAAAATGAATTTAAATTGTAATTGATGTCCTAAACAATTTAAATTTAATTGTACGACCATATTTAGCACAAACTTCAATCGAATTTATTTCAATTTTCATTTCTTCGTACTAAATTTCCTTAGAGCTTTCGAAATTATATAAAATATTTTTCAATGTAAACGTATATATACGAGTATGTATATACAATTTGGGTACATCGTAGACCTGATTTATCGAACGAAAATCTACATTATATGTGTTTGGATTCGAATTGCAGATGATGATGGATCAAATGAGGAAGTATATTGTAACTTTGAATATTTCGAGCTACTGTTCAGATTTCAAAGGACAAGAAATCCACTGGCAGCACAGTCTATAATTAAATGGATGTACGAGTATGTATATGTGGTTGGTATTTTATTTTAAAAAAATGGCTGGGTTAGGTAAGAGACTCAGCAGATACAAGAAAACAATGGTAAGAAATTAATAACACAGTAGTATAATTAAAATTACACTGTGATAGACGAAGATAGTTACCAACAACGCGGAGAAGAGCTCCACGGGAAACTCTTAAAAGAGTAATGCGAATTTCGTTATGATGAATATAAAGCTCAGTAATTGAAAACTCTGCAAAAAATAAAGTAACAAGATGAAATCCTCCACTCCTTCAGGAATCATAAATAATAAAATAAAGGAATCAGTGCTGTTGTCGGAATTATAAGTTCTGCCTAGAAAATAAAAAGTTACCTAAGATATAAGATGAGCATAAAATATGGGCCAAATAAGGATAAGAACAAAAAACGTCAGATTGTATATGTACATCAGTCTACTACCCTCTAGTCAGTTTTAGGGAAGGCGTCGGAGATATTAAAAAGCATTGGACTCTGCTTTTTAATATCTCCGACACACTAAAAAGATGAATTAGTCGGAGCGCATGGAAAGTAGATATAAGCTGGAATTTTTAAATTAAAATCCATAGAGCACATATGCGATGCGCTATACACCACAAAGTTCACTCAGCTTGGACGCGTGGTCGAAAACAGGCTGAGGCCTTAGGAAGACGGCGGTTTAGTTGGTGTTCATATTGGTCGTTACGAAACTTCACACTCCTGCTAGTTTAAAAGACTCGGCCAATGGTACTTCGGATGCAGTAAAGGTACTACTGGGAAAACAATCGACCTAATTTGTGCGGATCAAATTTAAGTTGGCCTGAACACAGAAAGAGATAGTGATGTTGGAGATCACTTTTGAAATACGGAAGCAGGACTTTATGCTCATGGATGATGCCAGCAAGTACTAAGCAAAAAATTTGCCTCAATATATAGTATCGTACAATCAGTTCATTTGTGAGTCATAATTTCGCTTCATGTCAAAAACAATTTTATAGTTTGAATTAACATATAACTTTTAAGATATTTTAAGATATTTTTCTATGTATCGTTTATTTGGCAGAGATAAAAAGTTGTAAAGAAGAAGTTCCTAAAATTTAGTTAGACGGTAGTTAGACGGTTTCTAAAACATACCCAAATGCGTGTAGTCATTATATCGTGAAACAGAAGGAAAAAACAAAAGACGGATCATAAAAGACATATTTTTATTGCTTACGTTATGGCGCTTACAATACGCTAAAGTTGTAAATAAAAATTATTGTATCTGCGTATATTCCCACGAATTAACTAGATTTTTAAATAATAATTTGATTCACGGCTGTTGTATATCATCAATCAAAGTTAATTCAAATTAAGAAAATGATTGCCCAAACCCCAATCAACCATTAAACATCGTTTAAATAATAATCGTTTAACAATAAAATTGAAGTTCTTATCTGCCAAAGGTTTACATATATAATATATACGTATATACGTATACATAATACTACATCCTTAATGGTTTTCCAATTTAGATTAATTTAAATTTACCACTTGGAAAAACCACAAACAAAACAAAAGCACATTTTTTTTTTGTTGAGCTTTCAATAAGAAAAACAATCTGTACCAGGAGCATACACATCAAATCAATATACCTACACAACACAGGAAAATATTTAAATATTCCCTCAAAACAATTAAAATCAAATTCGGTACTGAACTAAACCATATACATAGAACAAATTTATCTTCTTCTTCTTCTTTTGCTTTGTCCTTATTTTGATTTTTCTTCCTTTCTGATTTTGAAATTTTCGATTTCGGGCAAAAAGTGTATATCTAAAAAAACGCCTTACACCAATAATATATTCTTTATGTTTATTCCTCATCCCGCTCACATAAGACCACACGCCATGCCACGCAAAACATAAATTTTAACTGTGCAGCGGCGCCCAAATCCCCCAAACAGCAGGAACAACAACAACAACATTAATAACAACGTAAAAGTTTGTTTTTGGTTGCCCATTAAAAATGTAACAGCTAATTGTTTTTATGTGTGGAAAAATTGATTTTGAAAGTGGATTGTGTTTAAGGATACTTCTGCTGTTGTTGTTGTTGTTATTGTATATATACATATATACTAACCAACCAACCATTTCACTGCAAATTTAAGGATAATTTATTATTCAGATGGAAGTTTTTTTTACTTTTCGTTGTTTGTTGCGAAATGTTAAAAGTTTAATTGAAATATTAATTCAAGAAAAATTTGAAAAAATGAAAAATTGAATTGGCTTTGTTCGGTTTGTGTATGTGAGGGTGTGTGTGTGTTTTTTTTTTGGAGGGGGGGGGGGGGGGGGGGGAGGGTAAAATGTGGAAAATCTTCGAAAGACAAACACAGTGGCGGATTTCTACCACCTAAAAACCACACTCCCGCCGCTTTCACATACTCCATGCGGAACTGTCGTTGGACATTTCGTCACATGGAGGTGACTAGCCATTTGGCTCTTTGTTTCTCCAATGATAGATCGGTTTCTCCAATGATAGCCTAAATAGGTCCTCCTCAAACGTATTTGCCTTCCAGCTCGCCTACTTCCTTATATATTTTTTTTCGTTTACTTTCCATAGCCAGTTTTATTTCGAATAGTATGGCTTGGTGGTCACTATGCGTATAGTGCTCACTGACTTCCCATTTGGTCAACACTCTCATCAAGCAGCTGCTACCGAATGTAAGGTCAATTACGTAGCGCCAGGTAGTTCATAGCAGCTATAGATATGTAAGCCGTCAACTTCTACTCGTACGAACTCTGCGGTGGTATTACTGTTGTTCTTTTGCATGGTCGATCTGCTACAGGTCCATATGGCAGCTTACCAGTTTGGCCAGTTACTCAATTGCATCCCTCCATATGTTTGTTCGTACAAAATGGCGACTTGTACTCTTCATGCACAGTTTGGACTAATACTTCCTGTGCAACTTCACAATGGTTCAGGTTGAGCTGGACAAACTTCATTGGAGACGTGCTCTTCTAAGTGTCAACGTGTAGGCCGTGCAACGGCCACTCCTTGCTATGTGATTATGGTTCGTTCATCGCTGACAAACATACAACTCACTTCTTCATTGCATTCTTTTACTTTGTAACAATTTCCTCCGCATTTATAGCAGAGGCCAGAATGATCAAAAATTGGCTTCCAAATTTTCAATAGTGTTTATGGCTTATCGGCGTAGATAAGTGACTTCAAATACCTCTAAAGAAAATAGCCCAAAAGTGTTAAATAACACGAGCCCGGTGGCCAGTTAACAGGTCCAATCTTCGATATCAATCGTTCTTCAAATGTTTGTTTCAGTAATTTAATTGTATCGTGCGGTGCGTGGCATGTGGCTCCGTCTTGCTAGAACTACATGTCTCTGATGCTAATATCATCCAATTAATTTAATTAACTGCTCTGATGAATTAACTGCTCTGGCATAAAGTCCATTCATTATGAATTGGCAAACTGAACTAACCAAAAAGAAAATGTCACCTGCCAAAATGACTGTCACTGAAAAAAAATAACAATTTAAAGTTTTTTACCTCGAAAGAAATAATCCAGAACGGGCTATTTCAATTTTCACAGCCAAAACCTACAAGAACTAAAGGCATAGAAACAGACACAAATTGAGTAAATATGATTAACCGATAAGTATTAAAAAACTTAGAGATAACAAAGTTTAAAGCTAATATTGTCTTTCCACATTTTTTTACGTACCACGTTTTGATGAAATGCCGGTAGCTTTCCAAGTGACTTTCCAAGGGAGTATATTCTAAGATACACTTCGAACTTTCAAGACCCGTTAAATAAAAATTTTATGATATGGTTTCGAATTTCAATAAATTAGAATTTAATGGAAAAGCCTTATCTATACTATAGCAATGGTAATGAAATTCATTTTTGCAGGAGGAAGATCAGACCATGAGATAGTATGCCCATCTGCGCGTTCACAATTCTGGAAAATGAGGTATAATTAAAAATTTGGTACTTACGTATTGTGGAAGTTGGTCCTAAATAGCAAATCGTAACATCTAAATGTATATATTTTCATTACCACCACAAGCATAGATGATTTATCATTATCAAGTCAAATAGTTACATCACAGCAACTTATTACTATCAAATTATCACATAATAGGTATATGAATTCCAGCCTCATAAACGTTTTGTATATATGCAATAAAATTCTTTACACACCTGCGTTATATACAAAAGACGAATTTTCCCTATTTTGGGATATATTGTACCTATATACAGTGTATGAATGTATACTACATTTATACGGTAGGAGGGAAAACGTCTTAAACACAAAGAAATGGAAGATGAAGTAGAAAAAAGGAAAGAAAAGCCAACAAGTATAGAATCGAATAATCATTCAAATTCAATTGATCAATCAAATTAATTCAAATCAATCAAAAATTAGATGGTATTTTTTAGATTATTTGTTGTTGTTGTTGTGTTGTGTTCTTAAGTTGGTTGGCATTTAAGGTATACACACGAAGATGATGTATTATATATGTGTGTGTGTGTGTGTGTGTATGGTATATGTGAAAGGTGTTTATTTATGGAAATTCGAACGAAATTTTTCGATTATTGATTACTGTGTGTATATAGGCTACGGAGTCGAATATAAATATTAGGGTGGAAAATGTTACGCAGTTTTCGAAAACCAAAAATATTTAGCATGTAATCACACAAAGAAATATAATATAGCCAAAATATTTTACTTGCTATGAACGTAAGTAAAACAAAAGTATTATGGTTTTCAAAATTATTCGAAAATCAATAATTACTTTTTCCTTTTTACTATAGAAAAACAAATTCTTCCGAAGTTTAGGTAGTAAATAGCTCCATGTTTAACTTTTGATCGAACTGTCATCATCATTGGAAAACTATGACATTAGTTTATAAAATATTTTGAACTGCGGAATGGTTTAAGTTAGCGGTCAAATTATAGAGATTACAGTGTTATAACTGTAAACCGAGAGGATCAAAGATCCTTGATGCTTCTGAAAGGATAATCCTTTTAATCGGTATCCTTGTGTCTGGAGGGATGTCGATTTTGAACCCGAAATAGTCTGCTGATGGCGCCCGGAGTAAGCCAAGCGAATTGACTGAATGGTCCCAGTTTAGCATCAGTAGTGAGTGATATTCACGGAATTTCATGGACACTTGGTCGAGTAAGTCTTAACAATTCGACGACCATTTTCTGAGGTCGAAAACACCGCGTTTGAGTAATGCCACCATTTGGCATTGGATCGTGAGTATATCCTCAATTTCATCTGCTCCTGTGATCAAATCATCCATATAAAAGTCGGTGAGTACTGCCCGTGCAGCAATTGGGAATGTTCCCCTCTCATCGTGTGCTAGTTGATGGAGTGCGTGGATCGCCAGGAATGGTGGTACTGCTACGGACCAATTTTGTGTCTATGCTAGTCCTTTAGGACGGCCACACTTACCTAACCTAACCTAACCCTATTCGTTGAAAATAAAAGTCACCCGGGTGACCCGTTATAGCCTAGTGTTTGTATTTTTTATTATAGACCCAACGGTTTTAAGAGACCTCCCAAAGAACCCATAAATAATCCGGATACGAAAACATCCGGAGAAAAAATATAAAAATCTGTTTATAGAACTCCAACAAGTTCAGAATATTAAAAAATCTAGGTAATTCCAATTCCCAACAATCCATATAGGCACTTCAAAGAATCTAACTTATTGAATAAATTTAAAAACAAAATCAAATAATGTAAAGAATCCGTCTTACGATGAATTCTAATATTATAATTGAACTAATCCAAACAATTTAAATAACTCAAATAGCAAAAAACTGAAAAAATTCCGGGAATGAATGCAGGTGAAAATACAAAAATACCAAAGCATTAAAATAATCCTGAGAATCCATGTACAAATAATTTAAATAATCCAAGTGAGTGCAAAAATTAAGATGCTATTAACTTATCCATTTCGTATATATACATATATGTAGATTTCTAGCCAAAGATAACCTCCATTAGAATTTTCATGATGGAAATCACAGAATAAGCAAATCCCTTTCCTTCTAATCAAGCTTCGTTGAGGTTTTATCAGTTCCGACTTTGTAATTTTTTTATTTATTGAAAATGAATGACCCAGTATTGACTAAATTGCAGCTCACTGAATTCACCTATGATTTAAGTGCACAGTCGCTTAAAATTGGCAAAATATACGATATAGGAGGTGTGCCTCCTGCTTTTGGCATACGAACAACAACAATATTTCACTCTTTGATTAATATATATGTTCTGGAGTTTCTTGAACTAAGGCATGGTTAGGCCTGGGATAGGTTAGGTTAGGTTAGGTTGAGGGGCTGCTACAGCACACTTAGACCGGCGACGGTCCGTTGTGATACCATAAGATATTACTTCCCTATTACTCTTATGAGAACCAGTTTGAGCTACTTATGTAGCGTGATATAACTCGCACATTACAGTTTTTGAGATCAGAACGGCAGTCCATTAAGAATTTACCCAAATATTTATGTCTGTTGTGTGCCAAAGCTGGGCATAGGAGGTGGACTACCGTCTCTTCCTCCGCCTCGTCCATACAGCTTCTGCAAAAGTCATTAGCTTAGGCAGTGTCCTGTGAGTATCCCCACGATCGTTTTTAGTTCACATCTACGTCTTCAGTGTCTTTGAGCGTTTCAAGTCCAGCTTTGGGCAGACTTACCTTGCTACACTACATGAGAGGGTGTTAGTCGAGTTGTACCATGCCTCGCTAGTTCGTCCGCCCTGTAGTTCCCCATGACGTCCGAGTGGCCGGGGATCCAGGCTATCTGAATGTTGAAATACTCACTCATTTCAATCAGAGACAAGTGACAACCCAACGCCACCATAGACGTCAGAGAAACTGAGTCCAGCAAAATGATTGCCGCCTGACTGTCCACATAATTTTGCGATATCAGTCGAGGCTACCACATTATGTCTCAACCAATTCAGGACCTCCTCAATCGCTATCACCTCTGCTTGGTGATCAGGGAGACGAACTGATATATTTACTTCCAATGTATGACAGAAGACTCTAGCTCCTACTTCACCGTGTTGCTTGGAGCCATCCGTAAAGAACGGCAAAGCTTCTGCTTCCGCAACGCGACCCGCTCCTCCAAGATTCCCGTGAGGGGCAGGAAGTTCGGAACCTTTTCTCGAAGCATAAAGTTGGTGTAACGTAGTCTAGATTCGCCAGTTTCTTCCTAAGGCCTGGGATAATTTCAAGGGGATTTATTTTGTAAAGATTTTCACCTAAAAGGATTGTGTTGTCCAATTTAAATCCATTTTTAACAGTGGAAAGGGAGGAATATGCAAAGATAATAACTGTGCCGAAAATCATGTATTTAAATCATGTAGGTATGTGCCATCTATTTCGCGTTTTTGGCCGTAAATCGTACGCATGGTTCTTCTCTCAAATGTAAGAAGACAACTTCCGTATACTCATCCGTCAGCGCCCAACTTTCACATACAAACATAACAACGGGTCTGATCAACGCTTTGTAAAGCTTCAGCTTCTCGGCACTTGATAGGTGTTTATATTTCAGCAGTGGCCTTAGACTTAGCTTCAGACCGCGGTTATTTGGCCTTTTATGATTATGATAATACGAGAGAAAAATAAATAGATAGTTTTATCTATTTTGGGATTGTTTAGGGGTGACATTCGTGCTATTGGAACTTTCGAAAATAGCCACTGGCGAGGAGGAACAAGAAGATCCTCTGTGTGCTATACTAAAGGTACAGGAAGAAGGTAGAGGCAGAAACCTGCCTAAAGAAACTGCAAGGAATACAAGAATTTTTAGCCGATGAAGAGCCATCGATCAAATTAGTAGAGGACGTGATGCTGACTTTGCGCACCAGATTACTCCATCTCCTAGGGCGATTTTCCAGGAGCATTGGCTCACCCAACAGTATGGCTGTGGGCTTACCAAAAGGGTTGCGTGCGTTGAGCGCACTGGTAACAGATTTGAGAGCAAAGAGACGGACTCTGCTGGAAGTGATAGAGCAGGCTGCAAAGCTAGTAATCACCCTCCAAAAACAACGGCTTAACCGTGAAGAGAAGTTAACTCGTCGGAACTCGAATCCGGTTTTTAGAGAAGAATATCAAGATGAGGAGAATATGCCCGCTTATTCAGGACAGCCCGGTGATGGCTACAATCCCATCGGGAAACCAGTGCTATACAAGATGAGGAGAATGAATTCGCAAGACGTGTGGATCGAATTAGGCTAGACGGTATACTAATGCTTCTTCTACTAGAGTGAATACATCAAATCGGCAATCGGAAATCGAATTATCACAAGCGAGGTCAAATCTCAACAGCAAACGTGTGCCTCATCAATAGATTCACCTATCCCAGCAAGAGAGTACTCGCAAATACAAACAACTAAACGTGGGATATAAAACCCAAGGGTTTTTTCGCCTACAGCTCGACAAGAACACCGGAGCTATAGCTTCTGGAATTGTTGGGACCTCTGACACTCATATATAAATTGCCGAAAACCAACCACCAGAATTTTCTGTTATGGATGTGGTGCTCAGAATACTATTAAGCCCAACTGCCACCATTGGAACCCTCCGGAAAACTGGAGAGCCGAGATGAGGAATTCTCGGGAACCGCAATCCAGGCGTTCTAATCCGAGTCAGAATTTTCAAGGAGTTACGCAGGGTGCTGCTTGCAATTCCGATCCGGAATTGTACCGGTGGTACCAATACTAGTAGGTATACCACGGAAGAAATTTTTTCGTTCTACCTCCTGTCCAACCAATAGCAGACGAATTTCTAGAATAAAAAGATATTTTATACTGCGGCGATCATTGCGCAGGGAATATCAACAGTTATACATTCGAACCCAGACAATCGGCCATATGCATTAATCAACATTTGTGGACATCCACTAAAAGGATTATTGGATTCAGGGGCTAATATTAGTGTATTAAAAAAGAAGTGAACAGTTCTTATGAGATTGTAAGTTGTCGTATCATCCTGTGCGAACAAATGATCGCAAGTGGTTTACAGAAACAGATATTGGGGTATGTAGATGCACCGATTACTTTTCATGGGCAAACAAAAATTTGCCGTCTACACGTAGTTAAATCATTATCAAAACCTTTGTATTTGGGTACTAATTTTTGGAATATATTCGGGGATATTTCCGGATCCGAATTAAATCCAGAAGTAATCGACCAGGATACAGAATTATATAAAAAATGAAGGTCCGTGGTGCGGGACGGAGAGAAAAGAAAGAGTCGAAGATGGCCCGTGACGCGGGACAGAAGTTTGTCCATAAAGCAGAATCGCGAGTTGGACTTAGTAAAAACGACGCGGAAAGCGCTACGTGATTAACATTTTTGTTACGTTTTTGTATTGTGTTGGGTGAACTACTATTTTTGTTGGTTATGCATAGCATTTTTACCGGATCATAAATGTGATTTATTCTTTTGTAATACAGAATATAATTCCTTACGTTATTAATTTGGTTAATGCATAATTATAACAAGGTGAAATTCATTTTGAATAGAAAAGAAGAAGATTTATGGTTTTCATACTGTGTTGTTGTTATATGTATGCTCTAATAAGTGATAAAAATTAATAATAGTTAATAAACTCAACATTATTTAAAACGTATTTCCAAATTTTGTTCGTAATTGTTTCTTATTCTTGAGAAGTGTATCGTGAAATTATATCTCAAGTGAGAACAGTTGGCACTTGTATCCGAGCACCTGAAGAAGCAGAGAAACGCCAAGAAAAGTTATGTGGAATATTTTTTTTTATTTTTTTTTGGATATAAATAGATAATGTTTAGATAAGTTTCTACTTTTTTTCCTCTGGTTGTACTCTCTATTGCAAAGCAGGGAGAGGATTCCTGTCTTGCGGTCCTCTGTGTTTTTTTATAGCTATACGGTGTTGATCCAACTGCACAATATCTAGAAATTGGGACGATCCCATTTAATTGGTATAATTGTTTGGAAAACCACGTTTCAAGTGGCATTAAAAATAATTGGTCGTTATTTGGAGAGTCCCGTTTCAAGTGGCGCCCAACGTGGGCTGTGGGGCTGCCAACTGCCATATCCTCACCCGCATTGTTATCGTGAGTGATAAGAGAGCTCAAATATTTGAGCCTACTCACTCCTTCAAACTTGCAGTGGCCACCACTAAACTCTGGTGTGCCATTGTCCCTATATAACCAGAAATCATGTATTTCATTGATGTGAAGTCCAACAGAAGCTGAAAACTCTACAAGCGGATCAAGTATTTCTTTCACTCCGTTGCTATTCAGTCCAATCGCGCATATGTCATCTGCATATGCAAGCACCTGATTAAACTGGCGATATAAGATCAGCGCAACGCTGGGGTGTATTCTATATGTATATGACAAAAAGTCTGTGGGATGAGCCGACTGATAGATAACTTCAAAAAAAATCCTGGGATAACTTCAAGGGAATTTATTTTGCATATCATGTATTAACGTCTATTTGAATGCCCACAGTAACATCTAATTAAATCCCAACAAAAATTCAAATAATAAACCAAAACACATTTGTTGTTCTGTGCTACATACATCCTGATAATTTCCTATTTTGGTGAAACAACACATCCCTTTTCCGTGAGTTTTGTGCTATATACGAGTATATGGCGCTGTGTGATGAAAATTTAAAAACAATAAAATTTACAAACCAAAAAACTAGTTTAAAAACACATACCCACAAAAAAAAATAGTTTGTATAGGACAAGTACAACAATAAAAATCAATTTTTCAGGTTTATAGAGCTTTTTTGAGGTTGTTGTGGTTTTTTTAAAACCATTTTGTGATGTACCGGAAAAAAATTACAAAAAAATAAAGTAAAATATTTGTGTTAGTTTTAGCTTTTCAAAATTTAGTTTTTCCAAATTCGGCAAAAAAGTTTTTAAAATAGAAACAACTATATGTATATACGTAGTAAGTTCTATACAGCTTTTATCGTTTTTAATTTTTTCGAAGTGGTTGATTAATCAAATTATAAATTATATTGACGAAACTTTACATATGACGTGTACAATGGAAATGGTTTTTAGTGCTTCAACTGTGTGGTATAGAGGTTTTACGATCAAAAAATATAAAGTTTACCATTTAATTTTAGTGTTTCTAATAATCCGCCTAAACCGTAAAAAATTAGTTTTTTTGTTTATTGTTTTTAAATTTGATGTACGTGAAAAATATTGATTCCGCAAGCTGAAAATAAATTTGGTAGATGGATATCGATTTTTCCTAACCACCACTGGTGTAGTATAGAAACTCATCCAAACTATACATATACATAACACTAACAAAAAAAAATTCTATTACATATTTTTTCCCATAACCAAATCTACATTTTCATATTTAACCATAAATTTGTATAAACAGTAGTACATAGTAACAGTGATTGATTATAATAAATGAGATTTTTTTGCTTCTGTATGTAGATTGGAAACTTCAAGTGTTCTTCTGTACAATCTGTATACATCAATGTGTAATCTAGATTCTACAGAGCTGACATTTGTATCTAAAGCAAAATAAACCAAGGCAGGCAACCAAAATACATAAAATCTCGTCTTACAATATTGATCCAGGTAAATTAAATTGACTTAAAGCAACAAAATCAAAATTTTACGTTATAATATTTTTGCGCTTCGATTTATTATTTATGTACAATATATTTCGTAATAAAAATAATTCCTCGATACTCAAAAATGGTAACTATACGTATGTAAATATATGAATACAATGAATGTCTCAATTTTATTTAAAGTTCTGTGAAAGTTTTCATTTCTCCATTGTACAGATATTATGAAAATTGTAAAGTTACAGTAAAACTTATGCATATACAGTATTAATTCGTATAACGTTACTACAAATACTTGTATTTTCTGGCCTAAGCTTCCGAATTCCTTACATTAGAAGGAGGTGGTAAATAGTAAATTAACACATTTCCATCTTGCTAGTTATTCGTAAGCTCATTAATAACGGTGTAATGCGGTTTTAAGGTCTGTTTGCTATCGCATTTAATTCAACTTATCAATTTGATAACGAAATAATTTTATATTTGTATTTTATAATTTATATTCTATAACCAAATTGAACAAATCAAACAAATTTTAGTTTTGTTAAAATGTCATATTCCACAAATTCCACACAATCATAAGTTTGTTTCAATGTTCACCACTGTGTATGAGATGTCGTGGCAGTTAACTCAAAGGAATATAACACATTTTGTTACCACCTTGAAGTTATCCCAGGATTTCTTAAAAATACCTCTGACATCACAAGGATTTTAGTATATTTATACTATTCCGCAGCCTTTTTCGTTAACAAAAAAATATACAGTTGGTACAATAATACTCATCCCAACCTTTCTGAATTTGTAAAATTTATTTGGTGGAAAATAAATTCTTCTGGCCAAATCGTTAAAAGGACGGCTATTTTCTCTTTGCGATTAAGTTGCGGACACTGTAAGCAACCATTACGCCAGTTTTCAGGAATTTACGCAATATAAATAAATGTGGCGCCATTGCCAACTTTTCAAGGTAAACTAAATTGAAAAAAAAATCGTATGACCAAGCTTTGATAGGATCGGTTTTTTATATCGATTGAGTTTGGGACCTTGCTGGCCACCGCAGTGTGCCAGCGTTCATATTATTTTGACCGTTGGTATTTCCGCAATATAAATAAATGTGCGGCCTCTCCCAACTTTTCTAAGAAAGGTAGAACCGAAAAAAAAGTTTGGCCAAACTTGTGCAGGGTCGGTTTTTTCTCAGATCGATTGAGTTTGGGACCTTGTTGGCTTAAAAATTTTATTTTCTACTGTAGTTTACTTTGAAAAGTTGGCAAAGATGCCAAATTCTTGTGGTTAGAGGTGTTTTAAAAAAATCCTGGGATGAAATCCTGGGATAACTTAAAGAGAGTATTTTGTTTGGTATTGATGTTATGTATAAGTCAGGGTGCTTGTACTAAAAAGGATAATTATAGAAGATTTCTGTAGAACAGCACACGCTTGATTTAAAATAAAAAGCAAGAGCAAATATATCATTTTTTAAGGATATTATTTTTGGTCCTTTGAACCGTATATACATTTATATACCCAACAATTCATCATCAAATTATTTTTTATAATCTGCTTACGAATATACCAATTGCATCAAAGTTGCTGCCCGAAAAAAACTAAATATTAAGCGTGGACATATGTGTTTGATACATTAACCTCAATTACAAATTAGTTAGAAAGATATTGGATCAGTCCAAACACGAAAAAATACAGCATTAGCAGATCACAATTTGACCAGCAAAGGTGTCAAATGCGCTTGGTATTTTCCCAGGCACGAAGCCCAATGATGTATCCAAATTTACAAACAACGATAGATTATCATCATATCGCAATAAATCAAATTCATACAAACATTCCAGAATCAATCAAATTAGCTGATTCATCGTTTAACATTCCTGGCAGAATCGACATGTTGCTATATAGGTTCCGAGATGTTTATCTAACTATTATGTATTGGGCAAATCAAACTATCCGGCGATCTTTGCAACCTCCAAAAAACAAATTTTGGTTGCATAATCGGTGTTAAAATATCAAAATCACCAGTGAAAAATAATTTCACAACTTAGCCATCGAAGACGACCACAGTCTTCAAGTTAAGCCAACAAATTGAAATTTTCTGGCAAATAGTAAAAATTCCTGAAATCCATTATCTCACACTCGACGAAGAAAAATGTGAAGAGCACTTCTCACTAATTTCAGACGTGATTCCACTGGTCGTTTCATTGTCAAATTGCCATTCAAAGAAAACTCACCATTATTATTATTATTATTAAAGTTGGCTGGAACCCAAGCCACGATTATTAAAGCAAAGGACTTTAATAAAATATTTACAGTCCTTGACCAGTTTGGAAGTGATCATACGATTACGTAATGAATTGAGCACAGATTTACCATTAATGCATAGAATAATGTCCTTTCGCCAAACAGCGAGCTTAGAAGCGTCAATCGCACAATGTGTGAGTGTAATCAGCTCCGCTTGGAATGCCATACAGTTCCGTCCTAGACACCCACATGAACGTATGTAGGTCATGTGCAGGACAATAGGTTCCGAAACCTGCACCAAAATTAGAGTGAGACCAGTCAGTAAAACACACGAGAACTTACCATTAGGTAGCTCATTCAATGAGGCTCTAACACGATTTCAGTATACTTGAATAACAAACTAGAAAGTGTCACAGAATTAAAATCAATGTATTTTATTCAGATTTAGTAACAAAACCCAAATTATTTTTTGCTACATCACGCATATTTAAAGCCGACAAGCAGTACCACAAAATTGTGAGTGGTCTTTCACAGCTCGCTTAAAACAAGCAATAATACATCACTTAACGATCATTTTTTAGACGGTCCAACAACACAAAACGATCTATGTTTTCAATTATATTAAGATTTCGGAAATATTCAATCGTTATAAACTGCGATATGGTGAAAATATATCGTCAGGTACAAGTTGGCGAAGACGATGAAAGATATCATCAAATCATTTGGTGGGACAACATATGAAACCATATCGGCACCGTATGGGGCTCTCAATGACTTCGTGTTTCGATCATAATCCAAATGGATGGTGCACGTAAATAATATAATCCTTAATATTTTCCGGATTTTAATTCGAATTGCCACCGATTTAATAAAACAAATTAAAACTAACACCGTAGCCGGAACGAAAATTGCTTTCTTTCCGATTCAGGTTTTTATCGTTCCTAATTTTAACGTAAAAGTACAATATCAGTACAGGCTGGCTTGGAGGTATGTACGATGCAGATGGTAAATTAAAAACGAATCTGTACGAATCTAAACGAATCCATTCTTCTTACAATTGGCTAGCAATGGTTCAAGGTAACGACGCTTAACGCAGACTTCATTCGGTTTATAATAAAGCTCCATGATACAACAAAACAAACGGTTTGGATCGGTAATTCGTGATCGCAGCTACTTGAAAGAAAAAATCTTTTGTGATAAAATCAAAATTGATTTGACCTTTGACGTTTATAAAAATATAACATATTCAACTTTCTATCGTGGGGTTCATTGATGATTACTTTTTGAATAAAACAAAATAATTTTTTACTAATTTACCGTTCGAAAATTAAAATGATCCTGTTTTGGCAGCATATAGTAATATACGAGTACATATACAGGTAAAAATTGTATAAACGTTTGAACGAAATCGTCTTAGTTTTCCTGAAAGCCTTGCCTTAAAGGTCCATACCGCAATTCGTGTAAAATCATCAATTTATTAATTCTAAAACTATAATTCAAGAGAAATACAATGTTACACATAGTAGCTAGTTTTTATTCGTAACCGATTTTAAACCGGTTCAGTTCCGGAGGTAAACTGGAATTAAAAATATTTTAAAAAACCGGAATAAAAAATTTTTGGATCTAAATCCAAATCCGGAAGGCTCTTCCAATTGGAAAAGGAACGGCTACATATCCGGTTTTAATTTACCATTTGCACATTGCATAGCTCTATACAAGCCTATAGTGACATGAACATGGTTTGTGCCACGGATTCTGCACAGAAGAGTTATATGATTTATTTTTTTTCCGTTAAAACTATATAGGAACGATTAAACCCCGAAACGGAACGGAAAACATTTACCGTTCCTGCAACGATGTTGGTTTTAATTTGTTTCATTATAGGTTAGGTTAGGTAAGGGTGATCGTCCTAGAGGACTAGCATAGACACAAAATTTGTCCGTACCTGTACCACATTTGAGCATACCTCCTCTTCACTCGTTAAACCATCCTGAGGTTACTTAGAAGCGTTGAAAGTCCCGGACCTCGATCTGAGCAAGATCCGTGAGGTCGTCCAAAGGGGAAGTCCCCATAAATCGTGTTCTGCTAAACGCTAGACTCGGACATGTGCAGAGCAGACCACTTAGACGTAGAGCCAGTGTACTATGTGGGGCTCCATACCCCATCTCTTTCCAATTTCATTTTTACAGGAGTAGTGCGCTATAGTATAGCTTTCTTTACTCTCATTAGGTTTCCAGCTTAGCTTGCTGTCCAAAATTAGTCCCAGATATTTCGCTCTATCCGTAAAGATCAGACGAGTACCATTTAATATTGGCGGGCCACACTGAGGAAGCTTGTGCTTCCTGGTATAGAGGACCAGCTCCGTTTTCTGTGGGTTTGCATTCAGTGCGCAACTGCGTGCCCACTCTGAGAGGTAGCCCTCATTCAACGTGCAACGATATTTACCGAAGAGCGCAATAGCGACATCATCCGCGTAGGCAACCACCTTGAAGCCTTGCCCTCCCAGGTTTAGTAACAGGTTATTAATGACCAAGTTCCAAAGAAGGGGGGATAAAACAGCATCTTGCGGTATCCTTCTGCTCACGTATCTCAGGCAAGTAAAGGCACGAGTGATTGCCCCCCGTGTGACGTTGGTAAAGAACCTCTCTATATCCAAGAAAGTTATATGTCTATATCAATCGGGCCTATAAGGCATTGGAGAGCTGTTTCCACCGATCGTCTCTTTTTTTTTAAAAATGCGTGTTGAGATCCCGACAGCTCGTCCGGTTTAATTGAGCCTCTAATGTAAGCCTCTATTTTCCTTTCCAGTTATTTAAGAAAAGAAGAATAGCAGTGAAAGCTTTTTCCCGCCTTAGGTATAAATATTACTTTTAATTCAGTCCATTTTCTTGGATTGTGACAGAGTTCTAGGCTGCCTATGAAGATAACTTCCAGCCAGGATAGGGTTAAGTAAATAGTTCGTGGGATATCCGCAGGAATAAGACCATCAAGTCCTGCCGACTTGTATGGTTTAAAACTATTTATTGCACATAGGATATTCCGCCTATTTACTATATGGCTTACGGAGTCTACACCCCTATTTATCACATGGGTCCCACCAGGGTGGCCGAGACTTACCCAAAGGCCTACTGATAGGACATTGACCTAACATGGCTTTGTTAAAAGCATCAGATAGCTTGGTTACTAGAGCATCAAGCTCCTGTGTAGATGCAGGAGGGTTTGGAACCGATACCGGTAATAAGTTACCCAGAATGGTTCTGAAACAATCCCAATCAGTTTCCCTCCTATTTCTGAAGGGTGGTTTGCTAGTGGGTTTTGTATCCACTTCGTCCTGGAAATAACAATGGTCAGAGAAGCAATGGTCTTCGGACACTTTCCAGTTCAATACCCCTTCCTTAATAAAATCTAGGAGAAGTCTAGCACTTGTTGACTATTTTTAGTAATGAATAAGGTTGGCTTACACTCGATGTTACATATATTTAGGATAGTATTTAAAGTAAAATTAGGAAGTAACTCACCTCGCCTGCTGATATTTGTACTTCCCCAGATTGAGTGATGCGCATTAGTATCTCTGCCCATGATGACTCCAACTTTTCCTCTTTGAGCTTCCGTTATTGCACTACTAAACCTACCTGGTGGTATATTTTCCTCCTCATATGGTAGGTACTACAGTGGTGGCTTTACAGTGGTGGAGGTTGATCATTATAGAGGATCTTAAGCATTAGATAGTGCTTACATCCACCACTGTTGAGTCAGACTCCGCCTCGACATCTCCGAGTCCACGGATATTGTCTCCTGAGCGTCTTCCGGGATGGGTCACCAACAATATCGGGGTCACGTAGCTGATTTAGTCTCCAGATTTTGCCAGAGCACCCAATGATTCTCGGTTGATGATAATAATGGCCGATCTGTGATCTGCTTATGCCTTCACCTCCCCTAACCTGGCAATCTTTCAGGTGGCCATTGGTAGATCCGGATTGCTGATTTTTAGCATTTCCAGGATCTCCTTTGGATTGCTTTCCTCCGCAGGGATCCAGACCCGTTTCCTAGGCTTGCAGGGAATTTCTTCCCGCGTCACCACTTCCAATTTGGCCCCCGGTCAGACTTCACCCAGGCTGCCGATTGCCTTTTTATAGAGGGTCACAGACCTTTCGTCGGCACAGGCAGTCATTTTGACGTGACCCCGATGCCAATCTCCGTCTCGGCAGGATGGATTCTCCCTCATATTGTTTAGGAAGGTGGCGGCTAACGCCAGGATCAAGTGCTCCTTTAGCACCTAGTGACATGATCCGGATGAACGAGATATGTGAGATCTCAGCGGAACCCTCCTGCTTCGGCTCAGTAATTCGTCTTGCTCACGCAAGAGTAGCCTTGGCTCTATCCGTTCGTCTACTCCAACGGAATGTTGTTGATCCTGAAGATCATGCGCCAAGCTCTCTTTCTGGTCTTATAGTTTGATACAGGAGGGCCAGCATTCGTGCCTTTGCTCTTTGGTTTCGAGAGGCCAGCGTCATTTGTGCCCTTGCCCCTTTTTGCGATTTGGAGACCGAGCCTAAAGGCCGATGTCTCCGCAGCACTAGATTCCGGTTTTTTAAGACTGCCAGTCTCTTTTTGTTTTTGATTTGCACTATTCATGTCCACCTGTGCATATATCTGCAATACACAGGTAAGGCTGCATGATCCGGAGGGCGCCAAGTATCCGGATACACCGTTAGAGACTGGGCTAGAATTTAGACTGGGCTCCCAGCCTGACCGGTTATTAGCACAGTACGGTTAACACCTTAACCCGGCCCAGTTGTTTAGCGTCGTGTTTTCGCCTAGTACATCAGATAGACATTGTGTACTAGTGGCCCGCTGGTCAACACGGGGAGGTAACACGCACACTTGTGGAAGCTGCAAGATACGGACCTTGCAACAAGTATACCAACTTGATTCCCCTAAGACAGACTACCAGTTGTTATATACTTTGTTTTATTGCCACCGATTTCGGATTAAATTCCGGAAAATGTTCAAAGCTCGGCTAACGATACAAATTGAATCAAAAATATTTGCTTGTTTACTTGCTTGCGTACGACAATCGAGTACTTGTACCCTAAGATGCTGGAAACAGACATGTAGAATTTTGCATGCAACGTAATTAGAATCATAATAATAATTCACTCGACATTGAAATAAAGCTCACTGCGGGGAACCTAACATTTGAAAACTTTCTAAGTAGTTAATCAAACAATCTTCAAAATAAATCTGGAACGATATGAATAGTAAATATTTAACGTTACGTGTTCTACGAAGGAAACCTGTATTTATTATTGATTTTGAATAATTGTTGTTATTGCTGTACAAACATAATAATAAAAGTTTTATTTTATTGTTAAAAATAAATAAAGTATATTTGAGAAATTTCTTATATATAATTTTTTTTATTATGGTTTTGTTTTGAAATGTCTTACGAACCAAGAATTGTAATATACATATTTAATGCATTTCTGAGCGAATGCGGATATAAAGTAGGAAGATTTATTTTCGAGATACTACTCAGAATTGTACGAGTGCTACAAATATAGGAAGTATAATGTCAAAAGCGCATATCTGAAATAGTATTATGTTAGAATATGCTTATTCTTCTCAAACTGTATACATTACAACTCTCATGGTAAATCACAGATGAATACTAGCTTGGATGGAGGTCATTCAAGTGAGTCTTGCTTTCAATGATTTTCTTTCGTTTCAAAAAATTCTAATACTTTTACTACAACATAAAATTTTGTCATAACATTTTTTTTATTATCTACACATACTTTTTTAATATATGTACCCTCTTCAGCTGTAAAATGAACCACCCTCGACACATCACTTAAAAAAAAACTCCATCAAAGGTAATTTCGTTTGACAAACAAAACATAAACAACCCAAAATTACAAACTCCATAAATATTTTGCGACAACAATGCAACGAACAGGAGAGTTTTCAGATCCCTCGAAAATTGATGTTTACCTTTCAAAACCATAATTTAACATCTTCACATAATCATTGTTTACATTTTTGTAATATACGTTACAAAAAATAAGCTTCCGTTCCCGTTTGGTATACATACCTATTCCGTGTACTATACACACGTACATTTCATGTACCATATATACACATATGTATATGTACGTATATACGAACAGTAATAATTCAAAGTGATCATGTTGATGGATTATATAGCATAAAGCAATAATAACTTTAAGGATTCTTTATTTTAACGATTTCGTTACACAATTTGTGTACTTTTGCTTCGTTTCTTGTACATATTATGTTTTGCTTTGTTCGCTTTGGCTTGTATGTATGTATAATGTATAACGACAACAACAACATTTATATACATGTACAATATATACACCAAAACCATTTTGTGGTAAATAAATTTATTTATCTTATTTTCGTCTTGCACATTTTATTGAACAATAAATTTGACAAGACCGAATCCAAGAGTAACACAACACAAGAATAGCGATGAGCTTTTAACTAATAAAAAATAAAATTAATTTAAAATATTTTTTTTTTTTTGGTGAAAATTATTCGAACGAATCTCTCTTCTATCTTCATTTCGAATATTAAGAATTTTGTTTTCTTTTTTTGGGAGGGTGTTGTAATAAATTATATGTTTATGGATTGTATAGTTAATCGATAACGAGGTATTTTATACTTAGAAAGGAGGTTATATTAAAGGTTTATAGCATTTTCGAGTAATATATGTATACACGAGCACCGAAAACATCGAAACAACATAACAATAAATTATAAAGCATTTCGCTTGTGTTGGTTTTGGAAGACGACATATTTTCTAGTCGGGAGACAAAAATCGATTATGAATGTAAACAAGTTTAAGTTTTCTTTTTTTTAGTTTTTTACGTACATACTTACACAAAACTAATTTAAAATATGAAATATATATTTCTTGTCCTTTGGGCAATATATCCTTTCATCTTATTATATGGCTTAAGTTTCATATATTATCCAATCGTTATGATGTTGTTGTAGAAAAAAGTTTATCTGTCACGTATAAAATATCAAATTCATATTGCACATTTTTCATTGTTATCGTTATTATTCGGATTATTATTATTATTATTTGTGTATGGAGATGGTTATATCTTTCATATGCTGGTTATACAAGGAATCCCAATTTCCCATATAAATATATATATGTACATCTGTATAAAAGAGAAGCATAATATACATAAATTATTGGTAATAAAGATGAACTTTTTATGACCATTGTGCTTGAGATAATAAGGAAGTATGATTTGTCTCTATAATTGGAGGACATCATTCGAGACGAAATAATGCGGATTATCGTTTAATTTAAAAAGCACTAAATAGGAGCGTCCGTAGCCCTAATTGTTACCAAAATTTTCCGTTACGTTCAATAAAATATGAGGATTATATCAGGTAAAACTCCGTTCCGATGCCATCAATGCTGACGGAAATGCACGCGACATATGCAGGAGTACACTCAAGATGCTAAGTCGTATGTACGTCATTATGGCACACGACAGAAATCCGAACTTTATTTTTAAAAAAAATTATTTCAAAAACATTGTATTTATTGTAATGCTTTTTGATACACAACATTTTCTGGCGTCTAAATAAATAGTGTTGCTGGATGCGTAGAATCAAAACGTCTTCGTCTTTGTACTTCCCTATCAAAAGTGTGGCTTCGATTATGTTGTTCATTAATTTCTTCACCGCAAGCCGGGTGCCATTACAAAGACGTGGCTGGTTTATGTTCCGCAACATAATGATTACCGATCCGATTTTTTAATTACAGATTTTGAGATGATAATTCGGACAATCCCAACGAATTTAAAAATTCCGTTGGATAGTTGACAACATCATCTTGGTTAGATTTGTATGTCATCAATTCGCCAGTTCCATAAAGTAAAATAAAATCCATGAGTAATTTTAATTTTTTTTTAACACCCTTGCGATGCTGTCATGGTGATCAATGGGTGATTGGCAAGGAAATAATTCTTGTCGAATTTCTGTCCCCTGTGGATTGCACATGAACGTGATAAATAATATACTGACGTACATACGAAATAGCATCTTGAGCGTATTCATGCATATATCGCGAACTGCCGACGTATGTTGCTGGGAGAATTGTCATTCTCCCGACATTCTGTGCATTTCCGTCAGCATTGATATGGCATCCCGAAGATGAATGTATTCCTCGGAATGGAGTTTTGCCTGGTTCAACCTGATAAATTTCAATCGCTCAGTTTCAACTTTGACGTACATATCCACATTATATTGGTGACATAGACGCCGACATTTGAAGATGTGATTGTCCTCATTTTCCCGAACCATCAGTCTGTATGGAAAATAATTCATTGAATTAACATTTTTGTTAGTTTCGGCGCCTGTAATAAAATTTGCGAAAAAACGCATCATATGATCGCCAGTTGATCGTTCCACCGATGTAAAACAATGTCTCGGTTTTCTAAATTTTCACCCACGACGACAATACCGACTTCATCAGTTGTTGGCGCATTAAAACGTCTTGTGTGTTGTCCTCCAGGCATCGGATCTGATGACAATTTTGTGGTTATCAGATGGCATGCGGTCTTGAATAATGCAACTAATTCGTTACGTTGATGGAAAAATTTTTTGGTTTTTTTTACCACAATGCTAATCGACTTGTCTTGCTGAATTGCCCATAAACTAAATTTACAAAAATTTGTAGTCACTATCCGGAAAATTATATTTTCGCTTTCATGCATAATAAATTGTAAACCACAGGCTACTTTATTTGTACCCAACTATCCTTAATGGTGCAAGTACTTTAATTTAGTGATTAAGTTCATTTTTTTCTGAAATTTTCCAATTTTCTTCGCAATACATACAAAGTATTAGGAAACTTTAAAAAAAATGACGAATGAAATCCGTGTTATGCCGTGACCAAGCAAAATACGGATTTGTTTTTATATATTAAGATGGATTAGTGTTATATGCATTAAATTGCATCCATTCGGGCGAAACTATTTTATTTTTAATGTAATTGGTCGTAACCGCACTTGAGTTGATATTTTTGTTTACGCCATTGTGTTTTCAATTTTTTAGCCAGAATTAATCTCTAAAATATTATAATTGAATTTTGTGTCTTTTTAAGATTCCGAATTTAGAATATGAGACGTTAAATATCAGCAATTTTGAATTGTTTATACAGATTCTGATCTTTAAAATTTTGGTTCTGGAATTAAGTTAAAATTTAGTATTGGGAATAGATGCTTCGTTGCTAAGAAACAGAAAAACCGTCATATCTTGGAAACAGCTCCACCTATCGGAACCAAATTTCACAAAAAACCCAAACTGCTAAAATCCTAATCTATGAAGAAAATTTCAGATTCCTATGATGTCTGGTTCCTGAGAAACGCCATTACAATCATTACAGACACCATTTTTATATATTAGATTATAGTTTGATCGATCACTATTATACCATTGGTGAAATTTGAATTTTTTATTTAATTTTTTTATTTTATTTGTATTAAAGAAATCGATTTAGTACATTACAAATATGATTTCATATGCAAACAAAAAATAATCTATTCCAAATTTAGATTATTACGCAAGATTAAAAATATAAATTAAAATTGTAACAATTTTAAAAATTAAAAGTTTAGTTCTTCAGATTAGAAGTTGTCATAATATTTATTTTAATTTAAAAAATAAATTTAAATTGTTTTTGAAAGTGTTTTTGATAAATTACTAATTATTAATAATTAATTAATCTACGGTATTGAATGATTTTGCTGATCTATTAGTTGCCCCAAAAATTATTGTTTACGCAAAGGCTCACATGCTAGATCTGTGGATCTATATAAGAAGGCTGTAGCGGAAGTAAGGGAGGTGTGGTAAGGCACGAGGCTGGCGGCTGTAAGCAGGTAAGAGATTCTTAGCAGGCCAAGAGCGCGCATCTGGCTACCAACCGAACTGGCTAGTCCAGGTAAAATCCTGGAAATAATCAGGATTAGTAATCCAAATCTACCGACGGATATTAGGAAGATAGTAAAGTAGGAGGGGGCTCTAGATTATCCACTATAGTATTCAACAAGGAGTCCTTGTCTCCTCTTGCCGTGACTAAGGGAGTAATTGACTTTGGTTTCGGGTCAATTACTCTCAGAGTTTACATAATAAAGACAAGGAACCTAGTGAAGAACCAAGTTCCAGGGAAGGCGATAGGGGCGACACCGGTGAATCCACTGGAACCAACAGACATTAGCCTGCGGCAGCGGGAAGTGAAAAGTGGCAAGTATATAGGCTCAACTTGGTATTATGCTAAATATCATACAAATTAACCTATACCATACGAAGGCAGCGTCGACCGCTTTACTCTTCAGTAATAGTAACCTCCTTACAGTAATAAAGGAGTATAACCTAATATACTCAAGCAATTCTGGGTAAATCAGATCTTGCATTCTTGGAAAAAATAATTTAAATATGTTTTTATTCTCTCAATTCAGCAATCGTGACATAACTGCTGTCAGCCTAGAGGTTGGCGGCAGGTTAATGTGGCTGGTCTCAGCCTATATGGACCGGGACAAATGGGTACTGCCGGATAACCTGGGGGACCTGGTTCTCGAAGCGGAATAAGAAAGAAGATTGGGTGATCCTTGGATGTAATGCCAATGCGCATCACACAATTTGGGCAGCACATACATCAACGAAAGGGGTGAGTTGGCTTTTGAATACTTATTAAATACTAATCTTTGGGTGTGTAATATTGGGCAAGGACCCACATTTATTACTAAAAATTGGCAGGAGATTCTGGACGTAACCTTCGCCTCTGATAATATTTATCCTATATGGTCAAGGAATGGAGAGTGGCGGGGGAACATTCCTTCTCCGACCATCGATATGTAACATTCTGTCTTAACGTTTCCCCTGCTACCCGGAAATCTATAAGGAATCCCAGAAGGACAAAGTGGAGCAAGTATAGGGAAACGCAAAAAGAACTAATCACACCGGTGGCCCCTGAGCCGACAGCAATAGTGGAGGAACTGAATTGCATAGTGGACCCAATCACTAGTTTCTGCAGCCGGTCCTTCTCAAGATTGGGACTCCTATAAGGAGGACTTAAAAGAATTAGGAAAGGCACAAGGGAGGTCGTGGAGACTCTTCTGTGATAAAATAGAAGAAGTCGCCGAGACCTCTCGTCTTATAAAGATACTGTCTACTAATCCAACCTGTTCCAGTTATTTAATTAAACCGGATGGATCTTGGACTTCTTCTAGTGAGGAATCTTTGAAACTTCCCCAAAAAGGACGTGGCATAGACACATTTTTGGTCCATAGCCTTGCCTTACATTCACACGAACATTCTTTCTACCCATTCATTCATCCCATTCACACATGTACAGTATACCACCTGCGCATTGCATAGCTTCATGTCACCCTGTACAGTGACATGGAAGATGGGTTGGCCCATGAGTTCTACATTCCAACAGAGGGTCATAAATGTTTTCAATTTAATCACCGTTCGTAATCGGAAGATGAAAATTCCCTTTTGCATCCCGCCTCTGTTGGGATTAGAAACCTCCCGATCCAAACGTCGCATCTTTAACCACTGCGCTATTTGCTCCGTTAGAGCTCATTTAACAATGTAAGGACGGATGCAATTCTGGAGGGATTGTCGCTCCTTGACTGTACTGGTACTCTTTACCAGGAAATATAAAATTCCCGTAGTAGATCCACCTAACGTAAACGGTATAGGAATTGGTTCTATTAATAAGGCATGATTCCTGGGTGTAATCTTGAACAATAAGCTTATTTGGAAGCCTAACATCTTGGAAAAGAATGAAGCCGGAGCTGGTACACTGGCTATTCACTGACGTAGTAAGACTTATACTTATAAGTAACCTACCGGAAGGGGTCGAGAAAGTGCAAAGAACGGCCTGCATGCTTATAAGCGGGGCGGTGAGGGCAACATCAACACACGCCTTAGAGGTTATGTTTCACTTTCTGCCCCGCGATATTTACGGTAAGCAGATGGTGGCGAATACGGCCATCCGACTATCAGTCATATCTCAGAGAAAATGTATTCAGACAGAACACTCGACGATAATCATCGTCGATCGCTAAGGAAAGGATTGGCGAATCTAGACTACGTTACACCAATATAATGCTTCGAGAAATGGTTCCGAACTATACCTGCCCTTCAAAATAATCTTGGAGGAGCGGGTCGCTATTGGAAATAGAAGCATTACAGTTCTTTACGGATGGTTCCATGCAACACGGTAAAGTAGGAGCTGGAGTCTTCTGTGAAATAAATTGAAAGTAGATACATCAGTGCGTCTCCCTGATCACTGCAGCGTGTACCAAGCAGAGGTGATAGCGATCGGTTGCCACTTGTCTCTGAATGAAATGAGAGAGTATTTCAACATTTAGATAGTCTGGGTCCCAGGCCACTCGGACGTCATAGCGAACTAGCTAGGGCGGACGAACTAGCTTGGCATGGTACAATTCTCCAACTGCTACAACTGGGCAAATGTCGGAATGCCTATTAAGGCACATAAGACAGCGCTTAAAAAGGAGACAGTAGTCTCAGCGAACGAAAGATGGACTAACGCACCCTCACATGTAGTGTAGCACGACAAGTCTGGCCAAAGCTGTACTTGATACGCTCAAAGACACCGTACTCCCTATACGTAGACGTGATTTAAAAACGATCGTGGGAAAATAGTAGCGACCATATGTATAGAAATAAATCTTTCGAAAAATTAATTTTTACGATGTTTATCGGAATTAGCTTTAGTAATACAAATGAAAAAAAAATCGGTTACAATTGGAATTCATGTCTCTTAAGAATCGAATTTACTTCAAAAACCACTCATGCCTAAGCCCGTGTCATTACCAACAGACTAAATTCTTATCGTAAGAACGAATTTACTGCAAATTCAACTTTAATCTTGATAACTATCACACAATTTAACGGAGGTTTAACTTTAATGAAATGTATTCTAAATAAGTGTTGGCCAAGTGTCGGAAAGTGCCATAATTTAAAAATAATTAATGATGTATCATAAATAAATAGACGATTACTCAACGATTCATATGCTATATATACACCGGACATATCCTATACTCTACATACGAGCTTTGTTGCAATTAATTAGCTTTACTCAGAGCTTATTTAGAAAAATGTTATCGAAAAAAAAGTAAACTATACAATCATATAGTCGCACGTATGTCTAATACATATATACCATGACGAACCAAAAAAAACTGTACAACTTGAGCTTTTTTATTTCTTTATTTTTTGTTATGATAACATTTTTTTTTCGCTTTTAACTTATCACCGGAGTAGCTTTTTCCATGTTCATGAATTTTTTTTTATAAAACATAAAGTTATTGAATTTTAATGGAATATACATGTAGTTTTCAGAATACTATATCGTTTTAATGTAGAATTATGTTATATATACATACGAGTACATAGATTTCTAAGAATAGGATACCGATATAATTTCGCAGCAATTAAAAGTTATATGAAAATTAAATTAATCTGTGTCAAGGAAAACGATATATGAAAAGGGTTGGAAACATTTTAAAAATTGTAATATAATATACATATAAAGGTTGTTAGTTTTACCACCATACCCCCAGGGATTATAGATAGTTATAAATCCACTTTCAATGTGGATTTATGATATATTTCATGTTTAAATAGGTACAACTATAAATATAGAGCTAAACTAATCATATTTAATTATGTATAGCGCATTTAACACAAAAATAAACTTTTTTTTTTTGATTAATAAAATTAAATATTTATCAAAAATAAAGACCGGTTATAATATTTAATGTTTTATAAATAATTAATATTTTTAGTTTATGTTATTTTTTTTTTAATATAGGAATGTATAGGTGTATCTTAGGCAAAACTCTTTATGTGGATTAGGTGGGTATGCCCTCTTCCCCATAATCAATAAACGAATTAAAACTAAAAATTAATTAATATATGTCTTAATTTTTGTAAACATTTTAAAGTACAGGAATACCTCGTTTAACGCTAAATCATTATATGCATTTTAGTAAATTAATTTTCAACTCATGTAATTGAACCTCATTAACACGACAATTTAACAAAATCTCAAAAAACCGATTAAGTTACATCTGGGACACGGCCGCAGACTACGTGTTACAGTAAACAGCAAAGCAATATACTGTCGTATTAAACGATTTTCGAAACGATGTTATGGTACAGCCTATTTCCGTTTCGATTGGTCATATTTGAACACTTGTTACGATTGAATCGTAGTAATATGCGATCTGGGGTGCCCTCTAGTTAATTTGTTTTTGAGATTCGATAGTAGAGGCGTTTATGTATATTAGTTTGGATTTTTTTACGTGACACGCAACCAAGGAACCTAGAGAATTCCGAAAATGAATGGGAAGAGCGAAGTAAAACTAACAAAAAAATTGTTTTTCTTATGAAGGGGGAAGATTTTAAAACGTGATCGTGACAACACGACTTTGTGGTGTAGTCAAAACAAAAACAATAAAAATTGCTAACTTAACTAAATCGACAAAAGAGTTAATACGCCTAGACACCAAACTGATACACCTTAATACATTTGGGTTTCATTAAAACTAATTTTGTGAGTGTATATAAAACCACATTACAGTATTGTAGTACACAGTATAAAGAGGTGCTGTAATTTCCCGAAAATCAGTGCCTTGAAGCTGCACCAGCCAAATCAGCCCGCCACAACGAAATCTAGCCCATAATTTATTACAATTTTATTACAATTTATTACACCAAGTCCCGATTTTATTACACTTGCCGTTCGCGAGAAAAGGGTGGGCGGTGCAACTTCAAATTGAACCTACACCGCCACTTTGTAACTTTTGATGTAATTGTGATATCAAGATGGGACTTGGGCCAGACTTTATTACAAATTTATTACAATTTATTACACCAGGTCCCATTTTATTACACTTGCCGGTCGCGAGATAATCGTGGGTGGAGTAACATCAAATTGAACCTACACCGCCACTTTGTAACTTTTGATATAATTGTGATATCGAATTTATCTCGAAAACTTGGGCTAGAATTTATTACAAATTAATTACAGTTCACTGGTAAGTTGACGAAAAATAAAATGTAACTATTTTGTGTAAAAATCATCTTGTTTTAATTACCTACTAAAATTGAAAGAAAAATATCAAAATGTCGATAAAAATCACCTCTATAATTTACACCAGACCACCACCATATTTTAAATAGAACTGGATGTTGTTTACACTATACGGTACATATACCGTATATATACATATACATATACCTGCTAGAGTAGTGATTTATAATTATTTTGGGTAAAGTCTATTTCAAGTCAACGAAAAATACGAAAAAAGTTGATTTTATCACCTGTAATAATTTATTACACTAGACCGTCACCATATTTTAGATAGAACTGGATGTTGTTTACACTATACGGTACATATATACCATGCAAAGTAGTGATGGCGGTCTGGTGTAATAAATTATTACAGGCGATAAAATCGCCTTTTTTGGTATTTTTCGTTGACTTGAAATAGACTTTACCCAAAATAATTAAAAACCAACACTTTACAAGGTATATATGTACCGTATAGTGTAAACAACATCCAGTTCTATCCAAAATTTGGTGGCGGTCTGGTGTAATAAATTATTACAGGTGTTTTTTATCGACATTTTGGTATTTTTCTTTGAATTTCAGTAGGTTTTTATTAAAATAAAATGATTTTTACACAAAACAATTACATTTTATTTTTCGGCGACTTACCAGTGAACTGTAATTAATTTGTAATAAATTGTGGCCCAAGACCCGTCTTTTTATCTGAATTACATCAAAAGATACAAATTGGCGGTGTGGGTTCAATTTGATGTTACTTCACCCACGCTTTCCTCGCGAACGGCAAGTATAATAAAATTGGCACCTGGTGTAATAAATTTGTAATAAATTCTGGCCCAAGACCCGTCTTTATATCTGAATTACATCAAAAGATACAAATTGGCGGTGTGGGTGCAATTTGATGTTACTTCACCCACGCTTTCCTCGCGAACGGCAAGTATAATAAAATTGGCACCTGGTGTAATAAATTTTAATAAATTTGTAATAAATTCTGGCCCAGGTCCCATCTTGATATCATATTTACATCAAAAGTTACAAAGTTACGGTGTAGGTTCAATTTGAAGTTACACCGCCCACTCTTTTCTCGCGAACGGCAAGTGTAATAAAATCGGGACTTGGTGTAATAAATTGTAATAAAATTGTAATAAATTATGGGCTAGGTTTCGTTGGGGCGGGTTGATTTGGCTGGTGCAGCTTCAAGGCACTCCGGAAATCCGCGATATAAAACGTCGAAAATACATAAACGGAAATCAACCCCGGCTTTAACCGATCGTGACGTACCAGCGCAGAATTTTAGTGTGGGAAAGCAACGCAAAAGTTTTGCATAACGATCGTGGCAGTACACTCAAAGCAGCGGACGTGGCGAATTGCCAATAAAATCTTGTATTTTCGGTTCTGATTGGATTATCGCCTTCTCAGAGATAGGCATTTACGCGTCATCTATAGTTTTTACGTCGACGTGTCGACAACCCGTGGACTAAAATTACTAGAGTGTTTTTATACATTAATTCCAAACTACGGTGACCAAAGATTATTAGCATTAAAGTGATACGGGGGGCGACAAGTTTATATAGGATTGCACCTTTAATGCATTTTAATCTAGACTTTTAAAAGAAAACTTCTTCAAAAAATGTATTCAAGAATTATGAATTAGCGCAAGCGATTTGCAGTTGTGGACTCAAAAGTTGCTTTGGCCACATTCTCCTCAATGACAACGATTATATGGAAGTTTAGTATAAACCGACTAAACTACATTATAGTTAGTTGTTTTGTTCTTTCAAAGATTAATTTAAAAAATAGTGTTGAATACCCAAATGAAATCAAACAATCGTCACTATAATTTTTATTTTAGTAAAAAAACTTGTATACTAAATTGCACAGAAATCCTTTACTGAGTATATAGTTTACAGTACTTTATACAGTGTTGTCTCAAAGGAGCAGTAATACATGGTGGAATTGGAAAAATGCCAACCAATGTATTTTCCAGTGTCTATTCCTTTGCATATATGGTTAGAAAAAAGGAACAAATTGACTTAGTCAGGGCATATCATTTAATACCTGTTGCTACAGAAGATATAGACAGCTAAGACAGCAATTACCTTTCCTTCTGGCTTATTCGAATTCACTCGAATACCTTTTGATTTACGAAACGCAGCTCGTACAAGGTTTATGAATGAGGTAGTTGGAAGACTGGATTCTTGTGAAATCAGAAGAAGGGCACAAATCTGATTTGCAACTACTGTTTGCAGAATTTGATATCAATATCAAAACTTCAAAATGCGGTTTTGGTGCTAATTCTCATATCTCATATATAAATCTTAAAATTACCCCTAAGCAAAAATGTTCCCATTCGAGGAAAGAGTTGAAACTATATCGGAACATCCAGTCCCTACATCATGGTTATAATTATTATCATCGCTTTGTACCAAAACTAGCTGAATTCAATGATTCATACCCATCTAGTTTAGTCTTGTTTTTCGGAAAGCCAAAACTCCAAGAAATTTTGCTTGGTCAAAAGACTGTAATGAAGCATTCACTTAGAATAAAAGTGGGCTTGCTCATACAACACTTTAGACGCAGTGTTAAGTGTTACTATACTAATGCATGGGACACCGTAGTCAGAGCAGTCTTGCAGGAACTCAAAAATTGATAGGGATACTCAAGCATATTCCACCAAAAAGTAACAATTAGCCGAAGCGAAATATTTAGCATTTGACAGAGAATTACACGCCATATACTTAGCGGTTAAACATTTTCGATAATTTGTAGAAGGTTGTGAATTTAAGATTTACACTTAACCTTCATAAGCCCCAAAACAGAAAGAAGTTCACAACAGGCTCGTCATTTGGATTTTATTTCGCAGTTTTCAACGGACATTCATTATTATTCGTTGTTATAGTCAAAGATAATGTTGTCGCTGACAGTCTGTCTTGCACAAGCGATAACGAAACTGCCTCTATAGAAAAAACACTAGATCTCAAATCTATTTCGGAATTACAGAAGCCTGACGAGTACCTTCAGAAAATACTTTCTGGTTTTACTCGTCCCACAACTAGAAAATTAAAAATGGATTTTGGCCTACGTTAAAATTACGTTTGGCCTAACATGAACAAAGACGTTAACATCTGAGCACAGTGCTGTCTTTCATGCCAAAGATCTATAAAATTCAGAGGCACATAAATTCAAAAGTAGGACAATTTAAACACGCTTTTGAAGTCGTTTTGAACACATTCATTTCGAAATCGTCCAAGAAAGATATTTATGAAAGATATTACCTCCGCTCAGTAAGGGGCCAGTAATGGCCTTTAAAACTGTTAAAAAAAAAAAAAAAATTACCTCCGCAACTGTTGCAAAATCTTTTGTGGAAAATGATATAACAAGATACCTGTAAAAGTACAATAAAATTAATACAGATCAAGGAAACCAATTCCAATCTAAGCTGTTCTCAGAATTAACAAAGCTTCTAGTCACACATCGAATCTGGACAACTCCGTATCACCCGCAATCTAACGGAGTGGGACGTTTCACTAAAATTACCAGGCTAATTTTTTCTGGAAGCACCAGATCAACAACCAGCAGACTTTAATTAGGTTATTAAATACCTATACGAAATAGTATGCGCATTCTAGTTCCAGCTGCGCACAACATGCTCTGAAAAACGATATATTTATTCCAAAAGCGGTGGATTAATGTAAGTTTATTTTTATCAGAATAGATAAAATTTGTTTTAGGTAGCTCACCGATTTTTGAGGTATCCAAAAATATTCGCAAGTAGTGCGAGAAGAATGCTGAAGAAGAATGGCGGATACGATTAGGTTGCCGAAAATATGCTTTCCTAATCGAATAATATATTGCTACCAAAGTTGTACGGAATCACACGTGCATCATTTTAAACGTAATAACGAAATTTGAAATTTAGACCAATTCGAACGTTTCGTGCGATAAATATTCTTTAATTAAATATATTGTTTGTGTGTATTTCAACATATATTTCCAAATTTATAATATGGGATTCTCAATTCGACTTGAATAATTCTTTAATTTATTCGTATATACGACTTAACTGGATTGCATTTTCACAGAATACAGCTGCAAAGGTTGTTTACATTGTCGACGTTGACGTTGACAAAAAACCTTGCCAAGTAATCTACATAAAGTTTAACGTGTTCTCAATACCGTATATTAAACTGCGTAATCTACCTCGCCCTTATTATTTAACACTGTATACTTCAATTATACTTAATTACCCAATTTTTCAACAAAAAAAAATTATTGAGACAAGTTATGGCAATTTTCAGTTTTTTCACAATGCCCAAACTGATTGTTAAATAAAAAATGTTTGGGGCTTTTAGAATTTACATATCATTTCAATAAAATTTTGTGCTTAACTTTGTAAGATTCTAATGAAAGCTCATTAGGTGGTTCATGTAAATATCAAAAACTTGATAAATAGCTCAACACGTAACAATCTCCATATGTTTATGTATATGATTAGATTTGTACTGATCAGTAACTTCGTACTATTCATACTTTGAATCAATTATAAAACATCAAAATTCGTTTTTGGTTCAGAAGCAATCAATATACGCATATATGTACAACTGATAATTTCCAAGTGAATGAGGTTTCATCAGTATTTTTAGTTTTAAAAATTGTGTTATGCGAGGCATTCCTATATATTAGAACTTTTAGGAATACATATGTACGGCATATTATATAACCCTATTCGATTTTAATAGATTTTTGTTTTAATTACATTAATTATTGATGTAAATATATAAGTATGAGTATTGGAAGATATTAAAGAACTTAAACGTGTTTATATAAAAAAGTTTACATTTACGTAAATAATTTTACAATATAAGTATGCTACGAGTAACATATAAAGGATGAAAGCTAATTGACATTATACATTAGCAAATGCTTTCGTTTGTAGCAGTTACTTTATACTTAACTTAATATACAATTGTGCATTATATAATAGTGGTGTGTTGGGTATCATCATATATTACCATCAAATAGAGTCAGAGGTTGGGATATATGTATATTTTTTTTAAATTAATTTAGATCAAAATATTAAAAGAAATAGTCCTAGTAAAAGTGTCAACAAATGTTAAAAATGAACTTTCCAAAAATTAAATAAAAATCACTTGTTTCAAAATGGTGGATTCAATAAAACCACCAAGAAATTTAGTAGTAAAAACACAAAATATATGGCGTCCACGTAGAATTTGTGGCTACAACAATATGTGTGGTATACAATTGAAACTAAAACAAACAAAAACGAGAAAAAATGCATGTGGCCACGCTTCCAGGTTGTTCGGAAAAAGATGCGGAGTTATATTCAATAATTTCGGTCCCAGCGCGAGTTGATCCTAGACCAATTAATAAAAATTTGTAAATCTCTGGAAAAAAGTCATAGGCTATGCAAATAATGTAAAATGGAACCGGAGCTGAAATAAATCTATGAAATAAAACAAAACAAGATAAAAAGAAATAAAAACCAAAATCACAAAACAAATGAAAAAAAAGTACATGCACAAGATGCGGGGAACATAGGGCAACAGAATGTCCAGCGACGAAAGGCTACGTGCAACAAATCTGAAACGACAGTTCATCGAATATATAAAAACAATTCCAAAAAGAGAGTAAACGATTAAACTGCCGACCAGGAGAGAAGATTCTGACCAACAGGCAATGTGTTGTCAATATATAAGCCGCGAAACTAATAACGAAACAATTCGACGAAATAAAACCATCCAAAACCAAACATTTGCTATCATTTTCAAATCACAAGAAAAATTGCGAAGATGACGACGACATAACAGAAAATTTAAATTTCGAAATAAAATTGACTGAAAAATTAGAGGAGGTACACGACATGGAAAAAATGGAGATCATTAGAAAAATAGCCGAACCTACTTCAGTAATTACCACAATAGCTATAAAAAAATTCCAAAATAATGGATGGCAATTATTTTAACAAACTGAATTGCAACAAGGAGTTTCAACAAATCAAGGAGTTTCAACATATCACCGTGAATTGAGAAATGCATTTGCTATTACTTGGGGTAGATAATAATGCCACATCTTCCGTATGGATTGTCATCAGCGCCAGACAAATTCCAGCATCCGGATAGTACGTTTCAAAATATGCACAACAATGGGGACATTTGAGCAAATCACAAACTTAATAAAACATATCAAAGTAGCAAACCTAACAGTTTGGAACCATTGAGAATTTTGTTGAATAATGATATTCCATGGATTTTGAAAGATCAGTAACAATAAGTCCAGAATATAAATCAAGTGCTTACAATACCTCCAGTATTTTACTTTCATAATGTTAACAAAGATGTCATATTGTCGGTCGATGCAAGTGGAAATGGTCTTATTCAAGAAGGGCGTCTAATCGCATTTGCAACACGTTCACTGACTGCACAGCATAATTATTCGTTTTAAGAAAGAGAAGCACTCACAATTAAAATAACTGGCCAGATAACTGGTCGTATAGCAAAATATTATAGTTGTTGATTTGTCAAAGATCCTTTAAGTAGGGATTGTAAACCCAAGAAAGCTGAAGATCATGAAAGCAGTAAAAGGTGAAAAAATGATAAAAGCAGTCTGGAAGTCTAAGCTAAGTCTTCTATAATGTCATTCATTTCATAACAGATAATTCTACAAGGATATAATCGAGAAGAACTAATCGCAGATTTAAATCAGGGTTGATCTAATCTCGACAACAAAAAGTACCAGAACACCTTCAAAAGTATTGAAACCGTTGGGAAGAATTTACGAGAGTTTTGGGTTTTAAAGAAAGGAATTTGGGGATTCCGAAATCGCAGCGAACCAGCATGCTCAGATTAGATACATCATGATTACTTTGGTATCGAGACGTCACAGAGGCGAGTAAACTGCCTTATTTGTGAGAGAAATTAATGAAATCATCCTCGTCAAGCCTATTCAAGGCGTATTCTGTAAAAGCGTTCATCTAAAGGTGATTTTTTCAATTGTTTCTTTTTTACACATGACGCATGAATAGTTTCAAACTGTCATCGTGATTTTATTTATTCAGTATTGTTTGCCATTTCATCATGGATAGACTGAGTCCGGCATAGCGTTTACGAATTGTTCAGGTTTTTACAAACATCAGATTTCTGTGAGGAATGTGCTTCGTGCACTTAGACCATGTTACAGTTGACATAATCGACCTGTCGAGACCACTATTTGGAATACCATCGAAAAGTTTGAATCCAAGTTTACAGTATTGGATGGTACGTGACTAAATAGACGGTTGATATGATAACGGAATATTTGCTGCCTGAAATTGAAGCCCGACCTCGACGACATTTGGTTCCAAGAAGTCAGCGCTATTTGCCATATATCGCAGAGTGATCGCACTATGATATGATTCTAATAGTGTTTACTACAGAGTAGTACAAATGTTACAAAGAACAAATTAACGTGGTATAAGTAAAATACATGATCATTCATATTAAACAGCAAGAGTGGGGAACCACCGGTCAGACGATTAGCTCAACTTGAGAAAACAATGGAATAGTTCAAATGCATCTGCCCATACAATGGCTGGCCGGCAAACAGCCCGAATCGTAATATTTTTATGTGTTCGAAAACAATCGCTATTTTTAGCGGCACTCCTGATTCCCGAGAACCATTAACTAAAATCCATTCTACATACGAGTATGTACATTTCGAAGACATAAGCCAAGTCGAAGATATAAACAACTTTTTCCGACACTCATCTGAATTTAATCTATTGGCCCATATTCATTTGACCGTCTGAATGCTAATGGGATGAGAATAGTATTGAATGATGAACATTTTTGCTGTTGCTGTGGAATGGAATTCTGGGGTTACTTCACCCAGTTCTGAGTGTGGTAATAATTATTATTTATTTGAATAGAAATTTAAAAATTTAATTAATTATATTATAAAACGCACCGTGTTTAGTGATAAATTAACCGTGAGTGTGCTAATAGTAGTTAAAAGGAAAATGTGAACAAAGTGTAATATAGAGTGTACTTAAAGTGTAATAAAATAACTATTCTCATGTTAAATAATTAAGTTAAATAAGTGAATTAATTAAATTAGTCCTTAGTGTTATTATTCGGGAATAAATAAATTTAGTGTGATCTAGAATTTACATCGTTTGTTTTATTCACAATCCAGTGATCGAACCTTCTGTGACAGGGCAAAAACGTAACAATTGGTGACAGTGTTGGGATTGTGAACTAAAAAAGATGATTCTAGACGAGTTGAAGATTTCCGAGTTAAAGGAGATGTTGGAACGGCGTGGTTTGTCAACGGCTGGTCAGAAAAAAGTATTGAAGCAACGACCACTTTAAGCCGTGGAGAAGGATGGTATTGATCCAGCTTGATCCAGATGGGGACGAAGAGGATGGAGAGAAGGAAGGCGCAGTGGTTGAAGCAGTGTCGGTACAATCGAGAAATTTTGATATGGCGCAGTTAATAGCTGCTATTCAACAGTTCAATTTGAAAATGCAACAGTCAGTAGAAAAGTCAGTTGAAAAGTCCAGTAGCCAATTAAATGCAAGGACATGCAAGAAATTAAACAGTCAGTGGGCGAAATCAATAACAAAATGGACGAGAAGTTTCAAGAAGTATATAACACTTTACATGAAGAAACAGAGCAAATTCAATCAACGGTTCAAAATGTTGAGCAGAAACTCCAAACAGAATTTCAAGAGCTGGAGAAAAATGTTCTGGGCTTCAAAAAAGAACTTCTATACATCAAAATAAACGGGGCATCGCGGCAAGTAGCTCAGCCCATACACGCAATGAAATTTAAACCACCGATATTTGATGGCACAACATCTTTTGCGGTTTTCATATTTCAATTTGAGACAACGGTCAATCAAAACTGTTGGAATGACGTAAATCGTGGAACCGCGTTAATAGTGGCTCTAAAAGGTGAAGCGGCTATTGCAGACTATTCCGTCACTTGACCGAAATAATTACAACGAAATAATGAAAGAGCTGGATCGAAAATATGGAAGTGATCATAAACAGGAGATGTATCTATTGTATGGAGCTGAAGATTCGATATCAAATGATCGGAGAAGAATATTCAAGAATATTCATCAGCGGTCGAGCGGCTAGTGCATTTAGCACATATATGAATACGTCTCCCGATTACATGGAGAGAATTAAGATGGACGCGTTCTTTGATGGAATACGGGATCCAGAGACGCGCAAAGCAGTGAAGTTTGCAACAATAAGAATTGGCAATACTCCGTTCCAACACGGGATGGACTTCATGGGTACGAATGACTTCGTGATGGAAGCAGGGAGTATTGGATTGCAATACATTCGAGCTGCCACTGCGTATAGATGATGCCGGAGCAACAAGCAGGGGAGTAGTAGTGTATCAGCGGAAAAAGCGTTCATCGAAATCAGAAACAGTTGCACGGGAGAAATTACGATTGTTATGTAACCGAATGAAGGCCCGGAGTGGCGTGCGAAAAAACAACAGTGGTTTCAAAGTAGGAGATTTAGTGTGGCGTAACACTTTGCAATGCGAGAAGGATTTTACAACGAAGCAACAGCCTTCATGAGATGGACCGTACATCATCATCAAAAGGATGAACGACGTGGTTTACCGGATTCGGAAGAACAACGAAGAAAACCGAAGGTAGTGCGCTTAAAGCGATTAGGGGACTCTACAGGGGAGGTGAGTTGGATCCTGTTCGGGACGAATCAGGATATAGTAGGGGTAATGTTACGATCGTGGCGACATCTCTATTTGAGTAGCGGCAATACCGAACCGTACTCTAATTATATGCGTGCGCTTAGTAATTAAAGTACTGAATATGTAACTAGAGTGGCACGAGATGGTTGAACTATAGTTGATTACAGTTGATTATAGGTACTGATTTTTTTCTCAGAAATTACAAATTATTAATATATGTACACAAATAAAAACGTTTCGCGCATATTTAATTGATTAATTGATTAATTTTAACGAAAATAATTTATAGATATACATGTATAAACCTTGTGCATAAAAAATTGTTTGACCCTTCTCGATTCGATTTTATTTTTTATATTAAAATTAATTTTGAATTAAATTATTTATTTTTATACAATTTTTCGTTTTTTGTAACATTGTTTTTGTGGTGGTCAGAAATTGTATTTAATTTAATAATTAAATAACAGCAAAAATAAATACTGGGCATGTATCGTACATACGAGTACGATGTATGTTTGTTGTTAACTCTAAATATCAATAATAAAATTTACCAACAATTTTTATTTTGTATATTGTTTGGTATAATGTGGGTTACGTTTGATCGCAGATTATTGGCCAATTTGAGGTTTGCATAATTTTTTTTTTATTTGCTGGCGCGCTCTGTTAGTAAATATATTGTTTACATTTAAGCAATTTATAACGCTTTTAATTAGTGAGGCGGAGAATATGTAAATTTGATGTATTTTATATATATAGTGATTGTTGGGTTAACATGCGCATTTGAACGGTATGTGAAAAGCTAAGCTGCGCGGTAATTCATTAGTATCTTATGTTAGTTAAAATAATACCGTTGAACAAATTTTTTTAATTAGCACTAAGTAGTTTTCGAAAAAATCATACGTTTTGCATAGGTAAGCGTCATGCATTTTACAGAACAAAATACTACAACAACCAGCTCTGGTGCACATTTTAACATTTAATTGAAAGTTTTAGCTCATAAAATTTCGAACTGAGGTTTGAGCTTTATGATTTAAAGATTTCCGACTAACTTATTCTTTTTGACCACTAAAACGTCTTTTCTTTCTGTGATTCTGAACATAATTCTATTTCGCCTTCAGAATTTAGTAAGTTTGATTTCACATTTTAATAAATCTTTGGAATTTTAAGAGTTAATACTAACCAAGAATAGGTGTTGAGTAATTTATCAGCAATTCACAAACCATTAAATTTATGAAAATTGGGATGGTTAACATGTTTTGGATTCCCAAAAATGAAAGTGGGAAATGGAAGAATTCTAAAAAATAAAAATCCATATCTACATTTCGATTTTTTATCACAAATTATCGTCCATGGAAACATGAATTTGTTCAAAAACATTCTACATGAATTTTCCAATCTGCACTCTATTATAAACAAAAAGATTCTACCTATCTATACCGATTTTCAAAAATCGTTTGATATAAGGTCTTGCACGAATTGTTGTTGGAAAAATGTGCTCAATGCGACATTTCGAACAATATATAGTCAACTACTACTTGATTACACTATTACTGATGTTTAATGGTCGGCTGGTTGTGCTATGTGATTGTTGTACCTCATAGTTCGACATTGGGATCGTTATTATTCTAATTTTGCTGGCATTTAGTTTTCATTTACGTTTACAGTACAGTCTAAGCTTAGAATCAGCCAGTACATTTTACGTTGTTTCATTTTAATTTGTTCATCTTTTTGTCTAACGTGGTGTTTCCAGCTCAATATATTGAATCGAGATGCAATCCGAGATATTCAGCAGATTCAACTTGTAGAATTTGTACCCCTTTGAGAAATGTATGGAAGTTGCTATTTTTGTGCCACAGCGCATATGTTACATGGACTGATTCCAGCTCGTTTAGCTTTATTTTCAATCACTGATCCAATGGCTGATTTTATCGAGTGCCTGCTGTCCTTTATCGAGTGCTGGCAGCAATTTTGTGGCACTAATTTACATATCTTGTAGATAAAACCCTCATTCCACACTATATTGAACGCCTGTGATACATTTAGAAATACCAGAGCCGTTAAAATATTTCTTCTCTTCAAATGCCTGTTCTATCTTTGCGGTCACGCGATGAACTTGATCAATGGTCGAACGTTTATGCCTAAATCCATACTGGAAATCAGGTATAATAATCCTTGGTTTTAGTCGTTTCAAAAACAACTTCTCACAACTTTGAGATAGTTGGAAACAACGAGATCAGCCTGTATGATGTCATGTGAATTAACATAATGACTGCTCACTTTGATAACACCTTAAACAGCCTTGGCAAAATTTCGTCAATACCAAGTGACTTTTTGGGATTCAAATTCATATCTATATGTTATGCGACTTTTAGTGGCGTGACACTATTGATGTTTAATGAAGATCTATAGACTGGTTTAGAATCAATCCTAGATTGTATATGGTAGTATAGTTGAAATACTGATTCCAGATATTGAGCAAAAAGTTTACCTTTTTCATCGGTACGTTGCACCCATTCTCCATTTGTGTTCCTTACAGGTGGCACTTGGATTATTGGCCTCTTATATCTTTTAGTAGTTTTCCAAAGAGAATATAGGTTTTGTCAGCTTCAGGACCCAGTTCTTTCAGATAATTTTCATTTAAATCCTCTTTTATGTAATCGGTTAACTTTATTACTTACTCGATTAAATTCTCTTTTGTCAATTATTTTTTTGGTTCTATGCCGTATGCGTCTTTTAGCTGCTTTACGCATAGAATTAATCAAATATCCGCTTGTATTTCAAGTTCTTGTTTAGTTTTGAGACAAACTGTTAACTCAATTAGATTGTCCGGTTTCTCTCTAAATAACTCCCAGTTCGTGAATTTATTAGTAAAGTTAGGTTTCCTTTTTTTTAATGACTAATATACTCATAGTTAATAAGATCGGTGTGTGAACAGAAGTAAGATCTTCAATATATTCAACTTCAATGTAATTAGAGGCTATTCCTCTCGAGATATAAAAGTCAATCAAATCAGAAACTTTGTTGATGTCTGTAGGCCAATAAGTTGACTTACGCGATGAGTGATATTCACAACCTGACATTTCTATTGCAGTTAGGAGTTCTTTTCCTTTTCCTCATGTTCCTGGTGATTCGTGATCCCCATCCAGTCAGTGTGTTTCACGTTGTAGTCACCTCCTATAATAAACTTGCACCAAAAGTTTATTTTTATTAAAAGTGTTGACATATCGATTTCTTGCGATATTATATCTTGACTTAGTTCCGCACCACCATGGTTCATCGTTGTTATGTTTAATTTTCTCTTGTTGGAAATGTAGAATGTTTTGTTTGATTAAGATTGCTGTCCCTCCTCGAGCACGACCTCTGGGACGTAATGTCCAATTGGCTTTATGTCCCATAATTTAGATAAAGGTTTTCTCTGTAAAATGCGCCACTGATAATAAAGCTACATATGTCTATGTTGTTGATTCTTAGAAATACATCTAGTTCTTAGGCTCTTACATTAAGCCCGTTAGGGTTCCAGGCTAGCATTTTAGCAGTTTGTTCTAATTATCTTCCAGTTTTTTCACCCTGTTAAAGAGCTGGCTGAAATTTTGTCTCATTTCAGCCGGAAATTCGATGAGCATCTTCATTATATTACTAATGGTTGCACCATGGGTCCTTTATGGCATTGAGTACGGAACCTTAATGGGTTCCAGCCAAATTTAAAAACAAAAAAATGATGGTTGGCTCTTTGGGCACATGTCTCGGCCTGATTTCTTGATTTTGATTGTTATTTAATGTTTCGGTCACCTGGGCGTAGGAGACCTCTTCTCTAATAGTATCATATTGTCTGTTTGGCTTTTACCGTAGGCGATGAACTACTGTTGTTTTTACTGTTGTTTGCTCAGGTAGCTGAGCATTTAGCTTAAACTGATACACTTCACAACTTCACATGCTTTATAACTAGCCGGATGACCTTTTTCTCCACACAATGCGTATGTTGGTATAACATTTCACGGCTTTTGACATTGTTTTGTTTGATGTTCTCTGCACATTTGTCACATTTTGGGAAGCTCTGTGGATGCCCTAACTGTTGAAAATTTGTACACTGAAGAATACCTGTTACCTGTTTTGGTGGTTCAATAGACAACTTGCAATATAGCGAGTTCTTAATTACGTATATGTTTTTATTGTTTTCTCCCTGCAACTGGTCTATACGTAAAACAATGTGAAGTGTCTAACAATTTTCTAATTATTAATTGTTGACTTTTTATGTATGTTGACAATGTTGGTTACTTTATGACCATGGTCCTCGACTGGTGCTTTAATATCATTGCGATTGGTAAAGGACGGTAAACCTCGTATTACGAATCGATGCCATCTTTCACTTTATTGAGCTGATAAGTATGATGGTACACTATATATAATTCTATATTATATAGTGTACCATCCTGAGTAGTTTTTTAATTTTACGGTAGTCATTTTCAAACTGCGTTGTTATTTTGATATCATTATTGGATATTGCTTTAAACTGAGCAGGTTTCTCCATCACTTCCAATACTTGAGCTCTGAATATATTGAAGTCTCTAATATTGCTCACATTGATTGGTGATATGGTAAGGGTTCCTTTTGAGGAGCAGGTTGTGGTTGTTTTGGTATTTTATTAAATTTCGGTAGAGCTACCCTTGGCGTGTTGGAGAGTCCCCTCTTTATATTTAAATTCATCTTATGTTGTCTGGGTATAGTGACTTCCTTCTCAAGCTAATCTTTATCCGTAAAATATTCATTGTTAAGATTTTGTAGGCTCTGGCTTCTAATATTAGTAAACATAGAAGGTTTCATTTGCATCTCTAATGTTTCAATTCTGCTTTGTAAGTTTACCTTAATATCTTGATATTTAGTACAATCTTGAATTAAAATTGTACCATGAATATTGGCGATAATTTTATAGATTTGTCTTTCTAAAGTTGGTATATATAGGCTGTATCTATTTCTTGATATTGTTCCATGCCTCTGATAACTATACTGGTAAATTCCACTAAATTTGTTGTGGTAGATTTCCGGAGATAAATCCAAGTTGACAATTTGGAATATGATGTATGATTTGACTTTTGAGCTGTTGCCTTCATGTACTTCAAATATCTTTGGAATTCTATAGATATGGAATCCTGGCGATCTTTGAAATTTTTCATTTAGTCGAAAAAGATCGGTTGTTCAAGCTACTGAACAGCAAATTTGACGTAAAACGTATACAATGCCATAAACTAAGCTAATGTATATGGTTCTGTTTTAGCGTGTTAGCATGCCCCTTACCTTTGAAATAAAGTATCGTTTCATTATTTGGTTGAAATAAGAAAGTAATATTCCAAAAAAATGTATATACTGCGAAAATCTGAAACCGGAAGCGCCTTTCTATATATTAAATTAAAAGTGTTTTTGGGTTTGCCGGAATTTTAGAAATGTGCAAGATTTTTTTTTTTTTTTTTTTTATAAAGGACTTGGCATAGACACTTTTACGGTCCACAGCCTTACCTTACATTCACACAACATTCATTCATACCATTCATTCATCCCATTCACACAAGTACAGTATACCACCTGCGCATTGCATAGCTCCATGTCACCCTGTACAGTGACATGGAAGATGGGTCGGCCCATGAGTTCTACATTCCAACAGAGAGTCATAGATGTTTTCAATTTAATCACCGATCGTAATCAGGAGATGAAATATCCCTTTTGCATCCCGCCTCTGTTGGGATTCGAACCCGGTACCTCCCGATCCAAACGTCGCAGCTTTAACCACTGCACTATTTGCTCGGTCAAGATTACTCAAAGATTCATTTTTAAACTTGTACCAAATACTCTTTAACTTTCAATCAATGTATATCGTTCACTGTTTTAGCCAACGCATGAGTGTAGAACTGTGAGTAAACATAGGTAAAGCGAAAGCCTGACGTCGCAAACAATGACCCTCATACTGAATTATAAAACATTTTACGTGAAAATTCCAGTTCGGAATGCCATGCATAGTTGTACAAAGTCATGTACAGAGTTAATATATGTAGAATATCCCATCCGCAGTTATTTGCAATATAGCTTATTGCATCCATTATATCGTCTTCACTAATAGTTGGAATTGTCATCAAAGAGCGGTTGTTACAGTTTCATGATTGGTGTTTTTTGAAGTATTAATGTTTTCCAGTCTGTTTACTGTTTAAAAATACTCTTCACCTATAGGTAGATGCATTGTGTAGCATCTGACTTGTACATTTTTTAGATTAAATCGACGACCATTGTACTATCGATGATTATGGTTTTATTGAATTTTATACAATGCACTGTAGATTCGAAGTTCTGGATAATATTATTTTTACAAGCTTCACTATATATTACCCATTACGATGTTGCTCATAATTCGCAAAACTGGTCGAATCCAAACTTTTTACTGAACCTTCCCTGCAATGTTTAAAAAAAATTTAGTCGGGTGTTCACTTATAGTAGAGATATATAAACAATTGTTTATATATCTCTACTTATAGTCAATTTTTTTTAATAATTCGTCTCTTTGTCGAATATATTTAATGACATTTACATTTGTCGTTGAAGTATGAATGGTTTGTGTTGCCTTATGATACAGCACGTGAGCCCTATTTCTATATATGTATGTAGGTACATGGTAAAAACGCCTATTAAATTTGTCTCCTCAACTATGCATGGCGCTAGAGTTTTAACGGATCCGTTACATCATAAGTAAAATGTAAAAATAAAATAATAAAAATTGTTTTTCGAGTTAGGTTAACGTTAATTTTACAGCGCTTCTATGTATTTTGAATATTACATTTCAAACCTAGGAGAGCAGTGTTCAACATAAAAACTAAAATTGGCTCTAAATAAAATAATACAAGTCTTTAATACTATAATTCCGCTACACAAGGATTCCCTAAAACTTAAATCTTTATGAAAGCTTTAAAATAAAATAAACCTCCCCGCGCGCATACTAGAATTATCCGTTTAACAACAACCTCATCTCAAATTTATTTTTCTTCGTCTCATTTTGAAGATGTAACCCAAACCAAAAGCAAAACTACAAATTCTTAATCTTTTTGATGAAATGTTGATGTTAGTTAACATTTTCTTAGTACCACATAATATAATGTACAATATATATCGATGTAGCATGTAGCTGTTGTTGATACTGCTGTAATTATTAGCAACTAACGAAAAAAAAAAAAATTATTTTATGTTAAAAGTTATTAAATAAAAGATTATAAGATTATGTTGGATTAGAAAATGAATTGAGAGATAAAACATTTAATGTGAAAAAATTTTGTTTTTTATTTCAAGCTTTCTCGTGCTTTTGTTTATATGTACATCCACAAAAATTAATGTAATTCCTCTCGTTTTTGTTTTTGCTTTTTCATATTAAGTGAAAATACATTTACTAATTAGTTACAGGCAAATAAATTTTTATTACAAACTATATGTATATACATAGATAGAAACATATAAGTTCTTATCATTTTGTATTAAACTTTTGCAACTATATAATAAATAATTGTATGGTTGAGAAAGCTTATCCTCTTCGAAACATATTTTAGAAATTCTGTTGAATGAAAAACGTCAACAAAGGATCTATATGTTTTTATTTTACTACTGTTGCTGTTGATGATGTTTTGTATATGTATAAAGTCAAATGGAATATTGAACCACGTTGTTATATTCCTCCAGCGATCACAAAAGCATGTACACATACAAGACAGAGACTATAGAGAAATCATTCATCCAATTTGTTTCGTCGTCTCCCATATCTCTGTATATTTAGTATTGAGATTGTGTATTTCTTTGTCATTCATGTCGTCGTTTTAAAGTAAATAGAACAGACATATTATATAGACTGTCTGTAACACAAACTACATACATATATGTATGTATATATACAAAAGAAAACAGAAATCTGAACCATAAAATCATAATATAAACGATATGAGTTTTCTGCTTCGTGCCATTATTGTATAGCTGCAATAATTTTCTTTATCGTTGTTGCTGTGTAATAATAGTGTCAACATGGGGATTGAATTTATTTTATTTCTAAAATCTGGATACTATATGCATACGACTAATATATTAAATGAGATTAGCTTTGAACTATGTAAATAAATATGCAATCATAATGTATGTATGTAAATTACTACTGTGAAGTTGCTACAAAACTTGTAGCAAATCAAAAACTATTTAGTTATCAACATAACAGGGTTTAGTTGAACGACAGTGACACAACCAAAGAGAAGTATTAGCTTTATAAAATATACCTATATCGTGGAGATCTTACTGAATATGTGTAAGGACTATAACTCAAAATGTAATATTACTTAATTTAAAATTATTCAATTCTGTAATTACAGCTAAAGCCTTTCGCTTTTCATTAACCAAATCTCTCACTTCCAATAAATAGTTATTGCGCCTCGATATTTTATATTGACTATAGGAAGCGTACTCTGCCACGTTGCTTGTAATATATTATTATTTGACAGTTCTAATTGGTCATCGAGTTGTGTCTCAGTTTTAATTGATACTTGTAAGACTGTATTTTCTTCGAACAGCGTTCGGAAAACATACCAATTTGTTTTAATGTTTGTTAATCTAGGCAAGTTTTCTTTCTTAATTATGGTTGCATTTAGTGTCATAATAACTGGTGTGTGCTCTGAACATATTCCTTCATTGTTTTCTATCACTACGTAGTTTGTTTTCTATCGGATACTCCTTTTGTTACATAGAAGTCTATTAAGTCTGGTATTTTGTTATGATCGGTAGGTCAATATATTTGTTTACCCCCAGAATAAACCTCACAGTCTTTACCCTTACGTATTGATAGTCTCGATTCCCGGTATGTATATTTAGTCTCGATCCCCAGTATGTATTCTTTTCATTATTCAGTCGAACGTTAATGGTTGATAGTCTAATCCCCAGTATGTATTCTTTTCATTATTTAATCGAACGTTAATGGTTGATTCCATAATTTCTTACATAATTTCCTTTTCTATTTTAACTCGCTTTTCCTGCTGGATGAATGGCATGGTAGCAGCGGTATCCATGAATACTTGCGAATGATTATTACAAATGAAATTAAAATAAAAGCGAAATGTGTTAATTTAAATTCTAAATATATGGTCACAAAAAGTACCCAAAAATTAACAAATATTATCGAAAATAGATTGTAAACAATCACTTTGCTAAAAAACACCAATGTTTAAAATATGAATCCATAAAGGTTTAATCCTCCCCTTTTTTATGTAATTAAACTTTTTTTTGTTAATTTGTGTATATAACTACACTTTTCTGTTACTGTCAAAAACTTCACATCGGTGGCATTTGGTTACGTGGTGGCTGGTAAACAAATACAAAACTGAACAGCTATACTGCAATTTATAGTTTAATCTCTGCACCAATTATGACAGTTAAACCAATACATTAAATTATACAGGATGGAAATTACAAATCCAAAATTAGTATCCAGAATAGTCTCGGATGATATCAGAAACTGTCCACGAAATCATGACAGGAAGAGCAAGGATATGACAAGCATTACATTTAAAACAAAGTTTAATAAAAACGTATAGTTCACATCTTCCCCTTACCACACCACGATTGTCGTAAATGAAAAAAACAGTGTTATCAAATCTTAGCCTTCGCGGCTTGAACGTCTATGTGCCGTCTTGCTAAATCAATATTAATGAAGATTGTATCGAGCTACCGACTTTATAAACCGAGAATTACGTAGACAAATTGACATACTTTAGCACCAAACATCAAAAACGCATCATACGAAATCATCCCATGAAATGTTACTGACCGAGAAAGATGATAAATACATTAATTTCAACATCAACAACAACATTAATCATTAACTAAACCGCAATAATAACAATGTTCCATATCTCAAAGGGAAGCACCCACACATTTTTGATTAGCGAAAATTAACGCATGGTAAAGTTAGAACAAAATATCATGAGCAATTTTGACAGTGAGATAGCAAACAACAATTATAACAGAAATCCAAATTAAAATATTTTTAACTCTAATATAAACTACTCTATTTATTATTACGAAAAGATAAAAATTGCCAACTAAAAAGATTAAATAATTTTTGTACTACGACTACGACTACGTCTGCGCAGAACGATCACAAAAAAGTCTTCTAATAAATTAATAGAGCTATATGATTACATTACGATAAATAAACTCTATTGCATTTAATAAAAAAATTACATTAAAAACGTACAACCGTCCGCTGTTGGTTATTCTACGTGTGAAGTTTTTATTAAAATATGGATAGTGACATTGAGAATAATACCGGGAGAAATGAAAATTTAGCCAAACCATTTCAAAGTGGCACCGTACGTGTTGTGAATGTGCCGCCATCAGCAAATATAACTTTTGGAAATCGTAATCTTTGCCAAGGACCAGTTACTATAGAGCCACGAAAAATTAGCGCCGGTCTCGATAATACCAAATTTCGTTCGTTTTGTTCTTTTGTAGTGGGTCTGTTATCTGCAGTGATATTTTTAATGTGGTATTTTCTATAATATAACTACAATCCGAAATAAATAACAAACATGAAATAATTATGAATTGATGTATTTTATTTATGCGTCCTCTGATTTCATCTCACTTATGTACATAATTTGAGTTTATTAAAATTTGAAAATGTGAATTAAAAGTTTCGTAAACTGTCAACCGATATATTGTTCACGAATAGTTTTTATCTGGTTGTGTAAAAAAAACACAATTTTACAGTGACTCACCCAGCACTGATTCATTATAAGTGGTACTTGACGTATATATGTCTAGATGTATAAATAATTATCTTAAGGGATTATTTAATTCTGCTAATCCAATCTAATAAATATGTATACTTGTATTTACAGTGCCAGACTGCCATTAATTTATGTTCTAATATTATTGAAATTAAATGATTACATTCTCAACAAAATTCATATTTTTAGGGTTCCGTGCATAAAATGTAAAACGGAACCCTTATGGTCTCACTCCGTTGTCCGTTTGTCTAGTCTGTCACAGGCTCATACTTTTGAACTGTCATTCGTATCGAGTGGAAATTTGTTCATGCACGTTAGGTCATTTAATCCACAGATAATTCAACAATTAATAATTAAATGTATAGGTAACAAAAATGTAGGTCCAAAAACGGTCAACAATTGTTACAAAAAATATATGTTATTACATTGTACATCCTATCCGTAATCGTCGATGAGATAATCCACGTTTCGCTGTAACGAATCATTTCGTTTATAAAGGAATCGCACGTTGCTCTTTTTGTAGAAACATGAGCTGTCAACAGGATAATCTTTATTTGGCACGGTTTTCGAAAATAACTAAAGGTAATGGCCCTTCAACTACTGAAGCTAATCCTGGATGGGGATCAATAGCAAAGGTTAGGTCAGATGTAGTCGGACAAGTGCCACAAGAGAGTTGCCGTTATCATAGTATAACAAGTTGAAAGGGTAGCCATTGTGAATGTATCGAAGTACAGATACCTGGAGTTCGTTTACTACCCTTGTATACAGTTCATCTAGATGTTCAGTGGATACGAATATTCATTTTATTGAATGTGTACTTTTCGGGTTCAATAAAACGTCGTCTCTATCACTAGTTATCGTCATGGAAGATATCAATGTAGATTTCGTTAATACCCAAATCTTTACATATTTTCAAAATAAAGGATTGATATCTCAACTCAAAGTGGATGCACAACGCAAAACATAACTAGTATAGAAGAAGGCACATTGCAAACGGTCTTTAGTCACCCCAAGCAATTATATGATTGAGATTCCGAATAGTTCTCTATAATTTAAAATAAATAAAATGTAATAATGAGTGGGCCATCTGTTGGTTGTTTTTTCAATCAATGAATTTTAGTACTAAATGTTATCTGTTCTAAAAAATCCTTTAATATATGAAAAGCCAAAAATATGCCATTTATCATCATGGAGCCGCTAATAACACAACAACGCAATTTGATTGTTCAAATTTATTATGAAAATAATCGTTCAAAAACAACAAGATTTCGTAAATTACGTGAGAGTTTTAGTCGTCATGGACGTCCTACTGAGCGTGCAATTGGCAAAATTATTGATCGTTTTGAAGAAACTGGTTCAGTGAAAGTTTGTAGACCATATCAACATGTTCATCCAGTTCGTATTCCTGATGCAGTGGTAGCTGTTAGTGAAATTGTTCGTAATGAACCAAGCACATCAATTCCAGGGATCGTTCACAAGAACTAAACATTTCCATATTACGACGCATTTTGTATGTTGATCTTCATACCCATCTATACAGAATTCAACTAACCTAAAAATTGAAGCCACTAGACCATTTAAATCGGCGTCGTTTTGTTAATTGGATGCTTCAACGAAATGAAAGTTTTTCATCAAAAATTTTCTTTAGCGATGACGCTCATTTTCATATTAATGGGTACGTCAATAAGCAAAATTGTCGAACTTGGGGAGTGGAGTAGCCTCATATTATTTAGGAAGCAGAACTTCATCTTCCAAGAGTCACTGTTTAGTGCGGTTTATGGGCTGGTGGCATCATTGGGCCATTTTTCTTTGTAAACAAACAGGGAAATGCCCTTACAGTGAATCGGGAACGTTATCGTAATATGTTAACTCAACGACCTTTGGTTGCAACAAGACGGAGCGACATGCTACGGTAATCGTGCAACAATCCATTTATTGTCGATAAAATTTGCAGGTCGCGTAATTTCAAGAAATTGTGAAGTTCCTTCGCCACCAAAACGCCCAGATTTTTACTTGATTATTTTTTGTGGGGTTATTTGAAAGGACAAGTTTATTACTAATCATCCACAAACAATTCAACCACGTAAAAACATCATTTGAGCTCAATTTCGGTCATTGGTCCGCTTTTATTGGAAAAAGTCATCGGAAATTTTGATGTTCGGACGCAGACCTGTAAACAAAGCCGTGGTGAGCATAAGAACGTTATTGTTTTTCATACATAAATGGCATAGAACCATTTGACCTTTCATTATCAATAAAAATGTGACTTTTCATCCTAAAATGTGTGTTTTATTTACAAATAAAGAAAGGACTAACAGATTACCCAACCTGTATTATAATTGAAAAGTACGCTGCTGACGGATTCCTCAGCGCATGAAATTCATGCTTGACCGGAATTTTAATTTTTCATCTAGAAGTTACTCGGTTTAAATTAACCGATACTATAATTTGTGAATAATCTATAGAAGAAGAGTAGTATTATGTCTATACTACCGTAGCGCTAAGGTTAGATCGCTTTTTATATCATGCATTTTGCAGTTGTACCAAGCCATATGTGCACCAGCAGGTCATGCATTTTTTTTTACCAGGCCACTGTAGCACCCGCACATCATGTATTTTTCCCTTATACCATTCAGCCACTGCAGCAGCAGCACATAATGCAGTTTTCTCTGGCCCCACGCCGTGTTGCACCAGATCTTCATGAATGTTATTTATACTTTTTTTCTTGTTTTATGTTTTAGTATTCTTGAAATTATAATTTTTGATCAAATTCTCATTAAAAAATACGTAATAGTTAATATGTTATTAAACTTTTGCACCCGTAACACATCGGTGCGCCATCGGCCTATAAGGAGATAAAATTGCATGACATTCCGGTGCATCAGAGGCTTGGTAGAGATGTGCGGGTGCACATGCGGCTTGTAAAATGTAAAAATGTAAAATTTGCATGAATGTAGGTGCCACAGCGGCGTACTATATGGAATAGTTTTTTGATGCACCCGAGAATCTGTAGCAGCGAAAGTCTTTATAAATATTTAGGAGTATTTTTTCGGCAAAGCCTACCGCACTAATCATGAAAAATAAATCAACTTTAGGCGAATTTATAGAAAACGGCCACTATACATTCAACACACTGAAATGTTACATCATTTTTGGTATCATTATATTGTTTAAGCAATTTCGATAAGCCTTATAGCCGAGTTACATTCAATGAAACCTTGCATATATGCAAAATAATTCAGAAACACCATACAAAATCATAAAAGCCACAGAGAGCACAAGTTATCGTTTTATAATTTAAAAAAACATGGAATGATAAATTTTCGTTATAAATGAAGTCAATAATGAATCTAATAGTTAAAAATAAATAAAATTGTATTGTTTCAATCAGCCACAATTTGACAGTTTATATTCATGAATGAAACAAAAAGCAATTATTAAAGAGGGAGTCATTCAAGATTCAATGCTTGCTCCTTTATATTTATTTGCGCGGTGTTCTATGTAAATGTATTCAGATGACACTATAGTTGCTAATTCTCGTCCAACTCTGATTGAAAATAATGAACCGCAATCATACATTAATCTGACGGTGCAATACGATACAATAAACCAGGCGAAGAAATACCAACAGGTAAAGGCAAGAAAGTGAGCTGATTCAATAGAAAGCTAATAAGTAGCAGAATAATATCAGATGACACAACAGTAGATGAATTTTATTTTAACAACAGTAGATGAATTCTACGAACAGCAACATAAGCCACAATTCACAATATACTATATACCGTATATACCGTATATATCGTATATACTATATTAAAATACACTTGGATATCACCAGACGGATGAACCAAGAATGTTAATCGATCATATACTGGTTAAACAATAAATGTCTGTCTTTCGTACAAGATACCAAAGCAATGATAGGAGCAGATATGCACATTGTGCACATAATTGGAACATTCATACCACAGCTGTTACAAGCATACTAAAATTAGTCGTTTGAAATTTGCATTTCACATAAATGGGTGGATTGTCAACGCAAACCTGAAAACCTAGATTCTTTTAAATCGTCTAGACAGATGGTCGGAATTTTTAACTCAGAAATATAAAATACGCAATAGGATAGGTCGCAATAGGATAATCTATTAAAAAGTGTGCCAGATATCATTCACATTCGAATTTTTTTCAAAAAACGAACGTTAAACTTAATTTTTAATTTTAACAGACAAATGTGTATTTTATAACAAATTCTTAAAAATTTACGGTTCATCAATAAACCAAATTTTAATTAGAAAGTATAAAAAAGTTTGAACTTGTAGACTCTCTATTTTGAAATTAAAAATTCATGGAAAATATAGATTATAAAAATTAGACCAGCATTGTACTAAAAAAAAATTAGCTAACGGTGATAAGGGTGTTTTATAGAGCTTCATCCATACATGACTTGAGATATCAAAATTGTGGAATCTCAGCTCACAGGGCTTGATAGATATAGTGGTGTATGCGGGATGTGTTAGATAATACCCTCATCTTACGCGATAGAAAAATCGTTCAAATGTCGACCGAATGATGAACAGAAATTTATGGATGTGATCGCCACGGTAGCCGCAGTAATTCAAAAACCTCCGTTAAATAATAAATACGACAACGTACAAATGATATTATTAAAAGACGATTAATGTCGGAACAAGGTAGAATCGAAAACCTCCTCAAATCTACTGACATGGGCGATTTTTCACACCCAGACTTTTATCGTCATCTCGAAGAAAAAGCTGAAACTTCAACAGCTGTAAATGAACAACTGCTAAAAACGTTGTGGTTAGGACAATTACCAGGTAACATATACGTTCTATTGTATAGCAATCCGGGAGCAAGATGATATTAACCGGCCCAATTTTGTCTTCAATGCTGTTGAGTCATCAAGATCATCCTATAAACCTAAACGTGATTTAAAGCAATCAGAGGTTTCATTAAGAAGTCTTCAGAAGGCAATGGACAATCGATTTACTATCATCGAAGATTTGGAGAAAATGTAAGAAAATGTGAAGGGTGTTCTTTTAAAAAGAAAACCACCTCACAACATACTCCCACCACGGAAAACTAGTACGAACCAACGTATACATGTGGCGAAAAATGGGACGATCCAGAATCGTCGCCTTAATTTTAAATGTCCCAAGTTAAAATTAAATTACTTAATTGATACTGGTGCTGATGTTTCCGTTGTACCAAAAATGTACTTCACTAATTTTGTCAATGATTCAGAAATTCGCTTAATTGCTGCTAACGGCTCCATCATCAGTAAGTATGGCACGCGATTATTGCACATAGATTTGGGACTACGTCGTGATTTTAGGCATCCTTTTATAGTCGCATCGGTTACGGAAGCAATAATCTGCGCGGATTTCTTAGTTAAATTCGGGTTGGTTGTTGATTTAAAGAACAAACAGCTGTTAAACACAAACACATCTCTGTCAGTTAAGGCGGTAGATGGTAGGATAATCAACGAATCTGTACCTCGACTGTTTGCTATCGAAGATCCATATGAGGAGCTACTTTGCCGTTACCCTATACACTAACACAGGAGCCTAGAGGTATGATCTTCTGGTGAAACACAACGTGGTTACACCGAAAGCTCATTTACCATTTTCGTGTCCACGACGCTTAGATCCCTAAAAGCACAAAAGTGATTTTGAGTATATGGTTCAACTAGGTTTGTGCAGACAAAGTTCTTCCAGCGTTGCTTCACCTATACACATAGTTCCTAAACGTGACAGAAACCACTGGCGGACTACCACCGATTAAACCCGATCACGGTACCAGATAGCCCTTACCGCATATACGCAACTTCTCCTTAAACCTCCGAAACTGCACCGTGTTCATAAAGATAGCTCACAAAGATACATCAAATATAGACATACACAAAACGGATATTACCGTATATGGATGAAGTAACGAAACGAATGGATTTCGATTACGTATACATCGACGACATATTAGTAGGCAGCAAAACCGAGGTTGAGCATCTAAAAATCTTGTTCGCTCGACTAGCAGAATAAGTTTTACCCATTGAAGAGTCCAAATGTGAATTCGGTGTAAGCTCCATTAATTTCCTAAGCCATGAAATCACCAAAGATGGCGTGAAACCATCTGCGGATAGAATCATGACCATTCAATCATTTCCTCAACCTACTTTTGTCAGGCAAGTGCAGCGTATCGTGGGCATGGTCAATTATTACCATCGCTTATCCCCCAGTTAGCGGAACTTATTGCTCCAATACACGGCCATCTCAGTGGGCTTGGTAAGGTGAGCAAGAAGAACCCATTCACGTGGCCACCTGAAAGCGAGGCGGCTTTTACTGTAACAAAAATTGCCCTGGCCGCAGCTACCCTTCTTACACATCCCATGGAGCATGGAACACTACGCATCAACACAGATGCTTCCAGTGTTGAGGTAGGTGCGGTATTGGAGCAGCTTCATGACAGAAGTTGGGAACCCCTAGGTTATTTTTCCAAGAAGCTTTCCCCTCCCGAACAAAAATATTCTGCTTTCGGGCAGATGAAAGTCTCGTTGCATCTATTTATACAGCAATAGATTTGGAAAAATTAACATCTCTGCAAGGATCAGATGATGAGCTCAAAACACTCATAACGAATTCTTCTAACTCGCGAAGCTCAAAATGTAAGCTCTATAAAACAACCTTATACTAGAAAAATCCTAAATTACATATATTCGTGATAATTATGTATATGTAAATGGTCGAAGGACCCAATTATTTATTTCTATCATTAATCCCCGTGATATCGTAAGGCGACTTATCTGTTTAATTATCAAATGATTTATGAGCCTGAGACCACTAACCATTTGACATTGTAGACATGTCTGAGATCGGCGTGAAACTTAATTGAATTGTTTAATAGACATCTTTTAATCTAATTTATAATAATAATAATTGGTTGTGGATTAATATGATTATTTATTAAGATTGCAAATTAAAAAGAAATTATGCGTAATTTATCGAATATGAAAAGAAAACTGAATAAATAATTTTATAAATCATTATAATAAGGCTGTGTGCGAAACGGTTAAAAAAATTAATTTTTAAGTGTTGTAAACAAATCAAACTCACCTCATTTTTTAACCATTTTGCTGTGCGAATTGCAACTGGTTAAAATTTTGACGTTTGTATATTTTCTATACTTCTTTCTATTTTCACGGTTGTGACAAATTATTTGAATAAACAAAATGAATATATAAAATAGCAATGGACTCATGTTTTATTGTATATTGTTTACCAATTATCATTCGATTGTGTGTTTTATATCAAAAACACCTCGAATTGATATTAAGAGACAAAAAAAAATGAAGGTACTATGTCAATCATAATTATTATTGTCATTTGAGTAGTTGTTGGTTTCTGCTACAATTGAGGCTATATGAAATGGCAATGAAGTAGAGATAAAGAAAGCTTTACGGATTAATAAAAGAACATTTAAATTAATTTTGAAAATCATGCCAAACAAGCATCACGGTTGGTCTATTGAGTATGAGTTAATTGTATATCTTTACTGGATTGCATGAGGTTGCAGCTATAGAGTTGTTGGAAGTTTTTCTGGCTTAAGCCGCTACACGATCAGCGATATCATTTACAAATTGTTGGATTTCTTTTGCGATAAAATGAGACATGTTGTTCATTTGCCATTAGAAGATGAACTAGAAGAGATTGGTAACAAGTATTGTGCTCGAGCAAGATCACCAATATTTAAAAATGCGGGTGAAGCAATTGACGGGTGATGCATGATGAGTATATCAGTTATAAAGGATTTTAACCTATTGTACTACAGGCTGTCGTTGATAGTAAAGGAATGTTCATAAATTATTTTATTGGGGATCCAGGATCGGTGCATGATACTCGTATTTTACAAAACAGCCCTTTATATCGATTAAAGGAATATTTTATATATTAGAAGATGGTGGGTATCCGTGTAAATTGGACCCGTGCGCTATAATTACACCTTACACAACCCTACAGAAATTCAACACAGTGCACAGTAAAGCCAGGAATATTGTGGAATGTGCTTTCGGCATAATGAAGACCCGGTGGCGAAACATTTTTTTCAAAGCCTTGGAGCAAAATATTAAAAATAGTGTGAAAATCGTGACAGTAGCATGTATATTACACAATATATGCCTTATGGGGGATGACATAAACGAGAATTTGTTAGAATACGATGAACCAGATGATGTTGATTTCATTCATCGAACTCCAAATGACAGCAATGAAGGAGTTAGGTTTAGAGTATAGAATTTCTTGTGTCGATTGTTGATTCTATTTTGTTGCCCTATCTGATCCTCTCAGATAGTTAAAAAAACACATACACCGAAATTAATATTTGGAATTCATTTATTTCCCAAAAAAAAAATATGGTTGATTTTAATTTATTTATAAACATATTTTTTTTATTTTAACACAACTAATTATTTATTAATTTTATTTATTTTATTTCACCACCATAAAATTTATTTCGATATTTAATTTATTAAATTTACTAATTCAAACTTTTTATGTATTTTATGTACTTTTTACGAAGTTGATTTTATTTATTTTTGCACGAGCACGGAAAAACTTACTTGTTGTAAGAATGGCGGATTTTGTATGGACTGTTTTAACGCGTGGTTTTGCTTGTATTGTTTGTATGTGAGTTACGTCGCCTTCGTCTTCGTTTTTTTTATGAAGGAACACATGCGCCGGCGACGGTGAATATTGCACTTACGCATTAGTGTTGCATCACCGAACATTGTTGTTCGTGGTGATGTTGTTAGATGGCGATGTGTTTTACAATAATTGTTTTATAGTAATGATTCGGTTATTAGATAGTGGTGGTTGGATAGATGGATATGTGATGGGGTTAGTGAACGCTTAATTCAAATAAGTTGGTTTATATTTGAATTTCACTAATTGTTTTGTTTGTGGCAGAATCGAATATCGGTGAGTCGAATATTCGAGCTGCTACAAGAGACTCATTATTGGAAAAATGAATTATACGTGATTAATAAAATAAAATAAAAGATTATAGTAATTAACAATATTAATATTAATTATGATGACTCTTCTGACTCAGAAGTTAATAAACTGGATACGTCTATATCCGGAAATTGTTTTTGTACTAGTTGACCAAATATACCTACAGCCGAACTAATTCTTTGCCCTATTTTATGGCTTTCTTTAAGAAGTGCTTTCGTCAGAAGTGATCGTGATTCGGTTGACGATCGACTGTTGTGTGTTGACAATGGCGTTGGGATAGAGAAGTCGTTTGACGGCCCAGGGGTTGAATTTTTTTCCAATTCCTCTAACTCGTCACTTCAAGAAACATTTGTAACTTTATTTGTCAACCCTTCTAAGCTACACGACAAATTTGGAGGGTAAAAATTATCCTTTGATGAGGCGTATTGATGAATAACATTAATAAACGGGCACCTGTTAGGTTCGCCAAATTACACAAAAAACAATTGTAAAATTAATCTCATTTTAGGTTATATCATTAGAAAGTACGGCACAATGCGGATGTTTTGTGCAATTCTTCACTGATCTTTCTGTTACGAAAATTAAAATTCTTACCGCCGCATGTGGTGTAAGCAGCCTTGACTTGCCGTTTTCGTTTATTTTTGTTTGTTATATTATCAATGTCCATTTTTTGGTTATGTTTATGTTCGGGTTGAGAGACAATAGACAATTTTCTGGATGAAACGTATATTTTCTACATTTCTTAATTGAATACTTCTTCGGGCTGAGAAAAAAATTTCGGGATGAAATACATAGTTTCTTCATTTATTTTGTTTTTCGGCTTGCGAATTGTTTTTATTGAGGAAACACACCATAATAAAAAAAGCCTTTTCGGGATGGTTTCTCGGGCTAACTCCAAAGACATATTTCAAATCACATAGGTAAGCTTAAAGGGCTAATACAGCGTGAGATTACACAAATTCTTCTTGAAATGATACAATGATTCTTAACGGTAACTTCAAGTTTTAAGCAAAAATGGAGTATGTACATTGAAATTTTTTAAAAAAACAAACAACCGAGATGTTCTTATTCAATTTTGAAATCGTTCACAATTTCTGTACAGACGTACAGAATCTGTAAAATCGTTTATATAATTAATTCAACTTTTTAATTGCAACAAAAATTAAAATTGATCCACAAAATTGTAAATAATTGACCACGAACGTGTCCGATAGCTATACTAACAAAAACCATTTCAAACCACTATTAAATCCAGCGAACAAATTTGTTAATTAATTTTATTTTTTTAAATGTCCGTTAATTATAAATTAATTTTTATGTTAATCGTGTTTCCCAAAAACGACTAAATGTATATATAGTTTATACAAATTTATAAATTTATTTATCATTTGGTATGATTAAAATATTTTAATCCGATTTGTTTAAGTTGTATAAGTTTTACATTAACAATTTAAAAAATAAATAAACGAGGAAAATATTAATTGTTATAATTACACCATCATACACCCACATGCAGGAATATTAATAATAATTTTATAAACAATACCGCGTACAACACCACCACCAATCGCAAAAAATCGATTAAAATTAAAAAGTTCACTAAAAAAAACTCCAAACCAAATTCGGTATAAAAATAATTACGGCATTACATAAAGCTCAAAATTAATACAAAAATGTATATAAATAAATAAATTTAATTATGTTTTTGTTTTTAAATAAAAATCCTTTTATCATCAAAATTCATGAAAATATTTGGGAAAAATAACAATATTTTTGTGGTTTCTTCTCCAAAAGCTGACGGGGCGAAGTGGTGAAATTCATAAAAATTCATGAACATATTTCATTTTTGTTTCCTGTACAAAATATTGATCCACACTAAATTGAATGAAAATTTTATTTAAATGAATGCTAGAAACCAGATTACCGAAAATAAAATTGCTTGTTACATTGTCGCTTATGCATTATATTTGGCATTTTATCATTTTCAGAACTTTTTAAAATTATTACAATACTAAAATTTAGTTGTTCTGACAAGCAAAGTTCTGACAAGCAATGTTCTGACAAGAATACGCAGATCTGAACTAGCTACAGGACTTTTGCCAAATTATAGCATTTGACGAAATTGCACGGAATTTAACTTGGCAAATTTATAGATTATAAAAATATGTTTCATTGTAATTTTAAAGTATTAAACTCTAAAATCTAAGTTCCTTATTTTAACCAAAATTTCTAAATTTTAATCTATAAAACTGTTCACACCCAAATTTATTAATTTTTAAAATTTTATTTAAAAATACATACGTCTAATAAATTCCAATTTTCTACATTTTTAAGTAAATTAATTTAAAACAAATTGAATTTGACAGTTTTAATTAACAATGTAAAAATTAAAAGTTTAGAGTTTTTGGTTTGACTTTTAGTTAAATTTAAAACAAAATTTTCAAAATTATTAAAATTTAGGCGGATTTAACCACTACAAACCGCAAATCTCAGGATTGCTGAAATTGTATATAAATTTAAATAATTTAAACAATTAATATTGTACATTTTAAACAAAAATTTGATATTTAAAAAAAAATATTGAAAATTGAGTATCGAGAGAGGCAAAAAATCCATATTTGAACCACATTTAGCTATTTCTTAAAATCCAAATTTTCAAATTATAAAAATTGTGGCTGCAAAATTTATAAATTTTTAAAATTTCAGTTAATAATGTTAATTAAAATTAAAATTTTAAATATTGGTTATAATTATTTAAATTACTAGACATTTTGAAAAATTATATAGCGGTTGAGGAATTTGGATACAATTTTAATAGAATTTTGAAAACTTGCGTCAAATAATTCAAAAACACAAAACTAAATATTTAATTTAGAACTCCAATTAGACAGCCCTAGTACAAGAAAATGATTGTGATGTTGAGTCGAGCGTTGGTCACATCGGTAAAATATTCAATAACGAAGAAAAAGGTATAAAATGGAGAAATCGCCAATTTAATGGTTCACCATTTGGATTTAATTCAATTAATACTTATTCATCAAATTCAATAGAGACGCCGTTTTGAAATATTCAGCCGTTACATTCCATTTGTTTCCGTTTGTTCTACATACTTGAACCCTGCCACACCCAAAGAGATAATGAGTATTTTTGGAATACATTTAATTATGGGAGTATTGGGATTACCTCAAATTGCCATGTATTGAAACTGCTATATCGAATTCTAAATAATTTCGAAGGTTATGACAAGAGATCACTTTTATTGGTTGAGAAGTCATTTATATTTGGTCAACAATTGCAAAATACCAAAGCAATGTTATAGGATAAGTTTTACAAGGTACCTCCAATCATGGATAGCGCTCGTAATAGATGCTACAAAATGTCAATGAAGCGTTCCTTGCCAAATTATAAAAATATATAATCTGTTATTTGATAATTATTTTAGCACCATCCAATTATTTAAAATATTGACCTCAAATAAAATAAATGCAGCATCTGAAGAAATCACAAGTCGTGATGACAATATCGTCCTAGTCAAATGGCAAGACAACCGAGCAATTCACCTATGGCGTCGAATTTTATTGGAAAGGGAACCGAATGTATCGTAGATCACTGGGGCAAAAATGCTGAAGCCTACGTGAAGATCAAGTGGACCTTACTAGTAATTTTCCATTTTATTGATCTTAGTACAAACAAAATTGCGCTTTTCATAAGCTGCCAAAACAACCAGGACCTACTGTACGATCTACGGAACATCGACCAGAAAATGATGTCCGTTTTGATAGGGTTGACCATTTACCACAATTTCAAGGATCTCATTCCGCAATTATAGATGCAAAAATAACAATAACTTTAATCTTTATTTAATAATTTTATTTTATTTTAGATTATAAGTATTATATATACTCGCATGTTCGTCTGAACCTTAGAATCTAAGGTCTGAACATACAAAGTAAGTCGGAAGTTTCTGAGCCAATGAAAAATCAGACATTAGTAAATAACAGGCTTAACTTATTTGTAAATACTACTTTTGAAAAGTCAGGAGTCGGAGGGTTAACATTTTTAAATTTACTTTATAACAATTCTCACCAGGCGCAGTCCGTCACAATTAGCAAAGTGGCAGTGCCTCCATCATTTTTTGATTCCTTACATCGTTCATTTCAATATCCATTAAAAAATTTCAACTTAAAGTTGGTATCGAGAATATTTATTTTATTACTGTTTATAAATTACAGAATTTAGAGAATTCTATAAAAAATAAAATGTCGATACTGAATTTTAGTCGCCCCAGCCAAGCGCTCGCATAGTAAAAATACAAAAAATAGTTTAGCACTGATGCAAGACAACTTTTCGTGTTTATTACTATGTGAGTACCTGGCAAGGCTACTGCGAAGCTCAAATGTAAAATTTGTTGAAAGTGCGAATGTCGAAGGATATACAAACCACTTGAAAATAAAACTGGGTCAAAATTCCAAAATTTGAAATTATGTTTTAAACTACTGTTGTCGATATTACAAAATTTGAGCATACAATTTCTGAAACCTAACCATTAAATTTAAATGATTTTCAGAATCAAAATTTTAAAAATTAAGTTCAGAGGTTTTTGTTCGCAAATCTAAATAAATGATCTTAAATTATGCCGCTTGATTAATTTTAAAATTTTAAAATCACTGATATTTTTTGTTGAACTTAACATGGCGAAAAATTGGTTTTTGGGCCACTTTTAAACTAGAGCAAACTTCAAAATAAATTTTTTAAAACTACAAATAATTGGAAATAATTATACTTTTAAAAAAACAAAATAAAAATTTAAATTTAAATAAACTAAAATTTGAATTTAGAATGTCGAAATGGGTGTTGGGTGTGCTTCAATAGGGTAGGCGTTGACTGTATATATCCAGGGCTTAATGGTCTATATTCCAACGTTGTAACTATGTGGAAATCACCAATTGTGTTTAGTATACCTCCACGTGGTAACAGGTTCAGGATAATCGATCCTAGTCAGAGGCCAGACCCAAGTATTCTGGGGGACCAGCTATTGCATTACTATAATCAGAAAAAATCCCAAGATACGTTGAGGAATCGTAATACTCGAATGAGTTAAGCAGAGATGGGTAATATCAATCTTTTCCAAAAGAGTCAGGTTCTACCGAGATCTCAGACAGCCTTGTGCAATTTCACCATTTTGTTGGGTCGATTAGAAGTTTGTCGGTGTCAAATTGTTATCAATAATCCGAGCTTTAAAACAGTACATTGAAAAGAAACTGAGTTAGAACCTTTAGGTTTGAAATTCTAAGTTTTATATTTAAATTATAAACCACCAATACGCCATTAAAATTGAAAAAATTTCGAAACCAAAATAAGAAATCTACATGCTCAACGATTCTCATTTGTACATTTTTAAAATTCTAAATATGTTACTTGATTGTTTGAGGTTATGTATTATTGACATTTACCGAATTGAATTTAAATAATTTGTGTCTTCATATGACTCATGCTGTTCTAATGATTTCATTGATAGTTTTTTTGTGAATACTGTCAATGACACCGAAATTATTAGTGTAATTAATAATTTGTAGAGTAGATAGTGTTGGGTCTTACTTCCAATATGATAAAATCTTCCGTTAATGTTACCACTCCCATTTTAGTGAATTTCACTAATCAGTGATATGTTATAAATTAGCAGTGGCCTTAGAGGATACAAAGAACGACTGCCAGCTGCCAGCCGCACTTTAATATCCTGACCCACACTGTTATCGTGAGTGATAAGAGAACCAACATATTTGAACCTCCTCACTCCCTCAAACGTGTGGTGGCCACTAAAATCTGGTATGTGCCATTGTCCCTCTGAAGCTGAAAACTCTACAAGCGGATCAAATATTTCCTTCACTCCGTTGCTATTCAGTCCAATCACGCATATGTCATCTGCATATGCAAGCACCTGATTGGACTGGTGATATAAGATGTTACGCTGCGGTGTTTCAGTTTTACGAAAGATGTACTCCAACATGAGATTAAAGAGTATCGGGGACAGAGCATCTCCCTGCCGAACACCCGAGTTAACTACAAAATTTGTCGATAGCCTGTTCTCAACTTTAACACAGCATTGAGACTGCGTCACTGTCATCCTACATAGTCGTACCAGTTTTGTTGGCATTCCTAGGTATTCCAGGGCAAACCACAAACTCTCTCGATTGGTCGAGACATAGGCCTGCCGGAAATCCAGGAACACCTGATGTACTGGGATGGATGTCTCATAATATTTCAATAGAATCATCCGCAGCGAAAATACCTGATCGGTCACTGATCGATTCGGACGAAATCCTCCTTGATAGTCACCAACCAAGCCCTCCGCTAGAGGAGTGATTCTATCCAATAAAATGTATGACAGTAACTTGTATGCTGTGCAAAGGAGAGCTATACCGCGATAATTCTCACACTTCAAGCGGTCTCCCTTCTTGAAGAAGGGGCATATCGCGGCCACTTTCCATTCGTCAGGCATAACTTCGGTTCGCCATACTAATCGAATAAGGTCGAAAAGACAGTTCCACAAAGTATCCCCTCCGAATATCAAGAGCTCCGAATTAATGCAGTCCACTCCAGGTGCACGGTTTCGTTTCAATCTCTCCATGGCTTTAGTGAATTCCTCATGGGATGGCTCCTCAGTGCAAATCTCCGCAGTCTGTATTACTGTATTAGAGGTGGCTCAGCAACAGTCTGTGACGCATGATGGACATCAAGCAGGTCAGTAAGTGTCGACTCCATGCGTCAAGTACTGCGTCGATGTTGACACAGAGCTTTCCATCCCGGTCCCGAATGGCGGTTGACGTAGGCCTGAAAGAATGGTGCAGTCCAGTAATTCCTTTAAAGAAATTACGTGAACTGCGCTCATTGCTGAGTTGTTGTACTTTCAGAACCTCGGCCTTCCACCATTCTCGCTTCTTCCGTCTACAACTCCGCTTAGCTGCCCTCCTTGCAAGAGCAGCCTTGTTTTTCCTCGCGATTGTGAGACGTTGTTGCACTTCATTATGGGCTATATTTTGTTGCTCAACTGCAATACGACACTCGTCATCAAACCAATAATTCTTGGGTCTGACTTTCACTATACCTAAAGCCTGTTGAGCAGCATTGATAACCGAAGTTTTCAGTACCTCCCAGACAGAGTTCACGCAGTCAGACTGGTAATTAGCTTCATTAATGTTGTCGCTGACAAGATCCAATACTGATTTTAAAAGAATTTGTCTTTGGGTTGACTCAACCATCGTTCTAAGTTGGCTAATAATTCACCCGGTACGTTTAAAAACATATGAAGCAAAGCAAATAATGTAGCCTAAATTCAATACTTAACCGGAAATTGCACTTGACAACATGTAAATAGTCAAAACAATATAGCTGATCACATTTCAACAGGAACCAGTATTAAAAATTTTGTAGAATCACAAACTTGGTGGAACGGACCACTATTTCTACAAGAACATCAAGAAAATTGGCATAAAACCACACCAAATAATGCATTTCAACAAGTTGCAGCAGAAACCAAACCCTAAAACACATTAACATTAACATTAACAATATCAATAAATGTTAATTGAAAAAATCATTTCGGAATCTTGTCCGTGTGGTAAATTATAAATTAAGGTTTGTCAACAACATCAACAAACATAAACAAAAATGAAAGGATACCTGACGACTGCTGAAATTAGAAATAGCCTGAAATATTTAATAAAACAAACACAGAAGGAATACTTCAGTGATGAAACTATTTGGTGTGATATGGCCAGCTGTCTCGAATAATTAAAATTCTTTAATGGTCGACCGTATACCGTTTACTACAGTATAGTGTCCAACCCGCGGCAATTCTACGGTTTCTCAAACATTGAGTTATAGCTTATCGCGTTCATACATTTTCCTCCAATTTATTGGATCTTTTTCTGATTTCTATTTAGTTGCCATTGACAAAACCAACGATGGTATATCAACAACGATTATTGATCTTGATAGATTGTTGAAAACTAGACAAACTTCGTCTCGATCAATCTTCGAAATTAATCAACATTACTTAGTACTATCTCTATTCTTTTATAAATGAAGGCGTTCAAATAATTTTAATGTTTATCGGTGCACGCCTACCGTAATAAATGTTACCAAATGCTTTTTGATACTGTTAATGTGCAGCAATGTCAAATAAATAGAGTATGCTATGGCTTTGATTACATTCAAATTATGGAAACAATGCGTTCAATATTATATGCATTGAGGCAAAAGATCCTTGCTAAATTAGCTCATCAACAGCGTTTCATAATGGAGGGCCTATAGTTAAATTACCTATATTTCAAAAATATGCACATTGCACATTAAATGTCTGCAAACTCAAGAGAAGTTGGACTAAAGTGGGCCACCTTAGAAAGAAATTTATGTTAAGACATTCGAGAGACATTTGGCAAGAATCTTGGTTCGGCGGCATAACGAGACTTGGAACCCAGAATGAACAAATCACCTTGTCATGGTTTCAGGTCTCAAATATTTCAAATACCCAAAAATAAGAAAAGCAAATCTTATTTTAGCTTATTTTACCATCGAAATTGTAACGAATTTAACTAGTCCACTGAAACTGTAATTCTAAATGAAATCATTTTTTTGCACAACAAAATGCTCAACATACAAATAAATCTTTTCGACGAAGTTCGTATACATATATAAATGTTATATCGATAATCATTATCATTGAAAGCTTATAGAAGAAAATTCATTTTTTACGCTCTTAAAAGACAATCCCATGAGATATATTCCAAATGTAGCACAAAAAAAAGGGTTGACGTGTGATTTTTGCAGCATTTTGTATATGTACATCCTCCGCACAAATAATATATTTTTTAAATTTGCAAGATGAAAAAAAAAATCCGGAAAAATCGAACATTTTCCAAACTATTTATCTAATTCTAAAATATAACTCGTATATGGGTGTGTATGTGTGTGTGTGTACATATATACTACAAAATAGCTAAAAAGTGTCTCATGTGAATTTGGTAAGTAGGTGTTTTTTTAACGGGGTGGTGAAACGAATTTATTGTAAGTTGTCTGAACAAGTAAAATAATATTTTGATTTTTCTATCCCATTCACCCTGCTATATCTTATATTATGTGTATGTGGGGTCATAATTTATCTTATTGTATTATACACACATACATAATATGTATACATATATAGAAAAGAACTAAAAAAAGGATATACAACTATTCATCTATCGTATCACTTTCAATGTAATTTCCCGTGAGATTATCATCTTCGAAGAAAATGTTTATTTTTATATTCATTTCAGCTCCTTCGTCGTTTTGTGTAAAGAAGCATATTAGAAACAGTTCTAAGCGGTAAAAATAATATTATTAATGTTACTCAACGGGCAAAGTGATTCCAAGATTATATTGGAAAATAATAGATTTATATATACATATATGTGTATGTATAGAGCTTTTTACTTATACATCGTTAAGCTTGAAGCCATACCAGATTTGCTATTTTTTCCTATATACTCACATACATACGAGTATATATACACTTGTATACACTCTCTTGAATCTTAATAAACTTTTGTATATTTTACTTGGAACAAGACCAATTCGTATTTAATCACCTGATGCCTGTACAGAACAAAAAAGAGATAAAAATTAAAGAAACAGCACAAAAGCTTAAATAAATATCGAAGCGCACAAAAAAATAAAAACAGATGAAAACAGAATTTTGGTATCACAGAGAAAAAATCATAAATAACAAGGAGCATCGAAACATATAAGGAGGAGGATACCGTTTGAATTTTTTTTTTTTTTTCGTTTTCGTTTGTGTTGTCCAAACCAAACCGAAACGAGCAAGCCACCACAAAAAATACAATTGTGAACGAGATGAAATGGAGCATGAATAGGAGGTATAGCAGCCATCCGAATACAAAGGAAATTAATTTTTTATTGCATTATCTTATCACGCACATGGTAGCTTAGAACGTGAGTTGTTTTATTGATATCAGCAAAAAATATATATTTTTTTTTGTGTTTTCGTAGTGCAAAATGGAAGAGGATTGGTCAGATTTTGTTCTACAGTTTGGAAGTTAGCATCACATGGCTAATTAAGAAGGATTTGTATTTGCAAAGTAAAACAAGAGTGTTTTTTGTTCGTTCAATAATATAAAAGCGCACACAAATATAGTGCATACAATCTGTTACAATGACAGAAGTGCATTTAAATTAACCTCCAATTGAAAAGCTTTATATGATTGAAGCTAAATTTAAAATTATATTTATGTGAAAATTTCATTTCACCATCTTAAAATAGTTCCTCGATTTGAAATTATTTTGTGGTAGATTTTGTCATATAGTTTCAATGTCAAATAGTCTCATGAAAGTTTTCATTATACCTTACACCGTTGACACTATTATAGCTTATCAGCAAAAACTAAGATAATTTTGTGGCATACAATTCGTATTGCACTTAAAGCACCAACGGAGCTATTTCAAAGTTTTGGATCAAAACTTACCCAAACTTAAGTGTTAACTCAAAACCATCTCAATAAATAAAGCCTACAAGTTGAGTGATATTTTTACACGAGCTTTATCTAAAGTATCTACTTAATTTACTTTAGCCAATGATGTATTGGAAACCTCTAGAAATAGGAATGTCTTTGGGTTATTAACCAGAACATTTAATTAAATCCTTTGGAGAGCTTAGAAACCCAAAGTTGTTTCCATTTTCTGAACCAAGAAAGAGTTAGTAAGCCAGAGAGAACTACGATTTGCGAACTAAGAAAATTGAATTTTTTGTAACTCAGTTGAACATTTAACTAAATTTCTCGTGAATTTAAAGTCCCCGAAAATCAAAAAAATTGATTTTATAAAATAATCGTAATTGGAAACCTAGGACTAAGACATACTACTCACTTTAGTTCTTGCATTTTCCGTCCTTATAGTGGGGTAAATGGACAGTTGGCGCCTTTTTTATTTATGTTATGGATATCCATTTTTTCTTTTTTGAATGCAAAGTAAAAATTATTTTTTGTCTCCTGGATTATTTTTTCTTTTAGGGAGCAAAACGACGCATAATCCAACGGACGTTGCATGATACCACTGTTCTCTCGAGCAGGAATTGAACCATGGGTCCGTACCTATGCGGTTCCTCTCGTACTACGCATAGGAATGCTATCGCAACAACAACTCATCAGTAGGGTAAAACTAACCTGCCTCACGAAGGTCTAAACCCGATCACATTCCCGTCCGTGGGTGAACAATCCCACGCTTGGTGATTTTTGCTTCACAATGATAGGAAGAGGCTGCATCGAAGGATCAAAAAGCGACTAAGTCGCTATGAACACTTGGCCGCCACAAGCCAGTTATCACTGTGGAATTTTACTGACACCTCTTGCTAAAAACTCTTTAAAAATCGTTAGGCCATTCTTTAGCACTCTCTATATATACTGAATATCAAGATCAACCGAGTATATACCTTTTTGCGAAATGTGTGGTTTCTGTCCGCACTGAGCTGGCCTTTGGGCATCTTCGTTATTATTTGAAAGATATACCGCCCCAGTCAAACTCCTCACCTGGCAGTGTCCTTGAATTGGATCATACCTGAATATTTAGTACAAGTACCATATAATCATATTAATATTTGGGATCTATAAACGTAATGAAAACACATCTAACACATAAGTGAATAGATTTTATTTGCACTTGTTCTATTTGATCAAATAAGTAAGAAGTAGGCTTCAAAAATCAAAATTCTTTTAATCTGGGATCAAAACCAAACAAAATCGAGTGTTCTCTCAATATCCCTATAACCTGAATTGTCATTAGCCATCTTAATTACTCGCCATCGAACACCGCTTGGTACTATAAACCATCAATACACATTTTATGTGGCAAACCAATCAAATTTATAGTTATCAACCGATAATATTTTATTAGTGTGTCCCAAATGTTGCCTATGTCTCAACTGAAACTTGTGCATTTGCATACCACTCCTCTAGTTCGTAATACGAAACCGCACCATCTTACTATTCTGGAGTTTATACTCTTGTTGCTTCGGTTAATCTCAGAGGGTTACAGTCAGATTCATTTTGAAATGTCGTATTCAAGGGCATATCGGGATGATTCCCGGTGCGGTTAGAAAAATCCACGATTGATTCTTATATTGTGCAATTATGATTATGAGTGATAAATCTAAAATAATGCAATTTCGAATTTCAAATAAAAATTATAACAACGGTGACATACATTTAATGCTCTTTAATGACAAGAACTGTTCAGAGTCGTGCATAAAAATTGAAAAAAATCTCAAATTAATGTATGTAGCTACGTTTATTTTTACGTATAAGTTTTGCACAGATAGATCAAGTGAATGGATGAATATCTGACCAGCAAGTTTAAACTTCCACGAGATTCTTAAAATCACATTTTTCCATATAGCTTAACACTAAAAAACTATTAACAAATGGCGAAAGCTGTATAATTGATTGGTTGTGTTGGAGTGGAGTAAAAAATTCGTTGTTTTGTGTTCCATGCTTTATATTTAAGACAAATAATGAGCAATTATCTGCCTTTACCACATAATCTGGTTGGGATATAAATAAAGGATGGATAAAACTAAAAGATCGTGTGCCGTCTCACGAGAACTCGATAAAACACAAAGAAAACTATGTGGTCTGGAAGTATGCAAGTAAAGCAGCTACAAGCAAATCGACCATTGGATTTATGGTTTTGCAAGAATCAAGAAATTAGCGAAAACTATTAGAGCAGTTTCCCGAAGTAATTCTTTTTTTATGAAAAGTAATTCTTTTTTTTTGTAGGTGACGATCAAAATGGTAATTTTCTTGGGTTAATTGAGTAAAGAAAACCTTGAAGAAACGATAAAAAATAAATATTTTACAATTATCGCCAATGCGACTCCTGTTCATTCCCCATCCTGTTCGGTATGTAAAAACGTGTGAAAATTCTAAATTTGACATTGAAGATCGTTTCATTTGCTTCGATCCATTCTCTGGTGAAATAGGAGAAGAAATTGCTGCTAGAATTCTTGAAGTTTTGTCTTATATAGGATTGGATTTCAATGCATGTATTGCCCAAGCATAAATGATAACGGTGCAAATATATGTAGCTGGCTAGTTTAACGGTGTGCTCTTCTTACAAAGCGTAATCCTAAATGTATTTTTTCCACCTGTTTTTTTTAACCACACGTTAAATCTTATAGGAGTTGATTCGGCTGAATCTTGTAAGGAGGCTGTACAATTGTTTGGAGTTATACAACCATTGTATAATTTTTTTAGCAGCAGTCCACGGAGATGAGAGCTTTTAAAGAAACATATCAAAATGTCTCTTCACACAGTTTCCAGAACTACGTGGTCTGCTAGAAGAGATGCAGTAAAACCAAAAGTCAAAAATGTATCATCCATTCGAAATGCTTTACATGAAATGCATACCTTCAATTTGCGCCACCACACGGAGGCATTGAATTGCATTCAACTGAGAAATATTTGAACAAATTTGAATGTGTTTTGCACATTTGGATTACAAAGACGGTTTGAATCTTTACGAAATATCTGCAATGTTTTCGGTTTGCTATGGACATTTCCAAATTAGACTGATGAACAAATTGCAGCTGCAGTAAACAGTTTAAATTCCAAATACACGAGTGAGCTATCAAAGGAGATACTAGATGAGGTAAATTTCCTTAAAAACATTTATGCAGGGCCAACACCAACCAATTTATTAGAAAATCTTCTCAATAATAACTTGGCTGGTTTATTTCCAAATCTTGTCGTTATCTTAAGAATATTTTTAAGTATTCCTGCACCTGTTTCTTCCGAGAGGAGTTTCAGTATACTGGAAAGAATAAAAAATTACCATCGCTCAAATTAATTTTCAGCTAATTATTCGAGGTTTTGCTAATAATAAAGCAAGACAAGCTTTAATCTAATAAATATTAAGGGAAAACATAACATGTATTTATTTCATTTTTATGAGGCCCAATTTCAATTATTTGGCCCAGGCCCCCAGCTGGCTCTGAAAGGGCCTGGTTATAGTAATAAACAATTTTGCTAGGTTTTATCAGTGGCGGGTATAGTTAGTTAACTATTTTACTTTTATTAATTTGTTTTATTTCTTCTAAATAAATTTTTTTTAAAAATTGAATGAAAAGAACATACTCGTATTTTTCTGTGAAGTGATTCAGTTTCCATTCTTATTGTTATTTTATATTAATTCATGTGTTATAAAATGTGTTTAATTTTTTGTTGTGGTTCGAATTATGATCGCGGTACATAATAGAATTAGTATACGGAAAAATTAAAACGAGTTCACTGGAGATGCATATACCTGGTGACCCCGGGTGATAGTGAAAAAGTGTTAGTGAAGCACACAGTGCAGCAACATCAAGCTTTTTAGTGGCCCATAAATAAAATAAATTAAAAAAAAGTCTGGGTGTTTCTGTCTGGGTATCGGACCAACTTTAATTTTTATTTTAAACCAGAAACTTTAAGCCCTTAAGTGACGCTATAGAAACCAAACACTGTTATCGTTCCATTCATAATAGAGTTTACGAAAAAGTTTTTTACTCACCTGAACTGTTGTAACACTCGTTGGATTAGTGGTACATGAACGACATCTTAGTCAACACGATTATATCCAGCATGGCAATTCAATCACAAGCTTAATTTTTTTCATAAATTTTCATAATAATTTTTCAATTCAACCCATTTCTTCATAACCAAATATTGGTTTTCTATTTTTCTATCGTAGCGAAAATGCAGTCCCGAAAATATAAAAAAAAGTGTTTAATTTATTTTTATTTTAAATTTATTATGTTTTAGTTATTAAAATACTTAATTAAATGATTACATGACTCTGCACATCTGAACATCTGCCCGAAATCAAATAGCTATACTATAGTCAAGCACTCCTCTCAGGAATTGTTCCGGAGCGCCAGAGTATAGGTTCTGGAAATATAATGTAATTCAAATTAATCAATTTTCATTTTTTTCTGCACCGTATAAATGTTTTGTAATTCCATTATTTGAATAAAGATAATAGCCAACACAATTTACCAAGCAAAAACAGTGGCAAACGTTTATCATAAATTTAACTTTTTTATTGAATTTAACATCACAAGAAAATAGTACCAACACAATTATTTTTTCTATTAAAACTGTCAATCAAGATGGATTTATTCGACATTACTGAATACAAAATGTGATCGATTTGTAATTTGTCAAACGTTTTTGTTTTATTTTACAAAATTCCTTCGAAAATAAACAAAAACATAAAAGATTACTAGATGGTTTCTTTTTTATAGTGTATAGCCTATATCGCTGGAGTGTATTCATAAACTGTCATTGTTTAAATGACGTAAAGTTTACAACGATATTCTTGTAAATGCCAAAAGTACGTTCAAGCCGTGTTGCTAGATTCCTAAAAATATTAGTTCTTGCTTCATTGATAAATTTCGGACAAATACTAATTAAACAACAGTAAACTACTCATTACTATAGTACATACGCATGTCTTCTTGTTTCGGCCGGCATTCATCATTTAAACAAAATAACTAATGCGATAGACTGAAAGGAGGCAGTATCGAGTAGAATTGCAAATGACGTTTCTAACAATAAAGGAAAATTTAGAAAATTTAGAAAATTTTGAGAAATTTTTTTTTACACAGAGATAATGAAAATATTGGATTTTACTGATGGACTGCTCTCTTTATTATGTAACTGAGCTCAGAGCTCAAAATGGAATGTATGTTGTCTTGAAATTGGTTGTAATAATAAAATAAATAGAGAAACCGCTAGTTTCGTTCAAGTTGGCCATATTCCAAAAGTCAATTCAAAAATTATTTTATAATCCGATATCGATCCAACATAGTTTAGACCAATGAATACTTTGGTTCCGTACCAGTTGCCCTTGTACCAGAACTTTATCCAATTATCAAATTTCAATATAATCCCTTATCCTGTTATGAATTTTTCAGGTTCGTGTTATGTTGGTGTTTTTATCTCATCCTGTTGTGTAATATCCTGTATTCTTGTTTATGATATAAGTATGTAACAAGCCAGTCGATTTTTTTCACCAAAAAAATCGGACTTCCAAAAAATATGTTTAAATGGCATCCTGCGCATGAATAGTCTATAAGGTAAGATTAGTTTACGTTTGAGACTAACTCAATTGTATAGACACTACGCACTGGATGTTCCCAATGTCCTTTTATAATTAAAAAATTTGAAACTACACATACCCTTGTTTCATGATCAGCTTAGCTGAGCAGAAAAACGTAAATCATAGACCATTTTTTTCATATATGATCGCATGGTTCTATAAATATTTTTGCTATTTAGATCTTTCCATTTTTAGAGCCAAACCCCCTATTTTTTTGAAAATTGGAGTGATGTTCCGTAAGCCCACACCTACTCAAACATTTTACGGTTAAGATGGTTGCTAGAAATACAAAAATGGATACAAAAAATTGGAAATGATGATTTGAACACTATCTTGAATATCTTATATAAGTAAGAATAAGAGGATGAAAATTTATACTTCTAGGAGCGCTCTGCAGCCTTAGCAAACTATACAAGTTTGAACCAAGAAATGGATGGCATAACTGACCCATATTAAAAGACCTATTCTTGAAAACCCGAAACCGAATAATAATGAAATCCGGACAACAACACACAGAGATGGAGATGTCCCTGCAAACCACGAGTTCAAACCCAATTATTGTTAATCGAGAACCTGCTATGGCAGTCTGCGATCTCATTGCCTCTGAAACCAAAAGCACATGGCTACTGTCACAATCGACGTTTGTGCATGCATTAGAATGGGCATTGTTAACAATACTGTTAGAATGTTGAGTTAATGATGACACTCCTGTGCAGTTTATTGCATATAGCTTCGTCTGTTTCCGGGTATAATGTTATTGAATTTTGTGGTGTTCTGTTGTTAATTTTGTTTATTATTTTTGATGATCAAATTTTGACGGCGTTAATTTTTTATAAAAGATCTTTCCATATATTCTATCGAAAAGTGTTAATAAAGTATGCGAATTATTTGTTTATTTTGAATTTTGGTTTAAGCCTATTTCCGTAACCGATACTTAAATGCGGAACCTAATTCGGTGAAGTGACTTATTTTCTGTCTCTTTCTTGCAAGAAAATCTAAATGGACTGTCAAAATTTGTCAAATGTTGTTGGTGTTCATCTAGTAACATAAACGAAAGAGGTACTCAGTACCATAGTAAGCGATGGTGGACAAACAACCACGTGTTGTGGTGTCACAAAATGTATACTAAAAACACCGCCGCCCGACGAAAGTGAGGCAGATTATACCAATATACAAAGAGAAATAAGAAATCAAAGGTAGGTACATTGCTCCAGTTACCATTTGAGCAATGAAGAAGCAATCATGTCTATATGAAAACCAGTAAAGCGCCAAATCTGTAGACATCGAGGTTGAAGTGAATTTTTTTGACCTATCATGTTATTATCCGCCTTAAGTTAATTACTTGAGAATTTCATTACTGGTAGGTTGATGTCAATGTTCGTGAACAGTAGTGCAACAGGCAATTCGGCGAGAAGAAAAAAAAGATCCACAGAGGACGCTGGTGATGAAAATGATCAATATAGTTAAAGAATCGGAGCAAAAGTACACTCTAGGAGTATTCCTAGATGTATCTAGAGCTTTCGATAATCTGTGGCGGCCAAGTATAATGAAAGAGCTAGATAATATTAATTGAACCATGGCACAGTCCAAAAAAATGCAAATAAAGGTTGTCCACAAGGCTCCATATTAGGCCCACTTCTCTAGAACATCGTTTTCAACAGCAGCATGAATGGGTATGTCCAAGAAGTAGCATTCGCGGACCATAAGGTATTGCAACTTGCCGAAAATTCACAGCAAAACAGTCTGGAAAAAGTGCAGGGTGCCATAGACATGATGGATAACTAGTTCAAAGAGTACAAAATGGAACTATCCTCCGCTAAGACGGTCATGATCCAACTTAAAGGAACCATAGACTTTGATGAACGATTCGGCGTCATCTCAAAAAGATAGCAGAGAACAAGAAGAAAGTTAATAACTTTCCGTCCTTAAATGAGTAGCGAAGGAAACATTTGGATTAAAGCAAAGTACACTCAATACAAAAAACCAACGCGTAGTAGTGGCTTCTATGGATTACACGTGTGCCGGATGGGCTAACCAGATGAATTATTACCACAGAAGGACATTAGTCAGCGCCCAAAGATGTATTCTGTTTGGGATAACAAAGCCCTACAGAACGGTATAGACTAATGCTGTTGCTGTACTGAAAGGAAAAGCTAGCCTTACGTGCGCTGTTAACACAGATGTCAAAGAATGAATAGAAGGTGGCATAATAGAAGACGGCACGGTTTATATAACAAAGGAAGAAACCAATGTGAAACTACTTTGATTAAATATTGACAAAATGTTGACAGAACAGTTGAATGAAACCCAAGAAACATAATGAAAAAATGTATTTTTTCACATGCTGATGTCCTCTAAACTTCGGTTGACCATTTCGAAAAATGTCTATATGTCCGTGTATCTATGGCCGTAATAAATTTTCTACCAAAGAAACTGGACATGTATACATAAATACTTCATTAAAATTTCATTTAACAAGTACTTGTGGAGATTTGTAGAAATGCTGAGCAACGAGAAATAAAGAAATGTTAGGTCTTAATTTGTGCTAACCCTAAAGTGGAATTTTGGCTAGTTAGTAAGAGTAGATCCCTGATGTATTTGAATTTAAAAACTTAATTTTTAAAGAAAACATTTATAGTAATAGGTTAGGTTAAGTTAGGTTGAGTGGCTGCTACGACACACTAAGACCGGTGACGGTCCATTGTGATACCACAGGATACTTACTTCCCTGTTACCCTTATGTGAACCAGTTTGAGCTACTTATGTAGCGTGATATAGGCACCTTACAGTTTTCGAGATCAGGAAGGCATCTTCGTCCATAAAGATGCTTCAAGACCATTTGCTTCTAGACCTAGTCCCTTCGCATGTTCTCCAAATAGGCAGTGTTCTGTGAGTATCGCCAAGATCGTTTTTAATTCAAGTATACGTAGGGAAATCAGTGGCTTTGAGCGTTTCAAGTCCAGCTCTAGCCAGACTTGTCTGGCTACAATACATGTGAGAGTGTTAGTCCACCTTTCATTTTTAAGCCTCCTTTTTAAGCGATGTCTTGAGTGCCTTAATAGGCTCCCCAAATTTTCCCTTTCCGGTAGCAGTTGGAGAGTTGTACCATGCAGTTCCCCATGACGTCCGAATGGCCGGGACACAGACTATCTGAATATTGAAATGTTCAGTCATCTCATTCTGAGACAAGTGGCAACCCAACGCCACCCTAGATGTCAGAGAAACTAAATCCAGCGACTTGATTGCTGCCTGACTGTCCATATAAATTGCGATATCAATCGAGGATACCACATTATGTCTCATCCAATTCAAGACCTCCTCAGTCGCTAACACCTATGCTTGGTACACGCTTCAGTGATCAGGGAGACGAACTGATATATCTACTTCCAATTTATCACATAAGACTGAAGCTCCTACTTTACCGTGTAGCTAGGAGCCATACATAAACAACTGCAATGCTTCTGTTTCCGAAAACGACCCGCTCCTCCAAGATTGTCTTGAAGGGCAGGTAGTTTGGAACCCTTCTTTCTCGAAACATAATGTTGGTATAACGTAGTCTAGATTCGCCAGTTCCTTCCTTAGCGATCTAATTATCATTTCCACTGCGATATGGCTGATAGTCCGGTGGCCGTAATCCCCGCCACCTGCTTACTATAAATATCGACGGGGAGAAGGTGAAACATAACCTCCAAGGCGCGTGTTGGTGTTGTCCTCAGCGCCTCGCTTATAAGCATGCAGGCCGTTCTTTGCACCTTCTCGATCCCCTTCTTGTAGGTTACTTTATCAAGATCTCACTACGGCAGTGATTAGGTTTACCAGCTCTTGCTTCAGGCCCCATCTGTTTTCGATGGCATTTCTGCACGAGTACTATATTAGCCTTGTTTACACTTTCCGAGATGTTAGGCTCCCAACTAAGCTTACTGTCCAAGATTATGCCCAGAAATTTTGCCTTATCAGTAAAAGCTAGTCCTATGCCATTTAAGATAAGTGGATCTACTACCGGGATTTTATAGTTCCTAGTAAAGAGTACCAGTTCAGTTTTGGACGAGCTGATTGCCAGTCCACATCTGATAGTTCACCTCGTAATGATTAGGAGGGCATTTTGGATTACCTCCTTCACCATGTTTAAATATTTACCAGAGACACAGCTATCACTACGTCATCTGCATAAGCAATCACTCCGATCCCTTGTCTCTCCAGCTCTAACAGCAACCCATTGATTGCATGCCCCAGAGAAGAGGGGACAGGATACCTACCTGCGAGGTTCCCTTAACCACCCGCCTCCTAATGACGGATTCCCCCACCTCATAGTTAACCATCCTGCTCCCCAGCATATGTTTGATTAACCCACTTACAGGGTAGTCCACCCCAAGGAGAGACAATCCCTGCAGAATTGCCTCCGTCATGGCTACCCAAAGGACCTCCGCGTCTTAGGTCCTTTGGGTAGCCATGATAGCATTTATCCGCTTTCAGAATAAAAATCACTTTGAGCTATGTCTACCTCTTCGGAATACAGAACAATTTTAAATACCTGTTTTGAAGATTACTTCCAGCCAGGGGAGAATAATCGACGAATTGTTTTGAATTTCTGCTGGTACAATTTGGTCAGGACCAGCTGATTTATAAGGTTTGAAACCTTCAAGTGCCCATAGGATCCGTTTTTTAGTTACGATATCTTCTATGAGCAGTGAATGTGTTTCTCGGTGAGTACTAGTCTCTGTCGAGTCGTCGAAGCTTCCTGGAAAGTGGGTTTAAATGAGAAGTTTCAAAGATTCCTCACTTGAAGCAGTCCAAGATCCGTAGACAGTAGATTAGTAGACAGTATGTTCCTAAGACAAGAGGTCTCGGAGACTTTTTCCATTTTATCACAGAAGAGACTCCATGACCTCCTTTGTGCCTACCTTAATTCTTTTTTGTATACTTTTAAGTCCTCCTTATAGAAGGCCCAATCTTGAGCTTCTCTCGTACTTTTGGCTCTATTAACGGCTTTCCTATACGTGCCTTTCGGTAGGTTCCCACCACCATGCTGGTTTATGCTAGCCTCTGGGCTTAGCTATTGGGTAAGCAGCATTGAAGGACCGGTTGCAGGCACTAGTGATTGTGTCCACTATGCAATTCTGTTCCTCCGCTGTCGCTGGCGGCTCAAGGGTCATCGGCGTTATTCTTTTAGCGTTTCCCTATACTTGCTCCACTTTGTCCTTCTGGAATTCCTAAAAGCTTTCCAAGTAGTATTGAAAACGTTAAGACTGAATGTTACATATCGATGGTCAGAGAAGGAATGTTCCCTCGCCACTCTCCATTCCTTGACAATAGGATAAATATTATCTGAGGCGAAGGTTACGTCCAGAACCTCCTGCCGATTTTTAGTAATTAATATGGGTTCTTGCCCAATATTACACACCCTAAGGTTAGTATTTAAGAAGTACATATTCAACAAATAATATTTGTAGGTTAACCTCATCAACATTATTTCTGTTTAAAATTACTATACAGAAAACTTTCTTAGCTATACGAGTTTAATCGTTGCATAAAATTGATGTTCAACAAATTTTACAATTCAGGTAACTTGGGCACATGTTCGTACAGTATATATGTATATAAGACAAATTTTCCAGTACATTATACATTTTTCCTCCAAAACGAAAGAATCTATGCACAGGAATTAGCGTATATTTTATAAACTTTTGTGCCTTTTCCCTTAAATGTTACTCCGCTATCTACACAAAAAGGGTAGATTTTTTCCATTAAGAAAAGATTTTAAATTTTTTTTTTTTGTTGTTAGACACAGTACACAGATGAATCATTCATATTGCGGGAAAAGATGCTTCCAATCCCTACAACATATATATTTATAAACTTTTTCATCCATAACAAATAAAATAATAACAACAAACAATCATAATAACAGTAAAACCAAATCTAAAGACGCGAGTAAAGAAGAGCAGTGGCAGCGGGAGCAGCATACAGTTACACTCGGTAACACAGCATATAGCAACAACAATAATAATAATAAAAAAAAATATTTCCATTTTCTTCATTTTTCGAACATAAAAAAATACAAAACGCTTAAAAAACTTTAAGACGTACAACTGAATACAAAAAAAAAAAAAAAAAAATTTACCACAAAAAGTTAAAAAATGAAATATAAATTTTTAACTTTCTAGAGCTGCTAAACGTATACATACGAACATACATATACATGTAGATTCTACATCCTCTCGGAGGCACAGCAAAATATTTTATTGTATATAGATAGATAGATACGGGGTGGTTCTATGTACGCGTATATGAGAAGCGCATAAGCGCTAAATTTCCATATGGGATGCGTGAAAAAAAAACCGTTTTCATCTATTTACACACGGATGATGCGGGAATGGTTTTTTTTGTGCCTGAATTACATTTTCATGTGCGTATATGTATCTAGACTTTTAAGTATGATATGATTTATCATTTCGTTATACATAAAAAAAAAATCGAGTAAAAAACATAACAAACTGATAAGAAAGTTTGATACTTTCTTTATTTATGTACGTATGAATATAAATTTCTGGATTCTTTTTTTTTTTTTCATTTTGGTGTATATTTGGATTTTTAGTTTAAATCTAAACGAATAGGTTTAAGATAAATAAAAAGATCAATGTTCGAGGTTGTTTGCAAATTTTTTTTTTTTCTTTTACATTTTACCAAAAAGCTTAAAATCGTTTAGAACGAAATTTTGGCTATACATGTACATACATATACGTATGTGTACGTAATCTTCTTATTTGTTTCAACAATAAGCTATATACAATACGCGATAATTTTTTTTTTTTTCTTTTATAGTCTTAAGATAGTGAAATGGTTTTGTGTGCGCTGATTAAAAAAAGATTTATTGCCCATCACATTAGTAAAGGAGTTAAACATGATTTACGTTTATCCTGAGCCTATAATGAAAACAAATTATTTCGATTTATATGTTAACAAATATATAACCAAATTTAGAACTAGCTAAAAGTTTTTTATAAAAATGACTGAGTCGGCAATTTGAGTCAAAAATGTTGACGTGGAATACGTCTTTCTGCCAGCCCAATTCAATAAATAATAATCAGTTTAAATGATACAAAGCACGACAAACTGTTGCCAACCGCTCTTTAATATGCTCACCTACACTGTTATATCATTAGTGATAAGAAAGCCCAAATATTTGAAGCTCCCATCTCCCTCAAACGTGTAGTGACCATACTATAAAGTCTGGCGTGTAATTGTCCCTATAACCAGAGATCATGTATTTCATTTTGGACTCATTGATCTGGAGTTCAACAGAAGCTGAAAACATTACAATCAAGTATTTCCTTCACTCCGTTGCTATATTCTGTGCAATCACGCATACGTCATCTGTTTATGCAAGCATCCTGTTGGACTATGTTGCGCTCAGGTATTTCAATTTTACGAATGATGTATGTACTCCAACATAAGGTTGAGCATACATTAACACTGCATTGAGACTGCATCACTGTCATTCTACACAATCGTAACAATTCGGTTGGCTATCCTAGTTATTACAGGACAGACCATAAACTCTCTCTCGAAATCCAGGAACACACTGATCGATTCGGACGAAATTTACTTGATAGTCACCAATAAGGCTCTCCACTAGATCAGACTCTCTATCCAATATAATGTAGGACAATAACTTGTATGTTGTGCAAAGTAGAGCTAGTTGTCACACTCAAGCGGTCTCCATTATTGAAGATAGGGCATATCGCGGCCGCTTTTTATTCATCAGGCATTACTTCGGTTCGCCATACTAATCGAATAAGGTCGAAAAGATAGTTCTATAAAGCCTCCCCACCAACAAGAGCTCCGAATTAATGCAGTCCACGCCAATAATCTATGCAGTCTGTGAGGTGACTCAACTACAGTCTGTGATGCATGATGAACACCAAGCAGCTCAGTAAAGTGTCCATTCCATGCGTCGAGTACTGGGTCGATGTTAATACAGAGATTTCCACCCGGATTTCCAACTGCTGCACTCATTGCTGAGTTGTTGTATTTTAGAATCTCAAAACCATCAAAGGTGGTTACAGTAAAAGCCATGGCTGGTAGGGAAACTTCCTTCACCAACAGTGAGGAAGACAAAAACAAACTGCGGAAAATAATAAACCCGATAGTGGCTAACGTTTCGGTTAGAAAGGTCACCAATATCAAGGATGGCGTTCTAATCGAAACAGGAAGAAAGGAAGATCTGGATTTCGTCCTAGCCACTAAGGAGCTCTCAAATGCTGGGCTGGTAGCATCGCTACCATAAAAACGTATGTCCATGATAATCATCTATGATGTGGTCAGGATAAGATTGAGGCAATTAAAAAAGCGTCAATAAAACAAAGCTATGTATCAATAAAGATCGAGGACTTGAAACGAAGTTTCATGACTAGACCAAAAGAGGCCAAGTCAGTCCATTGGGTAATAGAGGTATCGCCAACTGCGAGGATTATCCTCATAAAAAACCGTCGTGTATATCTAGGCTGTTCCTCATAAAAGGATGAAGAGGCTAAATGCGCTTCTTGCCGTTTGTACCTCAAACAAAACGGCTTTGAACCTAATGATGAAGCGAACTGTCTATGACAGTTAAAATAAAAAATAATTATCAATTGAAGATCGCCCAACTGAATATGCAAAATGATAAAGCAGTTGGGTATGAGATTAAACAATCCATTGGAAAAAAAGCAATCGGCATACCCTACATGCAGGAACCATACGCGGTTAACGGGTCATAGGGGGAATGGCCACGTCTACTAGGATAATCAGTGGAAACAACGAAAATATTAAAACAGCAATTGGCATCCTCAATAACGATCTTAAAATTTCACAGTACTGAGGTGAGATCTAATTTAGGAAATTTTTACCTGGTCAGTATTTACTTCCAATATGTTATTAAACTCAGCTAAGTAACATCTGGCAAAGCCTGGTAAAAGACCTGAAGGTTTCGATCGAAAGCAAACTCGGTCGAGTTGAACAAATAATAATAAATTCAATTATCAAAGTCTACAGCGCTACTATTCCACGTAAACGTGGTCTCCTGACCTAACCGAATCAAGAAAATTGGTTCGTCAGTTGCGCAAGTTAAATGAAAAAGATAAAAATCCCGATTCTCGGGAAAGCAAAAGGCATAACTATGTGGCACATCGTAAGGCGTATTTGAAAAATATTAGAGACAAAAGCCAAATGAACCTAAAAGAGTTCATAACGGAGCATGGAAATGCTGAACCATGGGGCTCTTTGTCTATAAGTTTAGCACAGGTAAATTGAAAACGAATGAGGTACTAAGAGCGGTGGTGGACTACCAACAATCTATTGGGAGGACACTACAAAATGCTTGCTTAACACCTTATTACCCGACGACTATGAGGAAAATGGCTCTGAGAGGCAAAGAGGAATCCGCACCGATCGTAGCTCTGCACCAACTACAACAAACGTGAGCCACTTCAGAGATGAAGAGGCCACTTTGGCTATCATGTCTATGAAAGCTGGTAACGCACCAGGCCTAAACAACATCGCGGTCGAAGTGATACAACGTGCTTGGCCTATTGTAGGGCCCTGTATCACGAAGTTTATGACTACTTGTTTTAGCAAAGGACTATTTCCCAAAGCATGGAAAAATGGTAAATTAGTTATCATTAGAAAAACTGAAGATTGGTGTCAAACCGATCCCAAATCTTATCGACCAAGCATGCTGTTGCCTGTCATTGGTAAACTATTCGAACAACTAATTCATCAGCTGGTTAATGGACATATTCCAAGAAGTGGTACCTATAGTGACAAACAGTTTGGCTTCAGAGAAAATAGATCAATTGAGGACGCAATGATCAAAATGATCAATATGGTCAAAGAGTCGGTTCATAAGTTCAATCTTGAAGTATTCCTAGATGTACTCGGCGCGTTCGACAACTTGTGGTGGCCCAGCATTATGTTGGAGCTAAAGAGATTCAATTGCCCAAGCAATCTATACAACATCCTAAACAACTATTTTTCTGAAAGAAAAGCCACTGTTAAGTCATGGCACACTTGAAAAAATGGTCAACAAAGAATGTCCGCAAGGTTCCATAGTGTCTTCAACGAAAGCATGAACCAGGAAGTCCAAGAAGTAGCATTCGCGGATGATAAAGTAATGCTTTTTGCTGGGAATTCAAGACAAAGTATTCAAGAAAAAGCGCAATTATAGCCATAGACAGGATAGTAGACTGGTGCAAATGCTACAAAATGGAGCTATCCTCTGACAAGACAGTTGTGATCCAACTTAAAGGTTCACTGGATATTAGGAGACCACCATTGGTTTCCATAAATGGCTAAAGAATTAAGATGGTGAACTGTTAAAAGGTCAAAAGAGTCGCGGAAAATAGTAAGAAGGTTTTCGCTGTGCTAAAACGAGTTGCTAAAGAGAACTGGGGCCTCAAGCAACGAACACTATCAATAATATACGAGGACCTTGTGGTATCTTCATTTACATACGTGTGCGCGGCATGGGCAGACAGAATGAACTGCCACCATCGGCGAACACTAGTTAGTGCCCAAAGAAGTATCTTGGAGTTACCAAGGCTTACAGAACAGAGTCAACTGACGCCGTTCCTGTCTTGACCGGCATGATTCCTATTGATATACTCTTAAATGAGAAAATTACCAATTATACAAGATAAGGAAAAGTCAAAATGTGAGCTACGGAAACGTGATAATAAAAGGCGTTTAAATTCGGCCAAACATCATGGGCTTCCTCAAGAGGAAAACGAGAAAAGCGTAGCACTCAGTGGATGGCAGAATAACATATAGTTATCTGCCAAACATTGACGCGAGATTAGAGACAAAGATTCCTCTAAGCGTATGGTTCACCCAAATGTTAACAGGACAAGAATGGCCTCCTATATCCACCGATTGAATCTAGCCGACTCGAGTACCTGTGTATGTGGACAGGGCGAGGATACCATATAGAACACAACCTTTATGACTGTGATCTAGCTCTAGAAGCTAGAGATCAACTTATAATAGACTCAGGAGTTGAGTGACCAGCAAGTAATCTAACTTTAATGCTGCCAAACAACCTCAACTCTTTCAAGAAGTTTTGTGAAACCGCCTTGAACGGGAGGTAGATGTTAGAATAAGTACACAAGATTTTTATCTTAAGAAAAATTTTTATAAAGCTGGTTACTAGTAGACGAGTATACGCCTCCTCGATGCAGGGACGATAACAGAGCTATCTGGCTACGCATACCGATATAGTAGAAATATTTTAAATATGACACGACCACCTGGGAATATTTTCTTCGCATCAAATCGACAAATGAAATGAAATGAATTTTAGAACCTCAGACTTCCACCATTCTCGCTTCTTCCGTCTACAAGTACGCTTAGCTACCCTCCTTGCAATAGTAGCTTTGTTTTTCCTCGCGGTTTCCCAGTTAGAAATAAACACGTGGTCAATTTGGTTGCGAAAAGTCTTGAGAGGACGTGTCCTTGTTTCCAAATGTGTTTGTTTGTAAGGGGAAAATGTGCTTCCTACTCTAAGATCGTGAGCAATTGCCAACTACATCATTCTCTCAAAATTGTAGGTCGCAATTTCGTGGCGGGAGTACGGACCTTTGTTTTCATTCAAGTAGGCCTGATTTCTGCTAGCTCTAGCATTAAAGTCCCTAATTACCAGTCCAATACCGTGTTCAGGCATAGATCAAATAAGATCGTCCAAGTTATTGTATACAATGAGCCTTTATCTTGGAGCTGGCTGTTTGTAAGTAAATCGCGTAAGAAATTTAATTATAATTACGGCGTACATTTCTGGAGAGAGTAGGTTGAAATGAAAATTGTGTGAATTTTTACAAAGTGGCCGGGTTGAGAAATTCTATGCAGCAATAAATATGCATGACGAAATTTTTATTGATGAATTGAAGGTTCGGATGGGAACTGTTTAATAGGTAAGTTTCGTGTCGGCGTAAACAAACTATAAATATTCAATGCTAAAGATTATTTTGAGATACGTGCAGTGAAGTGCTCCAGGGCATATAGACGCTGCATCCTATAAAGGCAAAAACACTAGATAGTTTATTGATATACATCTTAATAAAAAAAATAGGCCAAGACACTAAAATGGGCGCAAGAATTGACGGCTTCCGAATACCCTACTTCCAGTTTTATACACGAGAGTTACAATGCATCTAAATACAAAGCTGTAACATGACATATATGACGTGAAACCACAGCACAAACCAATAGCTACCAAATAAGCCAGCTTGTTGTATGAGAAATATACAATTCTATCAGCAGCGACCGTGCAACTAAAGGAATATGACAATTAATTTAAATTATGTCATACACTGTTAGATTAATGGTCGTATGTCTTATTGCCAAGATACCGTAAAACGTACGTCGCCGACTGAAACTGGCTGATTGAAATTTGGATATATCAATTTTAATAATTGAAAGCGGGTAACTAAAGCTGTCTCCACTTCAATCAAGTTCGGTAGAGTAAGCCATTTGATCGGGCAAATGAATAAAAATGATATAGTCAATTTAAACGTAACCGCATAAAAGTACGTTTGTGGTCTACTGAGTATTAAGTATATCGTTGAATATTGGCATCACTTCACATCAAAACAGGAAATACGACTTGCGCGTTTCCTTCATATCATTTTTTGATTGGTCGAAGCATAGGCGAATTTCCGAAACCACTATTAAATAAAAATTGATCAAAATGAAAATATCAAATCTAGCCTCTTAGGAGCAAATATAACATCGAACAATCATTATTACCCCTTCATTTTTTTTTAACTGCGGTTTGTAACTGCACCCATAATTATTTTTAGGACATCTAACATGGATGTATCACTAAGGCCAAGGAAATTGTTCTCGTCAAACAACAGATTTTTCACCGGGGTTGGATGTGTCCAATGTCGTCTGTGGCTCATGATCTTTCTCATCCGTATCCTCATCACTTGAACATCCAATAAAGGACATCTTCATGTATTCTGCACTTGTCGAATTTTGATTGGGGGGTTGTCTTTACGTCATAACCGGCGTGACCGTGGTCACCTAATATGCTTATGGTCCTATATACTTTGACAAAATCTTCAGCCCTGCTCCGAATTGGATTTTTTTGATGACCACAAAGTTTTGTTCGTATATGTCTTCCTTCGAATTCCAGTGACCGATTTGTCAATATGAACGTGTGTAAGCGGACCACATGTATATACCCACCATCCTTCAGGTTTATCTCTAATTAGTTCCACTAAGGCAGGACTACTCGGTTGGCTCGCTCTATTAATCCGTTTCCAGATGACAGTCCTGTTATGATAACACGACAAGTCAAAACGAGCATGAAGGAACCATCTTATGGGCAACGAGTTCAACTAATCCACATGCATTCAGTTGAGCTATCTCGTTATTATTTACCTCACTCGTGAAATATTTGCCTCACCGCTTTATTGCTCACTCGATCCATGGTCAATTTTATCCGATTTTTCACCATGCACTTCACCCTGCATCTTGGGCAGTATCATAAATTGAAAACTTATTTTGCGGTCGGTATTTTTATATTACATTTTACATTATTTACAGCATATACCCGCATGTAAAGTATTACGAGGAAATAATATTGCCAATACATAACACCAAACTCTATACTGTATACAAAATGTAATTAAAGAAATCAAAAGAAAATCTTTCTTCCCCCATCGTTTTCACAATTCTCTTAATTTCAATGCAAAGTGGTTTTATAAATCCCTAACCCTTTTTTATGTATAACAAAAATAAGCTCAACGATAACAATTGAAAACGAACGAAACTAAAACATCACATAACAAAGTAATGAAATTGAAAACTGTAAGAGGGATGTTGTGTTTGTGTTTTTGGAAAATCCTTTAGGGATTTATGGATTTATGAAAATGTTTCCTTAAGATTTTCCGTACTACTGCTATACTATTAGCTATTTAATTTATAATTATTGTTATTATGTTGGTTATTATTTATATACAATTATACATATCCATAATGTTTATGGCAAATGGATAAAATGGTTCTAATAGATGTTTTATACACAGAAACCCAATGGAAAACACCAAAAAAATTTTAAAAAAATTAATTTTTATGTTTTTTTAAAATGGGAAAATTTTTCAAAAATGTATTGTTGTTGCTGCCTGGTATTGCGTTAAAACAGTTATGAATCAATTTACTTGGAATTTTCATCTTTGTTCTAGAAACGTTTTTGTTGTTGTTTTCAGATCTCCTTTCGGTATTTTTATTTGACTAATAACGATTTTTATTATTTTATATTATTTCATTTTAATTGTTGATTACATTGTATAATTATTAATTAAAATGAAAATTATAATTCAAAATAAAAAATGAGTTATGGTAATTTTATTGTTATAATTAATAATGAAATTAATTCAATAATCCAATTGGATTTTACATGATTTATTCGTACATATATATATATTACAATACATCGTAGCCGTATAACGTGATGTGATCTTATCAAAATTGTGAACCGCACTGTTGCAAAGCTTCATTAGAAAAGATTGCGCCTATCGAGGAATACGTTCAACCAAATCATAAACCACACTATTTAATCGCGGGACGATATCTTAAAGAATACTCGTTTTTTTCAAGTGTGTGAAGTTATCCCAGGATTCCATTCCAGAAAAATTAAAAATGTTCATCATGCAATACTATTCTCATCCCACCCCAGGATTTTAAAAATCATCCCAAAATTTGACACCATCATTTTAAAAATTTGCATTTGGTTCTAGAGAACCATGATTGCCAGAAAATGTTCCTTTATTTTCGACTTGACATGATGTCCAATTGATGTCCATTTAACGCAATGGGCTCATATAAATTAGAATCCGTATTTCTTATATGGGGCCATACAGATATGAGCGAATTGTGCCAATTACAACATACGGCTGGTGTTCCACGATTTATCACAGCAAGTGGACATCATGTCAAGTCAAAAACAAAGGAAACTTTTTCCGGCAATCATGGTTCTCGAGAACCATAGTAGTTAAACTCTTAATTTTATGTATTGGGCCATTTTCATATGCATTTCTGACACTATTGAGCCAATTACTTTTTACGATAAGAAAATATAAGCTAATACGTCGTTTGCAAACTTTTTAAATGATAATGTCAAATATTGGGATGATTTTTAAAATCGTGGGATGGGATGAGAATAGTATTGCATGATGAACATTTTTAATTTTTCTGGGATTTAATCCTGGCATAACTTCGCACACTTGTTTTTTCTAAGACGCTATAATAGACGCTTTATCCTGGGATGAATGATTGGAGTTAGAACACCACACAAACAGTTTAGCGCTTCATATGATTGAAGTTTTAAGCAAAGGTTTTCATTGCACATTCGCTTACTAAAACTATAGCCGTATCCACCACATATTCAAATCTGAAAAGATTCTATATGACAAACACGTCACCTTGAACTTTTCAAAAACCTGATGACAAATTATTTATATGGCAACTGCTTTGTAATTCGCCATGTCCGATGAATTCAAAGTACTAACCTATAGAACTTATTATGGTTCTCATTCTGGTGAACTTACGTCATTATTTAAATATATCTTGCCAAAAATAAATCAATCTGAAACACATTTAATGTGATTAAATCGCTATACACAGCATTATTAACTAGCATTCCCAAATACAAAATTAAACTGTCGCCTTATGGAAACGGATGTCATTCTGTGTGTCGCAATCAACTAAACTAGATATGTGCCTGACGCCAATATTTTGGTCTAATCGTCGATTATTCTAAATACAGCTGATTAGTTTTTGATACTAGATTTCGTTACTTGTTTATGCGTAATAGTACATCAATGACATCTACGTCATTTGAAAGCTCTATTCAATACCCGTCAAAATCAGCTAAAAGTTTTTGTTTTGATTGTGCACATCCAACCAATTTCAACGACGGAAAATTTATTAAATTTCAGAAAAAACAGCATTTGCGGGAAGTTTTGTGGAGCCACTTCTTCGCAAACAAAACAGCAGCTGAAAGTCATCGTTTGCTCGTGGATTTGTATGGTGAGCATGCTCTTGCAAAACTACGGTGCTTTGAGTGGTTTAGTCGCTTCAAACGTGGTGATTTTGACATCAAAGTCAAAGAGCGTCCTGGTCAGCCGAAAAACTTTGAGGATGAAGAATTGGAGGCTTTACTCGATCCAGATTCATGTTAAACGCAAGAAGAACTTGCAGAACCATTGGGAGTTGATCAAGCAACAATTTCCAGACGTTTGAAAGCCTTGGGATTCATCCAAAAGATGGGAAATTGGGTGCCATACGAGTTGAAGCCAAGAGACGTGGAAAGACGATTTTGCATGTCCGAAATGCTGCTGGAGCGCTACAAAAAGAAGTCGTTTTTGCATCGTATTGTCACTGGCGATGTAAAATGGATCCATTACGATAATCCCAAGCCGAGTATTCACGGGGCTAAGGTCATGCTGTGCATTTGGTGGGGCTGTTATGATGTTACAAGTTATCAGTACTATACTGTATTTGAAATTATGTATATATGTATATATATATATATATATATATATATATATAACCTATGTATTGTTTATATTGACCATCAGTCAATTATATATATATATATAAATTACCTTTTTTTTGTTTTTATTGAAATCAATTTTATATGCTTATATTAAATATAAATTTAAATATAATTTAAAATTCAAACCAAAGTGATCACTAAATAGAATTTAATAATTATATTAAATTACATAATAATAAATAAAATAAATTTGTAAATAAAATCAAAATATTAAAAACCAATTTTTCAATTACCACAATCTTACAACAGGGCCAGCTCGGTGTGATCCACCATGAGCTGTTGCCATGTAGCCAAACCATCAATGCCCAACTCTATCGTCAACAATTGATCCAATTGAAGCAGAAAATCCAGATTGAGCGGCCAACGTATGCGGCCAGACAATCATTTTCCACCACGGTAACGCTCGGCCACATATTGCGGCGCCGGTCAAAAATTACCTGGAGAATAACGGATGGGAAATTCTGCCTCACCCGCCTTATAGCCCAATCCTTGCACCTTCCGACTACCACCTATATCGATCCATGCAGAATGCCCTATCAGGAATACGCTTCACTTAAGTTCAAGGTATCAAAAATAGGCTCGATTCGTTTTTGGCCGCCAAGCCGGCGCAGTTTTTCTGGGATGGAATCAATAAATTGCCAGAAAGATGGGAAAAAGTAGTGGGTTGCAATGGGCAATATTTTGAATAAAAAATCTTGTAACATTTTTCCACAATAAAGGCTCAAATTTCATTAAAAAATTCCGGTTTTTAATGCATACACCCTAAATAGATAACCCTAAATATGTAAATATTCCAATTTTTGTTGTCTCGCCCAAACATAATGATAAGTAAAATGAAAAGTAACCTCGTACAGAGGCTAACTTAATTATCCAATTGGTAGCCGCCTAGCGATTAATAGCATAACTATTCATGAATTTAGAAAAGCTGGCGATTTAGCTATCAAAATTGGCGTGAGGCAAACAGCATAATCTAAAAAAATAATTGAAGCTTCTGCTAATATCACATTTAGGCAATTTATTTACGAGGTTACTTTCCTTTTAATTTAGTTCAAAGGCTAACCAAGTCAATCAAAAATGATATATTACTGAACGAGGTCTTAAAGAATTTTCGATACTTTAAACAAAACTCGATACTAAAACAATAGAGCGAAACTGTAGGAAACGTCAAAATAACTAATTGAATATAGAACAAAATTTATTTGAATTTGACAAGTCGCGGTATGGTGTTCGCTAGCCGAACTGTCAAAATGATTGTAAGAGAAAACTTTCGTCAAATTACATAAGGTTTCCTACTGATTTGTTATACCGCTGGTTAGACCTATAAATTGGTGTAAGTTACGGCACAGATAGTGACTTTTATAAATATTGTTCTAACTAAGTCGTGGTACTTAGCTTAGTAAGGTTTGTCGATTGAGACACATACGACACAAAATTAAATTTTATGATTGTCCCTAAAATATATACAAACGACAGTATAAAAATAATGTTCCGTTTTAGCCTTGTCAAGCAAGTTTCAGTCACTGGATTGTGAATAAAACAAACAATTTAATTCTAAACAAGACTAATTTATTTATTTCCGAATTACTACAACATCCACTTATTTAACTTAGTTCCTTTAATTCATTGTACTCCCTTTATTATACTTTACTAAGACTCGACTTTCACTTTTTACCTCCTGCTAACTCTATCACTGATAAACTCCAACTCACTCACATCTATAATTTCATATCAAATATTTAAGCTACTAGAATGTTACATTAAATTCTAGAAGGGGCTAGACTATTCCTGAATAGTCTAGACACACACTTACATATACGGTAGTTTATCTACCAAGATAAAGATGTCGCCACCATTAACTCTACCTAATCCTGATTCGTCCCGATCCGGATCCAATGCAGCTCCCTTTTATAGTGATAAACACTCTAAGTGCACTAAGTTGTGACGCCACACTAAACTTCCTGCTTCGATCAATTGCAATTTACTCCCATGTCATATCGAACTTTCCTCCGGTCACCTGGCATTCGTATTCTCTCCCGTGCAACTGTTTCCGAGTTCGGTGTGTGCTTTTTCCGCTGATCCACTACTACTCCCCTGATAGTTGATCCGGCATCATCTATATACGAAGTGGTAACTCGAAACTACTGCAGTCCAATATTCCTCGTCCAACATACTTCATGAAATCCATACTCAAGATGACTACATCCACTATATCCGCGACCAGTACTTCGTGTTGGAACTCAGTATTGCCAATTCTTATTGTTGTCATGACAGAATCCCCTCCTATGGCCGTTCGTAATTTCAACCCATCTGCTGGTTGTATTATTCCATTAGTTAGATCTTCGTACAAAATTTAAAGCTGCTCCTGTATCCAGTGTTATAACACAATTCTTCCCATCGTACAGAGATGGAGTAACAGCTACTCTCTATAGTCAAACTGATCCACTCGTCTCCATCTTATTTCCCGATAGTCTCTTGATATGTACCCCGTTTTGTCACATGTCCAACATTGTATTTTCCTAATACCTTGGTTTCCTGTCCCTCCTGCTTTGCTAAAACTTGATCGTCACTGAATAGGAGACCGCGATCGTGGTCGTCTCCATCTTACTTCACGGCAATCTCGTGAGATGTGACCCGTCCTGTTACATGACCAAAATCTTAATCTATTGCCACCTTCCCTGAATCTTGGGGCTGATCACTCGATCTTCTTTCTGACATCCATTTCCACTCATTGTATTTTAAGTGATGCCTTTATGACGGCCTGTGTAGTCTCGTTTATTAACGACCAAGCGATGGTCTCGGCGAATGTCGCCTTAGGCGTTTACATTACAGGTTCAGGAACTCTGAATCCCGTTATCCGTCAATGAATGCGTCCATCTTAATTCTCTCCATGAACACTCCACTCCAGCTTTAGATAGCGACTCTTCACCTCCATACGATACATTTCCCGCTTGTGGTCACTTCCATACTTTCGATCCAGCGCCTTCATTACTTCGTTATAATTGTACAGATCATATTCCGGAATAGTCTGTAACGTTTCCGGCGCTTCCTTTTTTAGAATCTTTTTGCTTGACTGCCTTTTTGAATTGAAACTTAAAAATTACAAAAGATGTTGAGCCATGGATTATTGGTGGCTTTATTTTCATAACTTCCAGCTCTAAATCCAGGATGTCCGTTTGTAACTTATGTTCAATTTGTTAAACCACTAATTGTATTTTCCCTACTTGTTTATGTGGTGTGGCACTCACTTCGATTGATCAATTTTCTGACTTAATTGTCCGATTGATCGTTCCATTTTCATAATCACAGCCATTAATTCATCAAAATTGTAACTAACAAAATTGTTCTAACTAACTTGTTCATCAATACCATCTTTCTCCAACGCTTGCACTAATCGTTGTTTCAATACGTTTTTCTCCACCAGTTGATAAACCCCGCCACGCCAACTCCTCCTTTAAGTCGGAAATTTTTAACTCATGTAAAATTCACAATCCCACAGTGTTTTTATTCAAAATCCCACAGGTGTCACCAAATGTTACTGCACCATTCAGTATTATTTTTCAATTACTTTATATAGGTTTTGTGCAATGACCTAATTTTTTTATTAGGGAAGTAAATACCACCATACATATGACCGTGCTATTATATCATTTTAAAGGCCTTTCATAAGGTGACGAAGAAGAAAGATTTCTGCAGTTCAAGCTGTCGAATAATTCATTAAACCTTTGTATAAATAGAGCAGTTGTATGGCACTATCTAGAAATTTGCCAAACGTTCCAGGTTTATCTTTTAACGTGGTCCAGATAGCATTGGCAACGGTACTACTTAACATTTATGCTGCGAATTTAACGTTCATTTTTTGAAACGTGTTGGCTTCAAAATGTTACTCTGTTATTTTTGACATCAGTCTAACATGTTGATGACAATCGAATTCAAAAATTTTGCGTAAAATTTGCGTAAAACTCCAAAATCAGAATGTTCAATTTGATTTTTTAAGAATCCACTTCTACCTGATTTTATAAAGTGTGGTGGGTCAAATTGTGTTAGAATTTGATGTTCGTCGACGTAGAAATATTGGGTTTCAGGAGACACTCCTAGCGATATTAGTCGTAGCTTGATCACATGTTACCATAACAACATTTAATTTCCAGTTGTCGTTGCAAGTTCTTATAATATCTTTCAGATATGTCACATTTGTAGAACTGTTCATCAATTCTGCACTCATAGCTCAATACATATTACAACAACAAAATAGTTTACGGCAAATAGTCGCAGAAAAAATCGTAAGGCGAGAATAATAAAAACAATTTTCGAATCCTGTGTCACGAAAAACAGTCACGGAAGATCTACAAATAAATTGACTCAACATAAAATAGTCAATTAACAACAGCCCTTCATTTTAACGCTGCGAAACATAGGCAATGAAAATGTGCTCTTTTTGATCAACTTCAATGTGCTCTTCTTGAGCAACACCAAGTTAAGGGAATCGTTCGAGAACTTCTATGCGAACTATCGAACTGGGTGATGGTTAAACTAAAAACAAAAATTACAGTGCCAGCACGAAACAATGAATACCTGCCTATCAAACAACCAACCACTATTCCTGAGGGTAGCCATGATCAACTCCAACACAAGCTGCACCAACTCGATGCCAGGGTGTTCACGAAGAACTATGCAAGGGACTTAAAACAACATGAGGTCAAACTGAGACGGCAACTGGCGTCCATTCATGTTAACGCGATGCTGAATTTTGCAGTAATACACTCAGAATCAGCAACGGCAATAAAATCGTTACACGATTTATTAATCGAATCAGTTTACATGCCATTAAAAACTTATAGGCATACCCACAGTCTCATGGAATTACATCATACTCCCAATTATGATGAAAAAACTAGACAACGAAACATCCAGGCTATTTCAGATGTCAATGGCTTATCCAAAAGGAATGCCAACATTAGAAAACTTTATCAGTGTCCTAGAGCGACGGTTCCAATTTTTAGAAGCAACAAAAGCAAAACCCATATGACGCAGTTCTGGAGCACTCACCCCACATAGTCAGATACCGCCGCCAAAGAACAAATGTGTCAACAAATAAAGGTACATTAGGATCAACAATACCTATGCAGAGCATCATTTTCGACGAAATGATAAGATCATACCAACTAACAATCGTAACGTTAGGGATGGCATCTGATCCTTATCTACCCTCTAAACATTGTACCAGCTTGCGGCCTATGAGGAGAAAAGCTTGCCAATTACGGCCAAAATAATTAGAATCGATTTGCACTTGCTTAATTCAAGGCCTCTGACAGCACTTACAGCAGAGCCATCAGATGGTACGTTTTTAACCCCTGGGCATCTCCTGATTGGTGAACCAACCGACTGTAAAATTCTGCAAGTTACAGTGAAACACACACACATTCTTTATAAATAATTCTTGTGTCTCTAAGAGCATTTTAAATGGACCAAATGCTTTGAATTTTAATACTCAACATTCTTAAAGCTTCGCATTAGTATATGGGTTTTTTACACCTGTATAATTATATAATTCTGACCTACTAAAGGCTAATTATACCACTAACGAATTTCTGAAATTTAGCAATTGAGCTTTATAAATATATCATAATATTTCTTAATTAAAAGTTTTTAAGAATTTAAAAAAAAAATCATTAAATAAAAGCTTTTCGAATATATTTTTTTTAATTTTTCGATGCTTGACCGAAAGCTGTCAGACGTCTTATTATTTTGCAGTACCAGCTAAAAGGCTTAACTTAAATAATTGAATTTGGCTGAAAGTTTAATAGTTTTACTTCAAGGTTACTTATTTATAACGGTTATAATTTTCTAAAGAACATATCCGTGAAATCTGTTATCCTTGGGTACAGTACAGTCTTATTTTACCTAGTTTGATAGGTTAGTTAGGTTAGGTAAGGGCGGCCGTCCTAAAGGACTAGCATAGACACAAAATTGGTCCGTAGCTGTACCACATTCGAGTTTCCTCCTCTTCACTCGCTAAACCATCCTGAGCTTACCAAGAAACGTTTAAAGTCCCGGATTTCGATCTTACTAAGATCCGTGAGGTCGTTCAAAGGGGAAGTTCCCATAAATATTGTTCCGCTGTACGCTAGACTAGGACAGGTGCAGAGCAGATGGAGCACATTTTCCTCCTCCTCCTCATCACCACAGCTGCGGCAGAAATCGTGGACTGGGACACCCAGTCTGCTCGAATGTATCCCAATGAGACAATGTCCCATTATAGCTCCCACGTGACTTCTGGGTCACCAACACCAGGCGGGACACCATAAGTGGTTTCCCTCTGCCGCAGGTGGCCCAGATCTGTCAGCATCATCGCGCTTATAAATTTTGAGCGTAATCGCTCCAAATCTATAGCTGACCAGGCCTCCAGATTTTGCCAAAGCACCTACGGATTCTCTGTCGTTGATAATGACGGCCGATCTGTGATCTGCTTCCGCCTTTACCGCTTCTAACCTGGTAAATTTCCAGGTGACAGATCCGGATTGCTGATTTTCAACATTTCCTGCAGGATCTCCCTAGGATCACTTGGCTCCGTAGGGATCCAGGCTCGCGCCCTTGGCCTGCAGGGAATTGCTTTCCTCGCCACCACTTTTAGTTTGGCCCTCGGCCAGACTTCACCCAGGATGCCGATCGCCTTTTTGTAGAGGGTCGCAGACCTCTCATCGGCACAGGCAGTCAGTTTAACATGACCCCGATGCCACCCTCTGTCTCGGCAGGACGGAGCAGGTCCTGGGTTCTCCCTCATGATTTTTAGGAAGATGGCGGCTAAGGCCTTATCCACCTTCCTCCAGTTAAGGGCCGTAATGCTCCCATCTTCTTGAGCCCTGTCAACGACTGCGATGATCAGGTGATCCTAGCCTCCGTAGGCGGTTCATCATCAGATCTCTGCCGTCTGTGAGATCACAATGGAACCCTCATGCTTTGGCTCAGTGAAACGTCTTGCCCACGCAAGCGTATCCTTGTCTCTATCCGTTCTCTGCTCCAACGGAATGTTGCAGATCTTAGAGATCATGCGCCAGGCTCTCTTCCTGGCCTGATAGTTTGTCACTGATGGAGGGCCAGCATTCGTGCCTTTGCCGTTTGGTTTCGAGGGGCCAGCCTCATTTGGTCTTATGCCCCTAATTGCACTTTGGAGACCGGGCCTAAAGGCCGATGTATCCGCAGTACTAGATTCCGGTTTTTTAAGAGCACCGTTCTTTTTTTGTTTACTATTTTGATTTACCATAATAGTTCCCACGAGTAGCGGAGAAAGGAGGTCCACCTGTGCAAAGATCCGCAATGCACAGGTAAGGAAGGCTACATGATCCGGAGGGCGCCAAGTATCCGGTTGCATCGTTAGAGGCTGTGTGCTAGTTTTTAGACTGGCTCCCAGCCTGGCCGAGCATCAGCACGGTACGGTTAACACCTTATTCCGGCCCAGTTGTTTATTGCCGTGTTTTCGCGTAGTACACCATATGGTGTAATAGTTGCCCGGTTACCACGGGGAGGTAACACGCACACTTGTGGAAGCTGCAAGATACGGAGCTGGCAACATGTACCAACTTGATTCCACCAGACAGCTTCTCACCAGACCACCACCTAGTTTGATAACCTTCACAATATTGGGTCATGTATCTGATATGGTGGCATTTGCACAGAATTTGCGTATTTACTTTGGGCAATGGTTTCCTTAAAATGATTATGTCAACAACAACTTCGGTTGAATCGCATAATCTCGTTAGAAATATATAAATTCTAGTTCTTATAATTCGACTTGTCCGATTATCTAAATATCTAAATTCATCTTAGTATATACCCCGCGATCCAAATGCCACAGCTGTAACCACTGTTAAATATATTGAGCTGTGCCAAACAATGATTAGTGTATATATAGGGCGTACATTGTTGTTGCGAATTGATAATGTGATACTGGCTCTTAAATACCATGGACTGAAGAAAATACTCTTTCGAGTCCTTATCAAATTTTGTTCGCTCGTTTAGAACAACAACAATGTTATATTATGAGTAATTTATAACCTCATTAAAATCAGAAAATATATTTTCCAAATACGCATTAAGGAAGGTATAGTAATCCTGTATATAATTCGATAATTTCCATTCAACAGCTCCCACGCTAGAATATGATTTCCTCTGTCTCGTTAATTGAATTTTCTATTTATGGAATGTCCTACGACCGATCACAGTGGAAGGCATATTATAACACAAATAAATCAATTACCCAGAAAATATTTAAAATCTAACCTTTACAAAATTATATTTGTGCGGTCACACTGTATACTGAATTTTCAGTTATGTTTACAGACAATTTTCATGTCATCGATTTTCGTTATTCGAAATAAATTTTTGATTGATTTGATTCGATATATCGTAAATTTAATAATTTTTTAATTTGATTAATTTGATTCTATAAAAATGTAATCGATCAATGTTGTGTGACGTCATATAGGGATAATTATTTATTTAATTTACGATACATTATTAAATAATTGAGAACTTGTTATATTCTTATTTAGGCCATATTTTGGTAATAGTCCAAGTATGTATGTACATAATTACAGTTGCCTCGCACCTACGTTCACACCAATAATATATTAATTTTCATACTTATAGTGAACGCAAATATACGCTTGTTGAACATTTACATCCCGAAAATTTTTACATAATCTATTTGGTTCATCGTTGAATGATTTTGCTAATTTGTTGATTGGATTATTTTGGCCATAGATGGTGAAAAAAATCGTTGATTACGAAATGCCCTGCTTGGAACATGAATTGATATATTTTCCAAAACGAAAGTTGAGTCAATGTGACCGAGAGGGGTGTTTCCAATAAATGCAGAGGTTCCGCACTCAATGCCACAATGGGCCCATGGAGCTTGCGGTTATCCTTAAATTCTCCAGTCCAACGGTTTACAAAGCCAAACCTAGCGTTTGCTTTAGCAATACAAATATCATATTGCCTGTTGAAATTAACTTCAACAGCAACAATTTATTTTCTTTAAGCTTGGCAGTGTAAAAAAATTTTATATGATCACATTTGACGACTTGAACCTTTTAATATATTTGAATGGAAATACGAATTCAAATAGACTATGAAGTGCTTTATACGATGACAGATAGAATCAAATGCTTTACTGAAAATCTGTATTAGCTAAATCCACTCTATGATTTTTTTCTATCTCTTTTATTACTTTACTGGTAAGTTGAACCGGCAGCTTAGGAATTAATGATCAAGTTGATATTCCAGATGGTGCAGATTGTTTGTTGAATCGATGTACTTTTCACCTTTTTAGCATATGCTTTAGATTTTCGATTCTTCAAATTTATGAGTGGTTCATCAAGCCATGAAGAATGAATACTCGATGCTTTGTTAAATATTGGCACATGATGTTCAAAGCCTTGCAATATGGTTTAATAAAATTTGTCGACCTTTACGTTAACATCCCTAGCATTGAAAACGTCATCCCAATTCATCGCTTCCAAGTACACTTGAGACCTGAGTTGTTCGATATCATGAAGTTATATTTGTATTGTTAAATATGGTCGGATCTTTTTAGCAAACAATCGATTATATCAATAAACAAACATGGATTGAGCGACTCAGTTGCTTTAAAAGTATTTAGTTCATTGGTGAAGACAAGATCTAAAAACCTGTTCCGGTCATTGGTTTAAATTGTAACCACACATTGCAACAACGAATAAAGATTCCACATCTGATATTACAAATACTTACACATTAAAAACACAATAAACAATATATAAAGGCCATTACTGGCCCCTCATTGAGTCAACCATCTGTATCCAACGATTTCGAACCTGCGCTTGGTCTTCTAAGACACACTGTCTTAAACCGCCAAGTCGTTCTCTAGAGAACTTATCGGTCAGAAAACAAATACGTAGGCAGCGATCATTATTTAGTCGCTGGGAAACGATGGGAGTTTTCGTACAGGTCTAGGAACACAGAGAAACGCATGGAACGTTTCGACTGAAAGTCTGATCTCATAGTCTGATAAATGAATATCATAAGAAACGATATCAATTCTTGTCAGCGATAGCATTGAGGAAGCTAATTACCGCAATCCGACTGTGTGAATTCTGTCTGAGGGGTACTGAAAATTTCGGGTGTCAGTGCTGCTCAACAGACTTTAAATATAGTGAAAGTCATACAAAAGAATTATTGGTTTGATGACGAGTGTCGTATTGCAGTTGAGCAACAAAATATAGCTCATAGTGAAGTGAAAAACAAGGCTACTCTTACTTGGAGGGCAGCGAAGCGAGTTTTGTAGCCTGAAAAGCGAGAATGTTAAAGGAATTATTGGATTGCACCGTACTCTTTCAACCCTGCGTCAACCGCCATTCGGAACCGGGATGGAAACCTCTGTGTCAACATCGTTGCAGTACTCGACGCATGAAATGGACACTTTACTGACCTGCTTGGTGTTCATCTTGCGTCACAGAGTTCGGAAATATCCATTGATATGATCCATCGCATGAGGAATCCACTAGGGACACTTGGGGTGGACTGCATTAATTCGGAGCTCATGTTATTTGGAGGAGATACTTTGTGAAACTGTCTTTTCAACCTTATCCGATTACTATGGCGAACCGAAGTAATGCCTGACGAATCGAAAGTGGGAACGATATGGCTTTATCTTAAAGAAGGGAGACCGCTGGAAGTGTGAGAATTATCGCGGTATAGCTCTTCTTTGCACATCATACAAGTTAATGCCCTACTCTATATTGGATAGAAGCCTCTCGCAAGCAGAGGGCGGGCCTGGTTAGTGACTATCAAGGAGGATTTCGAGTGAATCGATCAGTCACTGATCAGGTCGTTCTGCTGCGAATAATTCTATCTAAATAGTATGAGACATCCATCCCCGTACATCAGGTGTTCCTGGATTTCTGGCAGGCCTATGACTCGATCAATCGAGAGAATTTGTGATCTGCCCTGGAATATCAAGGTATGCCAACAAAATTGGTACGATTGTATAGAATGACATTAACACAGTCTCAATGTTGTGAATACCCGAAATCGACAATTTTTGCAGTTAACTCGGGTTCGACAGGATTTTCATTTCCACACAGATTTAAAATATAGGATCAGCTGGATTACGATCACCGCCAATGTCTTTTTATAGTATTTTTCTTACCAAATGGATGACATTCTTAATCAGTAATGACAGAACATTAATTTTGGAACCACCATTAGAGACACCGATACTACTTGTTACACCTGATGCATTGATATTTTTAATTGCATTAGACACAGTTTTTTTACCACTTAATATAAATGTATATGAAACACAATGTGGAACCTCCTTAAGTTTCGGATAGGTTTATAGTTCAAATGATCAGTTGGACAAAACATTTGCCTTCCATTTGCTACTTCCGATTATACTAGAAAACCATCAAAAACACATACACCTAGCGATTTTTAATCAAAATATTTCTTCTAGCAGCGGCCTTCACGACGATGATATATGCAAAACAACATCTTGCCATCTTTTTTCTAGTTTTGGAAAAACTTATCAAATTTTGAATTTTGACCAATCCAATTAATTTCGTAATGCTATAATTAGTCTGGGCCGCCTTGGAAGTCCCGCTTTCTAAATAGATTGTAATGAGAATTTTGATTTTTGTGAAGGAGATATAACGGGAACTACGATTCTTTTACAGAAGGATTGCGTGCGGCCAACAACCAAGGAAATTCCAGATAACAATGTGAACTTCAGATCGGATTATGTAATTATCTCAGATTAGATTGTATAGAATAATTCCAGTTTCGATATTGTAATTCTTAATTGAAATGAAATTTCAGATAGGAACACGGTCTTTCCGATAGTAAAGTTATCTCAAGTTGGACCGAGGAATAATTCTAATATGAAACAAATTCAGATTATGGGAAGCAAATAATTGCTAATTGGTGTGATGAATTATTAATTATTTCAGATCAGTTAATTTATCCCAAATTGAAGGCAGAATTATTTTTGGTTAGAATGTGGAGTTGTTCCTGATTGTAGATAGTTGTCTTCTAGATATTGATATAAATTCAGAATCAGGAACTAATCCAGATTGGAAAGGAAATAATTAGAAATTATTCCAAATTGAACCGACAAATTATTTCAGATTGTAATGTAGAAATCCAGTCTGCGGGATGGTAATTATCTCATATTTGAATGTAGATTCCTGATTTTAATATTAGAATGTGGCTTACTGTCATACCCAAATTATTACTGGAGTGGAATTTCAGATTTATTTTCGTATTCTAGATTGGAACATGGGAATCAGGATTTTAAATGTGACACTACGCCAGGTTAAAATGCGAAATTATTCCAGATAGGCATATAGAGTTCCAGATTGGAGTGTGGACTATTCCAGAATGGAACTAGCCAATTACAAATTGAAATTTTTTGAAAAATAAGGAAAAAAAAATAAGACAACTCAAACTGGTACGCTGTGCGTCTTATACAAGAGATCTTTCGGTATACTAACTGACTTTTTGGCGAAAACTATATATTATGTATGTTGGTGTCGTATCAAGTCTCACAAGAGTTATGATATGTGCCAGTTGTACGTCCATCAAACCAATTGTAGAATTGGAATATTATGTGCACTGTTATTTGGAAAAACAAAAATTTCATTTTGATATTGACGATTAATGACGTTCTCAGTATACGGAATAATTTCCATTTTTCGATTAAAACCAAAAATTCACCGATGCGGAAAATAAAATAAAAATTGAACAGATGGATGAATAAGAAGAAAAGAAAGAAAACTCTTCAAGAGGTTTATCAAAAAAAAAATTGCTTCGGGATATAGGTAATTTATTGTACGTTTGGGATGTTTGTTTTGCGGGTGGTATGTTTCCCATTTATTCTCCACAAATTTTCAATTTCTATAATGATTTATTTATCCAGGAAATGTATGTAAATATGTTGGTGGATTTACTATAGTAATTCGTATATGTACGAGTATATACTCTTTTGTAAATAATTTTATTTTGATTGATTTATTTAAATCTATCTCTCATCTAAGCAAAAACAAAATATCTAAATGTATTTTTCAGAAGAAATCATTCAATCACATATGGATCAATCAAATCAAAATTATGTTTTAAAAATTAAATTTCAAATCCAAGCACAGTAAATATACACAAGGTATATGTAAGTCAATATGTAAAATAGTTCTGTGTGTTAAAATATATTGGTCTTTACGTTGGATACATAACATAATATAGAGGCAGAGTACCTAAGTAAATATTTTCCAAAATGTTAACACTTTTGGTAAAATTTCTATAATATACTAAATAATTCGTTTTGATTTATGTTCTATTTACCAAACAAATGTATGTACATATATATATACATATGTCCATACGTATAAGGAAAGCTTGGTAATTGTTTATACCAATTTAACCAAACAAAAAAACCAACAAATTTATTTACTGTATCTAGACTAGAGTGTAGAGAAAGTTGACATATTTGATTATTTAGTACTGTGTTGTCAGAGTAGCTGCTTTGGGGAAAAATAATTGTATTGTTTTAACAATGTTACAGTCATGACCCATTGAAATGTAACGGAAAACAAATAAATTAAGATGTTTAAAAGTTGTTCAATTGCATCCTCGGACCTCACTCTTAATCAAGAACTATTATCTGATTCCTAAATTAAGTCTCACGCTTAAGTTAAGTTCTATGAAAGACTTTAAATAGAAATGTTGGTATAGATATAGGGCGTGAATTGGAAAATTTAATTAGTGCCACAAGCCGTAAACGAAACTGGCCCATTTAGACTTCAATAAAAACCATACCAAATTATGACAAATTTCACCAACTTTCGGGACGGCTATATGTTAATGATAAATAAGGCCTATATAGTTACAGAGCAAATTTTATAGAATAACTGTTAAAAATCTTAGCTAAGTATGTGAGAGTGGGTATTCCAATTTATCTTGGTTCAGTGGAAAGATTTTTTTTTTTTTTTTAAATGCTGCCAATGGCTTTGTTCTTGAATCTTTCTACAAAAGAAACTAAATAGAAGTCTTCAAAACTTAAGCTAAAATTATTATTATATTTTAACCATCTTAACCATTGTTAATACTTGTTATTGGTGTTCACTATTTAATTAATTTAGATTACATTTATATGTAAAACCTAAACATTTAATAAATTCACAGGTTCATCAGTCCAAGTGGATCTGCTCTCCTCAGTCGCCTAAACCTGTTTAGTATAATACTTCGAAGTATTTTCGCTTGGGTTCGTTGCAGGAGTTCTCTGTTAGACGCGCTGGTGGATCCCCATATCTGAATACCATATGTCCATATGGCTTTGATTATCACTTTGTACAATAAAACTTTATTGGCTAATGACAGCCGAGATTTTTTTCCCATCAACCAATACATTTTGGAAAATTTTATTTTTATTTGTTTGCGCTTTGCTTCGATATGATTTTTCCACGTCAGCCTTCTATCCAGATGCATGCCTAAGTATTTGACCTTGGTTTGTTTGGGAATATTTATATCGTTTAATTCCACAAGTGCTAGTTTCCCAGAACTGAGTGAAATTTCTTCGGTAGAAGTCCTTTAATTTTGTATATTAGTCCATCATGCCAAATTTTTTTCAATGGCTTGTGCAATGTCCAAGAAGGCAGCAGAACAATATTTATTTTCCTCAAAGATGTTTTTGATTGCATTTAGAATTCTGTGTACTTGTTCTATGGTACCATGTTGGTTTCGGAACCCAAATTGTTGGTCTGGAGTAATATGCCGTTCTTTTAATACTGGTTTCAATTTCGGTAGTAGCATTTTTCCAAATAATTGACAGCATGCTTATTGGACGATATGATGAAATGTGTTTCCAGCTTTATGTATCATTTTGATCAAAGATATATCTTCCATTTTAGAGGAATATAACCGCAGTCCGCATGATTGCGTTGAATATGAATGTTATATAGTTTTATGCATTTGTCTGGCAATTCCCTTATCCTTATATTATTTTTCCAGTAATAAGATCATGCCCTGCTGCCTTTTCTAGACTTATATAATTTTTAATTGTATTCTTAACTGTCTTTCAATTATATCTTATGGGTTTCTTCGTGTTATAGATGAGCAGCAAAAGCATTGGCTTTTTCTTCATCGATTCTCGCCCAATTTCCAGTTGGTAGTCTAATCGGGTGATTCGAGTTTGTTGGCCTTTTTAACTTTTTTGTTGCCTTCCACAAAGAATAATCTGTCTTCTCGGTTGCCGAGAGTTCATTTAAATAATTTTGGACACTCTGGTTTTCTTCTTCCCACAATTCAAATCTTAGAGTCTTAATATCTCGATTTAATTTCCATTAGAACAACGATGATTTTGTTTCTTGCCATCGGCGGCGAATTTTAGCCTCTTATATTGATCCCAATTAGTTTGCTTGTTTGTAAGCCGTTTTGGCGTTTCTATTCTTAGAACGCCGGTGCTCACTCTTACAATTACAGGTGAGTGATCAGAAAACAGATCATATAGCAATCGGAGGCCTTAGCATATGTGCGTGGAATGGCTCTAGTTACACAAAAGTCAATTAAATCAGGAACTTTCTTTTTATTTGTGGGCCAGTACTTTGGGTGATCAGCAGATAAGTAATCCAGGGACTGTTCTTCTATAGCTTCATAAAGTTGTTAGCCTTTCGACGATGTTAATCTGGAGCCCCATTGAGTGTGTTTGGCGTTGAAATCACCCCCCGCAATAAATTTATTACCTAGCTGGCTGAAATAATCCATGAACTGCAGTTTTTTTATAGCATGTTTTGGAGGACAGTATACTGCTGATATGACACAGTTTCCAGACCACTCCTGCAGACAGATGCTCGATGATTGCATATGTTCCTTCTCATATTTGATAAATTCATAGTGTTTTAATCTTGTGTTTATCAGTACAGCTGTGCCTTTCCCATCTGGGTGCTTTCTGTCATAAACAGAGTACCCATTAATTTTGAAAAAGTTATTTTTGGTGAAGTGCGTGTTTCAGATATTAACGTTATGTCAATATTCTGCTCAGTGAGGAATGGCTGAACCTCTGCTTTATGTTGTGCTATAGGCTGTTTTTATTCCATATGGCTATTTTGACAACAGTCATTTTTGATTTTTAACGACTATCTGCATCAACGCGTTCATATTCATATTCATATGATTCTCTCCAATCTCCATCATCGTCATGAAGCTTGGCATCATGTTAACTGTTGCTTTTGGTTGGTTATTTTGTGCGTTATGATATGAAATTTCTGGTCTCACTTTTGCTTTTGTGGAAGAATGAAGATTAAGCATTCGTTGCTCAGCTCCCTGAATTGGATTAATTCTTCTTTTAAATTCTAGGTAAATTGGACACCCTCTATAATTTGCAGTATGTGTTCCGCCACAGTCGCTGCATTTTATCACTGATGCTTCCGTTTTTTCTTTGTTGCATGCATTTGAGTTATGAAGTTGACCACAGATAACACAAACATCGCTTAAAATGCAATATGCTTTAGTATGTCCATACTCTTGGCACTTAACACACTGTACCGGTCCAGTTCTTTTTCTGGGTTCCTCAACGATTATTCTTCTATGCAGTAGATATTTTAAGTCAAATATTGCATGTTTCTCTTTGATTTTTTTAGTATCTGGTTCTAATTCCAGACGAAACAATGGCTGAGGCAACTTCTCACGGGTAATAATATTGGTGATTGATTTGCATTGAAATCCGAACTCATCAGATTCCTGAATATAAAGCAAGTTAGAAATGTAATATCTTCACGAAAAGAGGAGACCATATTGAACCACAATAGTATTAAGTAATGTCATCAGGCTGTACGACCACTCTTTAAAGTTTTAATTTCGGGGTCAAGCAGTTTCTACAGACAACATTCAAACCCAACTCAATGACGCTAAAGTTCGTTGAATCTTATGTCCCAAGTTTAACGCGAATCGAAAGAGATAATGTTTTTCAGCAATGTAGCTTTGCGTTTCAAAAAACTTTTTGTCACGACCGATCAGCCGTGGAAAACTAAGAACATTTACCGAATTCTATTCATACTATTAAACCAAAAACAAAAATTAAATGATTAAAGGTGCGGATTACGAAAAACAAATAGCGTCAAACTATATCTACAAGGTTCAATGGCCTATGGGAAACAGAATAGAAGCCGTCGCCACCCATAATGAGGAATCTAATGGAATCCTCAATACTCGCGACAAATAGAAAGATAGGAAGATATAAAGAAGCGACATGAAAAATCGACTTTCATTCGTTCCAGTCGAAAATGGATACAATATACAAGACAGTGAAACGAAATCTGCATCCATCAATTAGCGCTGATGAAATGAGAACTGGATTAATTGCATTGGAACGAAGTTGTTAAAGTGTATCAGGCAAAGTATGGTACAAAATACTTGTGAAAATAATAAAACACATAACAAGATTGATGCATCCAGTCGTACAAGAGTCAAAGGCAGTCATCCTCAGTTAGATTTTCCCC